>CM028132.1:534345000-534945000 GCA_016271365.2 Neoceratodus forsteri
AGACTGTCGGCAGCTTCAGAACACCAGATGGAAGCGCGAGTGTCTGTTGCCATAGCAACACATGCCCGTGCTTCCGTCTATTGTTCTGAAGCTGCCGACTCACTCGCTCTTCTCTCAGAACTGTCGGCAGCTTCATTTGACAAAATATAAGCACTATTAAGAAAGTGGCACATTTTTCTATGTTTTACAACAAAACCAGCATAATTAAAACTATCTGACAATGCCTCACATCTGAATCTTCCTAGCGTTTGGTCACACTACATTCAGAGCATAGCGCTTGATCATGCTACATGACAGCTGAAGGTGGAAAAAAGAAAGTCGCAGGATCAACCAGATAATGTATCTTTTTTTAAATAAGTACATGTCCCAGGCATTTGTTTAAAGACACAGGTAGAATCAATCAGATATGTATTATTAAATAACTTAAGTGACAAGATCATACATTTTTTTTCATCTGCTGTTTTGGGGCAGGGGGGTATGGAGAATTATATTGGGGGTGGCCATGGCTCAGTCAGCCAGAATTCAGACAAGTTTTTTTTACAATTTAAAGAGGTAGGGTCAGCCACATATATTTTTTAAAATAACATATGGCATCTGTTGTGTTGCTAGCGATACAGCAGATGTGTGTTTAAACAGCCATCACCTCAATGTAGGGGATTGTATTAAGGGAACATTTTGAACTTTTGAGTGCAGCCCAAAACATACATTGTATAAACAGAATATGACATGGCCTGACTGAAGATATCATATTTGTCTTCACTCGAGGCCAATGACATCATGATATCTCACTCGTGGCTTCGCCACTCATGAGATATCATGATATCATTGGCCTCTCGTGAAGATAAATATGATATCTTCAGTCAGGCCATGTCATATCCCCTAGTTATATATATATATATATATATATATATATATATATATATATATATATATATATATATACACGCACACACGTATATATAAAATATTGGCACCAGTATAGTTAGGGTGAAACTGCACTCCTAGTTTAAGGTCCAAACTTTGAAGCTTAATAACTTAATAAGTTCAATGGATTTGCATGAAATTTGACATGCATAATCTCTAGGATGCATCACTTGACCTGCCAAATTTTGTGGGAACCTGTTCAGTGGTTTCTGAGATATAAAGTGTAGAAGAAACAGAAAAAATCTAATTTTTTTTTACATTTCTTTCTACAGCTGGATCTCAGAAACAGCTTCATGTTGTGGTCTAAAATGTTCAGGGTAGAAAGCCTTTGGGTCACAAATATGCATTTTAAAGGTTTGGTGAAAAAATATTAACATGTTCAAAAGTTATGACATTTTATATTTTCCCATTATTTCCTATGGGAAAATTTATATGTCAGACACAAAAAATACAATTTTTTGCAAATACAGTACTGTGCACAAAATACCAGCTTCTTTTTGCAAAGAAGGCTGGTATTGTGTACACAGTATGAGTACTGTGTACACAATACCAGCTTCTTTTCACAAGGAAGGCTGGTATTGTGTATACAGTTCACAGAGGTTTGATCGATTGAACTGTGTTGTGTCCACCATCCTGTTTGCCGCTTAGCAAGGATGCTGAAGTAATGAACGTTTAAAAAACATTAGAACACAGCAAAAGAGGCATGTTCTGTTGTTTTTTTGTTTTTGTTTTCAGATGAACCAAAACAAGTGTTTTTGTCGGGTGCCAGCCTATACAGAGAATGGCTTGAAGGCGTTCTCTGTATGAGAAGAACAGTAGTTTCTCAGGAGGCAGTATAGCGCAGTGGTCTAAGGCTCTGAGCTGCAAATCTGGTGACATCCAGCAAACCAGACCTGGGTTTGAATCCCACAGCTTCCACTTGCATGCTGTATGACCCTGAGCAAGTCACTTAACCTCCTGTAAAAAAAGCTATTAGCTTAGTGTGCTATACCTGGTTAAACAACTAAATGAAAAAAAGCATTTTCTTGACTTCTACAGCCGCAGCTGTAACTCATGCTGCTGGCTGCAGAGTCTAGGAAGACCCACTTTGTTTGCACCGACATGGGGGTACCCAATCCCCGTGTTGGTATGTATCCCTTGCAGACACACACACTTATTTGGCACACTGGGAGCCTACTCCAGAGTGCCCTACATTATTTAAAAGCCTGTGAAAAAAGAAAAATGTCTCCCAGTGTCTTTTCTTTGATACAGAATCCTGCATTGAAGTTTGCGATCATTTCAGTCCTGGATCCTGCATCAAACTAGTCTGCCCCTCCCCAAATTCCTATGTTTTGCACCAACATAGGGGTGCCCAATCCCTGTGTCAGTGTGTATCTACCCCCCTTCCCCAGTATTGTGACACACTGGGTGGGAGCCCACTCCAGTGTACGAAATATAGTTTCTTTTGTTTGAAAAAATTTCCAGCACTGGGATGCTCACTCCTGGTATCGGATGCCCCCCCCCAGCAAACTTTTATTGTTGACAGGGGTTCCCAATCCCCCTGTTGGCATCATGATTCCCCCAACTTATGTGGCACACTGGGAGCCCATCCCAGTGTGCCCATATTAAGTTTTTTTAAATTGTGAATAAAGAAAACTGTCCCCAATGTCTTTTTTTTAAACAAACCAGTAATAAAAAAAATGGTCCAATCATCTCCCCAGTCCTCCTCGTCCATCCCCCCTCCCTCTGCACACCCACCTCTCTGCACCTCACCCTTACGCTATACTTACCTCCAGAAATCAATGCTCTTATCTTCTTTGGACTGGGAAGACATCTGCACTCTTCAAAGCCCAACCGCAAACTGAAGAATCAAAGGTAAGCCATATAATGCAAGTCATTGATGGGGGGGTTTCAACTTATGTTGATATCTTGGCTAATTTTAGGAATTTTTGCACCAAATTTTCAACATGAGGTTCTTGGAACCCCTCCTCCAGAACAATGCAATGACATTTTGTTGCTTGGTCCTGAAAGGTGATTTCACGGTCACTGTGTAGAATCACCTTTTGGATCAATTTACAAAACAACTGTGCCACTGTTCATGAAGTGGGGTCCGAAAAAGCCCATGTTGCAAATCTGGTGAAAAAATTCCCTAAAATGGCAGCGTTATGAGCGTGCATTGTACAGTTTATAATCGCCCTCATAACTTTGCCAATTTTTAGTATTTTCACTTCAGATTTTAACATTGTCATTTTTTCATACTTCCTCATGAACAGTATAGCTGTCATTTTGCACATCCTGCCCAGACCATGTTTTCGCACTTGTGGCACAGAATGGCATGGTTGCTGTGCAAAATCAACTTTTGGGACTGATTAACACAGTTGCACTGTTCATGAGGGGAGGTCCCAAACAGCAGATGTAGAAAATTTGGTGAAAACATCCCAAAAAATTATCGTGTCATGAGCATGCATTGTGCAGTTTCTATGCACATGTGTAACTTCGCCAATTTTTATATTTTCACTCCAGATTTTTAACATTACCATTTTTACACACCACCTCATGAATAGTGCAATTGTCATTTTTCAGATCTTGGCAAAAACTTTTTTCCACACTTGTGGCTCCAAAACAGCGCCACAGTTGCGCTGAATTACATTTTGACAGGGATTTGAAAGTTTTATGTACTGGGTACATGTGGTGAGGTGATAAGAAGGCTATGTTGAACAGTTGGGGTGACAATTATTTAAGATGGCACAGTTATGATTATTTGTTGCAATTTCACTATGCCTGCTCATAACTTAATGTGTGGAAGCACAGGTCCAGAGACTCCTGTGTTTCTACAGCTAAATACATATGTGCATCTGTGGAAGGATGGGAGTGCAGGATCCAAAGGGCCCTGCACTCCCACTGTGACATATGGACACTGTTATTCTATCTGGATGGAGGGATGGGCCCACTGTGACATTTGGAGACTGTTGTACTATCTGGATGGAGCTCCCACCATGACATATGGACACTGTTGTACTATCTGGATGAAGGGATGGGAGTGACATATGGACACTGTTATACTATCTGGATGGAGGGATGGGAGTGCAGGTCCAACGGACCCTGCTCTCCCACAGTAAAATGAGAATACAATTATACTATCTGAAAAAAAAGGGAAATTCTTTGCAAAAAACTTTGTTAATGCATCAAGTTAGGCCGGGTGAATACCACAGTGACAAAAGCAGGGAAATTAGGTTTTAGTGTTTCCATCCCTAATGGCCCAACCCAAGGTTCCCCCTACCAGCCCACACCATCCCCCCACCCTCCACACACCAACAGGCATTGGGGTGTGCCATGGGGTCATCAGGCCTAACTCTCACTCCATTTTCCTATATTATAGCGTGTAAGCTTGTTTACACATGAAATGGGGTGAGAAGCTTGATGACCACATGGGACACCCTGATTCCTTTTGGTGTGTGGAGGGTGGGGGGATGGGGTGGAGTGATAGGGGTGGGAACCTTGGGGTGGAGCATTAGGGATGGAAACTCTAATGCCTCATTTCTACATATATGTATTTGTGTATATGTGTATAGAAGGGGCAAAGCTGGTGTTTGTTAGCCAAACACACCAGTGGGAGCGCAGCTACAACAATTCTTCCATGAATGGACAAAGACAACATCAGACAAATGGGTATTGGAAGCATTACATAAGGATAAGCTATAGCTCTCTCAGAAACTCCATACAGGGACAGAGTGATAACATCATTGATCTCCAAAAGAAAAACAACACCAGAGTAAGTAGCAAGAATACTGGATGGACTTGCACAAAACAAAACCATTATAGAGGTACCAGAGGAGCAGAGAGGACAAGACATTTACTCCATTATGTTTATGGAACCAGAGAAAACAGGGGACTTGCATCCCATGCTAGACTTTAAATCCTTGAATAATTTCATACTATACAAGAAATTCAAAATGGAGACCATAAGATCAACCTTGAGAGCAGTCAAACCAGGAGACTTCAAAACATCAATAGATATGAAAAACACTTACCTTCACATACCAAAAAAAACCATCGCACTTCAGGTTCCTCACATTCTACAAACCTGGCTGCCACTTTCAATATCAAGACCTACCTTTCAGCCTAGTGTTGTCCCCAAGGATATTTACCAAGGTATCAGTGGTACTGGCAGCCAGCCACAAGGAACAGGGCATTCATTTGGTGCCCTACCTAGATGACTGGCTAATACAAACCAGATCAGAGACTCAGGTGCAGAAGGAGACCTCAAATGGGACTGTAAACATTGGACAGACAAAGTTCAATGAGCAAAAAAGAAAATAACAGTCTCCAACCCAGCCAGCTAATAGAACATTTGGGGGCACAGATAGATGTGAGGACAGGCATGGTCTACCCATACACCAAAAGAACGGATCAACACGACTCAACATGCATCAGCCCTAACCAAGTGCCAGATAGCACCTTTCCTAGAAGTGGTGCAGGTCTTGTAAATAATGACCTCATGCATAGAACTGGTTCCATGGGCTTGGTGGAATATGAGGCTGTTCCAGAGGCTTGCAATCCAGTGAGTAGCAGAGACAGAATTTGAGAAATTGAACAAAAGTCTTGATTTCCCAAGCAGTAAGCAACTCCTTGAAATTGTCAGTTTGGTCTAACCTCACATGTCCCTGAAACTCATGTACGAAACTAAACTTGTGCATGACCTGATCATGAAGATGGATGCCAGTCTCAATGGCTGGGGAGTGTCCATGAACTTCAAATCTTCCCAAGGAAGATGGACAAGATTTGAGTCAACGGTGGCTATCAACACTCTGGAGAGGAGAAACATAGAAACATAGAATTTGATGGCAGATGAGGACCACTTGGCCCACCTAGTCTGCCCATTTCCCTACCTAATGAATAAGCTGCAGAGCCTAGTTAACCAACAGCCTACTTCCTCCTAACCCCCCACTAGAATTGCCTTATATCTGTCCCGTGCATTCTTGAATTCTCCCATTGTTTTTGACCCCATGACCTCCTCAGGAAGGCAGTTCCATGCATCTACAACCCTCTCTGTGAAGAAATTCTTCCTCACATTACCTCTGAGCCATCCACCCATCTTCAGATTGTGCCCTCTTGTTCTTGCACATATCTTTTTCTGAAAGATGCTACCCTCTTGGACTTTGTTGATTACCTTGAGGTATTTGAAAGTTTCTATCATATCCCTCTGCTCTCTCCTTTCCTCGAGGCTATACATCTTAAGCTCTTTTAGTCTTTCTTCATATGTCTTCTGGTGCAGACCCTGCACCATTTTGGCTGCCCTCCTCTGGACAGCCTCCACCCTGTCTTTGTCTTTGTAGAGATGGGATCTCCAGAACTGTACACAGTACTCCAGATGTGGTCTTACCAACTGTCTGTACACAGTGGCCAACAACTTCCTGTTTACTACTGGTGATGCCTCTCCTTATGCATCCCAGTATCCCCCCAGCCTTCCTTACCACCTTCTCACATTGCTGGCCCACCTTTAGGTTGTCTGATATGACTACCCCCAGGTCCCTTTCCATTTTTGTTGTGATCAGTATGTCACCCCCATTGTGCACTCTTCACATTGGTTTTTGTTTCCCAGGTGCATTATTTTGCACTTCTTTGCGTTGAATCTAAGCTGCCATACATTTGACCATTCCTCCAACCTTGCCAAGTCCCTTTTCATCCTTTCCACCCCACCTTGCATATCAACCCTGTTGTAGATCTTTGTGTCATCTACAATGAGACATACTTTCCCTTCCAGTCCCTTTGCAATGTTGCTTACAAAGACATTAAAAAGGACCACCCCAGTACTGAACCCTGCAGTAATCCACTAGTAACCCCCCTTCTTCACTGTGGACTCCATTTACTATTACCCACTGTGTCCTGTTGACCAGCTAGTGTTTTACCCAGGCTACCATGGTGGGACCCACTCCCAGACTGGCTAATTTGTTTATTAATCTTTTGTGCAGGACTGTGTTTATAACGCCCCACTGAATTTCAAACCATCAATACTGGGGAAGCACATATTGATAAGATTGTACAACAGGGCCACAGTGGGACTGTGATCCACCTGGTAGGAAATTTCAGTACTACCATGGACTGGCTCAGCAGGCAACAGATCCCATGCTAGAGAGTGGCAACTTCACAGATAGATCTTTGCTGCACTATTCAGAAGATGGAGACCCTTCCAAAAGACTTGATGGCCACCAGCAGAAATGCTAAAGTACAGACATTTTATTCCAGATTCAAGGAACCAAGATCTCAAGGACAAACACTCTATTGTTGGAATGGAATTTCCAAGTGGCATACATCTTTCTGCTCTTGCCACTCATCCCATAGGTCCTTCACAAGCTAAGACAGGCAAGAGCCAGAGTAGACTTGATAACTCTTTACTGGCCATGCTGGTCACAGTTCTCCACAGTACCATCAATGGTGCTGGATTGATGACAACTCTTTCACAGACTCAACATTCTGAGACAGAGCCCATTCCAGCATCCCTTCCCACAAAATTAGAAACTGGTGGCCTGGATCCTGAAAGGGAGAGAGCGCTAAAGGTGAGATACCACTTTTTAGTCATCAGAACCATGGTACAGTCTAGGAGAACATCCACCACTTCCATTTATAAAAGACAGTGGAATATGTTTGTACAGTGGTATAACTAGCATAACATCAAGGCAGCCTAGCCGTCAGTACCAGACATCCTTCTTTTCCTTCAAAATATTCTGGACAAATGTCTGTCACCAGCATCACTAGGAGTCCAACTATCAGCAAAAGGGACAGCCAGAGAACAGGTAGGGGACAAGGCCTCAGGTGCACACATCAATGTCATCTAATTTCTAAAAGCAGCATCAAACATACCTCCCAAATCAAAGCTGGTCACAGCCCCATGGGACCTAAATTTAGTAGTAATCATGCTAACTACTGGCCATTTGAACCACTCAGTGCAGCAGACTTATGGTGGATGACACTAAAACAATGTTCCTGATTGCAGTCTGTTCCATCAGAAGGACCTGTGAACTACATGCATGGATTAACAGAGTATCATTCATTATCTTTCCCGAGGAGAGGGTCACCCTCAGGACTATCCCTTCCTTTGTACCAAAGGAAGTATCAGATTTTTACCAGCAACAGACAATTGAACTGCCTATATCTCTTTTAAACCCCTCACACACCAGAAGAAAAGGAACTACACACACTGGACATGAAAAGAGTACTGTTTACAGATTACTGTTTGCAAGCAAGTTTGTATGCTGCAGCGATTCTTCCAACGGTGGGCCAATTTTGTAAATTGTAACCATAGATTTGTATTCTGTAACTGAGTAGAGTTTTGCGATAATCTTGGGGGAAAAAAAACTAAGACTATGATGTTCACAAGCACACAGAGCAAGCATAAGGCCTCCCCCCCTTGCAATCAGGAATGCTAATAGGGATCCACTGGAACACGTCCAGCAGTTTCAGGTACCTGGGCACCACACTTGACTCTGCACTTTTGTATGCCCAACACATCAACAACACAGCAAGGGCAATTAATACAAAAATAGAGATCCTATACAGGCATAGACACTGCCTAACAGATGAGGCATTGAACCTGACCATCAACAGCTCAATAGTCTTCCTTGTCAACTATGACCTGGCAATCTATGCGTCAGAGATAGACACAGCCCTAAACTGCATCACCACTGCACTAAACAAGGCAGGCCAACTGCTCACAGGCAAGGAAAGACTCAGCACACCTGTGAGCTCTACACCCAGGCAGGTTAGTTACACCTGAAGGACAGAATAAACTAACAAACCTGCCTCATCACCAAGAAATGCTCCCTCAACCAACTACCCATAAGGGTCTAGAACCTCCTAACTCTACACTCAAGCACCCAACCCATAAGGAAATCCTCCACTCAGACCTACAAAGTTCCCAGATGCTGCACAGCCCTGGCACAATGTGCCTTTTACTGTCATGCTCGATTATGGACCAATGCCTTACCTCCTGACGTTATCAATACCACATCTATTGGATTGTTCAAATGCAGACTCTGGCAGCACCTAATAAAATCTAATAAATGTGACTGCTACCATTAGCATCCTCTTGGAGCATCAACCAACTACCACTTACCTCCTGACAACTCATTGGATTGAGGGACCCCAATACTAGCACTTTAGGTTACACCTACCCTCCTAATCATAACATCGCTCCCACTTCCCTAGCCCCTCAGATGCTCCCAACTACATTACTCCTTCCACCCATGTTTGCAACCCCTCCTTCTTCTCACCTCTGAGAGCTTCCAAGGTGGGCGTTAACCTCTGACATTGGCTAGCTGCTATATTGCATAAGCTGTTTAATGCTGTTGTACCCTGTAACTTATCTGTACCATATTTAACCCTGTCATCTGCATTGTATTGTCTATGTAACTGATGTGGAACCTATAAATGAGCATCTGCTCACAGGTGTAATCCAATACCTCAATAAATACATAAAAAATTAAAAAAAAGTCTTTAGTTGCCTAAAACCCTGTACTTAATCAACCAAGAGCCATCCTATATAATTATAGTTTGGCACCCAGCAATTGAATGGACATCAATAGTCAAGTTCAAGTTTACTTACAAGAAAACACCATTGAGCATGCTGATTTACAATGAGGTCGTGGGATGGCATCGAAGTGCAACAAGACAGAGCATTGAACAGCTACAGTATGATGAGTACAATTTAAAATGATTACAATTTACAATGAGTACAATACACAATCAGTACAATGTACACTGAAAAAAAAGAGAGATGTGGTAGCCGTGTTAGTCCAGTCAACAATGTAGAGAAAAAATACAACAAATATGTCGCAGGTGATACCTTTTATGTTAAATGTTAATTAATGGTCCAGAGTCAGAGTAAAATTAGGCAGCCTTTTGATCTTACAAGTTGATCTCTCCAACAGTCATACTCCAGTGAAAATTAGTCTTCCTGTTTGTAAGAGGTGCAAATTGACTGCAATGCTTTGATCTGTAACCTGCTACTGTAGGCTTCAAATCCACATCCAACCTTTATATCTGTCACACTGCTCAGCTGTTTTCACTTTTCACCTGAGAAAGAAAGTTGCACCTCTCAAAAGCTAGTATTAAAAATTATTTTTTTAGTCCAATAAAAGGTATCACCTGCAACATATCTGTTGTATTTTTTCTCTACAATGTACACTGAGTACTACAGTACAAACAGCGTAGCATCACAACAACTTGATAAGACCTTGCAACTAAAGTGCTGTATTTTAACATAGTAACATTAGTGCTGGGGGTACAACAGCATCAGGGGACTAGGGAAGCATAGAGAATTTGAAATCAACACTTTGCCATAAGAACAGTGATATGGTGGTCAGCAATAGTTAATAACTCATAGTTAAGTAGGAGAGGTAAACACTCACAACAGACCTCAGAGGGTGCAGGGGATATATTATTATATTAAATCTGGGACATTGTAGTTGTTTAAATAATTTTTCAATTTACTGGCAAGTTCTCATACATAATTTGGCTCTGGAGGCTTACCTATTTAATACTCTTACATATGTTTTCAACACTGGCCAAGATCACTGATGTAACCATTTAAATAGTGTATAGTCACATAACTGAATTACTATTTCATTGCTTATGTACTTTGAGGTTTGGAGTTTTTTGGAATTACTGGAAATAAACTGACATTGGGTAATCACTGGATTATATTATTGTTAGTAATCTTATATAGTATGACCAATTCTCCTGTTGGGGGTAAACATGTAAACTGAAACACAGAACTTAATTTTGAGCATTTGCCACATTTAGGGACTATTAGTTTTAACCATAGGTGACAATGCCTGGTAGTAAACCTAGTTGGTTTAGGACTCATGGCTAAGACTTTTTATAGAAATTGACTGGGCGGGTAGCATTTGTGGGGGGTCACAAATGGTTGTTCTATAAAACTAATAATAAAATTAATGAATTTATATGGGAAATTGATTAATAAGAAATGTTTACTCCCAAATACAATAAAATACTACAGTATATTGTTTTTATTATTGTGTGGGGACATGCATCCAAACCCAGAACCAATAGATGCAGAACAAAATAATGCATAAATTTTAGCAGCAGGGACATTTTGGGGTTGTTCAGTTCAACTCTCAGAGTGTTTGGATGAAATTTGATCAAATTAAAGACTGGGTGACTATCACCCAGAGATCCTGATAATAACAGAAACTTGGTTAAACAAAATCATTTCTGACACATCCATTGAATTGGAAAACTACCAAATATACAGAAAGGATAGAAACAAGGAATTGGGGTATTTTGGTATGTGTTAACTCACAGTTTGTTTCACATGATACATTGAACAATTTGCATGAGAGAGGACTGGAAGCAGTGACAGATGAAATCAAATTACCCTTTAGCAAACCTTTAATTTTAGTAGGAATTTATAGACCTCCCAACATAAATATGTGTTTTTAATGATTTACAAGAATTTTTATACGAGTGTAAATGTTCACACAAAATGTTATTGTTGTAAGATTTTAAGTTATTTAGTTTAAAGTAGAGATCACTCACAGTTTGATGGGGTTACAAGCAAGTCTGGGAATGAAAAGGACCTGGGACTAGTCATATCAGATGATCTAAAGGTTAGCAAGCAACGTGAGAAGGCAGTAGGGATGGCTGGGGGATACTGGGATATATAGGAAGAGGCATCACCAGTAGAAAACAGGAGTTTGTTATCCCTCTGTACAGACAGTTGGCGAGACCCCACCTGGAGTACTGGATCCAATTCTGGAGACCCCATCTCCACAAGGACATAGGATGGAGGCAGTCCAGAGGAGGGCAGCTAAAATGGTGCAGGGTCTGCAAGAGAAGCCATATGAAGAGAGACTAAAGGAGCTTAATATGTATACCCTTGAGGAAAGGAGGGAGAGGGGACACATGATATAAACTTTTAAGTACCTCAAAGGAATCAACAAAGTCCAAGAAGGTAGCATCTTTCAGAAAAAGAGATGTGGAAGAACAAGGGGACACAATTTGAAGATAGAGGGGGAACGGCTCAGGGACAATGTGAGGAAGTATTTTTTTCACAGAAAGGGTGGTGGACACATGGAACAGCCATCCTGAGGAGGTTGTGGGATCAAAAACAATGGGGGAATTCAAGAATGCATGGGATAGACATAAGGCAATTCTTGTGGGGGTAGGAAGAAATAGGCTGTTGGTTAACTAGGATCAGCAGCTTATCCAGTAGGTAGGGAAATGGGCAGACTAGGTGGGCCAAGCGGTCCTTACCTGCCATCAAAGTCTATGTTTCTATGTTTCTAATGAGTCACTTGACAGAAGAGCCCAAAAGAATCAATAATAAAGACTATAAAAAATCCACATGTTTGAATCTTATTTTTCTCTAATCATCCAAATTTACATCTTTCAAGTGGAGCACTACCTGACACATTTTCAGATCACCAACTAATTTTTGCAATCCGAAACAAGGTTAATAAAAAATAACAAGAGATTATCCATCTTATAATAGAGAAAATGTAAATACTTTAATGATATAGCTTTTATGATGGATGTTGAAAAAAATAATGTGGGATAGATTAGAATTGAATAACTTGGCCACTGACGCATGGAGCTACTTTTATCAGGAATTCATGTAGGCATGTGACTTGCATTCCCCTTCCCAAGGTAAAAACATATAGGGATAAGATGGTATAGTATAGAACTACATAAGCTTGAGAGAGAGAGAGAGAGAGAGAGAGAGAGAGAAGATGGCACAAGGCTAAGGGCATAGCCACCAATAGGGACTAGTAAATCTACAGGCACACCTGAAATAGATATACTCAGGCTGTTAAGAAAGCCAAGAGTACTTTAAATCTAAATTAAGTGATAAGATCAGAAGTAACCCAAGATCCTTCTGGAATGTTATGGCAGGAATGATGGAAGGTAATAAAAGTACCCAGACAAGTAGATTTTCAATGAAGGGAAACTAATATCAATTGGCAATAAGGCTGCAAGTGCATTTAATGATTACTTTATTAAATCAGGAGCAATAGTGGCAGGCACTGATAATCCAACTAACTTGGATAAAGAATTGGAGGAACAACAGGAGAAGGTAGACATACAGAACTTAGGTTTGACAAAGGATTTTAAGTTCCATAGTATCTCAGTGGCTGACATTAGAGTGGAACTATTAAAACTAGATATACCAAAATCAGAAGGCCTATATAAAATACCAGCAAGATTACTGAAATACATGGCTCCATGTATTGCCTATCCCTTGTCTTATAGTTTTAATCTTTCCCCTAAAACTTGGTGATTATCCAGTGGACTGGAAAACCACGAAGGTTATACATATATTTAAGGCAGGTTCAAAAGAGGACACTGGAAATTATTGACCAATCACATTACTGCCTAATGTATCCAAGATTCTTGAGAGACTGGTATCAAACCAACTCAAAATGTATTTAGAAAAGAATGACAAATTTAATGAATTCCTGTCAGGGTTTCAATCTAACAACAGCACCCAATCAGCCTTAGTGAAGGTGGTGGGTGACTTACAACTGAGCATGGACAGGGGGAATAATGATAGTTGCTGCATTTATAGATTTGTCAATGGCTTTTGACATGCTAAAGCATGGTGGTCTCCTGTCTAGGATCAGGGGACCCAGGAGACATGGCTTGTCAGATATAGTAGTTTAATGGTTTACATCATACTTGTAGGATTATAAACAGCTTTTGGAACTGGGTCCTTATAAATCCTCTCCAGTTGCCATGAAATCAGGCATCCTCCAGGACTCCATTTTGGAGTCCTTACTTTTTAATGTCTTTGTCAACGGGCTTCAGTTCGATGATGTTGACATTCAATGTCACCTATATGCCAATGATACTGTGATTTATGTTGAAGGGAACTTTGTTGATTATATCCAAAGTAAGTTTCAATTTGCATTTGCACAAATTGAAGATTTTTTTCAAGATTCATTTTTTTAAATTAAATGCTAAGAAAAGGGAGGATTGTGGGAGACCTGCTGACATCATATTGAGCTAGTCCAGAGCTGAGGAGGACCTCAGAGGAGCCAGCTGTGTTGGGGTTACTAAATGCTTATACATGTTTTATAAAACATATACCACTGTTACCTAACTATTAATAACCCCTAGATCTTAATATGGTATGTGGAAAAAAAACAGCATTGCTAAAGTTCTCTCTCTCTTTTCATGTCTTTTTTAGGGTTTTAGGATTTGGAGAGCCACCAGCATTGTGGAGGAGGAGGAACAGAGGCAAACAGTCGAGAAGCCCATGGCATTACAGCATTACGGCATTCTGCCTGGAAGCAGCTTACCTGCCCGAATAGCTGAGATGCTGTAATCCACTGTGATGAGTGAAACCAGGAAAAAGTATGGCAGTCTGAGTTATTTGGGTCATACATCTCAATCAGCATTCCTAGCTGCAATCTTTATTCACTGACCTCTTGACTCCTGCACAGAACTGAGAGCCACCCAGTACAAGTATACAGAAAGCAGTGCAGCTACGCAACTCAATTGTGAAGTCACATAGCCGCCGTGGTAACAGGTTGGGAGGACACATGGTTTCTAAGGTACTGTTTACCCCTTTTCTAAAGAAGAGACAAACAAAGTATACTGTGGGAGGAAGGGCTGCTAGTAATAAGCGCCTGCTCCAAAAATCAATTAGATGGGGCCTACTGTTTGTACTGCAGCACTCTTTATCCCCTCATTTTTCCTTAAGATTTCCTTTTGATTTAAACCTGAATACCTCTGGAGACCTAGCCTGTACAGCTTGCACAGCTTATTTTAGCTTGTCAGTGGAAAGACAGTTGGAAAAGGTGGAGGCCGAGCTCCAAAACTCTATCAGAGTGAAATGCTTCAGTTTTGGTGCAAACCACCATCTGACGAGTTATTTGAAACCGTTTTATGCTCAACTATTATAAAACAAATAATTCAAGCAGTCCAAAACAAAGCTTTATAAAGTCTTATAAAGTATTTGAGTAAACACTCTGTTAAAGACACCCAGAACACCATTTCATTATAGAACTGCCTTTTTTCAGGCCAACAGTCATACAGGCATTCTGGCATAGCTTTTTTTATGATTTTCATTGATGTATGTTCATGTTATACTTCACATTTTTAACCTATTTATCTGGCAAAGTATATGCTATTTAATTGTTGTTTAATTGTTGTGTGATATTGACTTATTATTGGTATACTGGATTCTAGTGGATTCTATTTTTTGCTTCCATAGGCTGCATATTTATTGAATTTAATTCAACTCATATACAGTAGTTTGAAAGTATTAATGCTTGACATCTTGCACATATTAGCATATATTGGTACAAATTAATCCACCCTCATTAAGTGTGGGGGATGAATTAATTAGAACTAATTGGAACTCATTAATTGGCACCCAGTTGGTCCCCAGCTCGAAATTGCTACCTCACAGGTTTCAATAAGTTATACTGGGCCTCACCCTTGTTTTAAAATGTTGTATTTTTAAACATAATTTTATAGTTTTTAGATTACCATCCTTGATTTCAGGAGCTACAATTACCCTTTTAAATCATCAATTAATAATTGTATTATTAGAGTGGAGTTTTTATTCTGCACTATTGCACTAGATGCCCATTTTTTATGGGAACTTATAGATAATTTTTTGTAGGAATTAGAAAGTCCCCACTTGAGTCCTACAAAGGCATATTTGACATTAAAAGATGGGAGTAAAGACAAGGGGAACGAAACAAAAGGAATTAAGAAACTCATTACAAAACTCTGAAAGTCAGCATTACACTGACTCTGGGACATAACAAAGGTAAAAAAAAGAAGGGTTAAAAAAGGGATTAAAATGTACAGGCCGGCATCTTGCCAAAAGAGAAAGTTTCAGCAAATAAAAAGCAGAACCAAATAAAACCCACACCTGTAATTAAAGGCCCCCCAAATAATACATGTCACAATGGGCCAATTTGTTAAGACCTCTGCACCACAATTGGACTAATAAATTAACAACAATAAGGCTTTTATCAACAAAAATGTAAAAAATTCCTTAGTAAGGAATACAGGGACATCAATAAACAAATTAGGAACCATAGCAGACTCTGCTACATTGGTCCAGATAATGTACCTGATACCCCAAATGTCCTTGGAACAACTGAAGAACTTGAGTGGGAGCCCTTCCCAAATTCAGTAACTAAACTGGATAATACAGGGACCAGATTAGATAGTAGCCTAGAATAATCACCTTCCTACAGGACTGAAAAATCACAAAATGAAACTACACAATCACAAACCCAAGGGGCTGAAATTAATTCTGGCCTGGTAACCAACTACCCCACACCTTTTAACCCCAGATTAATAATAGCTCTTTACAGGACTGAAAAATCACAAAATGAAACTACACAATCACAAACCCAAGGGGCTGAAATTAATTCTGGCCTAGTAGCCAGAGTCACCATTACCTAGATGGGGCAACTAGGTAAAGGAAAGAAAAAGAATAATAAAAAAACATACTGAACCAACTCCAAACCCCAAAACACTGCTGGAAATTGGAAAAGAAAATACAATTAAAGTTAATGAGACTAATAATGCATCCTGCCAGTCTAAAAAATGAAGAGAAAAGAAAGGTTACGTTTAAGAAACAAGCACAACTAAAAGAAACAATAACAGTAATAAAAAATACAAAAGAGAAGTGTGGAAAAATAAAAAAGGCAGAATGCAAGGAAAACTCAAAGAGAAATAAAACAAAGGGAAATTAAGGAACAGTATACAATGATGGAAACTTAAACAGAATACAATTTAACTAACAGTGAGAAAGAGGAGATACAGCAAAAGGGTATTTGGATTTTTGGAAATTAAGCTGCATTAATCATAAAAGGTCTTTATCAGTGTCATAGGGAATGTAAAGAACATTTAAAAGCTATATTATCACAATATTTAGAGACGGAATTAGGGATCTCAAATGGCAGGAATAATTTGATATATGCAATCAAAGCAGATATGAAACAAGAAAGGCTGTCTGACCACTCAGATCAGTCAGTGATGGCAACAATATCTGACACAGAAATAGCAAATTGGAAATGGATACAGAAACTGTTTGCAGGAAAAATGGGCCTAGAAATCACCCAACCATCTCCTATTTCAAATTTTCTTCTGGAAAAACTGACAAACTTCAGTGAGGGGAAATTTGTGTCTGACATAGAATTAGACAACAGCTTAAGGCACATAACATTTAAAAGTGCTGTTCAAGAAACAAGGCAATACACATTAACATTACATGATCTGGAGGAAGTATATAGTGAAAATCAAGCTGATCTTATGAAAAGAGCTTGCTATGTTGTTAAAGAAATTCTGGGAATAAAATTGGGGGGAATAAGGGATTCTTTGGGCCCATAGGAAACCTAACATCCCTAACCAAAGTCAAGTTTCATTTGCTGTTCATGATCAAATAGTGTACCATTTATTTATCAATACTTCTAGCAAATTATATCACATGGCTATTTAGTAAATGTTTACATAGCATCAAAAAATATGAGATATTATAACATAGATATTTGGTGCAAAATTGAAAGTTCACTTCAGGATGCAATGATGAACACTCCAGAGACAGGGATTTTCCTAACAGGTGACTTCAACGCTAGGTTGGATCACAAGTCCCTCCAATTAAGTAATGGTATAATGATACAACAAAACAGATTAAAAGATAAGACAACTAATGGGAATGGCAGAATTTTTGGGGGGTTACTAAAAAACCTGGGGTTATTGGTAGTAAATGGAATGTAGGAGGGGAACAATACTTCATATTGCACATATCTCTCTAGCAAAGGTGCAAGTACGATTGATTACATATGTATTTTACCTTGGCAGGTACATTTAAATTCAAACTTTGATATAATATTAAGAGAAGAATGTGATCATTTCCCAGTAATTCTAACAACTAAACATTTGATAACTACAAACAAAAATCAAGTGAACTCACAAGTTGAAATCAGGAATAACAAAGTAGTGGTATACTCAGAGTTTGTAAAGCTGCAAATAACTGTGACCCTTCTAAGTTATCAGTCTCAAATAAAAATTAAAGCCATAACAGATCACATTACTGCCAAGGTGATACATGATATTATACAGGAAATATCAAGTGAGTGTTTACTTGCCCTGTATCATAAAAATATACTCTTTGCTGTTTAACAGCATGCTTCTGTGCAAAATTAGCAGCAGAATACTGTGTGTCTGATGGATGAAACATTACTATATACTGTGTTTTTACTGTGCATGAAATTGTGCTGTTACACAACTCTGGAGCCCTAGGATTGCTAAGGAACTAGGAAGAGGAGGTGTAGTTCCCTGAGTAACACTCGAGAACTACAGCTTGCTTTACAAGGGGTTATTTTATATTTTGGGACCTTGGGAAGACTGATCCTTATCAGTTAAACCACTATTAGTGGTTATTTTAACTTTTAAAATGCTTTTTAGTGTATTTTGCATATGGAGTACTCCATGACCCCTGGGAGCACTTCCTGGGTCACAGACACTCTCAAAAAGAAGCCCTGCGGTGAGCAGGGCGAGCCTGCGCTTTCGCATGCGAAGACACGTGCAAAGACACACGCATCTTAGCACATGTCATGCATGTCAAGAGTGAAAGAGGGCAAGTGGGTGGACACTTCTGACTATCAAATAGTAAGTACTTCTATATATGTTGTACAGTAGATGTTGTAGCTTGCATAACAAACATGAATGCTCTATTAATATTATAAATACCCCATACTGCTGCAGCCATTAATATGGACCCCCAACATTCTACTCAGAGGGAATTTATTATGACATTTGATGGAGAGACAGGTCTAATGTGTAATACCTGTAATATGTGCACTTTATTCAATACACTTCCAGAACTCGTATTATATGTATGTGCAAAATGTGTCAACAATAGGGTTCTTAGGAAATATTTTGAAACATTCTAGAAAAGGTTAACAGTGCTTGAACAACAACAGGAAGCATTGGTTTACAAAGTACATAGTTCTTCCCAGGGTAAGGGTATGTTGGATAGTTTCTGTGCAACTACAGACTCAATGATAATTAACCAACAAAGTGTAATTATTCACAATGGAAAAAGGAAGTGTAATGCTAATGATGCTACCTGTAATAATTCTGGCTCTGAGGAATGGACTTAAGTTGTGGTGGGGCACAAATCAAAAGTAAGATGCAGGGCAATGGGCAACAGTGTAGTACTGAATAATAGGTATGAACCCTTAATAAATTTAAACACTGGTGACTATTTTAGGGATGGGGACTCTGGGAAAAAATCAGGAGGAAAATCATGAGGAACAGAATAATAGAGAGCAGCCTGATCTTGAGAATGAGGTCCCACATGATCCTTCTATAATTACTCTACCTTCTGGCTTTATTGATCAAACTACACAAGCATGTGGAAACCAAAATGTGCCCAGCCCTCCCCCTAAAGGAAATGGAGTCAAGCATAACACTAAAACTGAACACCTTGAGGAAGCAGTTAATAATATACTACAATCATCCCAGATGAATAACACTCAGCTAATGGATACTTTACCTACAAATGAGCTACATAGGCAATATTTTGTGCTCAGTGATCCCATAATAAAATACACTGATGAAATTGTGTGTAAGAAAGATAAACATAATATTGCTTGATCATCATTCAGATCCAGACCCCCTTGTTATAATACACACTGGCAGTAATGATTTGAAAAAACTGTCAACTGATGAAATAAAAAAGGAATTCATAAGTTTAGGGGAAACCTTAAAAGCAATCAAGTGTGAGATATATTTCTTTGAAATATTACCAGTACCCAGAGCAAATTACCAAACTGAAAGAAAAATTAAATGTATAAATGAGTGGTTACAGAAATGGACTCTTATCAAAGGTTATTCATCCACACCTCACTGGGAAATGTTTTGTAACAATAGATCATTATATTGTTGGGGTGACTTACATTTAAGTAAACAAGGTGCATACAAACTGAGAAGGGTATTTGAGAATACTATTTGTAAATCTTTAAACTGATATGGGGGGGGGGAGATAAAGGAACCCAGAAGAACAGCAATTACATCGTTAATAACCAAAACAATATCAAAATTTGGAGTATTAATGCCAGGAGTCTCAATCAAATCAGATTAGCAGAACTCAAAATACTTATGAAGAAATATGATGTGGATATTGTTTGTGTAACCGAAACCTGGTGGGATAAGACTAGCGATTGGTCCAATAATATTCCAGGGTACCAACTATTTTCTAAAAATAGAATTGAAAGGAAAGGAGGTGCAATATGCTGTTATATTTCTGAGCATATTCAATGCCAAGAAATGGAAATGTTTAATAATCATGAATGATCAACAGAAACTCTATGTATAAATAAACTCTTCCCCCCATTTGCCAAAAATAGAATTGAGAATCTGTTACAGACCACTGAATAGTGATAGTAGCCACAACTACACCCTTAATAAATGAAATTGATACTGTATGCAGTTTAGGCAACATCATATTTAGGTGACTTCAATGCACCAGGTATAGCCTGGGATCTGATGAAAAGAATATCTATTTTTGAACAAACTCTAGTAGATACATTATCCTCCCATGGATGTTATCAATTGATAGATATTCCTATTAGAGGAAATAATATCTTAGATCTAGTAATTAGAAATTCTAAAGAACAAATTTATAACATGAGGTCTGCTCTCATCTAGGGATAGTGATCACAAAACCATAGAATGTACTCTTAATCTTATTAAAATTAAAACCCAGGGTCATTCAACATTACTAGATTATAAAAAAGCAAATTGGCCTGAAATAATCAATGTGTTCACTAGCATTGATTGGGAGTCTTCATTTAATGACTTGGAGGTTAATTTAATGTGGGCTAAATTGAAAACCAAGTTGCAAGAGATAATTGATCAACATATCCCAAGGCGTAAAAAAAGTAATAGTAAGGGTGATATTCCTCCCAGGTTCTCTAAGGCTATAAACACTAAAATAAGAAGGAAAAATAAAGCCTTTAGGAGATATAAACTCAATCCCTCCTTAATTAACCAACTAAAGTATAGGACACACTAGAGATTGCTCAAATTATTAATCAAAAAGAAAAAAAATTAACTTTGAAAGCAAATTAGCTAGAAAAAATTGTAAGGCTTTCTATGCATATGTCAATAACAATAAACGAACAAACAACAGAATTACTACAATGACAGTTAATAGTGTGACAATGCATAACAAGGAAATTGCTAATAGTTTTAAAAAGTATTTCACCTCAGTATTTCACTTAAATAACTCTGTGATAACTGTTCCTTGTGTTGACAACTTGGAGGAATTTAGTTTGAACCATGAAATGGTACTTGAAGAGCTGTATAAAGTACACACATCATCTTCATCAGGACCTGATTATGCTGACTCTATTGTTTGGAAACAACTTGCTGATGCAGTTGTTTAGCCCTTGACCAACTTGTTTAATAAATCCCTCATGACTGGTGAGGTCCCACCTGATTGGCAAAAGGCAATAGTTGTTCCAATCCATAACAAGCATCTGTCAATGCGAATGTTTGCTTGCAGGTATTTGCAGTGGTGTTTGGCATGTATGGTGCTTTACCATAATGCCCTGTGTGATTGCTGGTATTTGCACAATATATTTTCAGCATGATCTTTTTGTTATCCCCATTGTGCGCTACATGGGCGGAAACACGTCTTGGGCAGGATGTGAAAAATGACAGCTGTACTGTCATAAGGAAGTGTGGAAAAATGGCAATGTTGAAAATCTGGAGTGGAAATATTGAAAATTCACAAACGTAGAAGCGTGTGTGGGAAATGTGCAATGCACGCTCATAAAACAGTCATTGTTAGGTATTTTTTCACTAAATTGTCAACATTGGCATTTTAAAACCTCTGCTAATGAACAGTGTCACTGTGATTGTCTTACTGTGTACCATACATTGATTTTGCACACCGACTGCGCCATTGTGCACTACATGGGCGGAAACACGTTTTGGGCGGGATGTGAAAAATGGCAGCTGTACTGCTCATAAGGAGGTGTGGTAAAATTACAATGTTGAAAATCTGGAGTTAAAATATTGAAAATTCACAAAGTTACGAGCATGCATAGGAACTGCACAACGCATGCTCGTAAAACAGTTATTTTTAGGAAATTGTTCACCAAATTTTCAACATTGCCATTTTAAGATCTCTGCTCATGAACAGTGACACTGTGATTTTCTTAATGTATCCCATACACTGAGTTCACACAGCGACTGTGCCATTGTGCACTACATGGGTGGAAACATGTTTTGGGCAAGATGTGAAAAATGACAACTGCAGTGCTCATAAGGAGGAGTGGTAAAATGGCAATGTTGAAAATGTGGAGTGAAAATATTGAAAATTCACAAACTTAGGAGCATGCATAGGAACTGCACAATGAACAATTGTAAAACAGTCATTTCTAGGAATTTTGCCACCAGATTTTCAACATTGCCATTTTAAGACCTCTGCTCATGAACAGTGTCACTGTGATTTTCTTAATGTGTCCCATACATTAAGTTCGCACATGGACTGTGCCATTGTGCGCTATATGGGCAGAAACACGTTTTGGGCAGGATGTGAAAAATGACAGCTATACTACTCATAAGGAGGTGTGGTAAAATGGCAATGTTGAAAATCTGGAGTGAAAATATTGAAAATTCCACAAACTTACGGCGTGCGTAGGAACTGCTGGCACTTGCGCTCATAAAACAGTTATTTGTAGGAATTTTTCACCAAATTTTCAACACAGCCATTTTAAGATCTCTGCTCATGAACAGTGACACTGTGATTTTCTTAATGTGTCCCATACACTGAGTTCACACACCGACTGTGCCATTGTGCGCTACATGGGCGGAAACACGTTTTGGGCAAGATGTGAAAAATGACAGCTGCAGTGCTCATAAGGAGGATTAGTAAAATGGCAAATGTTGAAAATCTGGGGTGAAAATATTGAAAATTCGCAAACTTATGAGCATGCGTAGGAACTGCTCAATGCAGATTCATAAAACAGTCATTTTTAGGAATTTTTTCACCAAATTTTCAGCACAGCCATTTTAAGACCTCTGCTCATGAACAGTGTCACTGTGATTTTCTTAATGTGTCCCATACATTGAGTTCTCACACCGACTGCGCCATTGTGCGCTACATGGGTGGAAACACATTTTGGGTAAGATGTGAAAAATGACAGCTGTACAACTCATAAGAAGGTGTGATAAAATGGCAATGTTGAAAATCTGGAGTGAAAATATTGAAAATTTGCAAACTTACGAGCCGCGTAAGACTACTTTACTCATCAAAACAGTCATTTTGTAATTTTGCAAATTTTCAACATAGGGTTTTGGGACCCCTTCTCATGAATGATGTCACTGTCATGGCATTATTCAAGCCTGAAGGGTGATTTCACACAGTGACTGTGCAGTGCCTGCAAAATCACCATTTGGGCCCGAATAACGCCATAGTGACATCATTCATGATAAGGGGTCCCAAAAACTCCATGTTGAAAATTTGGTGCAAAAATTACAAAAAATGACTGAGATATGCAATAAAATTGAAACCCCCCCATCTAGCCCATTATACAGCTTACCGGCATTTCCTCAGTTCGCGATCACCTTTGAAGAGTGCAGACGTGGGACTGTTTTTATTTTACAGGTGTTAAAAAAAAAAGATGACGTGGGACCATTTGCCACACTGGGGTGGGCTCCCAGCATGGCACAAGATGACTGGGGGGGCGGGGAACCGACGAGGTTGGGCTGTCAGCAAACTACACAGGCAGGGGGGCCAAGGAGCTGATGGGGATTGGGCACCCCTCTGGCAAAACAAAGGCAACATTTGCCATACTGGGGTGGGCTCCAGCATGGCAGCAGGATGGTTTGGGGGCCGTGGAGCCGATGGGGATTGGGTACCCTGTCAGCAAACAAAGTTTGCCACACTGGGGTGGGCTCCCAGCGTGGCACCAAAGCTTTGGGGGGGTAGCATGGCACGTGCGGGGGGAGTGCGTGATGCAAGGGGGGTGGCGTGATGGCGGCGCTCAGTTTGGCAGTGGTGCTTTCCTTTGAAGCAGAGGAACACCGCTGTCATACTGAGCTCCTGCACCCATTGGTGCTCAAGGGAGCAGTGCATTGGATGGGAGAGGCACACCTCCAAAGTGTGCTATTCTCCCAAGACGTTCCTTGTGCATGCGCGCAAGCGAACGTAAAAAGGGTAATAAATCTAATGTTGCCATTTATAGGCCTATTAGTCTTACATCAATCTGTTGTAATTTATTAGAATGTTAATTAAGAATTAAATTGATAATGAAGTAGCTGCATTAGGAATGCCACACACAACTCGACTTTAAGAAGGGTCTTTCCTGTAATACTAAACTGATCTCATTTTACAGTTCTGTAAGCAGTCAAATTGATAAAGAAATTCCAACTGTATTCCAACAAATGCAGTGGAATAAATTATATGAAGCCATAAAATCAGGAAACACAAAAAAATTCAGGCAACTTGTAGCAAAAGGAACAGGAGATGATGCAACTAATATAACAGCGAACATCCACCCTTATGATTGGGTAGCTTATTATAACACACTGTTTTTTGATAACAAATTACTTTGCTCCATACATAGCCAACCAAGAGAATATCACCAATTAAATAAAACACCCACAGAAATTAATAAAGCAATAAAAGCAACAAAACCAAATAAAGCCCCATGACCCAATAAATTACCTCCTTTCCTATACAAAATACAATTAAAATGGTTGTGCAACATATTAGCAATATTATTCAATAAAATGATAGCAGCAAAATACATATTTAATTCATGGAAAAATAATATTATAATCTCTATATTTAAAAAAGGAGACCCATGTCAACCCATTTGCAAGAATATTATTGGCTAGAATAAATATTTGGTTAGATTTAAAACAAATTATGAATCAATATCGGGCTGGATTTTGGAGGGGACATTCAATATGCGACCAGTATTTCATATTACAACATATTACAGGGAAATATTACATTAGAAAACACCTTCCAATTTATTTAACATTTGTAGATTTCAAGGACAGTTTCGATAGAATAAAGAGGGCATTATTATGGGATAAGCTAAATAAACTAGGAATGGACCCTACAATCTTATGTTTACAGTGGTAGCCACAGGCATTGCTAGCTATTTCCAGATATTTTGTGAAATTTCTGAAGACTTTCTCTCTGCTGCCCCTACTGTTTAAATGAAGAAAGCATCAGATATTTTGGGAAATATCACAGAAAGTTCAGGAAATAGCTGGCAGTGTCTGTGGCTGCTACTGTAATTATCAACCTATACTCAAGTAACTGGACCCAGGTATGATATGATTTAACTGGTCAGCTAACACAATCATTCAAAACAAATGCAGGTGTCAAACAAGTATGAATCTTAGCCCCATTATTATTACATTTATTTATTAATACTCTTCCAAATTCATTTCTCGAATCTTCTTCATATTGTCTGGCTGTGTATGGCACACCAATACCAGTGCTAATTTATGCAGATGATCTTATAATAATATCCATGCCATCTGCTGGATTACAAAATATTTAAAATTATTAGAGAACTACTGTACTATTAATAAATTAAACATAAATGAGCAATAGAAATGAAGCTAACACCAATAGCACTGTATGCAGCTGAAGTATGGTACACAGATAAAATTGAAGCTTTGGGAAAAACATTTACACAGTTATATAGAATTTTATTGCAACTTCCAAAAACAATAGCATCACAAATAGTAACAACTGAACTGGGAAGGGTCCAGACAGAATATCTTGCTATAGCAACTAAAATGGCATTTTGGGTAAAATCTACTTTTTTGCCTGAGAACTGATTGGTTAAAAAATATATGCTGGAAAAACAAGTACGGATGGACAAGGGAACAAGAGATGTATGGTTGGGACAAATAGAAGAAACTTTACATAAACTGAACTTAACTCATTTATGGGAGGATTCCAAAAAGGTTATAGTGATCTCTAAATCATATAGTAAACATGTTAAAGAAAGGTTAAAGAAAATTCCATATGAGGAGGATTAGAATAAAATAACTAAATCAAGGTTGCATTCTTGGTATGCAAACAACAAATTAAACCATAATTTAGAACCATACTTAACACATACAACAGGGAAAAAAGAATGGAAGATTTTAACAACATTCGGATTAAAATTATACCCATTAAAATATCTCAGATACCTCTATAATAAAGAAAGAAACCGTGCAAACAACTTAAATTGTGATTATAATATGGATTCCTTGGAATCTTTGCCACATATTATTTTGTATTTCCCAATATACCAGGAAATGAGAAACATTTATTTGGCACAATATCTTCAAACAGAAATCTTAGCAAAAGAAAAATATTGAGCATTTTAATGACTCCACAAACATAATTTGTTACAAATTATATGCTGCTACTTCTGCAATGGATTCATAACCTTATGAATTGTAAATAAAAGAATTTGAAAACATAACACTTACATTTCAGTATCCTGCATACAACAGAACTCACAAGTTTATGAATTCTGTATGAAGAATATTATTTAAAAAAGTATAGAACAGCAATGATTTCACTTTTTACATATATAAATTGCACTTTATTATTACATTTTTCATGTCTAAATCATGATTTTAACTGTTGTTGTTTATATATAGATATATATGTATTAGTTTGAAAAGATGTAAAAATCGAATAAACACACTTTTGAATCTGAATCTGAAAACTCAAACAGTACTATTCAATAGAGTGGCTAATTCAGAAGGTAAAGATACCTTAACCATTCACACATTTGATGGCGTAAACATCCAACAGGTTATGAGATATAAATATCTTGGTATGTGGCTGAACAGTACATTAAAATGGTGAGCGCACATAGATATGACTACTAATAACATCAACAAAACAATAAGGGTACTGTATTGATTAAAGCATTTTATGACATCAGAGGCAGGACTGGGGATAATCAATTCAATGATCATCCCAGTCTTGGGCTATGGGGATGTTTTATACTCCGGAGCTTTAAAAATGTGTCTGGATAAGTTGGATGTGGTGTTTAACAGACTAGCCTGCTATGTGTTGGATGCCCCATTTAGAATCCATCCCTTTCAGCTCTACTGCATGTTGAATTGGACTAGATTGCAAACAAGGAGCGATTTTCATATCTTGCAGTTTATGTTTAAAGCTTACAAAGAAACCATTCCTAAATATATTACAGATTTATTTAAAATTAGTCCAATTAAACAGTGTCTGTGTTCTGCATGGGGAATAGAGTTTAATGTCATCAGCTCTAACTTAGAAATAGGGAGCTCCTCAATTTTGTACAGGGGGCAATAACATGGAATTCAATTCCAATAGAGTTGCAGGGTGTTAACAACACAATCAGGAAATGCCATCTGAAAAGGTAATATACAGAGCAGGGCATTAGTCCCTTGCCTTGTTGCCTTACAGGTGTTACTTGAGAATATAGCCTATTCTAAATAAGCATGCATTATTGGCATAGTATAATTAAGCAATAAGGCATGACAGGGTGTGGTATATCATAGGATATTATCATGCCTTGGGTGGTTGGGCACAAGGCCGCAGGCCGAGTGTGTCCAATGACCTAAGAGTGATGATATCCCATGATATACCACACCCTTGAGTGACTTATTGTTATTATGAGCTGAGTTTGAATTTTCATAAAAAAAATAAAATAAAACAAACAGGTTTTTAAACATTTTATGAACAAGTTTTTGGACAATGTAGGAGTACATTTTGAAAAAATAGTTCTTAGACAGCACAGGGCAAGGAGACTGGTGGCGCCAGAACTTTTTTGAAGCCATGATGATGTAACCCAATATCATCATGGCTTCAAAGAGCTCTCTGTCAATCGGATTCCTGTATTTATGCTCCTCAGTTCATAATGTGTATTAACTATTCAAGGGACACTATGTGCTTTCTATTTATTATATGTACTCATTAGCTTTATGTATTGTGCTTATTAATTTATTAATGATGTGGTGACTGAATGGTAACATGGATGAATGTATTTTGGGATCTCATTGAAAATGAGCTTTGCTCGATTGGGTTAATTCCCTTTCATAGTTTATGACTTAAAGTATACTACTACTACTATTTTTAACGTACATCGACAGGTCGAAGAATTTCAGAAAATCTAACACTTTTTGTGTTAACAGGGGGACACAAAAGGGGGGCTCCAGAAACAAAGTTTGCTGTTGCTGGTTGGCTCAAAAGAATGATTCAGGAGGTGTACAAGGTTGCCACAGTGATGTCTCCTCCAAATATTAAAGCCCATTCCACAAGAGCATTGGCCCCGTCCTGAGCTGAGAGAAACAAAGCATCGGTGGAGTAGATTTGTCTGCTGCCACATGGGCCATGATACATACATTTACCAGACACTATAGACTGGATACCTTTGCAGACCCTTGCCTAATTTTGCTGATCAGTCCTAAATGCAGTTTTCAGTCAGGGTCCTGCTCATGACCAATATCTCAGTACCCTGATCTGGAATGTTGTACTGCTTTTGACCACCCCATCTGTAAGGAACTGGAGTGCCTCAGAGGATACAACTCATAATGTAAGTTTACTCATCTGGCAAATATGTTTGTGGGAGTATCTCTCTGAGGCATTCCATGGCTCACCCAGACAGGGAGGCAAGTCATGAATGGAACTTCTTGTAAGATACGCTAGGAAGTTCCTTAATCAGATTACCAGCATGCCATACAGGTCAGAGTATACATGTATTAATGGTGCTTAATAAAAATCCATATTTGTTATGGTATTCTTGATCATGTCTCTAGCTACATCTGTTTCACAGTCACAAGGGTGTTTTGCAAGCTAGCAGTTAAATCCTCAGATCAGTCAATTCACTATAATGGAATCAGTCAATTCACTATAGAGGAAGCTTTGGAAGATATTGAACTGAGGTCTGTGGGACAAGGGCAGAGCTCAGGTGGTATTGGATTTCACACTTTAAAGTCACATGTGCATCATCAGCCTGTCAGATGGACACATCCCAGTCTAAAAGGAACTGGAGTGTCTCAGACAGATACCCTACAATCACCTTTACCAGGTGAGTAAACTTACGCTACTCCCTGCCTGCACAGGAAGGCTGCTACTACTGACAAGCACTTTGTGAACACTCTGGATACTATTGTAAGACAGAAGGGCATTGCTTTGAAATGAAATTGGGTATGACCTACCCTGAACCCCAGGTATTTTCTGTGGCAGGGGAATATTGGAATATGGCAGTTTGCATCCCTTAGATTGAATGACCCCACTAGACTCCCTTTTGTATGGATGGGACCACTGTTTCAACGTCAGCATTCTAAGTACTTTTTTATATGCTTGTTTAACAATCTCATGTCCAAAATGTGCTGCCATTACCCATTCGTCTCTTGAGAGTTAGGAAATGTTTGAGCAAGATGTCCTTTCCCAGTTAGGAAATGGAAATCTTCTACACAGTATTTAGCTGGAATAGTTTTCTCGCTTTCAGTTCTAGTAAGATTTTTTTTGTTCCAGCAGTTGGTTAACGATTACTATGACCTTGCTTCACTTTGAAAATTGCACTAATTGGAGAGTTAAGTCCTCTGTTATTACCGCTAGATCCAGCTTGTCTGTAACTATTCTTTCCCACTTTTGAGATAATAGAGAGGTGTTCTCACACTGGCAATGGTTCTATGGTGACATGGACAGAATTGTCAAGGACAGGAAATGGGCCAGTGTGGTCCTTTTCTACCATAAAATTTCTGTGAATCTGTGAATCTGTGGACTTAGCCTGGGCTGAAGGAGCTGATGCAGAATGCTGTCTAGTTCCCATCTTTTCTCTGCCTCTTCCTGTGCCTCTTTGAACTGCATTGTCATGGTGCCCATAGAGTCTCCATACCTAACCTTCTGTAGGGCCTATCAGTTACTTTGGCCCTTCCTCTTCAGTAACATAGTTTTTTTAAAGTTGTTTTTATGCTCATCAACTTTTTTATATATCTATCTCTGCTTTATCATCAAAGAGGGAGGTGAGATACCTTCAGAGGGGAAATCAGTGGCCCTGTTTTGCATGTCTTGTAACAAACATGTTGTCCTAAGCCATGCAGCTTTCTAGCAGACGTGGCATTTATTGCTCTGGGTGCAACATATATGTCAGTCTGACTTTTGATTTGTCTGAAGCAGAGAACCTTGCAACACTGCAAAGAACAAACTGCAACTTCATTTAGAAGCTGGAAACTTGGTAAGGCATAATACTGTAAAACAGGGGAGCTACGCTTTCAACAAAGAGTTTCATTTTTTTTCTCCTTATTGGCATTAAGCAGAGAATTGCAAGATTCCATTAAAAGTGTAGTAATTTTATAACCAGAGGGAGTGAGATACAACTGAATTTGTTTGATCGTTGGGGTTGAGACCTAGGATTTAGAGGGATATTTTTGCAACATTTTAAAAGTGTCCTGCTGGCTGAGTAGTTAAGTTTATATCCCTGGTTTCACTGAAAGATTTTGTGTATTGGAATCAGACAGCAGCCTGCCTACATTGAAAGGTCTGCTTACATCACAGGTGTCACTAGTCAATCAGTTGGCTTAATTCTTAATATTTTCAGTGCAGGAAGAGTGTAAAGCACAGCTGACTTATTTTGGGGCTGTCCGCTTTCAGAGCACAAACCACCAGGCTGTCTTGGGGCTGGGGAGGGTTACCTGTGTCTGAGTTGGATATCTGGATTTTTCTCTGTTTGATTAGCAGGGCATTTTCTCTGTCAAATTGTTGTGTAGGGCATCTTGCTGACAGGAAGGCACTCATCGCAGTGCTGGGTCAGAGCTTTTAACTGATTGTTTTATAGGGCACAGTTTAGGCCCAACCCCTTCCCACCCTCACCCCACCCACCCCTGGAAATAGTTCCTTTATACCTGGGGTTCTGACATCATTTCCTCAAGAGTGCAAGGTGCATATCACTGTCATATCCTCTCTAGTACACTGCACTGACAATATTAGCATACACATTGTATAATATATATATTTCTATATAACAAACCAATCACACAGACACACACACACACACACACACAAAGAAAAAGTAGATAAACATGTGGGGAGTAGTACAATGTAATGGCTGTGGGGCAGCAGTCTTTTGGGAGTCTTTCTGGAGGCTGAGATGCTGCCCTATTTGCAGACAACTCTCTGCCCTGAGGGAGGAAGTTGCCCATCTTCAGGCCATGCTGGACAGTAGTAAGGGAACCTTCCCCCAGGCCACACTGGATGGTAGGAAGGGAACCTCCCCCATCCAGGGAGCACCAGAGCCACCACCACTACCTCAGAGGTTGTGAAGAAAACACAGCAGTTGGACCACAGTGGGCTCAGGAAGGGTGAGGATGGCGGAACAGAGGTACACCCAGTCAGTTGTTCCACTCCACAATCCATACACCATTCTGCGGGAGCATAGCTCCCCTATGGATGCACCCACAGAGGAGGCTAAGGAGGCTGAGGACAGCTGTCACAAGGGAGGCCCACAGTAAGGAGACAGAGGACACCACAAGGAAAGGAAGCAGCTCCTGGTGGGGGACTCAGTTATTAGGGGGTAGAACTGGGGGGAGCAGGGAAAACTGAAGTAAGGTGCCTGCCTGGTGCCATGGCTTGGAGGGACAGGAAGTGCATCCTCAGGATCACGGGAACAGCTGCACGGGAGTCTGAGCTGGACGTCATTGTCCACCTAGGGTCAAATGACTTGGCTCATCATGAGATTAGAGCAGTGCAGAAGGACTTTGTAGAATTGGGGAGGGACCTAAGACAAGTAGCACACACAGTATCCTTCTCAGAGGTGCTGCCTGTCAGTGGCATGAGTGAGGCGAGGGTACTTTGCACCATGCAGTTTAATGAATGGTTGAAAAATGGTGTGGAGCACAGGGGTTTGGCTTCACTGGGACTGGGGTTCCACCTGGAGGACACCAGCCTATACTGGCAGGATGGTCTGCATCTGTCCAGGAAGGAACAAGTCTTTGAGCAATCGGTTTAAATGCTTCATTGGCAAGCTTTTAAACTAGTCAAGGGGAGGCACTGATAAGCAGCAGGAAAATCCTGGCCTCCCCCTACAAAACAGGGTACTAAATGAGAAAAAGACCAAGGTAGAAAGGTCAGTGGGGGATGCTGCAACAGAAGGTAAAGCCATCAAAAAATGGAGAGCAATGAGTACCAATGCCCATAGCCTGAGTAACAAGCTTCCTGAATTAGTGGTCTTGATGGAGGAGGAACATCTGGATATCATGGCAGTCACAGAAACATGGTACACACAAAACCATGACTGGGATGTAAACATACCAGGATACACTATCTACAGGAGGGACAGGGAGGGTAAAAGAGGAGGAGGAGTAGCTCTTTACATAAGGGAAGGAATCAAAGCAGCAGAACAAAAGGTAAACAGGGAGGAGAAGAAGCACTGTGGGTAAATTTGGAGACAGGCAATGGCACCACAATACATAGGGGTTAGATACAGACTCTTCTCAGGGGAGGAAATGGACAAGGAAATGATAGAAAGTATACTTAGAATGGCAGAAAAAGGGGAGATATTGCTGATGGGTGATCTGAATATGCCAGATGTTAACTGGAGTGCAGCTGCAGCAGCCACTTCTAAGAGTGGGGTTATTCTAGATGCCCTACAGGGGGCATGCCTTAGACAACTAGTATTGGAGCCCACTCGAGAGGGAGCAATCTTAGACCTGGTTCTCTCAAATGGAGATGAAGAGAGGATTACAGATGTAGAAGTGGGTAGCCATCTGGGAACTAGCGACCATCGAACAGTATGGTTCACAATAAACACAGCAATAGAGTCAAGCCATACAAAGACAAAGGTATTGGATTTTAGGAGGGCTGACTTTTTCAAAATGGGTGAGTGCCTACGGAATGCACTAGCAAATGGGCAGGAAGGAGGGGTGGAAGAACAATGGGGAATAATAAAAACTGCCATCACAGAGGTATCAAGCCTTTGTGTAAAGCAAATAAACAAAATGAAATGAGGTAAGAAACCACTATGGTTCTCAAAGGAAGTGGCAGTGATGGTTCAAGAGAAAAGAAAGCATTCAGGAAGTACAAGGAATCACAGAAGGAACAGGACAGAGAACTGTATCAGTTAAAGCAAAAGGAAGCTGGGAAGGCAGTCAGAACAGCAAAGGCCCAAACCGAGGAAAGGATAGCCAACTCAGTTAAGAAGGGGATAAAACCTTTATAGGTACATCAGGAGCGAAGGAAGACCAAGGAGGATAGTGAGGCTTAATAAAGGGGAGGAGGGTGGGCAGAGGGTGACTGCTGAAAAGGCAGAGATACTAAACAAATATTTTTGCTCAGTATTTACAAAGGAAGAGGAGGAGGTACCTAAAACAAACAGTAGAAACACTCTGGATACAGAAGTTGATACCAGCCCATTTACAGAAGAAAGGGTTCTGAAAGAACTCTAAAACTGAAGGTGGACAAAGCAATAGGGCCTGATGGGATTCATCCCAGAATTCTAAAAGAACTAAGGCAGAACTAGTGACACCACTGACTACCCTCTTTAACAAATCATGGGAGGATGGGGTGGTACCGAGGACTGGAGGAGGGCAGATGTGATTCCCTTCACAAAAGTGGGAGCAAGGCAGAAGCAGGAAACTACAGACCTGTTAGTTTAACCTCAGTGGTAGGGAAAATGATGGAATCACTTCTGAAGGAAAGAATTGTTAAATATCTAGAGGCCAGAGGGGCACAGGACCCAAGGCAGCATGGATTCACAGCGGGAAGGACATGCCAGACAAATCTGATAGATTTATTTGACTGGGTGACCAAAGTAGTTGATCAGGGAGGGGCTGTGGACATGGCCTAGCTAGACTTCAGCAAGGCATTTGACACAGTCCCACACAAAAGATTAATATACAAGTTAGCCAGCCTGGGAGTGGGTCCCAAGATGACAGCCTGGGTAAAGAATTGGCTAAAGAATAGGACACAGAGAGTAATAGTAAATGGAGTCCACTCTGAAAAAAGGGGAGTTAGTAGCGGGGTACCGCAGGGTTCAGTATTAGGACTCAGTCCTCTCAATGTCTTTATAAGTGACATTGCAGAGGGACTGGAAGGAAAGAGTATGTCTCTTTGCAGATGACAAAGATCTGCAACAGAATTGATGCACAAGGTGGAGTGGAAAGGATGAGAAGGGACTTGGCAAGGTTAGAGGAATGGTCAAATGTATGGCAGCTTAGATTCAATGCTAAGAAGTGCAAGGTAATGCACCTGGGAAACAAAACCCAGGGAAGAGTACACAATGGGGGTGAGATACTAACAGCAACAAAAATGGAAAGGGACCTGGGGTAGTCATATCAGATGACCTAAAGGTGGGCAAGCAATGTAAGAGGGCAGTAAGGAGGGTTGGGGATTCTGGGATGCATAGGGAGAGGCATCACCAGTAGAAAACAGGAAGTTATTATCCTCTGTACAGACAGCTAGTGAGACCCTCATCTTGAGTACTGCTGCAGTTTTGGAGACCCAATCTCTGCAAAGACATAGACAGGATGGAAGCTGTCCAGAGGGCAACTAAAATGGTGCAGGGTCTGCAACGAAGACATATGAAGAGAGACTTAAGAAGCTTAATATGTATAGCCTCGAGGAAAGGAGGGAGAGGGGGACATGATAGAAACTTTCAAGTACCTCAAGGGAATCAACAAAGTCCAAGAGGGTAGCATCTTTCAAAAAAAGAGGTGTGCAAGAACAAGGGGGCACAATTTGAAGATAGAAGGGGGGTGGCTCAGAGGTAATTCAATGAAGTATTTTTTCACAGAGAGGGTTGTGGATGCATGGAACGGCCTTCCGGAGGAGGTTGTGGAGTCAAAAACAGTGGTGGAATTCAAGCATGCATGGGACAGTCATAAGGCAATTCTAGGGTGTGGGGGTAGGAAGAAGTAGGCTGCTGGCTAACTAGGATCTGCAGCTTATCCATCAGGTAGGGAAATGGGCAGACTGGGTGGGCCAAGCGGTCCTTATCTGCCATCAAATTCTATGTTTCTATGTATCTATGCAGCATCATTCTCATTGACAGCCATCAGAAACTGGTACTTAGCTTCAAACCTGCCTTTACTGTTTGTGCTAGACTGGTTTTCTCTTGTAATGACAAACTTTCACAGAGATTCAAATTGTGTTGCACTGTGCCTGCTGACAATTTACAGATTAACTTCTGTAGGCTGCCTGCCTCAGCTATCAAGTGAGGTAGTTTAAGCTTTCTTTACCTTTAAACAGAACCTTCTGAAGTCTCTGTGAGAGGGTGCTGCAGAGAAATTACCATTTGTTTTCTCACATGCCTGAGTAACACCCACAGGGTAAGGCTGAGTATAGATGAACTCAAACTGCTCCCTGAGTGCCACATGCCTTTTCTCGGTTCTCTTGTCCATGGCAGCAGTGGTAGTGGGTCTTGCAAAAATCATATTTAGTAGCAATGCTAAATGCCTTATAGATGGGTGCTGACACATTTCATGTTGAGGTGAAACCTACATGGGCCCCATATTCAAAAGTTGCAGGTTGCATCACGCAAGTGAATATGCCATGCATCTCAACTGCGCTGGCACAAAACAATGGGATATTCAGAAGATGTGCCATAAAATGTGATTGCGCATGTGTGGCTGAATATCCTAAATCTGCATGACTGCACAGCGGGAGATGCGTGGCGAGGCAGGTGACCAGAGACCAGTGTGGAACACACAGAACTACGTAATGTGAAGCCACTTGCACAGTGCAAAGAGATACAATATTCAGCCAGGATATGCAGATGACCTCATTACTCAGTCAGCACCCAAACAGCACATTTGCATCTCATTACTGGAATGTATGCAGACCATTTGTATACCATTGGCATGCTCAGTTTCAGCATTGCAGGGCAGCACCACCACTCCACAAAGATGATCAGGAGGTACTGTAGCCCAGCAGGCAGGTGAGAAGACATGTTTGTGTGTGGGGGGACTGCATTGACCTGAGTACAGTGCTACATACCTCCCAACCTTTTACCACCCAATTGTATGCCAGGATGTGTGACAACTGGACAAAATGTGTGACACTCCTTCCGGCCATCTGTGCACTGGCAGCAGTGCACCTGTCATTAGGGTGCCACATTGATGAATTTGCTGCCCCCTCCTCGAGCTCTGCCCCCCCCAGAGTTAGAATATTTAGAAAGGGGGGCATAGCCCTCCACAAAAAGAGGGGACTGTGACATCAGGATGTGGCACCCTAATGACAGGGGGCACTGCCACTGGTGCCCTACATAGGTGGAACCATGTGACACATCAAATACGAGATTCAGGACTTGTGGGTAGGGGAGAGGTTGGTGAGGTGGATTGGGAACTAGCTGAGCAATAGACAACAGTGATTGGTGGTGGGGGAGCTATCAACACCCAGGAGGGTCATTAGCGGGGTTCCACAGGGATCTGTTCTGCATCCACTGTTATTTAATGCTTTCATTTCAGACAATGCAGTGGGAGTTAAGAGCAAAATTAGCCTGTTTGCTGAAGACTTCAAATTAGGAGTGGTTGTGGATAGTCAGGAGGGAAGAAGGACACTCCAGGAAGACCTAGAAGGACTACAACAATTGTTGGTCACATGGCAACTGGGGTTTAATGCTTGGAAGTGCAGTGTACTTCATTTGGAAGCTAGGAATTCAGGGCACAGCTTCCAATTGGGAGGGTGTGGTTAGTAGTCTCGGACATACCTCTCAACTGTCCCTGATTTTCAGGGACATCCCTGATTTTGACTCAAAATTTTACCATGCCCCTCTTAAAAATTATGTTTCCATGACCAAACAGCAGGGGTTGTAAGCACAAAATAATGTCACACATTAATGTTACAGACCTGTTCTTCATTAGAAAAAGCATTTTACACCAAGCTCCTTATTCTACCACCTTCCCGAGTGGATATCACTAACTTTGAAGATGTGTCCCTGATTTTGGTCCTTTGTCCCTGATTTTTTTAAGCATTGTCCTGATTCACGAGGTAGAAGGTTGAGAGGTATGGTCTCAGAGGAAGAACAAGATCTGGGAGAAGTGATCACTGGTAAAATTAATTATTCAGGACAATGCAGGAAAGCAGTGGCTAAGGCAAACAGAATACTGGGATGCATTGCTAGGGGATCACTTTGAGAAGGGAAGAGGTAATCCTGCCACTTTAAAAATCCTTGGTGAGGCCGCACTTGGAGTACTGTTTACAGTTCTGGCGCCCTTACTTAAAGAAGGACATTATGCTCCTGAAGCGGGTCCGAAGGAAGGCATCAAAGATGATCCTCTGAATGGGGATAAGCCCTATGAGGAGAGACTTAGACAGCTAAACATGTGCACCCTGGAAGACAGAAGGGACAGAGGGGGACCTTTAAATACTTGAAGGGTATTAACAGAGTAAACACTGAGAGTTTGTTCATATTGAAGGAGGAAGGGACCACAAGGGGTCATAGCCTTAAACTGGTCAGTGGGAGGCATAGAAGAGACCTGAGAAAACATTACTTCATGGAGCCGGTGGTGGTGCCTTTTATAATACACTACCTGAGGAGTCGGTATCAAAGGAATCAGTGGAAGGTTTTAAGAAGGGATGGGATAGATACATGGGCAGGGTACAGGTAGGAAGGGTAGAGACCATGGGAACTCCGAAAGGGAATCAAAGGAGGGATGGAAGGGAGAGGAGAGGGGAGGGGGGCAGCAGCAGTTATCAAACTGTGAGCTGCATCTCGAGCAGACACGACAAACCTCAAGGCCTAATCTGCTGGCATTTTCATATGTCCATGTGTTCATATGACACTGCAAGTTCAGAATACTGTGCAGTGCACTAATGTTTATAATGCGTACTGATAACCTAGCATCTTATATTATTATACAATACTGCATAAATGTCTCAGTGGTCAGTGTGTAATGTCACCCACTCTATGTGGGACAGAGGGTGTCTGAGAGATAACATGAGTGCTGTACCCCGTAATGTGTGACAGGTGAGATGCATGCAGTGCTACTACACGTGGTCATGTCCGTGCCCTAGGTGGTCACACGCAGAACACTGGGAGGGTCCGGTGTCCTTGAGGCATGCCCCTGCCACATCCAGGCTGCAGGTGGTGCCACCCATGCTCTATGTCACCCACAGTTGTGCAAGGTCCACTACCAAAACACCACAGTGATCCAAACCCAGGGTCTTTGTGGTATTGCCACACTGCATGGATGGCATCGGTGGCATGTATGTGGCTCCTGGTGGTGTGGGTCTGGCAAAGGAATGCTGTGGGCATCTATGGTCTCCCACCATGGATGTGTGCCACTAGGTAGTCCCTGACCCATGCCATGCTGCCACCATTCTGCCATGCATCCTGATCACCGTTGTCCCAGATGTCACCATGGGCGCATAACACCACGGGTGGCACTCTGATGGCCACATGGTGCAGGCCATGGCATCTGGTACATGTGCTGTATTGTAGCTGTCTGCTATCTGGGCACGCTAGGGCGTGCCTGACTAGCATTTGGCAGGTGGACATCCCTGACCTCAGTGTGGTGAAGGGGTGGCTGACCAGGCGGTGCCGGTATTGTCGCTTACCAGTACCCAGCAGGTGCCCAGTGAGCAGGGACAGCACAGCTGTAGCTTTGGGTACTACCATCCTGACGTGACTGCTGTGCATGGATGCCTGGAGCACATCCTGAAGCACATGCAAGGGCTGTCTCAGGATTGCCTGTCTAGAGTTCAGCAACCTGCCTGTTGGTGGGTGGGTAGGTGGCCGGCCAATTTAGGGCTGCCCTTTACTTGCGTAACTTTGAACAGCACAAATGTGGGTTGTGCGGCACATGCAGCACTCATTTTAGCTGAACATACACATGAGTGGCATATTCAGGAGCCCGCCCCTTTTTCCTGTGTTGCATACATTATTTCTGCTCAATCGCACATTCCAATATGCGCAATTTATTTCGCCCTTTTGAACACTAAGCTTCCATGCATTTTCCAGGATGCACCACACATCTCCATTTTATGCCAAGCATATCAAACCGTACTGTTCCCACATAGCATGATATTTAGCACTGTGCTAACCTTCTGAAAATGGGGCCCTAATTGACTGACTGAAAATCCTGGCCAATGCCTCTTATGATGCAGAAAGTAAACATAAAAGGGTCATCTTATCTATCTCTTTAGGTATTGTTTTATCTTTTTTTGCTTGCAAAACCTTTATCCGGTTTCAAAACATTGTGATGTGACTTAAAACGTTTATAACAAACTAGTTAAAATGCTGTTTTTTTTTTCTTCTTTCATCTCAATGCTGTCTTTATTTACTTATAAAAACACAGTCTGGTGGGCTGGTCTAGCAGCTTGGTGGTGACTGTACTGCCTCCCATGCCAGTGGTCCAGTTTTGGGGTGGGCCTGGGTTGCACAGAGGTTAGTTGGGGGGAGATACGATTAAGCATCTCGGGGAATGCTCTCTTCTCAGAGAAGGGGAGTCTGACCACCCTGTTTTTCAACATCCACCTTGCTGAGGAGGGCTGGCAGGGCAGTGGAGTTGCACAAGGGGGAGGGCTCAGGCAGGCACAAAGCAAGCATGTGTCTTTATATGCAATTGCATCATTCCATGCTTGGCTGCCCAGGGGATGAAACCAAAGGTAGAAAAACCTGAGAGGCAGAATGATCCAACAACCTGCCGCAAATTCTGCACTACTAACCAGGATCTGCTCCTGTCTGAATGTGTGTCTCCTTGTCAATGGCCCTCCCCCTTCTGGCCCCAACACGGGGGGTATATGTATATGGGGGGATCTCAGAGCAGGTAAGTCCTGGGGATGGTGGGTGATTGGGCTGGAGATGTCAGTGGGCAAGGGGGTCACAGGGTGTCAAAGGAGATAAAATCTCTATGAAAAAAAAGAAATAAAACACAGTTTGAGAAGCTCAAGCCCCAAAATAGGCTGTGAATAACTCCAGTGAGGCATCACAATAAAGTTATTTAGTATAAAAACGTGCAAATTATATGCATATGCCAGCTTAGCTCCCAATGAGAATTGGGTACTGAGAGACTGCAGACAGAGTTTTAAAAGTTCCTTGTCACATCACAATGTGCTGAAATTTGATTAAAGGTGTGCAAGCAAAACAAGATGGAAAACCCCATACACATAAAGAAGCTGAAAAAGTGGTAACCCTGTCTTGTTTACCGTCTGCTCTGCAGCTTTAGACATCCTCTCGACAGACCAGCGGCTCGCTGAATACAACAGGAAATGAGTGCAGGATCAGGCCTTTCAAGGGGGAGGGATAATTTCAGAATGCAGTCTGTTTCAGTATATAGTTTATTTGTTTCAGTATATAGTGCATGTGGATTTTTCAGTCTATAGTGGATGTATTTCAATACATAGTGTATGTGTTTCACCATGTAGTGCATTTGTTTCAGTATATATCGTATGTGGATTTTTTATATATACTGTGTATGTGTTTCAATATGTAATATATTTCTTTCAGTAAATAGAATATGCAAAATGTTTCAATAGATAAGTTAAGTATTTCAATATATAGTGTATTTGTTTCAGTACATAGTGTATGCAGATTTTTTAATGCATAGTGTATTTATTTCAATAGATAGTGGCCCAGATATTCAAAAGGGTTGTACCTGCGCAAGTCCGAAATTGCGCCATTCTGCGATATTCAGTAGGAGGCAGCTGTGCCACTGAAAACATGCTGAGTAACAGTGCAATGCAAATGAATGCATGCTGAACTGGAGGGGGGAGAAACCATGCATAAACTGCACAGCCCGATATTCAGCCAAGCTGTGCAGAGTAGTGCAGGCGCAACCCCCAACCTGCGCCTGCACAACTTTGGCCACCACAGGTGAGCTGCCACATTGAAGGCGCAACACAGCAGCTGCCACCTGTGGCTGGCCCTCAACATACTCCCTGTGCCCTCGTAGCCGGTCACGGAAAAAGTGTAAAACATCCCCACCCCCGACTGGCCCAATGTGAGGCAACAGCAGAAAAGTCCCTCCTATCCCAACTGGCCCGATCGTGGGCATAAGCTTAATCACCCCCACCAGCCCAATCGCGGGCAGCAAAGTATCCCCTGAACATATCCCTGGTGGTCCAGTGCCGCTAAGCTAAAGCGGGCTGAAGAGGTTAAACACTCCCGAACATATCTCTGGTGGTCAGTGGACTGATAAGCCCGATCACAGGCTGCATTATTTTGTGACACCCCCCCAAGGCCATATCCCTGGTGATCTAGTGTCCCCCCACTCCATCCACCCACGAAGCCCCACCACAACGCTTCCCTTCCTCACAGCCGGCGGGCGGCAGCATCCCACCCGCCTGCCGCCCCGCCACCTGCCGACTGACTGTCCAGTAGGACTGCATGCCCAATGGTGCAGAGCAAGAGCCAATGGGTGTGCAGTCCATACCGTACAAGGCAATCACAAATCTGGATTGTTTTGTACGGTATGGGCTGCACGCCCATTGGCTGTTGCCTGCACCAATGGACATGCACCCCTACTGGGCAGTCAGTCGGCGGGTGGCGGGCAGCAGGCGGGTGGGATGCTGCCACCTGCCAGCTGCGGGGGCGGTGGTGGGGCTCGTGGGTGGTGGGTAGGGGACACCAGATCACCAGGGATATGGTCTTGAGGGGTGTCGAAATAATGCAGCCTGCACTGGGCTTATTGGTCCACTGACCACCAGGGATATGTTCGGGTGTTCAAACATTTCCAGCCCGCATTGGGCTTAGTGGTCCACTGGACCACCAGAGATTTGTTCGGGGACACTGTTGCTGCCCGCGATTGGGCTGGTGGGGGGGTATTTCAGCTTGTCACGAATCGGACCAATCAGGGGAGAGGGAAGTTTAATGCTTTGCCCGCGATCAGGCCAGTGGGGGATTTTTTACACTTTTGCCAACGATCGGGCTGCAGGGGGTGTCAGCCCCCAACGGCTGCTGCCTGGCAGGGCACCAGGCACAAGTCCTCAGGGATCAGCGCACCTGCATGCTAATGGCATGCAAATGGGGCCATAAACAGATGCAAATGGAACCCCCTGCACCTTGCATGAATTATGACCCCATTTGCATGTCACCTTTTGAATATCGGAAATTTGCGCATGGCGCAATGGTATTTGCACCACCGCAAGTTGAATGCTCCACTATGACCACTTGTGGTGGCACAAGTTCCACTGCACCATGCACAGTGGCTGTGGCCAGGGGGTGATATTCAAAGGAGTTGCTCAATAGCGCAACTCCTTTGAATATCACTCCGGCCACACCCCTGCGCAACTATTTTGTGCAGTGCAAGGGCCTGCGCCAAAAAATAGTGCAGTTTGAATATCTAGCACAGTGTATTTATTTCAATAAAAAGTGTAACTGTTTCAATATATAGTGTATTTGTTTCAGTGTATAGTATATGCAGATTTTTCTATGCATAGTGTATTTATTTCAATAGACAGTGTATGTATTTCAATATAAAGAGTAACTGTTTCAATATATAGTGTATTTGTTTCAGTAGACAGTGTATGTGGATTTTTCAGTGTGGTGTATGTATTTCAGGATGTAGTGTGTTTGTTTCAGCATATAGTGTATGCAGATTTTTCAATATATAGTGTATGTGTTACAATGTATACAGTATTTCTTTCAATAGATAATGTAAGTGGATTTTTCAATTTATAGTGTATGTATTTTAATAGATAGTATATGCATTTCAATATGTAGTATAGTGCTCCCTCACTTATTTGCCCCTCGATTATCCGCCACCCTCCGTTATTGCCATTCTTACCTCCTATCCCGATTGTATGTCTATATTATTACACTCTGTTATCCGCCTCCCTCACTGTCTGCCATCCGCCATTCATTAATCATCCCACTCGCCCACATTGTAATAAAAATTGCCTCTTTCTTCAGCTATCTCCATCGCATCATAAAAAATTCATAGCGTGTTGTCAACCGTGTCAGCCCTTGTACCATGAACAAGCGATCAAATAAATTACCTGCATAGTACAGCGTTAGAGCTGATGGATGAATGTTTACTAGCTGGGTGTAGTGTGAAGTCATTAGTGCATCAGTTGTTTAGCCCACCCTGTTTTTTACTAGTTGGTATTAGCCACGCATGTTAGTCTATCCTGTCAGCCCCTGTCAGCCCTTGTTTAAAACCCTTTCACTTGGCTAGTCATTACTGCATAAACTGTTTTTTATTAGCTGGTGTTTGTCACGCACGTTAGTCCACCCTATCAGCCCCTGTCAACCCTTGTTTAAAACCCTATCATCTGGTTAGTCATTAGTGCTGCAATTTAACTTTATTGCAATCTGTTTATTATAAAGTCTGTAAGCAGTTGTTGATCTTCAGTTCACTGTCTGGCGAATGAACAAGTCAGTTAGTCTGGGGAAAATGATGGCAGAGTCGACAAGTGCAAAGCGATCATGTCTTGCTCTTACTGTGGCTCAGAAGAGCCTGATTGTTAAGTTTTCTGTTGATAACCCTAAAGCAACCCACCAGGAGGTTGCTCTGCATTTTTCAACACTGTGGTGCCGGCCCATGGCCTGACAGACCATTGGAGATGTGCTTTCCCACAGAGATGAGTTGCTCAAGGCTGTAGCTGCTGCCACTGACCGAAAGTCAAAGAGAACACCAAAACACAGTGATCTGGAGGAGGCGTTATTCCTGTGGTTCAGCAATGCCAGAGCACATAATATTCCGGTCACAGACGAAATCCTAAAGCACAAAGCTAAGTATTTCGGGGGTCAATTAAATGTGTCTGATTTTTCTTACTTAAATGGCTGGCTACAGAAATTTAAGAGCCAAATAATATTGCTAGCCACATTATATCTGGGGATAGTGTGGGCGTTAGTAAAGAGGTTATCATTGAAGGCATGCTTACTGCCAGACATGTAGCAGGGCAGTATGAAGCTCGGGACTGTTACAACATGGATGAAACTGGACTTTTTTTTTAAATGTTGCCAGATCGTTCCCTGACCGCAAATGATTTCAATAAAGGTGTCAAGAGATGCAAGAACAGAATTACAGTTGCTCTAACTTGCAATGCAGATGGCACTGAAAAGCTGAAACCTCTAGTTATAGCAAAATCTGCAAACCCCAGGTGCTTCAAATCATTTAACGCTGGTCTTTATGTAGAATACAGATCAAACAGAAAGGCTTAGATGGACTCTTCCATTTTTGCACAGTGGTTGAATGACCTTAACGTTTCTATGAGGAAAAAAAAAGGGAAGATTTTGTTGCTTCTGGACAATGCTCCAACACATATCATCCCCAAATGTTTTGGCAATGTAAAAATTAATTTTCTCCCACCAACCACCACAAGCCACCTTCAGCCTCTAGATGCAGGCATTATTCAGTCTTTTAAGTCATTACAGAAGGCAGCACCTTCAGCATTTAATTGAATGCATTGACTCTGGTAAACCGCAGGCACTTCTCCTCAGTGATCCATTAGGTTTATCAAAATCGCTTGGGATTCTGTTACAGCAGCGACAGTTCACAACTGCTGGTTTCATACTTGCATAATTCCTAGGCCCTTGTCAGTGCCAAGACTGATGCCAGAAGTTACAGAACAAGAATGCACTGAAATGAATGATCTGATACGAACTGTATCTGGTGCAATGGCTATTAAAACAGAAATGAGAATTTCAGCTGCTGAATATTTGTCTTTTGAAAATGATTGTGATGTTTTTGCAAGTGTCACTGATGATGATATTGTTACAATGGCTGCAAATTTAAAGGTCCCAGATGATTTCTTAGAACCCACAGAATCACAAGATGAAAACGATGACACCCTAGAACAGGAGATAAAACCACCTTCTGTAGTGGAGGCAAAGAATGCAATGAACACTGTGCTTAGATTTTTTGAGTCTTATGAGCTTGCAAATGAGACAGATATTCAGAAGCGCATTTTCCTACATTGCAAGATAAGACAACTTGCTTCTGTGAGAGCTAAGCAGATGTCTATTACAGACTACTTCAAGCTTACATAACTCCAGTTTGTAACTAAAATTATACAGCTGTGATTTTGAACCTCATACTGCTCTGCTATACTATGATGCTGTAACTGTGAACCTCACATTGTTTTGCTATAATAAGCTGCTATGCTGTGCTTTTAGCAATGAGAAGCACTTTATTACACTGTTTTTAACATTTTTGAATACAAAATAAAGATAACTGTATATAATTTATAAGCAGAAAATCAAAAAATATGTCCATTTTGTCACTGGCACCACCATAACACCCTGCTACAATATACAGTGTTCTGTATTTAACATCACAACATTTTGGTTTTTATTTTCAGGCACCCTTCATTATCCACCACCCTCCCTTGTCCACCCAAAAATTGTGGCCCCAAGTTGGGCGGATAATTGAGGGATCACTGTATATTTGTTTCAGTATATAGTGTATGCAGATTTTTTCAATATATAGTGTATGTGTTACAATGTATAGAGTATTTGTTTCAGTAGATAGCTTATGTGGATTTTCAGTCTGTAGTGTATGTATCTCAATAGGTAATGCACATGTTTCAGTACATAGTGCATTTGTTTCAGTACAAAACCACAAAGGAGCTCGCACTAGGATGGGATGCCATGGAAAACTCAGAATCAAAAACACAAATCCAGGCACTCACCACCACAAAATAACTTAGCCCAGAAGGGAAACATTTTAAAAAAGGTTTATTAAATCGCCTGACACGTTTCTGGTCTCACTGGACCCTTTATAGCCTTTGATAAAGGGTCCAGTGGGACCAGGAACGGTCAAGCGATTTAATAAACCTTTTTTAAAATGTTTCCCTTCTGGGCTAAGTTCTTTTGTGGAGGTGAGTGCCTGGATTTGTGTTTTTGATACATTTGTTTCAGTATATAGTGTATGTGGATTTTCAGTACTCAGTATGTGGATTTCAGTAGATGATGTATGTATTTCACTATATTATGTAAGCATTTCACTATATAATGTATGTGTTTCACTATATGATATATGCATTTCAGTATACAGTATATGTATTTCACTATACGATGTATATATTTCAGTAGATAGTGTATGTGGCTCACTAAACTGTATGTGTTTCACTATATAATGTATATATTTCACTATATGATGTATGTATTTCATTATATAGTGTATGTGTTTTACTATACAGCCAGAGATTCTGAATGATGTCCCTAACGGCTTGCCATACATATCCCCAAAGGATCTGACTACTCCCTAAAGTATAACCTGTGTACTAGGCAAGGAGATTTTTTACACTTTTGAATATGGTAAAAGGTTACACAGATATTCAAAGAGCAACTGTGAACTTCAGCATGTGCTTTCATAAATAAGATGTTTCATTTGTTACAATCAACTAGAGAATACATGTTCTCATTCTTAATGTTGCTTCCCAAGATTTACAGCACATTTAATCCACTTAAAATGTCTGTAAAGAAAACATTTGTCTCTCCCCTGCTAACCTCACAGAGCCTGTGTTTATGACATCATAGTGCTCACCTTGATAACATAGAAACATAGACAAAGAAACATAGAAACATAGAATTTGATGGCAGATAAGGACCGCTTGGCCCACCTAGTCTGCCCATTTTCCTACCTAACAGATAAGCTGCAGATCCTAATTAACCAACAGCTTACTTCCTCCTACCCCCCACTAGGACTGCCTTATGTTTGTCCCATGCATTCTTGAATTCCCCCACTGTTCTTGACTCCACGACCGCCTCAGGGAGGCTGTTCCATGCATCCACAACCCTCTCTGTGAAAAAATACTTCCTCACATTACCTCTGAGCCGTCCCCCCTCTATCTTCAAATTGTGCCCCCTTGTTCTTGCACATCTCTTTTTCTGAAAGATGCCACCCTCTTGGACTTTGTTGATTCCCTTGAGGTACTTGAAAGTTTCTATCATGCCCCTCTCCCTTCTTTCCTCAAGGGTATACATATTAAGCTCCTTTAATCTTTCTTCATATGTCTTCTGGTGCAGACCCTGCACCCACCATTTTGGTTGCCCTCCTCTGGACAGCCTCCACTCCGTCTATGTCTTTGTGGAGATGGGGTCTCCAGAACTGCACACAGTACTCCAGATGGGGTCTCACCAACTGTCTGTACAGAGAGATAACTTCTTGTTTTCTACTATTGATGCCTCTCCCTATGCATCCCAGAATCCCCCCAGCCTTCCTTACTGCCTTCTCACATTGCTTGCCCACCTTTAGGTCATCTGATATAATTACCCCCAGGTCCCTTTCCATTTTTACTGTTGTCAGTATCTCACCCCCCATTGTGTACCCTTGTCCTGGGTTTTTGTTTCCCAGGTGCATTACCTTGCACTTCTTTGCATTGAATCTGAGCTGCCATACATTTGACCATTCCTCCAACCTTGTCAAGTCCCTTCTCATCCTTTCCACTCCATCTGGTGTATCAACCCTGTTGCAGATCTTTGTGTCATCTGCAAAGAGACATACTTTTCCTTCCAGTTCCTCTGCAATGTCACTTATAAAGACATTAAAAGGACGGTCCCAGCACTGAACCCTGCGTACCCCACTAGTAACCCTCCTTTCTTCACTGTGGACTCCATTTACTACTAACCTTTGCATTCTGTTGTCTAGCCATTTTTTAGCCAGGCTACCACCTTGGGACCCACTCCAAGGCTGGCTAACTTGTGTATTAATCTTTTGTGTGGGACTGTATCAAATGCCTTGCTAAAATCTAGGTAAGCCATGTCCACAGCCCCTCCCTGGTCTACTACTTTGGTCACCCAGTCAAAGAAATCTATTAGATTAGTCTGACACAACCTTCCCATCATGAACCCATGCTGCCTTGGGTCCTCTGCCCAACTGGCCTCTAGGTACTCAACAATTCTTTCCTTCAGAAGTGATTCCATCATTTTACCTACCACTGAGATCAAACTAACTGGTCTGTAGTTTCCTGCTTCTGTCCTGCTCCCACTTTTGTGAAGAGGAATCACATCCGCCCTCCTCCAGTCCTCAGGTACCACCCCATCCTCCCATGATTTGTTAAAGAGAGTAGTCAGCAGTGTCATTAGTTTTACAGACTGTGATGTTACAAATAGTGATTGTGTGATTAGCAGGTATAGCTACATTTTGAAAGCCCCGGCGAAATAATTGCTGCATTATCTACAGCATTTACTAGGCCACTATCAGGAAAAAACAACAACTAGAAAACAATAAAGTTTAAACATAATTTGGTGTAAATCTAGCTTTTTATTACATTAAAGAGTTATTTTTTAAACATATTATAATTGAGTGAGCTATAAATCATTTTACAATTCTCTAAACCCTTGCACAGTTCTGCATGTATAATGTAACAGTGCTTATGTAAGCTAATTCCTCGATAAAAGAAGGTTTTTTTTTTTAAACAAAATGAAGTGGAAACACTAAATCAGGATCTGCTAAAGGTTGCAGATCCAAGAACCAGAGAAAAAACACAAAACATGTATAAATCTAAGCTATGATAATGCGGCATATCAAATAAGCTGATACATATTTGAGCAATAATGCCTGACAGGGTGTGTGTCGTGCTGGGATAACGTCACTCCTCAGGTGGTTGGGCAAGAGGCCGCAGGCCGAGTGTGTCCAATGATTGAGGCATGACATTATCCAAAATGACACACACCCTGGAGGGCATTATTTCTATTATACAATGGCTCATTGTTGTACACAATAAAAAATAATTTTAAAAATGTTTTTGTGTGGAAAAATATTTTCGTTTTTTAAGAGGAAATGAAACGATCAAGCAAATGCTCCAGCTCATCTATGGGTTCACAGTGAGGCTGAGACTAGACCCGTGATGTTGTACTGGGATAACATCACAGGTCCAGCCCAAGACTAACCAATCACAGTCCAGGATTTTTTATTGCCATTGTATAATAGAAATTATGAAATGGGCATCATAAAATAGGAGTTGTGATTGGCTAGTAGGGATGTGATATTCATTCTGATGCACAGGAAAAAGGACCAGCAGTACCCTGTGGGCATTGATCTAGGTGATGCTGCCCACTCAGAACCTTAGGAAAACAAAACTCAGCCATCTTGTGCCAGAAGTGGTACCAGCCTAACTGTTAAAAAAAAATAAAGTAAGTACCTCTGACCTCCTGTTCACTTCACCTCAATCTTTCAAAAATGTCTGTGTTTTAGTTTCTCCTCGTGAATGTATAATGTATGAAACAAAAAAAAAAAAACTGAACAGCCGCGATCTTTCTCTCCAAGGCCAACCCGCTCGCTCTTAAATGCTTCTGTTTAATTCCAACTGCCTCTCTCCTCGTGGGTTCAGCATGTAATAAACCGGGAAAAAGATAAATGAACAGCCACGATCTCTGAGAATGCACTTCTTACAAAAAATAAAATTAACGAACAGCCGCGATGTCTCCCAGCCTGCCCGCTCATTCCGAATCCGAATCTACTTGTTTGTGAGGTCCCAGCCCACCCACTGGTTCAAAATAAACTTATTTGAAACAGCAACAGAATTAAAAAAAAAAATGTTCATCTTAGTTGTCTCCACAAAGCATTGTGTGTGTGTGTGTGTGGGGGAAGGGGTGAATACTGCCATGACAACCAGAGCTAAACTACTGATTCCTTTGTAGGACAAAATTCCTTCAGTCAAAAAATAAAATACACAACACATTTAGGCGGAGGAACTATTTTATTAAAACTGACACAAACACACATGTTTTTTCCTACTTAAAATTGGGAATTTCACCTACCAAATGCAGTTGCACTGCAGAGGGCCATTTCATAAGCGCAATAAACCACTCCAGGGTGTGCGTGGGGGAAGGGTACACACTTTAACACACGGCTGGCTGGACGCACTCGGCCGATGGCCTCGTGCCTCACTACACCTCCTAGCCGTGTGTTAAAGTGTCTAACGCACACCCTGTCGTGGATTACTTAAAACCATGGTCAAAACTAAGAAAGGCTAAAAAGACATAAGCAATGGGACTGGAACAGGACTTTGGACATTTGATCTCTTCAGCACATTAATAAATTTGCTGTTGGAATGTCAGGGAGAGCAATACCATAGAGCATTGTTTGAATTTTAACATTCTTAAGTTCTATCTCTTGAGCAACACCTCAGAGCTCAGATGTTGCAAGTTATAAAATGAAGGAGAAAATCCTGCTCTCTGATTGGTTATTACTTGTGCATGAACTCTGTTCCATGCACAGGTAATAAAAAGTACCTAAAAGCAGGGCCCCATTAAAAAGAAAAAGAAATCAGTGAGTCTTAGCAATGGAAATTTATGAGAGCAAAACCCCTCACTAAGCACATTTGTTACTGGTGTTATCATAAAACAAAGCATTTGTCAATGCCGAATGTTGCTTGCTTCTATGTGCTGTTTAGGTATTTGGAAGTCATTGGAGTTCAAATATTGAAAATTTGCGAACTTACGAGCGTGCGTAGGAACTGCGCAATGCACGCTCGTAAAACAGTCATTTTTAGGAATTTTTTCTCCGAATTTTCAACATAGCCATTTTAAGACCTCTGCTCATGAACAGTGTCTCTTTGATTTTGTTAATGTGTCCCACACATTGAGTTTGCACACCGACTGCGCCATTGTGCACTACATGGGAGGAAACACATTTTGGGCAGGTTGTGAAAAATGACAGCTGTACTGCTCATAAGGAGGTGTGGTAAAATGGCAATGTTGAAAATCTGGAGTAGAAATATTGAAAATTCGGAAACGTACGAGCGTGCATGGGAACTGTGCAACGCATACTCGTAAAACAGTCATTTTTAGGAATTCTTTCACCAAATTTTCAACATTTCCATTTTAAGATCTCTGCTCATGAATGATGACACTGTGATTTTCTTAATGTGTCCCATACACTGAGTTCGCACACTGACTGCGCCATTGTGCGCTACATGGACAGAAACATGTTTTGGGCAGGATGTGATAAATGACAGCTGTACTGCTCATGAGGAGGTGTGGTAAAATGGCAATGTTGAAAATCTGGAGTGAAAATATTGAAAATTCGCAAACTTAACAGTCGCAAGGGAACTAGCAATGCACACTCGAAAAACGGTCATTTTTAGGAATTTTTTCACCAAATTTTCAACACAGGCATTTTAAGACCTCTGCTCATGATCAGTGTCACTGTGATTTTCTTAATGTGTCCCATACATTGATTTCACACACCAACTGTGCCATTGTGCGCTACATGGGCGGAAACATGTTTTGGGTGAGATGTGAAAAATGACATCTGTACTGCTCATAAGGAGGTGTGGTAAAATGGCAATGTTGAAAATCTGGAGTGAAAATATTGAAAATTTGCGAACTTATGAGCCTGCATAGGAACTGCGCAATGGACGCTTGTAAAACAGTCATTTTTATGGATTTTTTCACCAAATTTTCAACATAGCCATTTTAAGACCTCTGCTCATGAACAGTGTCACTGTGATTTTCTTAATTTGTCCCGTACATTGATTTTGCACACTGACTACGCCACTCTGCGCTACATGGGCGGAAACACATTTTGGATGAGATGTGAAAAATGACAGCTATACTACTCATAAGAAGGTGTGGTAAAATGGCAATGTTGAAAATCTGGAGTGAAAATATTGAAATTTCGCGAACTTACGAGCCTGCGTAGGAACTACGCAATGCACACTAAATAAAACAGTCATTTTTGAATTTTGACACCAAATTTTCAACATGGGGTTTTGGGACCCTTCTCATGAATGATGTCACTGTCATGGTGGTATTCAGGCCCGAAGGGTGATTTCACAGTCACTGCTTGGAAATCACCCTTCGGACCCGAATAACGCCATGACAGTGTCATCATTCATGAGAAGGGGTCCCAAAACCCCATGTTGAAAATTTGGTGCAAAATTCCCAAAGTGCCTGAGATATGCAACAGTTGAAACCCTCATCTAGCCCATTATACAGCTTGCCGGCATTTCCTCAGTTCGCGGGTCGCTTTGAAGAGTGCAGACGTGTTCCCGGTCCACGAAGATCGTCGCCAGAGTCGGAGGTAAGTATGGGGTGGGGGTGGGGAGAGCTGGGTGCTCAGTGGGTGGGTGCTGGTTGTGGGAGGGGTTGGGAGGCGTGCCATGGGACCGTTTTGTTTTACAGGTAAAAAAAGACTATTGGGACCGTTGCCACGCTGGGGTGGGCTCCCAGCGTGGCACAGGGCTCTTGAGGCGTTCAGCCGACGGGGATTGGGCATCCCTTCCGGCATGGGAAATTTATTGCCACGCTGGGGTGGGTTCCGTGTGGCACAAGGACAGGGGGCAATCAGCCAATGCGGGATTGGGCACCCCCATTGGCAAAAGGACTGCTTGCCACGCTGGGGTGGGCTCCCAGCATGGCACCTACTACTGGGGGGGGGCGCAGCTCAACCAATGGGAATTGGGCACCCTGTCGGCTATACAGTGTGTGCGGGGGCACGCACGCCTGTGGGGGGAGCTGCACGTGAGCAGCTGATATCTTATCGGTGCTCACTGAAGCATAGCTCCCTTTTCATCCGGGGAAATACTGCATTTTTGGAGCGTGTCATACACAGCTCCAAAATGCATTGGCTTACAGGGGCCGCGCCTGCCAGCACACTGACTGAATTGGAGGAGGAGGTGACACACCTCCGAAATTTCCGATGATGGCACTATGTTTCTTGCACATGCGTGCAAGCAACATAAAGAAACTGAAGTAAACAGAAGGGAAGTCACATAAATAAGTTCATAACGTAACTTGTTCACAGAAACAGTTTCTGGTTTCATCATGCTGACTCTTCTGTGAGACCCCGAGCACTATCATCTGTTAAACAGCAAATGATTTATTCCAGGTCACACCCTGGGCTTAAATTTCTTTCAGACCCCAGTTGCTCTGGCTGTCCCACATTTGAACAACAATTGTTATGATTCTTTTTTTTAAACTTTATTTTATTTTTGAACTGAATATAAATTGTATTTTCTCACTTCCTGATTTCTTCATGTGTCTGTGCTATTCCCGGTGTGGCCATCATGCTGCTGGTACCTCAATTTAAACAAAAAGCCATTGTCCTTGTTATTTGTTTTGTTTCAATTAGATTTATTCATCTGTTCCTGATAGGATGTTTGTTTTGTTTATCAGATCTATGGTCAATGTCTGGTGTCAATGCCACTTGCTGTGTCATGGAAAGGGGAGGGGCTGCTCCACTTGCTGTGTCATGGAAAGGGAAGGGGTTGCACGGATACAGTAGGGTGTATGCCATATAAGTGTCTGCAGTGGTGCTTGACAGTTTCTTTCACTGCAGAGTGTGTGCACAGATATGGGAGGAGGAGGGAAATATTAAAAAAAATTGTACACATTGTTTCATTTCATCAGGCTCCATTTACTGTAATGAACTTGTGCCTTATGCTGAGGGTCTCTCTAGCCATATTCATAGTAATCATCCTGACTCATACTATCAACAAAAAGGGAGGGATTATCCTGGCTCGCACAACAGATGGCAGTTGCAGACAAACTTGGGTTGGGGGTTGGACTGGCCTACTTCATGCTGGAAACATACTGCAAAAGGCAGCTAACAGCAAACTGCATAAAACAGAATGACTTCATTGTGTAGCAGGTGGAAGGACTATTATATCATAATTTAAATGCATAAACATATTTTCAGTAACATTTTAAAATAACAAAAATATTTAGCCCATTTTATAAGCGCAATAAGACACTCCAGGGTGTGTGTTAAACAGATTTTCCTGCACAGCCAGGAGCTAGCCCCTGGCAGTGGGGTAAAATCTGTTCAGTCAACACCCATCTGTGTCTTATTGCTTACTGTATGGCATCACAACTACACTCCCATTGCTAGAAGGAGAAAAACACAGCAACTGTTTAGAAGTTCTAAATGTGGTCCATGGAAAGAATACAGATTCACAATGAACTGTGAATCTGCATTCTTTCTGGGAACTTTTAAAAACTAAAGATGCAGAAAAATTTTAGTTTGCCAGTGAAGTTGGTGTGAATTCAGGAAAGTCATGATTTGTGAAGTTTCACAAATTTCCTGGTGAACTCACCAACTACGCTGCTCCATTTTTAAATTTTGTTTAAACAAAAAGGAGTAAATTCCCACCTATTGTGCTGTAAGTTCCAACCCCCCCACTTCCCAGACACTTTTTGTAACAAATACCCCTCCCATTTTCCCTCTAGTGCCATGTTCCTCTCTTCTCCTCTCTGCCATGGTGAATTAATATTGTTTTACACTTTCCCTCACTCATGTGGCAAAACACACTCCCCTGCCTCCCACCACCCACTCAAACCCCAATGTATGTTTCAGATAACACCCCTACCCAACCCTTCCGGCTCTCACCACCATCTCCCACACACCAGCACCCAATAAATGTTTTCACAAACCGTAAATGAAGAAAATCCACCCCCCAAGTGCAGAAGACTCTATTCAGTGTCAGAATCAGTAATGTCATGAATGCATGGCAACATCTTTGCTTACAGTAAAATCTGATTGGCTGAGTTTTATCTAATCAGGTTTTATTAGGAGTAAAGATGTTACCATTCATTCATGTCATTACTGATGCAGGTGCTAATCAGAGTGAATACTCTGCAATGTGTCTTCATTTAAAGGTTGCAAAAAAAAAAACAGGCTTTTGGGGTACTGGTTCAAGGAACAGGATGATGTGGGCCACAGGGAGTTTGTGAGGGGGAATTATCTGAAACGCTGGGTCTGGTCAGCTGAGGGGAGGCAGGGGGAGAGTTTTGGTGCACAAGTAGGGTAAACGGTAAAACAATGTTAATTTACCAGGGTGGAAAGGGACAAGGGAGGAGGAGGAGGAGGGTGTTGTGGGGGTGGGAAGTGGATTTGTTATAAAAAGTGTCTGGAGGTTGGAACTTACAGCACAGTGAGTGGAGGTAGGGCTTTTACATCTCTTTTTAACAACCATAGGTAGCTGGAGGATTGCAATCCACATCGTTTTTCAGAGGCATAGTGCCCAATTCATAGAAACATAGAAACATAGAATTTGACGGCAGATAAGGACCGCTTGGCCCACCCAGTCTGCCCATTTCCCTACCTACTGGATAAGCTGCAGATCCTAGTTAACCAGCAGCCTACTTCTTCCTACCCCCATCCCCCAGAACTGCCTTATGCCTATCCCATGCATGCTTGAATTCCACCACTGATTTTGACTCCACAACCTCCTTCGAAGGCCGCTCCATGCATCCACAACCCTCTCTGTAAAAAATACTTCCTTAAATTACCTCTGAGCCCCCTCTATTTTCAAATTGTGCCCTCTTGTTCTTGCACACCTCTTTTTGAAAGATGCTACCCTCTGGACTTTGTTGATTCCCTTGAGGTACTTGAACGTTTCTATCATGTCCCCTCTCCTTCTTTCCTCGAGGCTATACATATTAAGCTCCTAAGTCTCTCTTCATATGTCTTCCGTGCAGACCCTGCACCATTTTAGTTGCTCCCTCCTCTGACAGCTTCCATCCTGTCTATGTCTTTTATGGAGATTGGGTCTCCAGAACTGCACACAATACTCCAGATGGGGTCTCACCAGCTGTCTGTACAGAGGATAATAACTTCCTGTTTTCTACTGGTGATGCCTCCCTATGCATCCCAGTATCCCCCAGCCCTCCTTGCTGCCCTCTCACATTGCTTGCCCGTCTTTAGGTCATCTGATATGACTACCCCTAGGTCCCTTTCCATTTTTGTTGTTGTTAGTATCTCACCCCCCATTGTGTACTCTTCCCCTGGGTTTTTGTTTCCCAGGCATTACCTTGCACTCTTAGCATTGAATCTAAGCTGCCATACATTTGACCATTCCTCTAACCTTCTGCCAAGTCCTTTCTTCATCCTTTCCACCCCACCCTGTGCATCAACTCTGTTGCAGATCTTAGTGTCATCTGCAAAGAGACATACTTTTCCTTCCAGTCCTTCTGCAATGTCGCTATAAAGACATTGAAGAGGACCGTCCTAATACTGAACCTCATGTACCCCACTAGTAACCCTCCTTCTTCTGAGTGGACTCCATTTACTATTACTCTGTGTCCTATTCTCCAGCCAATTCTTTACCCAGGCTGTCATCTTGGGACCACTCCCAGGCTGGCTAACTTGCATATTAATCTTTTGTGTGGGACTGTGTCAAATGCCTTGCTAAGTCTAGGTTAGGCCATGTCCACAGCCCCTCCTGATCTACTACTCTGGTCACCCAGTCAAAGAAATCTATCAGATTCGTCTGGCATGACCTTCCGCTGTGAATCCATGCTGCCTAGGGTCCTGTGCCCTCTGGCCTCTAGATACTCGACAATTCTTTCCTTTAGAAGTGATTCCATCATTTTCCTATCACTGAGGTTAAACTAACAGGTCTATAGTTTCCTGCTTCTGCCTTGCTCCCACTTTTGTGAAGGGGAATCACATCTGCCCTCCTCCAGTCCTCGGGTACCACTCCATCCTCCCATGATTTGTTAAAAGGAGTCAGTGGTGTCACTAGTTCTACCCTTAGTTCTTTTAGAATTCTGGGATGAATCCCATCAGGCCCCATTGCTTTGTCCACCTTCAGTTTTAGAGTTCTTTCAGAACCTTTGTTCTGTAAATGGCCGGTATCAACTTCTGTATCCAGAGTGTTACTACTGTTTGTTTTATGTACTCTCCTCTTCCTTTGTAAATACTGAGCAAAATATTTGTTTAGTATCTCTGCCTTTTCACAGTCTCCCTCTGCCCACCCTCCTCCCTCCCTTTATTAAGCCTCACTATCCCTCCCTTGGTCTTCCTTCGCTCCCTGATGTACCTATAAAAGGTTTTATCCCTTCTTAACTGAGTTGGCTATCTTTTCCTCGGTTTGGGCCTTTGCTGTTCTGACTGCCTTCCCAGCCTCCTTTGCTTTAACTGATACAGTTCTCTGTCCTGCTCCTTCTGCGATTCCTTGTACTTCCTGAATGCTTTCTTTTTTCTTGAACCTTCACTGCCACTTCCTTTGAGAACCATAGTGGTTTCTTACATCGCCTTGTTTTGTTTATTTGCTTCACACAAAGGCTCGTTACCTCTGTGATGGCAGTTTTATTATTCCCATTGTTCTTCCACCCTCCTCCTTCCTGCCCATTTGCTAGTGCTGCCTTAGGCACTCACCTATTTTGGCAAAGTCAGCCCTCCTAAAGTCCAGTACTTTTGTCTTTGTATGGCTTGACTCTATTGCTGTGTTTATTGTGAACCATACTGTTCGATGGTCGCTAGTTCCCAGATGGCTACCCACTTCTACATCTGTAATCCTCTCACCATCTCCATTTGAGAGAATCAAGTCTAATATTGCTCCCTCTTGAGTGGGCTCCAGTACTAGTTGTCTCAGGCATGCCCCTGTAGGGCATCTAGAATAACTGCACTCTTCAAGTGGCAGCTGCAACTGCACTCCAGTTAACATCTGGCATATTCAGATCACCCATCAGCAATATCTCCCTTTTTCTGCCATTCTAAGTATACTTTCTATCATTTCCCTGTCCATTTCCCTCCTGAGAAGGGGGTCTGTATACAACCCTGCTGCGACAGGTGCCATTGCCTGTCTCCAAATTTACCCACAGTGCTTCTTCTCCTCCTCTGTACCTTTTGTTCTGTTGCTTTTATTCCTTCCCTTATGTAAAGAACTACTCCTCCTCCTCTTTTACCCTCCCTGTCCCTCCTGTACACAGTGTATCCTGGTATGTTTATGTCCCAGTCATGGTTTGTGTGTACCATGTTTCTGTGACTGCCACGATATCCAGATGTTCTTCCTCCATCAAGGCCACTAATTCAGGAAGCTTGTTACCCAGACTACGGGCATTAGTACTCATTGCTCTCCATTTTTGATGGCTTTACCTTCCAGTGCAGCATCCCCACTGACCGCTCTACCTCTGTCTTTTTCTCATTTAGTACTCTGTTTTGTAGGGAGGCTGGGATTTTCCTGCTGCTTGTCAGTGCCTCCCTTTGACTAGTTTAAAGCTTGTCAATGAAGCATTTAAACCGATTGCTCAAAAGACTTGTTCCTTCCTGGACAGATGCAGACCATCCTGCCAGTATAGGCTGGTGTCCTCCAGGTGGAACCCCAGTCCCCAATGAAGCCAAACCCCTGTGCTCCACACCATTTTTTCAACCATTCATTAAACTGCATGGTGCCAATTACCCTCGCCTCCCCCATGCTTTTGACAGGCAGCACCTCTGAGAAGGAAACTGTGTGTGCTACTCGTCTTAGGTCCCTCCCCAACTCTGCAATGTCCTCCTGCACTGCTCTAATCTCATGATGAGCCAAGTCATTTGTCCCTAGGTGGACAATTACATCCAGCTCGGAATCCCTTGCAGCTGTTCTCGTGATCCTGAGGATGCGCTTCCTGTCCCTCCAAGCCATGGCACCAGGCAGGCACCTTACTTCATTTTTCTCATCTCCCCCCAGTTCTATACCCCTAATAATTGAGTCCCCCACCAGGAGCTGCTTCCTTTCCCTTTGGTGTCCTCTGCCTCCTTTCTGTGGGCCTCCCTTGTGACAGTTATCATCAGTCTTCTCTGCGGAGACACCCATAGGGAGCTAGTGCCCCCAGAATGGTGTATGGATTGTGGAGTGGAACAATTGACTGGTGTGCCTCTGTTCCACCCTCCTCACCCTCCCTGAGCCCACTGTGGTCCAACTGCTGTGCTTTCTTCGCAACCTCTGAGGTAGTGGTGGTGGCGCTAGTGCTCCCTGGATGGGGGAGGTTCCCTTTCTACTGTCCAGTGTGGCCTGGGGGAAGGTTTCCTTACTACTGTCCAGTGTGGCCTGAAGACGGGCAACTTCCTCCCTCAGGGCAGATAGTTGTCTGCAAATAGGGCAGCATCTCAGCCTCCAGAAAGACTCCCGGAAGACTGCTGCCCACAGCCATTACATTGCACTATTCCCCACATGTTTATCTAGTTTTTTTTACTGTATTTGTAGATGGGCATGTGATTTGATTATATAGAAATATATATATATATTATACAACGTATGCTTATATTATCAGTGCAGTGCTAGAGAGGATATGACAGTGAAATGCACCTTGCACTCGAGGAAATGATGTCAGAACCTCAGGTATAAAGGAACTATTTCAGGGATGGGTGAGGTGAGGGGTGAGGTTGGGCCTAAACTGTGTCCTCACAAAACAATCGACTAAAAGCTCTCACCCACCACTGCGATGAGTGCCTTCCTGTCAGCAAGATACCCTACACAACAATTTGACAGAGAAAGTACCCTGCTAATCAAACAGAGAAAAATCCAGACATCCAAGAGAGAGAGAGTTTAGTTACAGATAATTCGTCCAAAATAGTATATTCCACGCAGCTTCTCAGTTGTTCCCAGCACTCCTGTACACAACCTGGAAGAAGATGGACTTCTGTATGTGATGGTATCTAAGCAATACCTCATTCACCAATAAAGTGTCAATTTGCATAGGTTTGCCATGAAAATGTGTGCACTTTGTTGTTTGAAAACTACATGAATTGTGGTCGTCCGTGAAGCAAAGCTATCAAACTTTGCAAATTGCTACATGAAGCGAATGTTGCAAAAAGTGAATGTTGCCGACTTTGCCCCCCTCTATTAAGGACTTCTGTTTTTGTTTTGTTTTTTGCTTTCTTTTTATCCCACCTTACCACCCCCTCGACCCACTCCTTCAGACCATTGATAAGCCCTACAGGTCCCTCCCACAGAATCTGCCCCTAGAGTGCCAGGCGTACTCCTTTATCCCTCCTACCTCTTGGAGTGCCTACACAGCGGGGTCTGTTCTGTGGGTCAGCAATCCTGAGGTGGATTGGCCATCATCTTAGCTTGAGGTGGGGATTTTCTGTTTTTCTCCCCTTAGCCCTCCTACCCCCAGAGGATGTCAGCACTTAGGACTGATGTCCAGTCATATGGCATGCTGTCGTATATCGTCGACAAATGTTCACAATGTCCTCCCCTACCCAACTCTTGAGGTGCCACCTATGCACCGGTGCCTGTGCTTCCACTGGCACAGATGCATCGGGTGTGCAAGACACCCCAGGATCCCACCCCGGAGGAGGAGAACATTCATTGGGATGCTCAATCCTCCTTCCCCTGACCCCCGGTGACCCAAGTCCATTCCCGAACCCAGGTCACAGGCGTGGTGCAACGTGAGACATCCAGCGCCGGCCCTCAACACTCAGTGCCACCAAGCCAGCCTAAGAACTTCTGTTTAAAACAACTGTTGTTTTTCTCCTTATTTTCTTTCACTTTGAAATTGTTTTGTATAAACCTTCTACTTTCTGCCTTTCCCATAACTGAAGAAAAGCCATCCTTTTCAGCTTGAAACATTGTATCTATTTAGGTCTATTACATTTATTTTCTTTTGCTATACTGTTTTATGCCTTAAAGAATAAAATCTTCAATACGAGTTCATCTTTTATTTATTGGTTTCCTCATTCCTCATCTTACTCAACTTACACACATGTATCAGTAAGCTGTTCTTTCACAATAAGTGCTTGCAATATTTCTCTTTTTTTTAGCTTGCTGTGGTGCTCCCCCCAGTGCAAAAACAATCCCTCCCACCCTCTGTCATGCATCATTCCCACCTCATATTGCTTTCCTTTCTTAATTTTCAACACCAGGGTACCTAATACCTGGTGCTGGCTAGTACTCCCTACCCTATCCATTTTCATTGTGGGACACTGGGGAGCCCATCCCCAGTGATACCAAACAACACAGACACTGGGGTGCCCAATCTCCAGTGTTGGTATCTAAAATAAAGAAAACCATTCCTTGCAGTCTTTTCTAAATTTTATACACCCTGTAAAAAAGACAAATGTCCATCAATGCCTGCTGCTGTCACCATGCTGGCTAGTACCCTCAATGCTGCCCATTTTCGCTGTGTGACACAAGAGAGCCCACTCTGGTGCCACCAAACATATCACCAACACTGGGGTGTCCAGTACCCAGTGTTGGTTCCTGAAATAAAGAAAACAGTCCCTCATAGTCTTTTTTTATTTTTATACACTCTGTAAAAAATAAAACTGTCCATCGATGTCTGTTGCCACCACCGGTGCACCACCACCATTACCCTTTCCCCTCCCAACCTTCCCACTCAGCACCCACCACCCCACACCCCTTACTTTTAATTTCCTGACACCAGAAAACCCACTCCCTGCTGCTGGCTAGTACACCCATTTCAATGTGTGACACAGGGGGGCCCACCCCTGGTGCTGCCAAACAAAACACCAACCCTGGGGTGCCAATCCCCAGTGTCAGTATCTGAAATAAAGAAAACTGTCCCTTGTAACATTTACTTATTTTTATACAACCTGTAAAAAAGAAAAGCACATATTGATGTCTGTTACAGTTGCCTGAATACCGCCACCATTACATTCCCCTCCACCTGACCTAACATGCATGACCCACCCTGCCCCCACTACTTACCCACTGGGTCCAATGTTATAATCCTATCTGGACCTAAGTCACATCTTCACTCTTCAGTACTGGACCGGGAACTGAGGAAATCAGGTATATAGTTCAATGTATTTCAATGGGTTTTGAACTTGTCCTCATAACTTGGTCATTTTTTAATATTTTTCCCTCAGATTTTCAACATGGCCTTTTTATGACCTATCTCATGAACAAGGGTGGTGAAATTATGTAAATCTGTTCTGAAGGATGATTGTTGTGGCCACTGTTCAAAATCACTTTTGAGCAGGATTTAAACATTTTCACCATACTTGTTCGTGTTTGTTGTTAGAAGACTTTGCTGAAAATCTGTGTAAAAATATTAAAAGACAACCAAGTTATACACGTATGATGAAAGTTTTAAACACACAGTCATAACTTTGGTAGTTTTCACTATTTTGACCCCAAATTTTCAAAATAGCCACTTTATCACACCACTTCATGAGCATGACAGCTGTCATTTTTCAAATCCCGGCCAAAATTAGTTTTCGCACTTGAGGTGCAAAATTACCTTTTGGGCAGAATTTGAAAATGTTCTCCACTCTTCTTCAAAAGGTGTGATCATAAAATAAATACTTAAAAACAACAAAGTTATGTGCATATATTGAAATTTTTCAACACAAGCTTGTAACTCTGGCAGTTTTCAATGTTCTGACCCCAAATGTTCAACATAGTCATTTTTTTACACCACTTCATAAACATGACAGCTGCCATTTTTCAAATCTTGGCCAAAATGTGTTTTCACACTTGTGGCATGAGATCACCTTTTAGGCAGATTTGAACATTTTCTCCACCCTTGTTAATTTTTTTTTTAATTCAATACACTTTACTGATTTTCCATAACAAACAATTCTCCTTAACAAACAATTAACAAATGGTTGCAACCAACAAAACAATAACAATACAAACCAAATAACCATAACCCACAATCCAACAACCCTCCCCCAAAATACCCTCTTCCATTCCCCCAGAGAACCTATGGGCAATAAGGAAGGATTGGCCTCTTCTGGATTATTCCAATGATATAAAGGCTCAGTATAAAAGACTAAGGTATACAACTGTAGTAGGTGCCCTGTAACCGAATGACGTATTATCAAAAGTGCCCCAACTCAGGGAATAGCCAGAGGAAACAAATGAAAGAAAGGATGTGGCCATACATTCCCCTTATGAGTGAGAAGAAATCGAAAGCAGAGCATGAAGCTTATCCCATCTTATATGGTATACAGATAGTCTATGCCAGAGGCTGGCTATCATCTTTTCAAGATGAAGATTAGCCAGAAGCTCATTAAGCCATTCAGCATATATAATAGTCGATTGGTCTTTCCAGTGACACAACACCACACGTTTCACCAAGAGGGAGGTGAGGGACATAAAATATTTCCTTTCCTTGGCCTCCACCTTTTTTTATGAGGTGGGATCATATGAAGGCTATGTTGACAATCTGGGACGAAAACATTAAAAGTAACACAGTTATAACTGTACATTGATATTTTCAACACATGCTCCTAACTTTGCAAATTTTTCACTATTTTGATCCCACATTTTCAATATAGCCATTATTTTCACACCACTTGATGAACATGACAGCTGTCATTTTTCAAATTATGGTCAAAATTTATTTTCATGCCTGTGGTGTGAAATGACATTTCAGTCACTATTTTATAAATGACACCTGTCATGTTCAAAAGGAGTAGTCATAAAAAGACTATGCTGAAAATTTGGGGACAAATATAAAAAGAAAAAAAATGAAGTTATGAAGCAAAGATGAATTGTTCCAATGTTTACCCTAACTTTGTTTTTACAGACCCTTGTGTTTAACATATCCCTTGTGTTACCCCCCTCCCTCGAATATGACAGGTGTCATTTTTCAAGTCCCCTCTGAAACTTGTTTTCATAGTCAAACTGCAAAATCACCTTTTGTATGAGATTTAAGAAATTTCACCCATCTTGATCATAATGTCAGATCATAAAAAGACTGTTGAAAATTTGGGGTCAAAGTGTGGGAGCCAACTGAAAATTAGATATTGCCTCTCAGCTGGCCTATCCTAGGTAAATGCAACCTAAAAAATGTGTAAAAGCAGGACACCACTGAAAATGAGATATTGCATCTCATCTGGTCTATCCTGGTTAAATATATAGAGTAGTAACAATGGGGGAGATTCTCCAAGGGGTGGGAATAATGCTTTGGAGACACATAACTCGCGGAGTCCCACACCCACAGACCAATTCACGGTGACTGTATTCACATCCACTGGCCACCATCTGGTCTCTTTCTGTGGCCCCCTCCAGTGCGCTGGTGCATGAGGGCCCTTCCACGGACATGGGCAGGCATCCAATGGGATGCCTGGACCCAGTTCACCACTGGATCACTTGTGTTTGTGGGGCACCACAACATTCAAGTGATCATGGTGCTGCTGTAGCACCTGGTTGGGTGGGTGGCCAATCAGCCACCCGCGGCCCTCCATGAGGAACCCAAGGGCAGGTGTGGCATGTAGGAGGGTTTCCCCATATCCCTACTTCACTGCCACAGCTGGTGGGGGCATCCTTGGGGAGGTGTACCTGCTAAGTCTGGGGCATGTTGGTGTATCCTGCACCCATTTTGCCTGGCACTCCGCACCTTCAAGAATAGCCCAGAGCATGGGCATGCCCCCTGCACCACCCCACCCCCAGACTTCCCTGCGTGGGGATCACCAGCAGACCAAGTGATCCAACATGCATCAGCCCCATACCTCCATGGAGCATTGGGTAGAGGGGGCACAGTGGCCATGGAGTATCTACACACTCCTGATATATGGTGTGTAGCCACTCCACACCTCAGATAATAGCCCCGATTGTGTACAAGCAAGACCAGCATCAATGCAAGCAGCGAACAGTTGGCATTGACAAATGCTTGTTTTCAGGTGTAACAGATTATTCTAGTGCCTGGGCAAATATTTCCCCTTGCAATAAGACAGAGTCTGCAGTAATCTATGACTGTATGGCAGTTTTATTTAGCACTTAGTGACTGCCATGTCCGTCAGCATACGGTCCTATACTTCCAGTTCCATTGGTCTGTACAGTATCTTTAGATTCAATGTATATAGCAAGATGTTACTTCTGTTCTACAGTACTACCCTTTATTACATTTGCTCAATACAGGTCTGCTTGTTTTTCCAAAAGTAAATTTAAACAAGTCAGTGTAAAGGTCTGTATGTGGCTTTGTGGCCAGTTCTGAAGCACATGATCTATGATATACTGTAGACTACCTAGAGAACTTTATGGGTTGGCTTCTTGGTATTGACTTTTAAAGGGGACAGAACATTTGTTTGAATGTGTGACTGCTTATAATACTCCTACATTCACCAACTTGAGTCATGCCCTGAAATGATCCATATTTACAGCAATCATGCCTAAATGAAAGTTAAAACTGTAAACTACATTCTGTATTGTTTTTCTCTGTAAGGACATCTGTACAGTCCCTTTCACAGAACAAAGGATTTGGAATCTTGACCATGGTACTGCACAGTTAGAATACAGAGCAAGAGCTGAAGAGTAGCCAGACAGTGCTCGAAGTTCTAAATCCATGCAGTGACATAGTCAAAACTCTAAATTCTACATTCCATGAAAGGAACTGAACAGAATGATGTATATAAAAAAGAGAATGTCACTTCATGTGGGAATAAACTTCAGATGAGGCAAATTTACAGGTTTAGCACACCATGGTGTGATATTTATTTTTCAAAGGTTAGAAAAATAATAAATGAAAACAACAAAAATTGCAAAGAAAATCACTACTTAATGTCAGTAGTTTCTTACAAAATACAGTCCTGGGATCATAGAGCTCCTAAGACCCTTCTCATCTGCATTCAAGAGCTTGTCTTTCTCTCTTCTCCTCTGTCAAGGCTGAGCCCCCTGGGCTGAACTAAAGTGAACTCACTGAACAGGTATTTATATATTTTTGGTGGGATCACCTTACATGTCTAGACATGTTTCAAAACCAAGGAGGAGAGGATTGTGTCAGGGAATTTCCCAGTTCAGTTAAAGGTACAGTGTATATATCCACAGATATCGACTTTCAATATCTCTGATTCAAAGTGACTAAGCACTTTTATACATAGAACCTTATACAGTAACAGGTTTATAGTGTGAATTTATGAAAATATCTTAAGGATTTCTTATAACTGAACTATTCATGACATTATTATTGTTATATATGACTTCTGAATCCTTTTTCTTTAAAAAGGCTTTATCAATTGTATTCATTCCTGCTATCTGAAATAGCATTCATGCTTTTTTGCACATAAAATGCACTTACACACTTTACACAACACCTCTCCAGGTGTTTGGCATAATTCTAGGGATTGGATGGATGGGAATGGAAAAAGAATGAACCTAGGGAACTAGTAGGAAGTTTAGTAGGGACAGTAAAGAACTACGTTAGGTGGCCAACCTAGGGTAGGGGGGAAAGAAGAAAAGCAAAGAAAGAATCATTAACTGTTGCTAGGAAATAAGGAGATAGAAAGTAGTCCATCAGTCACAGCCAAGCGTGTAGCCTAACTCTACCACAGAGAACAACACAAAACACAATTTACAGCTTTAACTGTTATTCAGAAACAATTAAATATAAATCATTTGGATATATAAAAAATGATGCAGCTGCACAACACAACAAAATCTCCTGTACCTTCAAAGAGCTATTGTACTGCTTAAAACTAATATTAGTTTTGAAAATCATTCAGCAATTACCTTTTATAACTGAGGTACTTTTTCCCCTTTATTAAATTAGAAGAGTTCTTATCTTATGTTAGTAGGTGTGACATATGGAACAGCCTTCTGCCTGGCAGCTGACATATCTAGCTCTGTTCAACACATTACATCATCAACACTGTGACTTCAGATCACAGCTGCTCAGGAAGGGAACCTCAGTAGGTCAGTTGCCTATGATATCACTATCATTGAGATCACAGTGCTGATAATGTCATGGGAGGAATCTAATTAGCAACTGTACTTCAACTGCTGGGCAGAGTAGTAGTAAAATCTGTATTTTTAAATAGGAGAAAGAAACCGCACCATTAGGGCAACAATAGCTCTGTTTGCAAGGTGGTCTTGTTAAATTTATACTCCATTTTGCATACAAAATTATAAAATTGATACAAATATTGACAAAAAATACAAATTTATACAATATAAAATAGTTTGGGAAAACCATAAGTATCAATGGACCAGATATTCAAAAGGTTGCACAACCTGCAACATGATTGTGCTGGAGCACAGTATTCAAAGGGCAAAGGAGCACATGCTAAACAGCTTAGTGCGTGCTGTGAAAGATAATGTAGACAGTGTGCAAAGGAAGGGACAGCACCATGCGTACTGGCGAAATACAATATTCAGCATGGTAGCACTGTGCAAAAGGGTTAACACAGGCCGCTTTGAGATGTGCAGTTACTGCCTATAAAAGTCTGACTTAAGGCTTGGCAAACCCCAGAGGTAAGTGGAGACACTGCAGTCACCAACCAGTATGGCAGTCATGGGAGCACACCTCTTCCACATGCTGCAGGAGGACCATAGAAGAAGATGATAGGCCAGATGCTCAACCTGGGCCCATATATAGGCCAAAGAGGTAATATGTCGCACAAAGATGGTACCAGCAACAAATCACTTTCTAGAGCATCTTAGATGACCACCTCATTGTCTGGTATAGAATCAACAGGGACATGCTCAGGGAGCTGTGTGAGCTCCTGCATGAGCAGCTGCACAGTACACCCAGTGCAGCCACACCATGTCAGCTGAGATCAAGGTGATGGCTGCAATATGCTTTCTAACGTCAGGGACATTGCAGATGGTCGGGGGTAGTACCACTGGTGCCTCACAGTCTGCCATCTTGCACCTACTGGTCCAATTTCTAGACACATTTCTTCCACATGCTGGTGAGTTCATTGTATTCCCTATACCCCAGTGGAGCATACAGCAACAATGCAGTTGTACCATCAGGTTTGCGCACCTACCAGCAGTACTCGGTGCCATTGACTGCACCCATGTTGCCATCTGGGCACCTACTAATGATGGGATGAATGCCTACTTCAATAGGAAAGCGTACCACTCCTTCAACTGCCAGATGGTATGCAATGCAACATGGCACATCACCAATGTCTAAGCACAGTGCCTACGATGCCTTCATATGGCATAATTCCATTCTGTGCCAGAGATTTGAAGGTGAGGACATACCCAGTTGGTGAGTACACATGGTAGGATACCCACAAAAAAAAAAAAAAAAAACCTTGGGGGTGTAAAGCTGTAGCAAAGCACAGACATGTATAGGAGGAGAGGGTGGACAGGTGCACAGGACTGACCACTGCCTGTGAACTTTCATGGTACCACAGGTACCTCAACCATGAACAGATGCTTATGTATGTGTCCATTCCCTCACTGGGGACAGTGCCTATTCCATGTGCCCCTGGCTCCTCACACCTCTCCTCCATCCATTATCCAGGGCAGAAGATGGGTACAGTGTGGCCCACAGTGTCACATGCAACATTACTGAGTGCGTCTTTGACATGCTGAAGCTGCAGTTTCAGTGCCTGGACCATTCATGTGGTGTCCTACACTGTACCTCACACGGCCTGTGCCATATTCCTAGCCTGTTGTGTACTGCACAACATGGCTGTCTCCCATAGAACATGCCTGCTGATCCATGAGGTACAGTGTGCATGTGATACAGAGCCAGAGGAGCTGGGGATAGTGGAGCAGCTTAAGAAATGAGACCCCTGCATGGCCAGAAGGGCTCTGGAGTACAGAGCCTGCATCATACATAACACCTATGGTACTAACAGGTGAGTAAAAAACCACACAGGACACTGCTGCATGTCACACAACTGTACTGTCAACATACAGAGCACAAGGTAGCAGAGCAACATAAATAGCAAAAAGTGAACACACATCAGAAGATGCAGTAGAGGTGGCAGCAAGACATATGGTGAGGCATGGGTATGGATATGGACAAGCATGGGTGCCTACCACACATAGCCATGCCAGAGGGCTGGGAGGGGAGGAATGTAAATGTCATGTGGATGGGAGGGGTTCCTGGGGGTGGGCTATGGCTGCCAATTTACACAAAGAGAACTGGCTGGGAGGCCAGTGTGGGTGCTGGGTACCAGTGTACAGTGATAAGGGCCTGGCACACGTGGGCACCTAGTCAGAGCCACTATGTGGTATGTGAGTCATTGAGTTACCAAGTACAGCCACCCCTCAGTGGTGTATGGGCCACTCTCAATGCCAGGCATGCTATGGCTTCATGGTCTGAGGATGACCCATGTGGCCCTAATACTGGTTGTGGGGTAGGGAAGGTGTTTGGGACTTGCAGGAGTATGGTGGGGTGCTGTGCCACCTACGTCTGTCTGTGCTCATGGACCACATGCCAGCTTAGACCCCCTTTGTGTGGGAGGACTGGCCCATGGTGACAGTAAGAGGAATGCCTGTGGTGACAGTGTCCTCTGGCCTAGGTGCGGCTCTGCAGGTTGCTGGATCCAGAGATGGTCTGGTTTTGTCCCAGTGTACAGGGAGTGCCCATGGAATGGGGGTCCTGGGTGTGCTGCCACTGCCCGTTCTGCCACCCCATGGTGTTGGCATATGCTGTTGTGTCCATTGAGCAGTGGGAGTTTTGCATACTGGAGATCCAGGGCTATAAATGGCACTCAGCATCTGCCACCATGGTCACAACCTCCTGCACTTCTCATTTGTTATCATCTATTAGGTCTTCTGGACACAGGTATTGTTGCTTCAGCTGTGAGATTGGATCTCCTTTCTGGTCTTGAAGGTCTGCACCAGTGCATGCAGAGCATTGGTATGGAAGCAGTCGGGCACTTTACCTATCACTCTCATCCATGGGACCTGCCAGGAATAGTGGTATGATGATATAGGTCAGTGGGGATTGCAAGAGTGCAATGCATGTGAGCATGTGGAGGCCCACAGCATCTGGGTTATTTATTTATTTAGTTTGTTTTTGTTGTTGTTGTTGACTGGGTAAGTGCACTAGACAAATCCTGCCTATTTTTAAGCACGAGGGGGATACAGATGAATGCCAACTGACCTTGAACCAGATTAAGCTATTTGTGGTATTTTTTAGTGAATGAGGGAAATTTGGCCAGGACACCGTGGAAATTCCCCTACTCTTTCAGAGGGGAATACTCTGTCCAAGATGGCGGATCCTCCTCTACCTGCTGTGGAGGTGGCTGGAGAGACAGGAGACTTGGTCTCGACTCCTGTCTCTGGTTGTTTGAGACCGTGTTGACAATACAATGTCTGTGAATGGCTTTACTGCTGCTGCTGTTCTCCTGCAGGACGACCTATTTCTCGAGATGCAGCTCTTTGGACCTGTCCCTACCGGATAGCCTGGTTACCCTGGATGTTTCTATGATGGTTGAACAGGCTCTCCCTACTACTGCAGGTGCATTGCCTGAGAAGGATATTGAACAGTGTCTGGTAGACGCAGCACGATGTGGTTCTTTTCCTGCCTGTGCTTTGAAAGCTGACTCACCTCTGTTCGTCCGCTACTGCTCAACCTGCCTGTCCTACTGCCTCTTCTTCTGTAAGTGGAAAGGGGACCTACTTGCTTTTACCACGGAGGCCTTACCTGGCTCTCTACATTTGCAATGCCTATGCCTTTCGGAGGATCACTCTTCTGTTGCCGCCGACTGATGCCTGTTTCACTGAACGTTCTGTCGCTTTGACATCCCTCTGGAGAACCAAACCTCCCACCATTGCATGAACAAACGTTATTCTCCGGAGGAGCCTACCTGGTTGGTGGAGGAAGCATTACTGGTGTTGGCTGGATCTGGAAACCCAGACAGGAACAGTGGGTTTCCGTCCGCCCCTATTCAGTCCCTCCATCCCGCAACTTCCTGGAACCATCACAGAATCTACCTGCTGCCTGCAGCCCTCAGACCTGTTGAGTTGCTCATGGTGAGCTAGCGCCACCCAGAACCCTGTACTGGCCCTCCCACAAGGATCTGAGTCGCATATCTCCTCCACCTCCTCCTCGCTGTTCAATGGGGACTGTTCAGGATTTTGCTGTTCCAGGTAAGCCACCCCCTGAACAGGTAAGGAATACTCGTTCTTTTTCATCCTTGTTTCACTCTCCAGTCTTGGCAGCTAAGAGACATAATGCAGTCCGACTGGTTTATAGAGGCAGACTACCAGACCCACCCCCCGACCGTGTCTTTGTAGCCAAGACACTGTTAAAAGACTCTCTTAAATTCTTTGCTCATGAGATTTATGCCCTTATTCATGTCTTCGGGGAATCCACGTTTGATGTCAGCTTCCAGACGTCTCGTGGGTTAGACCGTTTTTGGACTAGATACCATGCATTGAAATCCACTGCTTTATGGACTTCCTTTCAGGCCATTGCCCTTTCAAAACCTACTTTTAAGACAATTACGGTGATGTTCCGGAATGAGGGGACTGATGTGTCGGATATCATATATTGGCTGGGGCAACGTTGTACGGTACAGGGCCACCCTGAGGCTATCCTGGACACTGAAAATATTTGGACGGGAGGATGGAAGTTTAAAGTACTGTTACGCACTAATGACAATGGCCCAATCCATTTGCCTAACTCTTTTTTCTAGGTCATGATCGAGGGGTGCTATTTTACCCGGGACAGCCTAAGGCTTGTTATAGGTGTGGGAACCCCTCGCACCTAAGTAATGTCTGTGATACCGTGAGATGCAACAGTTGTGGGGTATTGGGACATGTGGGAATCCGCTGCCAGAATGTTAGCAAGTGTAATCTTTGTGAGGAGGTAGGGCATATGTTCCAATCCTGTCCCTGGTCTGCCCATGCCAAGGCAAATCATGATGGCGGAGTAGATCAACGCTTTGTGATAATGCAGGCAGAAAATAGCAATGGCTGCACTCACTACTGCTGCCCCATTACAGCTGTGGTAGATCCTGCCCTGCCTGATCCTGACCTATGCCCCCAGGTTGCTACCCTTCGCAGTGGTAGAAGCTGGACCCCGGCTTCCTGTAGTACCCCTCTACGCGCTTGCCATGACGAAAGAAGTGAGCTTGGATCACACCCCTGGCCTGATTATTATGCCACCTCCCAGTGAGTTTGCTACTGTTGCACAACGAAGGTCACTGAGGATAGGTCCCCGTGCTCCCTCACCTTCTATACTGCCCATGACACCCCCACCAATTGCCCTGTCTAATACATATGAGATTCTTCAGATGACTTCGGAAGATGCGGGCGGTGAATCCGACTCTTCTTCTATTGCATCCTCGCTCCCTGATGGATCCACTGACTCAGAACTCCAACTGGGCTCTGGGCTATCACAGAAACGTAAGGCTAAGGTCAGACTTAAAGGTAAGAATGTGGTAAGGAAAGGAAAGTCTTGAGGTTAAGCTCACATTGTATACCTGGTACTATGGCACTCTATGTTTGCCACACTGTTAATGTCAATAGTATGAAACGAGTGGAGAAGTGTAGACTAGTGTTTTCCTTTCTTCGTTTCTTACTGTTAGGTATTTTGTTCTTGCAGGATACCAGACTCCACTCAGTGCAAGAAGTTAGACTAGCAAAGCAGGACTGGCTCTTGGGCCCTTCATTCTGGTCCATAGGACAGGATCCCTGTTCAGGCCTAGGCATATTGGTCTCCATTCCAGGATTCCGTTTACTGAAATTGTTTGATTAGGCTTCTGGCAGGGCCCTTGTTTTGGATTTTGTTATAGGTAACTACCGTGCACTGCATAACATTTATGCCCCCAGGTTAAACTACGCATTGCCTTGCTTTCCTTGATTCGCCCCTACTTGCATACTTCTTTCCAAGTAATATTTTCGGGTGATTTTAACTGTGGTCTTAGTTTACTTGATAAGAGTTTGTTTTCCACCACTAAAAAGATCTTTTGTGACTCCCATGAATTGGATAACCTGATTCGGACTGCACGTTTGACTGATGCTTACCTTTCTTTCACAAATTTTCATACTCCCACTTTTCAAAAAGGAAAGCTGGCGACACGTATTGATTTTGTTTTTTTATCACGCACAGTACCAATTAGTTCAGCTCAAGTACGGGCAGTTGCCTTTTCTGATCATAAACTACTATCGATCGGTGTGGGCTCGATGGCCCCTTTTTGCAAAGGACCCGGATTTTGGAAGTTTAATACTTCTTTATTGCAGGATGTGATGTTCCAGGGATTCCTCTTGTCTTTATTTCTGCTCAGAAGTCTGTGTTTCTTCTTTATGATGACCCCATCCATTGGTAGATAGATACTTAAACACGCCTTAACTGTTTATCTGAAAATTTATAGTCAACAGAAGTGTAGGACTGATTATTTGGATTATTTACAGAGGCGGACACACCTACAGTCATTGTTTTCAATAGCACATGTGACAGGACAGGATTTGTCCTCCCAAATCCATTCTGTCCAGAAAGACATGTTGAGCTTTCTGTCTAGACAATCTCACCAATTGTACCATCAACACAAGTTCCATATGTCAGGTCCTCGGGTCGAGGTGTGCCCTTTTGAGTCCAATTCACGACAAGGCTCTCAGAGGACTGTGTTGTGTCTTGCCAATTCTGATGGAACACTTTTGCACTACCCGCTCTGATATTCAACAAATAGTGATGGACCACACGACTGCCTTATTTTCCCCACTTTCTGAATGTCGGGAAGACTCAGCACTTCTGTACCAAGATTTAGATGTTCCGCTCCCTTCAGCACAGAGTGTAACTATAGCCTGTGCGCCTCTTGTCAGAGACAGAGTTGTCTTCGCAATTTCTTCTTTACCTTTGCATAAAACTCCAGGTCCGGATGGTCTCCGCTGCTTTGTATAAGTATTACATGACCATTTCCTCCGAACTGACGGTTGTATTTAATGCCCAGCTCAATTGTGAAACTGTACCTCTGACTTTACCAAGGGTACATTAATTTATGTCTATAAACAAAAGGTGATATTCACCTTTGAGAATTGGCCCTCTTTGCATGCTTAATACGGATTTTAAGTTATTGATGAAAATTATTGCAAAATGATTATCTGGGATTGTGGAATCTGTCCTGCACCCAGCCCAGTCCTGCTCCATACCTACCAGACAGATATCAGATCATCTGATTCTCCTTTGGGAACTGTTTTCCCATGGATTTGCAGGGAAGTCCTCTGGTATTATAGTTTCGGTAGATCAAAAGGCAGCATTTGACTCGGTTAATCATGCTTTTTTGTGGCATGCATTACATTTCTTACATATACCGGATACCATGATCCACTGGATGCAAAAGTTCTACAGAACAGCCATGGTGGTTCCGGTTGTGAATGGTTGGGTCGGACCCATGATTCCTGTTAGACGAGGTGTCCGCCAGGGCTGCCCAGCGAGCCCTCCATTATATGTCCTATTTTTAGATGTTCTGCTTCGCAGACTGAATGCTCACCCTCATATTCATGCCATTTTTTGTGCCGAGATGTTGGCACCATACAAAGCCATTGCATATGCTGATGATATGTGCCTCCTACTGGCTGATCTAGCCTTGGTGAAGACTTCACTACAAGAATTTTCATTGTTTGGACGTTTCTCAGGAGCTTGTCTGAACTTCGAAAAGAGCATGGGCATCCAGTTGGGATCCATAGTGGCCCCGATGCCATGTATTGGCCCTCTACATTTGGCAGATGGGCCTATTCATATTCTAGGCATCCATTTCGGAATCTGTGTCCCTGATATCTATAATTGGGATATGAAACTACGTCAGGGGAAACTGACAGTTGCGTCCTGGACTAGGGGAACTATTGGGAAGAAGAAGAGAGTATACTTGATTAAGACCTTTTTATTGCCTCTATTTCTTTATTTGAGTTATGTATTCCTATCCTAAAGTGTCTGAAACTGCAGTTTTCAGTTTGTTTTTCAGGCATTGTGGGTAGCAGACTGAACCCGATCAAACGTAATGTTACGTATTTACCCATAACAGAGTGGTGTGGGTATGATTAACCCTTGTTATTTTACTCTAGTGTTTTTTTATAGCCAATCTCTGGCCGCTCTGATTAATACTCAGAGGGGCTGGGAAATGTGGTTCTACGACTTGTGGGGTTTGGTTCCACCAGTGGAACACAACTCTTACGTATAGGCGCCTTCCATGTGGCACACCTTTGTATGTGAAACACATGTTTTTCGTTTAAAGTAATGGCGAGTGACGCCTCAGTTGCTCATTGCTCACTCACATAAACTCTTTATAAACTGCTTCTTGCATCTGTGTGCAACACTCAACCTCTTTTGTTAAATGTCCGTTCAACATCTTTCCTCCCTTCTTTTGTTACGGTGCAAAAGAATCCCGCACATATGTGGATTTTCATTGGTTGTCATGCCATGAACGGATTAATGTTAAAGCCAACCACAAACTTAAGCAGCTCCGGGACAGGTTATGTTCTAGACCACAGTGTAATGCAGTACAAGAAACATTATCTCATTTATTTTTTGAATGTTCATTTATCCAACATTGGTGGGCCTTTTTGGCGAATAAATGGGCCTCTCCTATATTCCAGACTGTTTCTTTTCAAACTTTAATGTATGGTGTTTTTTCTCCTCGATGGTCTTTATGGCATACGGACACTCTAAATCTTATTCTAGTAGTGATCAAGTGGAATATTTGGATGGCTCGATGTCATTTTACCCTACAGCAAAGGGACTGTACTCTTTTGGAACTTGAACGGAAGATTGTGAAGGACTTGAAAGCTATATATGAGTATGAACAAACATTGCACTCTGCTTCAAGATTGCTTGCCTTATGGACTGCCCTTCCTGGATTAGTGATTCGGATTCGGCCGTGACTTGATGACTCCTACTTGATGCCTTTTGTTATGTTTTTTCCTTTTGGGTGTAGCTTTTATTGCCTAGTACTTTGCTTTTATGTTGATTTTCTTTTCTGTATATGTTGTTATGCATTATGTTAAAATGTATATCACACGATTTCTTGTTACAATAAAACTTTCCCCTACTCTGACAGAGGGAAATACTCTGTCCAAGATGGTGGACGCTCTGGTGACCACGGCAGAGCTAGCTGGTGAGGCAGGGGACTTGGTCTCTGCTCCTGTCTCTGCTTTACTAGAGACCGTTTCAGACAGAATTTTGTATGAACATGTACTTACTGTAACTGACGCTGCTCCCATGGATTGTACTGTTCTTCCTCCTGCTCGATGCAGTAGCCCTGACGGAGATCGGAGATGCCTCTGCAGTTGTGTCCAGCGAATTGAGTGCTGCAGCCCGCTGTGCACAGTGGACTGGTGGAAGTAGTGAATGCTACGCCGCTTGTGACTCCACGGAGAAGACTTGTTCATGCGGATGTCGCGAACAAGATGCGACGCCTTGGCGGCAGTTACAGAAGGATCGCCCCTGGCAGTTCCTGGATCCCATCCTCTATTTTTGACCTTCTGTTGACCCGCTGTTGCCCTAACTGAGTCAACGTCTTTTTTGTTCACTGCTGCGGCACGGCCGCCCACACAGCAGAGGGTGCACAGCTCGGGAATTGCATCGCAGGATTCCTCACCTTCTATGTTGGAAACTGGCAGCTTGATGTCCTTTTCTGAAATATTGCCCCAACCTAAGCCTGTGTGGTCCATGGAGCAGGCTTTGCAAGGGGCAGGCTGGATACAGGACCCCAGGAAGGGACAGTGGATCTCTGGTCCGTCCCCTATTCGGTCCCCTAAACCTGAAGACTTCCTGGAGGAACAACCGAAGGGACTGGAATTGAATATCTCTCCTGACCCCTTGAGTTTGCCAGGGGAATTGTCACTCACCCAAAACCCTGTATTATCTCTCCTACTGGATACGACCTGTAAGGCATCTCCTATGATGGAATCCATGGATTTTACAGCTGCAGACCCTGATCTACCTCTCCCTGATCAGGCAAAGACTCCATGTTCCTTTTCTTCCCTCTTTAAGGCTCCTGTTGTAGCTGCTAAACAACATAATGCTGTCCGTCTTATTTATAGAGGTGGACTATCTGACCCCCCTGGATCGTGTCTTTGTGGCTAGATCCCTGATAAAAGACTCTTTGAAATTATTTGCTCACGAGATATATGCCTTGATACATGTGTCTGGTAAATCTTCCTTTGATGTCAGTTTTCGGACATCTTGTGGACTTGAACGATTTTGGTCTAGATACCATGCTTTGAAGAATGCCCCCTTATGGACCCCCTTCCAGGCCATCCCCCTGTCGAAGCTTGCTTTTAAATTTATTACGGTTATGTTCCATAATGAAGGTGTTGATGTATCTGATGTGATGTACTGGCTGAAACAGTGCTGCATGGTACAGGGTCAGCCTGAAGCCATTCTAGACACTGAAAATATTTGGACTGAGGGTTGGAGATTTCGGGTGCTGTTACACACAAATGACTCAGATCCTGTGCATCTGCCCAATTCCTTTTTCTTAGGATGAGACAGAGGAGTTTTGTTTTACCCTGGCCAACCCAAGGCCTGTTATAGATGTGGGGATCCCTCACATCTCAGTAGTGTCTGTGATAAGATTAAATGTAATAATTGTGGTGAAATGGGTCATGTGGGGGTTCACTGTTGGAATGCTAGTAAATGTAACTTGTGTGACGAATTAGGCATCTATTCCAGAATTGTTAATGGGCCGCACATGCTCAGGAAGACCATGATGGTGGGCTGATCAACGCTAGTGATCACACAAGCACAAAAGCACGTTACGTGCATCTGTGGCTAAGCACCCTCTGTTATGGGAGATTCAGCGCAGCCCCTACTGCTAGCACCCCCAGAACCCCTGTTCCTTAACCTGACAAGATGGTACCACCCTTATTGGTACCTGAACCCCGAATGGAGAAAATCAGGCCTGTTGCTTCTGATGTGCACTCTGTCCCAGGTCCTAGTAAAATGCTACCTTCCCGTGAACCTACTGCAGGTACTCGCCGTAGGTCTCTCAGAACTGCTTCTTGGCCTTTACCGCTTCCTATGGCATCCTTGTTGCCTACTCCCATACCCCTGTTGAATCCTTTTGAATTACTACAATCTGACTTCAGACTCACGAGGTGGTGAGTCTGACTCATCCTCGGTGGCGTCCTCCCTTCCTGATGGTCCTGCTGATACTGGACCTCCAGTGGGCATTGGACTTTCACAGAAACGTAAGGCCAAAGTTAGGCTGAAAGGGAAGAATATAGTTGGGAAGAGGAAACTGTGATGTTTTATACTTTCCTGTTGTCTACATGGCGCAGTTTACTTGTCACACTATTAACGTTAATAGTATGAAACGTGTTCCTAAGAGACGGTTAGTTTTTTCTTTTTTAAGACTTTTACCATTGGGTATTTTCTTATTGCAGGATACCAGACGCCATACGACTCAAGAGATCAGACAAGCTAAAAATGATTGGCTCTTAGGCCCCTCATTCTGGTCCATTGGTCACAACCCCTGTTCAGGCCTTGGCATTTTGATAAATATGCCTGACTTTCGTCTTTTGAAACTATTTGATTTGGTACCCAGTAGGGCTCTGGTTTTGGACTTCACCATAGGTGATTGCCCTTATCGAGTTATCAATATTTATGCACCACAACTTAAATCAGCTCGCATAGCCCTCTTGACTGAGATCCGCCCTTACTTGCACACTTCATTCCAAGTTTTATTTTTTGGTGACTTCAACTGTGGCTTGAGTCTTCGGGATAAAAGTTCCTTTGCCACTACTAAAAAACTGTACTGCGACTACAGGAATTGAGTGAGCTAATACATACTGCCCATTTAGTTGATGCTTATTTTTCTTTTTCGCAACAACATACCTCACGCTTCATAAAGGTAAATTGGCTACCTGTATTGATTTTGTTTTCTTGTCCTGCATTTTACCAATTGTTTCAGCTATGGTGCAGGCAGTGGCCTTTTCGGATCATAGCTTGCTTTCTGTTGGTGTGGGTACTGCAAATCCTTATTCAAAAGGGCCGGGGTTGTGGAAATTTAACACCTCCTTATTGCAGGATAAGGTGTTTTTGCCGACTCTTCGGTCCTTCCTTTTTGCACGCAAATCTGTGTTTCTCTGTTATGAAGACCCGATACAGTGGTGGTTTGATACAAAACGTGCGTTGATATCATTCCTGAAACGGTATAGTCATGCAAGAAGTAGGAGCCAATATTAGGACTATTTCCAAAGAAGAGCGCATCTTCAATCGCTTCTTTCTTTATCATATACCACGGGTCATGACCTTTCCTCTCAAATTCAATTGACGCGGGCAGCTATGTTGCACTTCCAATCTCGACAATCACGGCAATTGTACCACCAACATAAATTTCAGGTTACTGGACCACGGGAGATCATTTGTCCCTTTGAGTCTAACTTTCGTCGGATCTGCTCAAAAGACAATATTATGTCTTAAAGATTCCACGGGACTATATGTTTCATCAAACAGAGATTCAGCAGATAGTTGCTAACTACACGACTGCTTTGTTTTCCCTTTCCTGCTGGATCTACCTGACCCTGCTGCCCTGTACGAGAATTTAGAGATCCCATCCCCTACAACAGCAGTGGAGATGGCGTACAGCCCATTATGACCTTGGAGTTGTTAACCACTCTGTCCTTTCTGCCGCTACATAAAACTCCTGGCCCAGATGGTCTTCCGCAGCTCTCTATAGGTTCTGGGTGACCACTTACTTATTGAACTTACCTCTGTCTTTAATTCTTTGTTGAACAGTGAGTCTGTCCCTTTGGAATTTATGACTGGTGTTTTGCTTTATATCTATAAACAGAAGGGGGAAGCCCACTCTCTTGAGAATTGGCCCTCTTTGTATGCTAAACACCGACTTTAAGATATTGATGAAGATAATAGTAAAACGTTTAACAGGTATTGCAGAAACTGTTCTGCATCCTGCTCAATCTTGTTCTGTCCCCAACAGGAACATCTCGGATCATTTGATTCTGATCTGTGAATTGTTCTGTCACCGGTACTCAGCTTCGACTTCTGGATTTGTAGTATCTGTGGATCAATGGGCAGCATTTGATTTGGTGAATCATGATTTTTTATGGCAAACACTCAGTTTTTTGCATATACCGGCTATCATTATCCAATGGTTATGTAATTTTTATAGGACAGCTACGGTCATGCTAGTAGTGAATGGTTGGGTGGGACCTCTGATACCTGTTCGAAGGGGAGTCTGACAGGAGTGTCCCGCGGGTCCATTATTATATGTACTGTTTTTGGACGTTTTGCTCTGCCGTGTGAATATGCTTCCACAGATACATGCTGTATCATGTCCTGTAACAACAGCACCTTACAAAGCCATTGCATATGCAGATGATATCCGCCTTTTGGTGGCGGACGTGGATTTGGTGATAGCCTCCTTGCAGGAATGTTCCTTATTTGGGACGTATTCGGGAGCTACTCTGAATTTTGAGAAAAGTGTTGGTATACAGCTGGAATCTGCTATTGCACCGATTAGGAACATTGGACCATTGCAGATTGTAGATGGTCCTGTTCATATTTTAGGGATTTATTTTGGTACTCGAGCCGATGATGTTTATAATTGGACTTCTAAACTACAACAAGGTCGCATAAAGGTAGCCTCATGGAACAGGAGTCAGATTGGAAAACAGAAAAGAATCTATTTAATTAAGACATATTTACTTTCCCTCTTTCTATATGTTAGCTATATCTTTCTTATTCCAAAACAATTGGAAAAGGCGATTCTTAGCCTTTTTTTTTCAGGCATTATGGGGGAGCAGGTTGAACCCAATAAAACGGGATGTCACCTATCTCCCTCTCACGGATGGTGGTGTTGGCATGACTAACCCCCTTTTGTTTTTCTCCAGTATTTTTTTCATGGCGAACATTAGACCGCTTTTGATTAACTCGCAGAAAGGATGGGAAGCATGGTTCTATGATTCTTGTAAAATATGGTTTCACCAATGGGAACATGACTCTCTGTATTCTGAGTGCCTCGGAAACACGCCACCTTATGTGAGGTATATGCTTACGCCTGAAGCAATGCATGGTTACCCCACAAATGCTTCTTACTAATTGCACAAATCCCTGTATAGATTGCTCTCTCCTCTGTGTGCAGTTCAGTCCCCTTTTTTAAATGTCCTGCCCAATATTGTCCCTCTCTGCTTATTTTGTTTCATTGTGTGCTAATCCCAAAACATATGTGGGACTTCCATTGGTTATCTTGCCATGAGAGAATTAATGTTAAATCAAACCATAAACATAAACAGCTACAAGACAGGCTGTGTTCTAGGCCCTCTTGTATTGATGATTTGGAAACTATTTCTCATTTATTTTTTGATTGCCCCTTTAAACAACGGTGGTGGGCCTTTCTAGCCCAAAAATGGGGTATGCCATTGCTTCAATTTGTCTCTTACCCAATGATTATGTATGGAGCATTCCCCCCTCAATGGTCTCTGTGGAACACTGATACCTTAAATCTTATTTTGTTGTGATTAAATGGCATATTTGGATGGCAAGATGCCAGTTCACCCTGCAGCAGAAAATTTGTACATATATAGAAATTGAACAAAAGATTGTTCGGATTTGAAAACTGTTTATGCACATGAACTTGTATCTCATTCCAGGCCTGGTCTGTTCGCCTTTGGAAAGCCCTACCTTGATTACAGACTCGGATGCACCGGTGACTTGAAGGACTTTTGTTCTCTCAGTATCATTTCCTTAGTTTTCTTTCTTTGTTTTCTCCCATGCCTTTTGATATGAACAGTGTTGTATACTGTCTTGATTTTACCTGGTTTGTTCTTATTGTGTTTTCTTTATTGTATATTGCCTGATTTCTTGTTTCAATAAAACTTTCCCCTACTCTGCTGGCGCCTTGTGGCCAGTAGAGGGCTAGTTTCTATTTTCATGATGTAGGACTCCAGTTTGGTTTCTGTCGAGGTGGAGGAAGGATGTGGGGCAGCAGCTCTGGATACCATGTCAGCTCAGGAAGACAATGTGGATCAGGGAGCAATGGCGTGCCAGCATCAGTCAGGAAATGGAAATATAATGGCACCTTTGGAAGAAAACCCAGGATTGGAAGAGGAACAGTTATTACAGGTACAATTGGATGATAAGAAAAAACATTTACTGGATATGTTGCAAGCTGCTGAAACTGAATTTCAGAATCAGAAATTACGTTTAGCTGAAGAACGTACAAAATGGAAAAGATCTACAGTTAGCCCGGTACCAGAAGGAAATAAACGCTTGCCTTTAGCTTTAAATTCTGAAACAATAACTGATACTCTAAGGGTACAAAGAGAAATAATTGATTCTGAGTCATTTGCAGAAGGGGACATGGATTTTAGTGGCTCCTCCACGGAATGGACCCCAAGGAGAGCTCTTGGCGACGCGGGCTGGATTCTTCAGAAAGGAACTTGGGTTCCTGACCCAACCGTCCCAGTACCGGGAATTACAGGAAAGGGAAATAAAGAAATGGAAGAAAGCTGTTGTACAATTTTGGGGCTCAGACTACAAAAACTCTGATATAATTAGAGTCCCCATTTGTGGCTACTGAGTCTGCGCATCTTGCAAGAAACATATAGAAACATAGAAACATAGAAGTTGACTGCAGATAAGGACCGCAAGGCCCATCCAGTCTGCCCATTTCTTTTTCTACCTTATAAATGTGCCATCGGCCTTTGCTCTGTCAGTGACCTATCTATTCATAGTCATTTGTATTGCTCCCTTATGCCTATCCCATGCCTGTTTGAAGCCCTGCACTGTATTCATAGCCACCACTTCTTGTGGTAAGCTATTCCATGCATCTACCACCCTTTCTGTGAAAAAGAATTTCCTCATTCCCCTTAATCAGCCTCCCTCTAATCTCATGCTGTGTCCTCTTGTCCTGCTATTTTTCTTATATTTAAACATGTTAGACTCTTTCACCTTGTTTATGCCCTTAAGGTGTTTAAATGTCTCGATCATATCACCTCTCTCCCTCCTTTGCTCAAGGGTATACATATTGAGCCCGTTAATCTGTCCTCATATGTCTTCTGATGCAGTCCTGCACCATTTTGGTTGCCCTTCTGGACTGCCTCAATTTGGTTAATGTCCTTGTGAAGGTGTGGCCTCCAATACTGCACACAGTACTTAGATGGGGCCTAACTAATGTCTTGTACAGAGGGATTATTACCCTCTACGACTTGTGATACCCCTACTAATACACCCCAACACCCCCTAGCCTTACCTACTGCTTTAGAGGTCTGCTTGGATGATTTTAGGTCATCAGTGATGATGATGCCCAAGTCTCTTTCTTCCTTTGTGACTGCTAGCAACTCCCTCCCAGCCTATAAGTGGCTTTCAGGGTTTCTCTTCCCTATGTGCATGATTTTGCACTTCTTTGCATTAAATCCCAGTTGCCACTCTTCTGACCATTTTGCTAGTTTATCCAGATCTCTCTCATTCTGCCCACCCCATCTGGATCATCTACTCTGTTGCAGATCTTGGTGTATCTGCAAACAGACAAGCCTTCCCTCTAGTCCATCTAGAGGTCACTAATGAAGATGTTGAATAGGACTGGCCCCAGGACTGATCCCTGAGGTACCCACTTGTGACTTGCATCTCTTCTGACTGTATACCATTTACCACCACTCTCTGTTTCTGCCAGTCAACCAGTTTGCCACCCAGTTGACCAACTTGACCCACCCCGAGCCTACCTAGCTTATTTATCAATCTTCTATGTGGAACAGTGTCAAAAGCTTTTCTGAAGTCAAGGTAGGCAACATTAACTGCTCCCCTTGGTCCACCACTCTGGTTACCCAGTCAAAGAAATCTATGAGATTAGTTTGACAGGACCTTCCTTTTGTAAACCCATGCTGTCTTGGATCCTGTGCCCCTATGGATTCTAGGTGTTGCACTATCCTTTCCTTATGAGTGCCTCCATAATCTTGCCCACTACTGAGGTAAGACTGACCGGTCTGTAGTTCCCCGCCTCCCCTGCTACCACTCTTGTGGAGCGGGATCACATGAGCCCTCTCCAGTCTTCTGGGACCTCTCCTGTGCTCAGAGACTCACTAAACAATTCTGCTAATGGCTCTGCTAGTTCCTCCTTCAGCTCCTTAAGTACCCTGGGATGTATGCCATCAGGTCCCATTGCCTTATCCACCCCTGAGCTTAGCAAGCTCTTGTAGGACCCTTCTTTTGCGAAGGAGTAGTGTCACCTCCCTCCCCTGTGTCCATGATGCTGAGCTGTGGGCCCTGCCTCACCTTCTCTTCAGTAAATACTGAGCAAAGTATCTATTTAGGATAGATGCCTTTCAGGGTCCTCCTCCTCACATGCTCCCTTTTCTCCATTAGCTTATACCCCTCTGGACTTTCTCCTTTCACTAATGTATCTATAGAAAGTCTTGTCACCTTCTTTTACTGTTCGTGCTAGTGTTTCCTCAGTTTGGGACTTTGCCTGCCTTACTGCCTTACCTGCTTCCTTAGGGCAGTTTGGTATGCCTCCCTATCTTCATCCCGCTGTGTTCCTTATATTTCCTGAAGGTCAGCCTTTTGGCTCTGACCTTTTCTGCTACTGTATTTGAGAACCAAAGTGGTTTCCTTCTTCTTTGCACTTCCTTTTCTGTCTAACACAATGGGATGTTGCTTCAAGTATTGTATCCTTAATGCTTGCCCACTTTGCCTGTACCTCCTCACCTGTGTTTCTTTTGTCAGGGCTAGCTTAACTCTGTTGGCCATCTTATCAAAGTCAGCTCTTCTGAAGTCCCATATTTTTGCCTTGAATGGGATGATTTAGATGTAGTAGCCAAATTGAACCATACCATGTGATGGTCACTGGCCCCAGGTGACCTTCTACCTGAGATCTGTGATCCTTCTTTGTTAGTCAGTACTAGATCTAGGATAGCCCTGTCTCTTGTGGGTTGCTGTACCAGTTGTTTGAGGCCCCTCCGCAGGGAATCCACTATGAGTCTAGTTCTGGCAGATGTTCCTGCTGGTATTGACCAATCTGTATCTGCATGTTGAAGTCTCCCATTATCAGAACCTCCTTTAGCTGTCATGTTTTGTATATCTTCTAACAGTAATGTGTCTATGTCCTCCCTCTGGTCTGGGGGCCTGTAGACAACCCCAGTTCTTATGGCTGTTCCATTTCCTGTTTCCAGGGTGACCCACAGTTCTTCTGGCTCCTTATGTGTATTCTGAATTTCTGTAGCTTTGATATTTTCATAACATACAGGGCCACTCCTCCCTTTTGCACCCTCGGTCTCTTCTGAACAATACATAGCCAGGTACTGAAGTCTCCTAAGTGTGGTTACTGGTAAACCACGTCCTCACTAATTGCTACTATGTCCAGTTTATCTGACATTATTGCCTGCAGGTCTGGGATCTTATTTCCAGGCTGTGAGCATTTGTGTACATGATTTTCCATTGGCCAGATTTTGGTGTGTTAGTTGTTGGGTGAAGTTTGGCATTACCCTGTGCATCATATGGGGAGACAAACCTTTTTCTTACCTGGTGATGCAAATGAATGGCAAACACGCTTGAATTCCTGTTTGACCACTAGCTGAGGAGGAGGGTGTTCTTCCATTCGACGATGGGGTGCTGCACCCCTCTCCCATTTGCTAGTTTAAATATTCTGCAAAGACGTCAAACTTCTGCCCCAATGCACTGACTCCTCTTTAGTCAGATGCAGTCCATCAAATTCAAAGAACTTTTCGCTCCCAGAACTGTTGCCAGTTCCCTACAAATCTGTGTCCTTTTCCTGGCACCAGTCCTTGAGCCACGTGTTTAGCTCCCTATCTCCCTTCTCTGACCTTCCGTCCATCTGCTCCTCTCCCAGACTGGCAGGATCTCAGAGAAGGAGATGCTGAGTGAAATAGATGATAGTTTGTCACCCAACTTAGTCAGGTGTTCCTTGGTCTCCACAACTGACCAGCTGGCGAGATCATTAGTCCCTATGTGTACTAGGACATCAATGTTTTCTCCTGCTTTGTGAACAATTTTAGTAATGCGGTCAGTGTCTCCATGCTGATGTACCTGGGAGAATCTGACCATCACCCCTGGCTGGAGATGGGTATCAACTCCCGAATCATGGAGTCTCCTATGATCAGAAGTTTTTGGATTTCCTTTGTGCTTGTTTAGTTTGGTTCCTGATTTGGGTGAGTATTGTTGTGCTAGCTCCTGTGCGCAGTGTCCTGCTCGCAGTGTCTTCTGCCTCTTTATTTGATTTCAGAGATAGAGGCAGATACCTGTTTGTAGTGTTTATATGGTTTTGGAGTAATGTGTTGGAGAGCAGAGTAGTGGGGCACCTGATTTGCTCCTCCTAACCACCTGCCAGCCTCCTGGACCAACTACCCTCTGCGGTCGAGGTTTTTCTGTTGGATGCTGGGGAAATGGCGGTGGTTCTTATAATGTATTTCCTCTTCAATATGAAATTTGAGGTGTGCAATCTCTGCCCATGCTGCCGGAGCTGAGACCTAAGATCTCCAAAGGCTCAACATGTAGGACAGTGTCCTAAATCCTGTAAGACTGTCCTTCTGAAAATTGTTCCACAGTACCTGCAGTTAATGAAATCCATTCCAAATAAGTTGCTGGGTTTGTAACCTAGTCAGAGTAATTAGAAGGAAAAAAAGGAAAAAAATGCAAGTAATGGTTTAATTGTGCTTTGTTTAACTTGTTGTAACAAGTTAAATTACTAGTGCCCTGTAAATGAGATCATTTGTGGAGGCCCCACTGATCCGCCCCTTCCTGCTCTGCCACAGGAAATGTCACAACTGTGGTGCCCCTATAAAAGGAGTGAGCGTGGGTGGTTGGGGATGGGGTGGGTGGCTGGCCCTTCTGCCTAAAAAGAAGAACCACGGACTGAAGAACAAGGAGGTAAGAGCAGAAACAATCGGTCAACAACAAATGCAGTAACCCTGAAAGCTTATCCTAATGTTAGATAAAACTGTAAAACCTGTAAAGCACCACCTGTAATAATTTCAGAGAAGATATACCCTGTAAGAAACACTTTGCTCCAGAGAAAAATAAAGCAGTAACAGAAGATATACCTTGCAAAAGACAATTTGAATCAGAAGATTACAGCAGTAATCTGTTAGCACACACCTGTAGGCACACCTTGTAATAATGCAGAAGAAGGTATACCTGCAACAACAATTTGAATCAGAGAAAAATAAAGCAATGAAATGTTAGCAACAAACAGTAGCAATCCCTGTGAGTAAAAAATAAAAACACCACCACACAGTAAATCTGCTTAGCCAAACTAAGTCTTAATCCTTCTCCCTTGCTTTGGTAAGTTTCTCTACTCTGCCTTTCAAGCAGTCTTAGAAGGAAAGAGCTCAGGTGAAGCTAGGTGCCTTGGCCAGCAAACCAAGTCTTCTACCTTCTACAAGAGAGGCGGTGGTTCAAAGAGCTGCGCCAGACGCAAGTGAAGAGGGATTATTAAACTTCTGCTCTGTACAAACAGTATTGCCACATTCTTTCTCAATGAAATTGCCACAAGAGTCTTCTGTGGGAGTTATAGACAGTGACTTTGGAGTGGCATTAGAAGAAGAACGGGAATAGGAGTCAGTCCCAACTGTTGTTGGTAAGACATACAAGGAACACAGTGCAATGTTAAGCAAGACTGGGCAAAATCAAACTTATGCAGGCCTATTCCGAAAGCCAGCTGAAGTGGTGAAGAGATTATACTTAGTACACCTATGCTATAAAGGTCTTGCCCCCATAGTTCCTGACAGATTGTGGGTAGGCAATGCGTTAATAACTAACTCGCTGGGGTTTCTCCAGCTGATATATATGCATTCATACATGCCCCAGGAGACAAAATATATGATGTGAGCTTTTGTACCATGATGGAGTTAGATAAATTTTGGCGACTATATTACGAACTAAGACACAAAACTTTGGAAGAACTTCTTAGCTATTCCAATTACCAAACCTACTATTAAGACGGTTACCCTTCTTTTTCAAAATGAGGGTGTTAACATTAGTAATATTTTATTCTGGTTAGAAAAAAGATGCACAGTTTTGACCATTCAAAGCCCATTATGAATGGGAATGGATTTTGGGCTGGGGGCTGGACCATTAGAGTACAGTTAACTCAAAATGACCTGGGTATACAACATCTGCCTAGTTCTTTCTTTTTGGGGAGGGATAGGGGGATTTTGTTTTACGCAGGACAACCAAAGAGTTGTTATAAATGTGGTTCCTTAATACATATAAGTAACGAGTGTGATCTAGTTAAATGCTTTCATTGTGGGATGTTGGGCCATTCAGCAGTTGGTTGTCAGGCTCCTCTGATATGTAATGTATGTGGAGATGTAGCCCATTCCTTTGCAGAATGTCCTTGGGCTGAACATAATTTAAATGATGCTTCGGATCAGGAATATTTTTTAACTTAAGCCAGGAAACCCTTTTCCCCTTTAGAATCATTCTCTATAGGTAAGAGAAGAGGAAGAGGTGGGGGGGGTGGGAAGAGGTGGGGGATTGGAAGACAAAATTCGAAACTCCATGTCTCGTCAACAAGACCCTACATTTGTAAGTCCACTGAATCTCTTAGAGACAACTGTGGCTGCTCCTCAGGTTGAGAAAGGGGGAGATAAGGAAATCCCATTTGTCACTCCTCAGAGTTCTCCAGCTCGTAGGGGTCCTAATTTGGGGTTACTTAAAGGGAAGCAAACTGGGACAGGGGTAACTAAAGGGAAACAAAGTGAGAATTTGGACAAGGAGAATACTATACAGCCTACAACGGGACTAGGAATTTATTCGCAAGCTGGAAATTCTTCAGTTGCAAGTGAGGAACCCCCTTTATCTCCTTTACCACTCAGTAATAGATTTTCAGTTTTCTCCACGTAGAGAGACCAGGTAGAATTAGAGCATCCAGTGGAACTTAACACAACTACTTCAGTGGATAGTCCACTTACTGAAGTGGAATCATCACAAAAAACTGGGTCACAGCCTGCACTTCAAAACTCCCAGAAAATACATAAACGAGTAACAAGATCTAGCGGGAAGATTCTGAAACCTTCTCCCTGAGCCATTAAGCTTAGCAGTAGCTAGTTTAAATGTAAATAGTATTAAGTGTGGTGTAAAACGAATAGCTACTTTTGGGGTACTGCAACATTTGGATTACGATGTTTATTTTTTACAGGATACCAGGCTCCATACAAGAATTGAAACAGACCGAGCTTCAGGCGATTGGAAATGGGGTAGTTCTATATGGTCTATAGGGACAGAGGTTTGTTGTGGTGTAGGGTTTTGTTTTACTACATCTGATGTTAAAATTTTAAGGATAGTAGATCTGGAACCAGGCGGGGTTTTGCTATTGGATGTCGTGTTGAATTCTGTTTCGTGCAGATTAATTAATGTGTATGGACCTCAGACCAAGGCAATAAGGGTTAAATTGTTACAAACAAATACAACCTTTCTTACATACTAGTCGCCAGATAATTTGGGGTGGAGATTTTAATATCAATCTCCAAGAACGGATTATTAAGGGGAAACAATTCTGTGACAAAACACTGTTAAAAACTATTGTTCGACTGGCAGGGTTACAAGATGTTCCCTTAAGGCAGTTAGGATAGGCAAAACCTACTTTTTACAAAGGGCAGTTAAGTTCTAGGATAGATTTCCTTTTTGTTAGACAAACATTATCTTTGGCTGGTGTGGTAACAATTCCAATAAAAACATCGGATCACTGGCTAATCGGGTTTCAGGTTTCAGTACCCATTCAGAGGGACACTGGTAGAGGTATTTGGAAACTAAATACTTCGATATTACTGGATAGTGAGGCTATTCACCAGTTGGAAATTGTAGTTTGGGATAAAATTACTACAGTGGAACTATATGAGAATCTCAGCCAATGGTGGGAAGACTTCAAATGCTGTACGGTAGTTTTTTTTTAAATCATGGGAAGAATGAGAGCACAAGCTAAATCTAACGAATATTTGGGGTATAGGTCGAAGTTTGTGGAATTGCTTTCTCGACAGTACGAGGGTGGGGAAGATTTGATGTCCGAAATTGATGTAATTAGAGATAAGATGATTCAGTTTCAATATAATAGATTACACTCATTGTTGAAAGAACAGTCATTTGGTATACAGGGTAAAGCTGATCACGTAAACCCATATCTGGCTAGTCAAAGGAGAAGGGAAAAAAAAGTAATTTCTTCTCTGATTTTGTTACGTGGTATAGAAGTATGAGATAATAAGGGTACTATGGAAGTGATTGAAGGCCATGTAGAGAAGACATTTGGACAATTTCCTGAGACGGAGATTTCAAATTTGCCACTCTTTCAGGCTGCAGATCCTCCTAAGTTGGATCCTGTTTTAGCTGATCTAATGATAGAACCTTTTACAATGCAGGAACTAGACAAGGTGATAAACAGTTTAAAATTAAAAACTTCACCAGAATCAGATGGTTTACCAGGAGAATTTTATTGAGTATTATGGTGAATCATGCCGACAATTTTGTTAAACTTATTTAATTCTTTTATCATAGAACATTTTCTGCCTATCAAGATGTATGAGGGATTGTTAATCTTTCTCTTTAAATCAGGGGCACAGGAAAATATAGAAAACTGGAGACCAATAACATTGTTAAATGTTGATTTTAAAATATTTGCAAAACTTTTGGGAAATTGTTTAGCATCAGTGATGTTGAAGTTAATAAGATACCTAGTTTTGTTCAGTACCTGGTAGAAATATTACTGATGCTTTGATTCTGTTGAGTGAATTGACAAACGGAGAAATGGTAGAAACTAAGGATTTGAGAGGTCCAGGTTACATTATTAGTTTGGACCAGGCCAAAACTTTTGATGAGGTTTCTCATTCATTTTTGTGGGATTGTTTAAAGTTTTATGGGATTCCTTTAAAGTTTGTTCACTGGCTACAACTATGTTACAATTTAGCTTATGTTAGGCCATATGAAAATGGACATTTGGGGAGGGAAATAGGGATATATAAAGGAGTTAGACAGGGTTGCCCATTGAGCCCCCTTTTGTATGTTTTTTCTTTGGACCCAGTGTTACGTATATTGCAAAGGTCTCCGAGAATTTTTGGTTTACATTCATATGATTGCAAGGTACATAAAGTTATAGCATATGCGGATGATTTATGTTTAACCTTACAAGGTGAGAATTCCATAATTATAGCCTTTCAGTTAATGCAAATGTTAGGCAAAATTACTGGTGCAAGCGTCAACCCTGAGAAAACAAAAAATTTAAGGATATGTGGTTTTCCTTCTGAGCCTGAAATTTGTGGAGGGTTTCCAGTATCATTGGTACCATGTAAAATTCTAGGTATTTATTATGGAGAGAATGATATAGCTGGTTATAATTGGGGAAGGGTCATGCAAGTGGGTACATCTAAAGTTACTCAATGGAATAAATGGAAGATCTCAAAGAAAAAACAAATATATTATATTAAAACCTTTTTGGTTCCCATTTTTTTATTCATTAGTATGATTTTTCCTTTGCCTAAATATTTAGAGGGTAAATTATTAGGATGTTTTTTCAGCTGTTTTTGGGGGAGTAGACTTAATCCTATTAAAAGGAATATTTTATATAAGGAAATTCGGGATGGAGGCATAAGAATGTTAAACCCTATTTTATTTTTCTTTTCAATATTTTTGTATAAAAATATTATTCCCTTAATGAACGGATGTCCACAATTTTGGGGATTTTGGGTTTATAGGAAGTTGCGTGGTATATTGTGTGAATGGAGGGAGAATAATTTTGTCCATAAGAATAAACATGTACCCAGGTTAGGTAGTCAATGGGAAGGGGTTTTTGATAAAATTAAAATTTGGAATTTAAGAATCGAGTTAGTGAGAAAACTTCCCCAAAGAGCACTTTATTCTGAGGTGTTAGAATCCAGCTTTTCAGCACAACCTTTTGTAGATTTTTCTATCCCACAACAAAAACAGATTTTTGAATATGTTTTAGACAAACGAATACCTGCTTATATGTGGGATACGTTTGGTTAGGAGTTCATGGACGAATTAATGTGAAAGGGAACCAAAAACACAAATCTTTCCAAGACAGGTTTTGTTCTAGATTCACTTGTACATCTGTGCTTGAAACAATGGACCATTTGTATTTTCACTGCCCTTATGCTGTTCAGTTTTGGGATGAAGTAAAAAATTGTTGGAAAGGGGTATCCTTTCTACCACCTACTCCTGGTTTACTGTATTATGGAGTAATCCTTTCTGATCTGATGCATTTTCACCATAGTACTCTTAGAGTGATAATGGTACATTTTTTTGTACTGGTTATGGATAAGTAGATGCAGATTTACTTTGCAACAACTATCTATTTCAGCATTAGAATTATTTTTTATATTACAAAAATATCTAAAGGGTTTGCAGAGAACAGAGAAACTTCTTTTAACACTGGAAGTTTGGAAAAAAACATTGGGAACATTTTGATTTTCTGTAAAGAATTGAGAGTTCTGTATATTCTTCTTTTGGTTTTTTTTTTTTTGCTCTAGGAGTTATAGGAATTGTTGCTATTTTAATTTTACTTTATCTTATCACAATTGTATGAGGAAATATTGATTGTGTACCCTTATTATAAATTTATTTCTGATGTTCATGAATGAATTCCCCAGCTATTATAGTGAGAAGGGGAGAGAGAAAGTTTATACTGTTTTTTCAATGTTTTAGGGTATTGCATGACTTAATGCTTATCTAAGGTTTTTTTCCTTTAACCATGTTTCTGTATGATACAATATTACTTTATATGGTTTTGTATAATTTGTGTTGTGATTTGTTCAGATTTCAATAAACAACTCTTATAGTGGGAAGGGGGAGGGGGTGGGTTTATACTGTTTCTTTTACGTTTAGGATATTTGTATGAATTAATACTCATTTATGTTTTTAGATTCTTTTCTTATTATGATTATGTATATAATGTTGATTTGTATAACTTTGTTATGATTTGTTTAGATTTCAATAAAAATTCCCCCTACTGCTTGGCCAGTAGGGGGACTTGATGACCATCAGGATGGAAAGTTCAGTTGCTGAGCAGCCTTTGTTGCAGCAGGACATGCTGCAGGCTGTGGGGCCAGTTACAGCTTCTGCGATTGAAACTACAGATTTGGATGTTTTCTTTGAAGCACCCATGGAATCCAACTTACATACTCACCCCGCAGTTTCTACAGATATTTCGACCACGAAGAGACAGCAGATTACAACTTCGCTATCCACCTCAGCAGTTTCTGGTAAACACCTCAATGAGTTCACTTTCCGAGCTCCAGCACAGCCTTTCCTCTCTAACCAGTGACAGAATGTGGAACCACCATTTGGAAATTCTATGACAGCTGAAACAACGCTGTCTGACAGCGAGGTTGCTACACAGAAGGAAAATGAAACTAACCCACGGGTTACTGCAGCTCCAGCTGAAACGCTGAACACACTTTGCTCTGGACAACCCACCACAGGTACTGTTTATGTTTCTTCAACTTTGGATCAGCAACATGCAACTGTTTTTTCTTTTGGTGCACAACAACAGATTTTCAAACCTGTTACAAAAATAGCTCTACCTGACCAAAAATGCTCCTGGGCAGACCAGGTTGATGATGCTGATGCTTCTTGGTCAGTTTCCAAAGCCCTGACATCTGCGGGCTGGGCGCAGCTCTCAGAGTCTGGCAAATGGATTTCTGGCTTTTCATCTGTTGTAATTCCAGGGGTAAATATGAAGGAATCTAGTGTCTCTCCTTCACGACTCCCTGAACCTATGGTTTCCAAGGTCCCTAAGACTGCTACAAGGGAAACCCACTCTGAGGACATTGTATATTCTCCTTTAGCTCTTCCTCTTGAACTATCCTTTTCTCAGAATCCAGAACTTGGTTTTCGCCCACAGGGAGGTGTTCCCCTTCCCAAAAAACTTCCATCTGAGCCATTAATCTCTTCCTTAGAGGAGCGTATAGATGACCAAACCACTTTGGACAAACCTGTAGGCCCTTCACCAGACACTATGCCTGGCCTAGAACAACCTGAAACACTCTCTTATGCCTCTTTTTTTTTGTTCTTCTACTTATTCGGCTAAAAGACACAATGCAGTGCGGTCTATTTATAAAGGAAGGATGGATGTCTTCCCTGATAGAAAATTTGTGGCAAAATCATTACTAAAGATAGCCTGCAATTTACTTCTGCTGAAATGTATGCTCTAATACATGTATCTGGAGAGAAGACTTTTGATGCTAGTTTTAAACTTAATAGTGGTTTAGAAACAATTTTGGTCTAGATATCGTATAGTACGACAGACTCCTTTGTGGTCCCCTTTTGATGTTTTTCCCTTCACTAAACCGGCACACAAAACAGTTACCGCTCTTTTTAGAAATGAGAGAGTTAGTGTTGCAGACCTAGTTTACTGGCTGAAACAGAGGTGCATGGTATTGGGGCACCCAGAGGTGATCTTTGACTCCGAGGATATTTGGACAGGGGTTTGGAGAATTAGGGTTATCCTATGTTCTACAGAAGATGGTTTACAGCATCTTCCTAACTGTATTTTTTTGGGGCAAGATAGAGGGGTTCTTTTCTATGCAGGCCAACCTAAATCCTGCTATAGATGTGGGAAATCAGGTCACATTAGTAGTGCCTGTGACCGCTTACACTGTAATCTCTGTAATTCCTTGGGTCATGTGAGTGAACACTGTAGGAATGTAGCTGTGTGTTCCTTGTGTGCTGCACCCGGACACTGTTATGCCACTTGCCCTGAGCCAGCTAACCAACACTCAGACACTCAGGACTCTGAAGAACAAAGACTGTTAATTGCAATTGCACAACATTCCAGAACTACTCTCTCTAAGGCCCACACTACACCTTTTGTTTCCACTACCTTGGTCTCCCCAGGTTTGAAACTTTCTGTTCCTCACGAATCCCCCCCACTCCCCTTCCCCCTTTAGCTTTGGACACAGGAACACCTCTGCCTGACCCTCCACCCCAGGTTTCCATTCCTCTTGATAACCAATCCATGCCCTCCCCAGCTTCCTCATGTAATACTTTTTCATTCTAGAGAAACACGGAGTAAGACCTATCATACTCAGCCTGCTTCAAAAGTCCCTAAATTTTTAAATACCCCTATAACTAATCATTTTCATGCCCTTCTCCTCACACAAGGTGTGTCAGATGCTGACTCTGAATATTCCCAGTCCGGAGTGGACCCCTTGGGGAAATCTGTGGATGTGTACTCAGAGGGAGCTTCACTTCCAGCCCTCCCTCTGAATCCAGCTCTGCAGTTATTAAAAAGGGAAAAAAAATAAACGTAAACCACCATGACATTGCTCGCAACTACCCAAATGTTTTCCTCCTTAACTTTCTGTTCACTTAACGTGAACAGCATCAAAAACCAGATAAGACAATCTGCTTTATTTTCCCTTTTAAATACTTTACACTGCAATATATTCTTTTTACAGGACACGCGTTTACACACTGTTGCTGAACTTGCTAGTGCTTCAAAATGATGGCACATGGGGTTCTCATATTGGTCACTGGGATCTGACAGATGTGCAGGGGTTGCAATACTTTTTGCATTAGATGTGAAAGTTTTGAAATTGATAGATTTGGTTCCTGGTAAGGTATTGCTTTTGGATATTGTACACCAGGGGGAGTGCTACAGATTACTTAATGTTTATGCACCTCAAACTAAAGCAACCAGGGTGGATTTATTCCAGCTCCTACAACCATATTTACACACCTCCTTTAATGTAATCCTGGGTGGTGATTTTAATCAATCAATCAATCAATCAATCAATCAAAATCTTTATTTATTCAGGCGAACATCATTGAGCATAGCTCATTTACAAGATGGACCTGAATGGTCATAACAATATAAGGTTACAAATTTTACACAAAAACATGGTACTGAATAAACACAAATACAATGATTTATGAATGAGACAGATAAACAAATATTTACATATATACAAGGCAAAATGACAATAAACCTATATCATATTAAAAGGAAAGAAACAAACAGTATAGCAGGGATAAAGCTCGGATAGTTGGGCTTGGGTGGGCATTTTTGTATGAAGTAGGTTGGAGAACAAGCTAGAAGAATGATAGAGAAATAGGGGTAGCATAAAAGGGTGGGGAAGGAGGGGTGGTGAGGGACTAGGCCTTATGGAAGCAGTTGCATGATTCTGGGAATAGACTAGTGTACAGTTTTTTGAAGGATGTTAAAGGAATGAGGGTATCCAATTTCAAGGTCTTTTGAAGAGAATTCCAGATAAGTGCTAGGGAATAGCTGATTGCAGCCCTTCCATACCGGGTGCAGGTGATAGAAATCTTCAGCATGATGAGTTTATTGATCCTTAGGGTGTAAGGCCTGGATGTGATCTGGTTAATTGTGGACTATCTAATAAAGATAGGGGTAAGGGGGTAAAGACTACTAAAGTTTTTTGTGATATGTTTTGTTTGGCCAAGGTGGTCCAAACCACAAGTTTAGTTGATGCATATGCTCAGCTGCATGTGACTACTATACCTACCTTTCACAAAGGTGCCCTTGCTACCAGAATAGATTTCTTTTTCATTAATAGGAATTTACCTTTGCAGTCCGCATGGGTTACCCCGGTGGAATTCTCTGATCATTGTGCCTTGTGCATAATGGTTGGGTCTACAGCTGCTTTCTCTTTTGGTAGGGCCTCTGGAGGCTCAACTCTCAATTGCTACTACATCAGGACGTTTTGCAACACTTACAATATTTTATAATGGCAAGGAAATCTCTATATGAGATGTATGAAGATCCCCTTCTATGATGGATGGATACTAAATCATATGTTATTTCACTGTTGAAATCTTTTGGGAAATCTCAGCGTTCAGCTGCATATTTTTCTTATTTACAACTCTGGAAACAATTGCAGAAATTAATGTCCATGGCCCAGACTACTAAACATGACTTTTCATCCCAAGTAAAAATTCTTAAGGAGAAAATGGTACCTTTTCATAAACACCAATCAAAAGTTTTACAATTTCAACAACAATTTGGTACACAGGGCAACTTTGCCACTGTTTGTCCCTTTCTTGGTAAGAAGGAAAGGGTAGGAAAAAAAGGTCTTTATCAGTTTACTAGGGTGTGATGGTCAGGAAAAACTTACACAAGCTGATTTAATGTCAGAGGTGATGTCATACACAGCAACACCCTTTAAAGAATGGCCTGTAGATTTGGATTCTTCTCAGGCTTTTTTTTTTTTTTTTAGTTGTTTAACCAGGTATAGCGCACTAAGCTGAAAGCTTTTTTACAGGAGCGACCTGGGAGCACAAGGAGGTTAAGTGACTTGTTCAGGGTCACACAGTATGTAAGTGGAAGCTGTGGGATTCAAATCCAGGTCTGGTCTGCTGGATGTCACCAAATTTGCAGCTCAGAGCCTTAGACCACTGCACTATACTGCCTCCAGTCCTGGCTTATCTCCACAGTGTTGAGGTTCCAGACTTTCCTCCATCGTTATTATCTAGTTTGGTAAATCCCATTACATCACAGGAAGTCCTCACTGTCATACATACTGTTTTATGCAAAAAAGCACCAGGTTTGGATGGTCTAATTGCTGAATTTTACAAACTAATATGAACCCAATTATCTCAGGAACTTGCAGATGTTTATAATGATTTGTTGACACATTCTGATTGTTCTTTAGAAATGATGAGGGGAATTTTGATTTTTTTTGTATAAGAAAGGTGACAAGAAGCTCCTTTCTAATTGGAGACCAATCAGCTTATTAAATGTTGATTTAAAAATTCTAATGAAAATTTTAAATACAAGACTTTTAACTGTGTCTTCCCATTTAATTTCTTCTGCACAGTCTTGTGCACTCCCTAATTGATCCATAATTAACCAGTTACTTTTTTGCGGGAAGTCTTTGACAGATCTCATACAATTGGATTACCTGGTTTCGTTTTATCTTTAGATCAAAAGGGGACCTTTGATTTAGTGAATCATGAATTTTTATGGCTTACTTTAAAGCATTATGGTATTCTCTTTTGTTTTTTTGGTTACAGAAACTTTATCAGTTCTGCAGTGTCTCCTCTGGTTAATGGGCACCTCGACCTATAGCCTTCGTACAGCGGGAGTTCGGTGGTTGTCCAATTAGCCCGTATTGTATGTGTATAGTATAGATCCATTGTTACGAACTCTGAATAAATTGATACCTCCATTCCAGTTCCTGGAGTCTCTATCCCCTTTTCAGCTCTTGCTTATGCGGATGATATTTGCATTTGCACCCCTACTGTTTCTTCCATTCACTCTGTTATGGACATGTGCCACCTTTTTGGCTCTCTTTCTGGTACATCTTTAAATATACCCAAATGCCTTGGATATGCCTTGAATGGTAAATTTCCTGAACAGACACTTATATGTGATATAAAATTTACGTCAAACCCCATACGGATTCTGGGTATATTTTTTGGTTCACCTACACCAGCTATTTATAACTGGGATATTCAATTGGAGAAGGGTAGGATTATGGTACAAAACTGGAATAAATGGCAGTTTTCCAAGCTTAAATGTATGTATTTGATACAGACATATTTGATACCTTTATTTTTATTTTTGAGCAATATTTTTCCTCCGCCTAAACAAAGGGAAGCAACTTTAGTTAGCATTTTTTTTCAAGCTGTTTGGGGTAGCCGTCTTAATCCCATTAAATGTAATATTCTATACTTGCATGTATCCCAAGGCAGTTTAAATATGATAAATCCTCTACTTTTCTTTTACTGTCAATTCCTTTTTTCTAATTTTTTACCATTATTAAAACATCTTCTTAAATTATGGACCAGTCTCTCTCTGCAGGCAATAGGGCTTTGGTATAATGAGTCGTGGTTGGCAGATTAGGGCATCTTAGTACACTTGCCATCGTGCAACCTTATCAGAGTGAGATTTTCCTTAAATTATGACAGTGGAAAATACCCAGTGACTGGATACTCACCAAACATAAAAAAAAATTTATACCAGTCTGTTCTTGACTTATGTTTTTCTGAACCTATTATATTCCCAAAATGTCCAGATGAGCTGCGTTTGTCCCTTCACGGTTTAATAACTCATAATGAATTCCTCCTAAACTATGGGATATAACTTGGTTGTGTGGTCATGAGAGGCTGAATGTTAAGGGAAATTAATTTCATAAACGGTTACAAGACTGTAACTGCTCCAGTCCTGGTTGCTTTCAAGCTTTTGAGATGATGCAGCACTTATATTTTTTATGTCCATATATATCCAACTTTTGGGGTTATGTTGCTACTATTTGGAAATAACCAGTTTTTAAACATGTAAATTACAATATTTTGATTTATGGTCCCTATACTTCTGACTGGAGAAAGTGGGATACTGGTAATGCATGTTATTTTTGCTATCTTTAAATGGTTCATTTGACAAAACAGGTGTTTTTTTACTTTACAGCAGAAATATTTTTCTTATACAGAACTTTTGCAGAAAGTACATTCTGAATTGTTAAATATTTATAAATATGAGGCTGGAAGATATCATCGTGCTCAATTAAGGTTGAATTGGAGGAATTTACCTTGGGTGATGGATAATGATGTTCCCATCACATGATTTTATAATGTACTATCTGGGTTTGGTATTGTTTCCCCTTTCTTTTCTTAATTTTCTTTTTTTCCATTTCTTTGTTTTTCCTCATTATTTTTTTGAGTTATTGTTATCCATTTTACCTGTACTATTGTGAATTAACAATGCATTTTGATTTATTTTGAAGTTCTGTTAATAAAAAAATTCCCCTGCTCTTTTTGATAAGTGCCATAGGATCTTTAACATCCACCTGAACTATCACCAATCCAGGCAGATGGGACCTCAGTTTAACATCTCATCCGAAAGACGACATCTCAGAAGTGCAGCACCTCTCTCATGCTGCACTACAGTGTCAGTACTGGGATATTAACCCAAGTGCTAGATATGGGAACTGAATCCACAGCCCTCTGATCTCCTGGCCTCAGAGGTGAGTGTGCTACCCACTGAGCCACTGACACTGACCAGGTTAGCCAATGATGGCTGATAGAGGGCACTGGTGGTGGCCCAGACTGAGCTTTTTTTGCATGTTGCAGCCACATCACGGGGTACCCCCACCACAGAAGCACATATGGCATACAGGTAGCCCAACCAACATGTCCACTGTGGAGGGCACACACCTCCCTACACTGTCTGCATGCAGCATGCAGGATGTAGCACTATGGCAACCATCTGATGGCATGACTTCTGTCTGTGCAGGTATGCATGGTGCTGTATCACAGGAGGGCTAGCAGGTAGACCCATGTGGGGGCCCCACACATTCCACTGACCAGCATTGGGCAGGAGCCTGGTAACTACCCTCAAGCCACAACATCCATAGTCTGCCCCAAGCAGTGCATTCAGCACATCAGGCATGGCAGAGGCACAGGTGCCCAGTAGACAGGTGCAGCATATGTGCAGGGACTGAGTGGGCCCATTCATTTCATACGTGACTAGGTGTGGACCATGGTTACCTTGGAGCCCCCCTAACTGTGTCTGCCAGAGGAGTGGCCTATGTTCCTCCTGCAGAGAGAAGTGGGTCAAGCAAATGTGCTGTGAAGCACAGGCCATGCTGAGGCTCTGTTCATTGGTTGGTTGGAGCCATGTCTGAGATCGCTGTCCCAGAAGCACCACCACCTGATGTTGCATGTGATGGGCATCTTCTGGTAACCCTGATGGTCCATGCTTGGTCCCAGTGCCCTGAGAAACTCCCCTGTAATGGGTATAGCCCACATGACACATGTATGGCACAGGCAACAAATATTTGACACATGCATTCTGGCTGGCGATGGTGTACTACACAGACAGTCTGTACAGCTGCATACAGGAGGTGTCATGGTAGGTAACAGAGCACTACTCATGTGTGTGGATAGATACCGCAGGGAAGTAATTGTCCTTGATGATGTCCCAGATGGTTCCAATGCACAGACAGCAACCTTGCTTACCTGAGGGGCACATGGGTGTCGGTGGCAACCCTGATGTGTACATAACCTGGTGTGATCATGTTCTGGTGGAATTCAACCCTGATGGGCAGGGAAGAACTGTGGTAGTCCTGTATGTGTGGCTGCCAGCCTTACCTCTCGACCTGCCTGCAGCGCATTGTGTAACATGTTGTATGCCACATGAGCACTCTGTGTCACACCACAACATACCTGCACATGTGAGTGTAGATCAACCTGACTGCCCATGTGGTATAGTCCAAACTGTGTGCCACACACACAGCATACACAGTGTGTTGACCTACTGCTGCAACTCCCAAGTATGACATGTGGAATCCACCACCCCTGTGTACTGATTGTTACAATAGGCACATGACTGGTAGATCCAGTCCTGTGTGGCCAGTGACATGTATGGGTTCAGGACTGGCCATGAGGCCTCTGTAGTGCTGTGGGTGGGCATGCAGAGTCCTGTCACAAGGCCACACATTGGAGGGACCATGTCAGGCATTGTTATTTCACCCTGCATACCGCAGAGGCCACCTCACCCCGTCCCATGCATACCCCTGTAGACCATACTGTGTAGGACCTGGATGTTCAGGGATGCCCTGATATTGTCTCCAGGGCATCCTCTGTCCCTCAACACCTTTTTGTTGCTGTGATTGAACATTGAGAATTGTCAGCACAATGTAATGTCACAGCTTACAGGTGCAGACTTGTGTTGCTTAATACAACACATCATGCACTACTGTCCTACAATATTGGCAGTCTGAGTGCATCATATCTATTTTGCAGATGTGTCCCCGATTTAGGGTTTTTTGGAATGCTGAAAGGGTTTTTGTGATTTAGGCATACTGTATAACTACCAGTGGTGACAATTCAATTCTCCTGGCTGATTCAGCTGAGCTGCAGTTCCTTGGTGCTGAGTTTCATTTCCACTGTGCTGCCTAGGTGATGCACATGTCTTCTTAAATATACCCAGATGCAATCAACTGTGCTAATGTATGTGGAAAGTGCTGGAATGGCAAAGGTCCTTACTGCCCATGGATTGCCCAATTAGCTTATTTGCATACCATGGCTGAATACTAGCGCAGGGGTCCACCTTGTGCAGACTGTTAACATTGCATTGTAGTAGTAGTGTCGCCCACCTATGATATCAGTGATCAATGCCACCCCTGCATGGGTCAGCACAGTGCTGTGCCACTATGCAACATAGTGCAGATCATTCGCAGGATGCACATGGTTGACCTCATCATGTGAACTTTGTGCCACATATTTAGCACTGTGCAAATGGACCCTGCACTGCACAGCGTATCTGTAACACAATGCAAGCAGCATGGCTCTCCGCAACCAGGCAGCAACATGGAAACAGGTTCACCTCATAGACCCAACAACATCATTATGGCTAACAGCAGGTGTCAAACAATCTTCCAGTATGATCACTACTGGACAGGAGGTTGAGCTGGCTACTAAGGAGAACCTGGTGCTGGAGCAGGAGTCCCAGCTCCTAGGAGACATAGCAGGGTCAGAAAGGCAACGCTGTGAGGTGCAGGCCTCTGTGGGCTACTACCTCACCAGGTGCATGGGATGGCGCACACTGGAGATCATTGCTGCCACAGGTACAGTGATCTGGTGCAGAAGGACCAGGTATGCCTATGTCAATGCAAGGTCATGGTGATGACTAGCACTGTGCTATGATCAGGTAGGTGCTGTGTGGTGTGTAGTACATGTGTGTATAGGCATTGGATGGGCGGGCCTGGGTAGGCACCTTATGCATGGCAATTCCGGGGTGACAGCATCGGGGGTTACCAGGTCATGTGCATCCCTGCACTGCACTGTGTGTACTGTACAGTGCTATACTCCTTGATGTTGTCTGCATGTTAGGCCACTATATTCTATAGTGGTAGTGGTGCATATACAGAGCTGCATCATCCCTACATCTACCTGCATCTACAAAGTTACATGCCACTGTAGCAGGCATGGCTGAGCACAGGAGGGTGGGGCTTGTGTCCCCATGTGACACCTGGTGAGGGCCAGTGTGCTGGAAATGCCCCCAAAGCACTGGCAGCGTGGTCTGCTGTGTCCATGGGACATTTCACCAGTGCTGTGTATCACTGAATGCACCCTGACACCAACATCACACACAACATGGACATAGCCCATGCCTGCCATGGCAGGTCACTATGCCACATCTGTGTCACTGGCTGCCGCTGGTGGACCAGGCTCGCACTGGTTGGCAGCACCCCAAGGGATGCCTAAGGTGCCATTGACATGTGGGGCTCTGACCAGGCTGGAAGTCTGCACCCACCATGGGTGGCAGGTCCCTCATCACGTTGGCATATCCGGTGCTTGGAGGGTGATGGATGATTACAGCAGAGTGCTGCACAATGTGGTTCTCACTTCACCCCTTTTTGTTCCCCTACAGATCGAGTGTCCAGGGAAGGTGACCAGTATAGCGCAGTGGTTTAAGGCTCTGAGCTGCAAATCTGGTGATATCCAGCAGACCAGACCTGGGTTTGAATCCCACAGCTTCCACTTGCATACTGTGTGACCCTGAGAAAGTCACTTAACCTCCTTGTGCTCCCAGGTCGCTCCTGTAAAAAAGCTTTCAGCTTAGTGTGCTATACCTGGTTAAACAATGAAATATGAACAATGAAATAAAAATAAAAAATAAATAAAAAACCCACAGGATGACTCAGTCCAGGACATCACCTGAGCAGTCCTCAGGCCATGATTGGGCCCCCTCAGGGTCTGGAGAACACGTGAGTACACAATATGGTTGGGTTGTCCCATAGCTACATTGTGGGTGAGGCCTGCACTGATGATGCATCACCCCACCCTGACTGCCATACATACCCCCTAGTTTGCTGTGTTGCCATCCATGGAGCACAGAGCTGTGACCATGGCATGAGGGCAGAACCCCTGCCACTGCCGCATATACTGCCACAGGACACCTGTCTGCATCCCCAGCCCTGGTACCTGGTTATATGGTGGCAGCAATGGTGCTCCCAGGGCTCTGGGGTCCTCCTGGGGATGGCCCGTCATGCCCCTACACTGCCACAAAGGCACCTAGGCAGGCCATGGGTATGGGGTGGAGTCTCCAGATGCTCTAGATATTCCAAGTACATACTGCCACCAGCATCTGCTTGGGGCATCATGATACCAGGGTGCTCCCACTGGGTATGTCCCCCATATCTCCATGGCCTGGGACAGGGCATGCCTCCTGAGGCCCCCCAGTGGCCTGTGGCAGACACCTCTGCCACAATAGACCTTGGCAGAACCTCTGCAGTGGTCTGAAACCGGGTGGTTGGGCCACTGGGTTACAGGCCCCTTGTATGCACCCCAGCCCAGGCCACCTGGTCATACCCATCTCAGTTGTGAGGGGGCTCAGTGGCCCCACACTGGTCCTGGCCTGTGTCACGGAGTGTGTCATTCACAAAGGCCATATGTCTGTCAGTGTACTGCGAGCCAGTCTGTCGGTACCCGTCAGACCTGCCAGACTTCAACTTCCTGGACTGGCACGCGGCATGTGTGCCACCCAGTATCGCACACGGGCCATGGTGACAGTGCACACCTGTCCTATGGTGGGTTCTGCATTCTTGGCCTTGACGTTCCACTCTCCCCCCATGTGTGCATGCTGTGTTACCACCAGGCTGCTCGTGTCTGTCTGTGTGATGGTTCCATGGCACTGTGGACAACATGGTGACATAGATGCATGCTGTAGGTGGTATGAGGGCTGCTGCCTGCCCTGGTCTCAGTCTTACTGTGTGGTGTACTGCAGCGCAACAATATGGGGCTACATTGTGGGTACCATGGGGAACCATGGTGTGCCTAGGCTGGGTTCAAAAACCTGGAGGGCTTTGTGGGGGTGTGAATTAGCCCTCTGGGCAGCAGTGTACAATGCCCAACAGCAAGAATTCACGGGATTACAAACCCCCCCATGTGCCCAGCAGTGTTGGCCCTGGGACCTCCCATGCCTCTGACAGGTATACTACTGACCATATGGGCATCTGATAGGTGGCTATGCCCCCTGTCCCTGCAGGGCCCTGCCATCAGGCAAGTGCACATCTTGAGCAGGTCACCTCGTCATTCCAGCTGCCACACTGTGGGCCTGCCACCCTTGCCTTGGGCCCAGGCCCCCAGCAGCTTTGTCAGACTGCATGTGTGCAGATATTGTGCTGCTTATGTGCCCTCTTGGGACCTTCTGAGCTCACTGTTGGCCCTGTGGCCTCTCACATCACTGACAGGTATGCTACTGACCACACACCCCAGTCCCGCTGCCCCCTCAGGTGGTCTGGCAGCCCAGGAGCATCATCTGACCTCACCCACTGCACAGTTTAGTCTGTTGCTGTGGTAATGGTTCAGCATGTTTTCAGTACCCCATCACAGATCACTCCACTATAGTGGCATGAGCCACACCCTGCCATGGCTTGCTGCTGTCTGTTCCCTGCCGTGTCCACTGATGCTGTGTGTGCCCTGTGTGTGACTGTTTCACCTCTCTCGTTGCCTCATGGTGGCCATGGCTGGCCTGCCCAGCATGCCACAGGTGTCTTGTGCATTGTAAACCCCTCTGCAGCTGCTAGTTCTCTGTGCAGCTTGCCATCTGGCTGTACTGTGGCCACCTTATGGCAGCCAGTGTCTTGGTGCAGCAGTGTCTGTCTGTACCACGTGTGTGTCAGTACCATACTCACTGCTCTGGTGCACACATGCCAGACTTGGGTGGCCGTGATGCTGCTTGGTGATCTCTGTGCCAGTGTGCCCCAGCAGTGCATGCTTTCCCCCTGCCAATCTAGGCCTGCCACAATTACCAAACTATGGGATGGACTGTGGGGGTGTTGACCAGGCCTCAAAATGCCTCCTGGCTCCACAGCTCCATGCACCCCTATGATGGCACAGTGCTCAACATATACCACAGATGTGGCCCCATATACATCATATGCAGCTGCCCTGTCCAGCCACAACCACTGCATTCTTGGCCATCAGCTCTTCAAGGCACCTGCCATAGCACCCCACACTCACACAGTGGCAGTCCTATGCATGGGTAGCAGCCGCACATCTCAACATTTCTGGATGTCATGAGCTGTCTCCAGTCAATAAGGTGGCTGTTCCATCTGTGTCCCCATTGTACCATTCTGTTGTCTGTGCAGGGTGGGGGTGTCCCCATAACTGTGTGTGCTACCATAACCTGCATGGTCAACTGTATCTACGCAGTTCACTTACTACACATTCTATCTCCCAATAGGTGACTACAAAACAGTGGTTGGGGCCTGGTAGCAAGAGCATATGAGAGCTGGGACAATCCACTGTGGAGGACCATTTGACAACAGCAGCTCATGCTGAGGAGGCTGGAGGCTGTGGAGGAGGCCTCCACACAGACATTTGACATCCTATAGCAGATAGTATGCAACACCCAGCTGCCACCTCCACCTGCACCCTGGGCTGTCCCTGGTTTCCCCAGTTTGTATACCCCACACTCGCCTTCCCATCCGCACCACTGTTGTTTGGCCTGTTGCCACACTGTTTTTTTATGGTTATTATTGTTATGTTGTACCATGTGGGTAAGTTTGTAAAGTTTATATTGTTATATGGATTCTCCTATATCCTGTGTATGTTCTTTTCCTGTATGATCTTTGTACTGTAGCTCTATGTGGTGCCCTTCCCACCAACCCATAACCACCCCTGTGGGATGAATCCTTCCTCATAACTCTACTGGGGCTTTGCTCTGGTGACCTTACAGTTGTCTGGGGTGAATCCCCAACATATCCATGATTCCTCATCTGGCAGACATGGGGCCTTGTTGGCTGTCACCTTATGTCCCACAGGTATCATTTTGCACATCACTACCTCAGGGTGGGCCACTTCCTGGCTGATCCTGTGAGTAGCCATGCTCAGGCTACATCCCTCAGATGACCCATACCATGGCTGCATGTGTGGCACCCACGCATGTTGTTGTGTGCACATGGGTGTTGGTGCCCTCTGTGCCCTGTCTATCAGCGCTGTGTGCCTTTTTGTGAGCACTCACATGCTTCATGTCTGCAGTTTCCTGAATCCTTGACTGCGGCACTGGGCTGCAATGACAGACTTCACTGCCATCTGTGCTATAGCCAGTGCTGTGCATTGTTTGCCCTGTACTCCACTCTGTGGCTTGCACAATGGCCTTAGTGCCCTACATTCAGAAATCTTTGTGCTGACACTATGCCTCTGAATACTGTAGGCTGTGGGCCTTGTGCAAGCACATAGTTTCATAGTAGTTTATGTACTCAGGAGGCAAAGACCTTTAGTTGAGCACGCTACCCAAAGGTGGGTAGATTATCTAGAGATATTCAAATTTTTTGACACCCATGTATAGGTCTAATTGTTTTTTAAAATTATCCATAGTCTCTCTGTCAACTGTTGTGCATGGAAGAGCATTCCATGGGTTCACTACTCACTGTGAAAACCATTTACTACTTCTGTGAGTTCTACAGGTGTCACCCTTTAGTCTTGAAACTATGTAACCTAGTTTGAAACTTGGTGGGATTTTTTGTTCCAGACTGAGAGTTTCCAGAAGAAAAGGTTCCCTTATAGCTTTGTGTGTTAAGCGTAGGTCTCCGCGAAGTTGCCTATACTTCATGGAGTAAAGGTTACGTTGTTGCAGCCTTTCACCATGCTCTAGGTTTTCCAAACCATTGATCTTTTTAGTTATTTTTCTTTGTACACCTTCGATTAGTTTTTTCCTTTTATTGTGTTTGGTACCCCAGAGAGAGGCACAACAATCTAAATGAGGTCTTATGAGACCTGTGTATAATGGTAATATAACACTCTGTTGCCTACTCTTTATATGCTTTAATATACACCCAGTAATGCTCTGGCATTTTTTAACTAGAGCTAGAGTATGCATATCAAAGTTAAGTTTGCTATCAATAGTTACTCCAAATCCTTTTCATTGGTTATTTCTTGTAAAGTTGTTAAGTCTGTATTTATATTTCTGATTATTATGGCCTAATTGCATTAAAACTACCCTCCACAAATGGGACATAGCCTATAACAATATATGTAGATATGCCTCCTCGTCACTAGGGCTCAAGCACCACTGTAATCTTTATAGTGACTTGGGCTGGCTTTCCCCTTCTGCATGCCGAGATTACTACTTAGGCTGCTTATAAACTCAGTAATTAGAAATAATATGCTGCTCTCACTGGTGGCGTTGCTTACACCCCCGGCCTCCTCCCATGGGCTCCCCTCAGCTGGTAAGGATCTACTTACCGTGCCCAAATGCTGGACATCCCTAGGCTCCAGAGCTTTCTACAATGCAGCCTCTAGGCTCTGGAATGTGTTTCCATTAGCTCTTTGACAGGCCCATCCCACATTAGTTTTAAAAGTGGGCTGCGACGGTACCTGTCTTCAGTAGACCAATGTGTTTGTTTTGACCCCACCTAGCTTTGCTTTGCCTACACTAACTTTTCTCTGTTAAAATCATAGCACCTTCTGGACCCTACAAAATATCCCCTCTGCCCACTTGTACTTTTTCTCATTCCCTATTCTCTCTTCCCTCCCTTTCAATATACATCTACCTACTGGATACTTCTGCACTGACTCTACCTCCCTGGGTTGCACCCTTCTTCTCTCTGTCTCAGCTATTGGGTCCTAGTTGGACAGTCCTATCTCTTAGTCTTTCCTTTTCACTACACTGCTATAACCTGTTCTCTCTATACCAGTTGCCACGGTTTGTACTATTGTTTTGCTTGCGTACTCGGATGTAGGTAACATCTTTGGAGTGTGTAATATCTTACGCTGCCATATGCTGCTTTCATTGTAAATTTCCGCTAAGTTTTGTACTCAAATTGTTTGGTTTCATTGCTACCTGCTGCTCACCCATTATGGACTGTACAATGTTCTAGTCTTTCACATATGTTATTTTCTCTTTATGTATTATTTTCCACTGTTAGTGATACCTGTTATTATGTAATGTTTTGCACTGATGTGATGTATTTGTTTAACTATTTGTTATACTCTCCCGGGTCATGCCTGAAAATAGTTATTCTATTGCTAGTGCGCTTACCCAGTTAACAAAAACTGAAAAATAAAAATAAAATTATTTTGCATTTCTGTACTTTGAATACCATTTTGTGCTGAGTGCCCAGGTTTCTATTAAAAGTAGTTATTTTTGAAATTTTACAGCAGCTTCAGATGTGTTAACAATACATCCTAATTTGCAGTCATCTGCATACTTTGACATCCAAATATCGGGTGATGACTGCATTGAAGAGACCAGGATGTTGAATAGAACTGGGCCAACACAGAGCCTTGGGGACCTCACTTGATTTCACCCCAGGAAGAGGTGTGACCTTTGATAACAGTGCATTGGTGTCTGTTGTGGAGCCATGAGGTAACCCAGTTAATTAGGTGGGGGACTTTAGTTTGATCATATGATTAGCTAAAATCCTGTGGAGACTTTATCAAATGCTTCCACAAAGTCTAGAAATATAAGATCCACAGGTAGGCCTGCATATAAGAATGAACTTATATTTTCAAAAAACTTAACAGATTAGTTATACATGATCTTCCATGTGTGAAACCATGTTGTGTAATATCCTGTAAAGTATTGAGGTTAATGTGTTCTTCTAGCCTCAAAAGGAAATGTCTTTCAAATGTTTTCTTATAACTGATGTCAGACTCATTGACCTATCGTTTGAGATATCTTCCTTACGCCCTGATTTAAAGATAGGTATGACATTAGTGTCATTCCATGCAAGAATTGTTTCTCCTTCACTTAATGATCGGGTTAAACAATAACGCTCAATGAGCCTTGAATTTCACATATAATTTCTTAAGGAACCACGGTGGATTCCGTCTGATCAAGCTGAAGAGTTCACTTTAATTTAAGCAGTGCCCTTTACTTCTTCAGTAGTAAATCGAGATATTCCTTGTGTACGATTAGTGGATACCGCCCCAATGTGAGCATCCTTAGGTGTGAAAACATTAGGGAAATAGTTATTAAACTCTGAGGCCATTTCAGTTTCAATATTGGTTATCCCTTTTTAAGTTTTTATAGGACCTATAGTTGATTGGGCACCTCTGAGTGATCCCATATAATTATCAACATTTTTTTTATTATCTAATGTGTCTATGACTAGTTTATGTTCAGCGTTTACTTTAGCAGTTTGAAATGAGTTGTTTTAACTTGCCTGTTTTTATAGGAATCCCAATTAGATGTTGTTGTGCTTTTTTATATATATTTCTTGTATCTCTTTTCTTATTAATTACTGGTCTGTTGATATTTTTGTTCCACCAGATAGGGGTTCTATGACCATTATTATACTTTTGTCTGTTGGGAACCCATGTATCCAGATAATGTTTTATTTTAGACCAGATGAGATTTCAAGTTTGTTGCAGATTAAGGTTATAGAGCTCAGTTTGCCAGTCCTGAGAAGCAAGGTATTTTTTAATTAAGGTATAATTAGTTTTTGAATAGTCCTTTATCATAGTGATGCCTTTAGCCCCTATATTCCTTGTGTTTATATGCACTAGGATCATGTTGTGATCACTGTTCCCTAGTGGTTCCATTATAGTGGTGAATGGGATTTTATCCTCCATGTTGGTCAAAATAATATTCAGGGTTTTGGTGTCCCTGGTTCCTTTCTTTACAATTTGTTCTAGATGTTGGTTTATTGTTAATTCTATGAAACCTTTTTCAATAGGCCCATTACTTTGGCAGGTTTCCCAGTTAATGCTGGGAAAATTGAAGTCTCCCATGAGTATATAGTTATGACAAGTTTCAAAGTTCCCTAGGGCTTTTAAAAATTCTTTATTTTGTTCCTGATTTAAATTTGGGGGTCTGTAAGCCAATCCTAAGCATAGGATTTCAGTTGGCAATTTAATTTGTGCCCGTACAATTTCAATATTACTGTTACTAGTTTCTACAGGAGTGATGGAGTGGGATGTTTATTTTTCTGATATATATACAATACCATACCACCTCCCCTATTTTCTGTCATATTTTTGAAAATGTTATTATAACCTGGGATCTCTATGTTCCAGCAATGGTCTTGGAACCATGTTTCAGTGATCCCACAGATTGTGATATGTTCTGTAGCCATGGTGTATTTTAATTCATCGATTTTATTTGTTAAACTATGGGCATCAAGCAATAGTATGTTTATGTCAGGTTTGCCCTTTATGTTAGGCCTTAATGATTTATAGTTAGATGAGGGATAGATAGCAGGGGAAGTAGCTTCAGGAATATTATTACCAACCATCCCTTCCCCTTCTTGTTCAGTTTAAATTCTTATTAATAAAGGAGGTGAAATGTCTACTCAGTAGTGCATTTCTATTTTGTTTAAGTGGAGACCATTCCAGCAGTAAAGGTCATTCCGGAGGTAGAATTCTTCCCGATGTGTCACGCATATGATATTTTGTCTTAGAGCCCATTTTCATAACCAATCATTTATGGTTCTTATTTTTTGTTGAGTTGTGGTGAGGCCTTGGGATTGATAGAATTTCAGAAATGGCAGGTTCACAGCCAGGTGAATTAGTTTATTAGTTAATGTTACAAGATCTTGTTTGATTTTTTCTATAGGATCATGAAATATGTTGTTTGCCCTAACGTGGCAGAAACAAGCAGAGTATCTCTTGAATTCTTTACAATGTTACTGCTAACGTTGTTATATCTGAGATCCTGGCCCCACTAAATGTGTTACACAATGCAAGCTTTGTGTATGGGCATTCCTTTGATTATCTGGACCAATATGTTCTAACAGTGCACTACGCTGTAAACACAAGTGATTGAATGATATACACAAAGACATCAAACTCATTTAAAACAATTACACCAATGAGGTAGTTTCTCTTTCATTGCTGTAATAAAAGTTTTTAAAGAAATCTGGTGGCTACGGTTATACTATTCCAAGTATACATACACAAATGTTATCCATCTATACAGAACTTTAGTTTTAGTACAAATAATCCCTTATCACCATTATTTCTAAAGACAGTACTTATGTCCTGACTTTAACAAATGTATTTATCTATATTTCACTGGTTATAGTCATTGGGCTGGATATTCAAACTGCGCCATTCTGAGGCACAAGCCCTTGCGCTGCATAAAATAGTTGTGCAGGGGTGTGGCGAGGCAATATTCAAAGGAATTGTGCTATTGAGCAACTCCTTTGAATATCACCCCAGCCACAACCACTGTGCATGGCAGTGGAACTTGCGCAACCGCAAGTTGTCGAGTGGAGCATTCAACTTGCGGTGGCGCCGTACCATTGCGCCATCGCAAAATCACAATATTCAAAAGGTGACATGCAAATGGGGCCATAATTCATGCAAGGTGCAGGGGGCCATTTGCATCTCATTATGGCCCCATTTGCATGCCATTAGCATGTAGGTGTGCCAACCCTGAGGACTTGCGCCTGGCGCCTGCCAGGCAGCAGCCGCCGGGACCGACGCACCCGGCGGCCCGATCGTGGCAGCAATGTGGCTCCCCCACCTCCTCCCGCATATCCCTGGTGGTCCATTGGACCGAAATGCCCAATCGCGGGCAGAAAGTAAACGTAACACCCCCCCAACATCCCCCGTGTGCCCGATCGCGGGCAGAAAGTAAACATAACACCCCCAACATCCCCCTTGTGCCCGATCGCAGGCAGAAAGTACGTAACACCTCCGAACATCTCCTGTGCCCGATCATGGGCAGAAAGTAATGTAACCCCCTGACCATCCCCTGTGCCTGATCACGGGCAGAAAGTACATTGAACTTTCCCCACCCGATCATCTCCTGGTGGTCCAGTGGACGTTCGACGCAGGCAGAATGTACTGACCCCGAAACATCTCCCTGGTGGCTAGTGTCCCCCTCATTCACTTCATTTCCCACGAATATTCGCTCGCCTGCAGCCGGGCGGGAGAAAGATCGACCTTCGCGCCGCTTCATCGTCACGACCGACTGCCCAGTGGTTGCACGCTTATTGGCGCAGATAAAGTTACTACGCAGCCTAGTCAGAGATGATAGTCCAGATTTGTGAATGAATCATTCACAAATCTGACCGTCATGTACAGTATGGGCTGCACCTCATGGCTCTTGCTCTGCACCATCGTGTGCAGCCCTACCGGGCAGTCAGTCAGCGGGCGGCGGGCGGCAGGCGGGTGGGGATGCTGCCGCCCGCTGGCTGCCGGGGAGCGGGTGGTAGGGCTTCAGGTGGGTGGGGACACTAGCCACCAGGGAGATGTTTCAGGGGGTTCAATTTACATTCTGCCCGCGATCAGGCATTTTGGGTCCACTGGACCACCAGGGAGATGTTCGGGTGGGGTTCATCGTACTTTCTGCCCGCGATCTGGCACAGGGGGATGTTCGGGAGTGTTACGCTTACTTTCTGCCCACAATCGGGTACAAGGGGAATGTTGGGGGATGTTGCATTTACTTTCTGCCCGCGACACATTTCAGTCCACTGACCACCAGGGATGGAACGGGGTTTAAACATACCGCCTGCGATCGGGCATTTCGTCCACTGGACCACCAGGGATGTGAACGGAAGGAGGGGGAGCTACATTGATGCCCGTGATCGGGCTGGTGGGGTACACTATGCCCGCGATCGGGCTGCGCTGGGGCACAGGGACTGAGTTAGGGCCAGCCACAGGTGGCAGCTGCTGTACCCTGCAATACAGCAGCTCACCTGTGGGTGGCCCTCAACTTAAGCCTTTTTTGGCTCAAGGTCCTGCAGGCTCAGGTTGGGGTGCGCTTGAACAACTCTGCACAGCCCGGCTGAATATCGGGCTGTGCAGTTTATGCATGGTTCCTCCTCCTCCAGTTGAGCATGCATTCATTTGCATTGCACTGTTGCTTAGCCTGTTTTCAGTGGTGCAACTGCCTCCTGCTGAATATCGCAGAATGGCACAATTTAGGACTTGAGCATGCACAACCATGTTGCGCATGGGCTAAACCCTTTTGAATATCTGGCCCTCTATGTTTAAGTTTGTCCCTATGTTTCTCTTACGTAGCAATGTTGGGGAAATAAACACAGTCTGGGACTTTTTCTTGTTTATAGCAAGTATTAAACAAGCATTTGTCAATGTCTAATGCTCGCCACTGGTATAGATGTTCTGGGGTACTAGATGCTTTGTGGTGCACTTTGTGGTTTTTATAGTACTAAAGTTAGCAGCCCACATTTGTAAATAGCAATGCAGGCTCATAACTTTGGTGTTTTTAAATGATTTTACCTCAGATTTTCTACGTAGCTTTCTTATGATCCATTTTGTGAACAAGTGCAAAGAACATTTTCAACTCCTGCCTGAAAGGCGATTTCATAAAGGACTGCAAAATCACCCATCAGGCTGCAAAACACATTTTTGGCCAGAATTTGAAAAATGACAGCTGTCACATTCATGAGGTGCTGTGAAAAATGGCAATGCTGAAAATTTAGGGTAAAAATTGAAAGTACCAAAGTTATGAACCTGCATTCATAAAGTACAACGTAGGCTCATAACTTTGTTGTTTTTGAATATTTTTGACCCAAACTTTCAGCATAGCCATCTTATGATCCCACCTCATGAACAAGTGCAGAGAAAATTTTCAACTCCTGCCCTAAAGGTGATTTTGTGCAGAGAATGTAAAGTCACCATTTGGAATGCAAAACACATTTTAGCCAGGATTTGAAAATGACAGCTGTTACATTCATAAGGTGCTGTGAAGAAATGATTATGGTTATGTTGAAAATTTGGGGAAAAATATTGAAACTTACCAAAGTTGTGAGTCTGTGTTTGCAAAGTTCAACATAGGTGCCTAATTTTGTTGTTTTTTAGTATTTGTATGCTAAATTTTCACGTAGCCTTCTGTTGGCCCTAATTTTTGCCTAATTTCATTGCAATTGTTCTTGAGGTGGGGACAGTGTCCCAAAAGGCTTGTTGAAAATTTGGGGCACAAATAATTAAAATGCCAAGTTATACCACTAAGTTCAAAACCCCATTGAAATACATTAAACTGCATACTTGATTTCTTCAGTTCACTGTCTGGTTTGGAAGAGTGAAGATGTATCTGCAGTACAGATAGGATTATGGTGTCAGACCCACAGCGGGTAAGTAAGGTGTTGGGGTGGGGGTGGGTGCTGAGTTGGAGGGTTGAGTAGGGGACTAAAGGCACAGCTGACATCACTGAATGGTTTTCTTTTTGCAGAGTTAATAAAAAGCAGAGGGAAGATTTTCTTTGTTTCAGGTGTCGACACTTGGGGATTGGGCACTCCCAATGTTGGAGTGTTATATTTGTGTGTATGAGGGGTGGGGGTGCTGGGTGGAGGTCAGGTGGTGGGAGTAACAGTACAATAGACACTGCTAGATGGTTTTTTTTTACAGGGTTTATATAAACAAGAAAAACAAAGAAGGAAGGTTTTCTTTATTTCAGTTATTGACACTGGGGATTGGACACCCCAATGCCAGTGTTGTGTGTGGGGGGCAGGTGCTCAGTGGAGGGTTGGGGCGGGCACCCGTGTCAGTGTAATGTTTGTAGGGGAGGTGCTGGGAGGGAGGATTGGGTAAGGGTGACAGTTATGGGGGCACCAGTAACAGACATTGATGGACGTTTTGTCTGTTACAGCTAGTGTGAGTCCCTGGATGTTTGAAGTTCCATGCTGATCATGACAGATCAGTTCTGGTTGCTGGGCAGCGTAGATCAAAGGAAAACTCTGACCTATGACTGGGTTGGCTTTCCTTTTCAAATCCACTACATCTCCATCTAGCAAGCCCTAACCCTGTCAGGATCAGCCTGGCTGATAATTGGTGTGTCACTGTTGTACCCTAAAACTCCACTCTGCATTGGATGGACAGTGTCACACCTATCAAAAGCCAACTACCATAGAAAACTGTTTGCTGCTTGCACGCACATGGTGAACATAAAATTGAGCTGTAGCTTTATCTGAGTGCTAGATTTTAAAGGAACAAAGGATAAGGAGGAAAACCTCCAGTCCATTCACAGAGGAGAGGGTCCTAGAAGAGCTTGCAAAGCCAAAATTGGACAAAGCCATGGATCCAGATGGCATACATCCCAGGGTCCTAAGGGAACTGAGAATTGAACTGGCAGTCCCTCTGGTAGCCCTGTTCAGTGAGTCCTTAGACACTGGAGTGGCCCCAGAAGACTGGAGAAGGACAAATGTCCCTCTTCATAAAGCAGTAGTAAAGAAGATGCAGGGAACTACAGACCAGTTAGTATAACCTCTGTAGTTGAAAAGCTAATGGAGACACTCTTCAAGGAAAGAATAGTGGAGCACCCAGAAGCCATGGGGCACTGGATCCCAGTCAATATGGGTTCACTGCAAGATGGTATTGTTACACTAGTCTAATAGATTTCTTTGTCTGGATGACAAAGGCAGTAGACCAAATGGGTGCAGTAGATACTGCCTACCTAGATTTCAGCAAAGCCTTTGATACCATCCCATATAGGAGACTGGTCAACAAGCTAGGTAGCCTGAGGATGGGACATAAGGTGGTCAACTGGATTAGGAACTGGTTATGGGACAGAAAACAGAGGGTCATGGTATATGGAACCCAATCAGAGGAAAGAGAGGTGACCAGTGGGTACCTCAAGGGTCAGTCTGGGGCCAGTCACTTCAGTGTCCATCAGTGACATTGCAGATGTGCTGAAGGGAAAGTGTGCCTGTTTGCAGATGACACCAAGATCTGCAGCACGGTGGATAACCCGGAGGTGGTGGAAAGGATGACAAAGGACCTGGAACAGGTGGAGAGATGGTCAGAGTGTGGTAACTGAGATTTAATGCAAGGAAGTGCAAAATCATGCATGTGAGGAGCAGGAACCCTGGAGCAAGCTATACATTGGGGGGAGAGCTGTTGGCAGTTACTAAGTAGAGAGGGACTTGGGAGTCATAATCATAGATGACCTGAAGGCCACAAGGCAGATTGCCAAGGCAGTGGGGAAGGCCACTGAGATGTTGGGGTGTATTGGAAGGGGAATCACAAGCCGAAGGAGTGAGGTAATAGTTCCTCTGTACAAGACCCTGATGAGGCCCCACCTTAAGTATGGTGTCCAGTTCTGGAGGCCACACCTTTGAAAGGACATTGAAAAAATAGAGACAGTGCAGAGGAAGGTGACCAAAATGGTGAAGAGTCTACATCACAAGCCTTATGAGGAAACAGTCAGAGACCTTAATTTGAACATGCTGGAGCAAAGGAGGAGAGAGGTGACATGATACAGCAGAACGCTCAAATGCCTCAAGGGCATGAACAAGGTGAAAAGGGACAACATATTCCAGTTTAACAGTAGTGCCAGAACAAGAGGAAATTACATGAGATGGATGGGTGACTACATAAGGGGAAATGGCAGTGTTTTTTTTTTTTTTTACAGAGAGGGTGGTGGATGCACGGAATAGCCTGCCACAGGAAGTGGTGGCTGCCCATACGGTAACAGGCTTCAAATATGCATGGGACAGGAATGAAGGAATATTAAAGACAAGAAGAAAAAGCTAAAGCCAATGACCAGATAGCGTCACTAGCCACTTAGTCAGGTGGCATAAATGGGCAGACTGGATGGGCCTGGTGGCCCTTATCTTCCAACAGTATCTATGTATCTATACCAGACAGCCAGCATAATACTACAGTCAGCACTCATTTATCTGACTCGCATTTTACCAGCGCACGCATGTATCCATCATCAGCCGGTTATTTTTTTCCACCCCATTGTGTTATCACCCACATAACCGTCACTCGCATTATCCGTTTCCATCACTGATCCTGCATGTTTTCTCCTGTGCAGCTCACAGTCTCTACTCTCAGATAACCGACCTTCTGCGAGACTATGCTGTGGAAACATCACTTTTTTTTAGCACAACTTCTAGGCACTCCAAGCAGACCAATCGGAAGAAGCAGTACATCAAGGAGGATCCAGCCACGTCGGGCGAGCTCTGTAAATGCGCCATCACAAACACCATTGTGAAGATTAAGAAAACTACTGCACTGTAGCGTACATTACAGTATTGTACAGTACCTAAATAAAATAGAAAACAGTACAGGTACAGTAGTACTGTGCAGTAAAACCTGTACAGTACAGAACCTGCATAATGTAATTTGCACCTAAAACTTTTTGTGCAGACAAACTGAAGCAGGTAAAGCACCACCAATCAAGCAGCCATAAAGTAAGTGTTAGAGCACCACTCTTGTTAAATGTGGGGTGGGGGCACAGAAGGCAGAGGAAGGGGTACAGCAGTTTTTTTTGCCACAAGTCAAGTAGCCATGAACTAAATGTTGGAGCATCATGTGTTGTTTCATGGGGGGGCAGAAGGAGGAGGGGGTACAGTGACTTTTTCAGCCACCAGTCAAGCAGCCATAAACTAAATGTTGGAGCACCACCTGTTGTTTCATGGAGGTGGGGGGACAGAAGGTGGGGGTACAGTGACTTTTTTCTGCCACCACTCAAGCAGCCATAAACTAAATGTTGGAGCACCACCTGCTGTTTCATGGGGGTGAGGGGGACAGAAGGTGGAGGAGGGGAGTACAGTGACTTTTTCTGCCACCAGTCAAGCAGCCATAAACTAAATGTTGGAGCACCACCTGTTGTTTCATGGGGTGAGGGGGACAGAAGGCAGAGGAGAGGGGTACAGCAATTTTTTTTGCCACAAGTCAAGCAGCCATGAACTGAATGTTGGAGCACTAGCTGCTGTTTCATGGGGAGGACAGAAGGCGGAGGAGGGGGGTACAGTGACTTTTTCCACCACCACTCAAGCAGCCATAAACTAAATGTTGGAGCACCACCTGTTGTTTCATGGGGGTGAGAGGGACAGAAGGCAGAGGAGGGGGGTACAGTGACTTTTTCTGCCACCAGTCAAGCAGCCATAAACTAAATGTTGGAGCACCACCTGCTGTTTCATGGGGGGGCAGAAGGCAGAGGAGGCGGGTACAGTGACTTTTTCAGCCACCAGTCAAGCAGCCATAAACTAAATGTTGGAGCACCACCTGTTGTTTCATGGAGGTGGGGGGACAGAAGGCGGGGGTACAGTGACTTTTTCTGCCACCAGTCAAGCAGCCATAAACTAAATGTTGGAGCACCACCTGTTGTTTCATGGGGTGAGGGGACAGAAGGCAGAGGAGGGGGTACAGCAATTTCTTTCAGTCAAGCAGCCATGAACTAAATGTTGGAGCACCAGCTGCTGTTTCATGGGGAGGACAGAAGGCGGAGGAGGGGGACAGTGACTTTTTCCACCACCACTAAGCAGCCATAAACTAAATGTTGGAGCACCACCTGTTGTTTCATGGGGTGAGAGGGACAGAAGGCAGAGGAGGGGGTACAGTGACTTTTTCTGCCACCAGTCAAGCAGCCATAAACTAAATGTTGAGCACCACCTGCTGTTTCATGGGGGCAGAAGGCAGAGGGGGTACAGTGACTTTTCAGCCACCAGTCAAGCAGCCATAAACTAAATGTTGGAGCACCACCTGTTGTTTCATGGAGGTGGGGGGACAGAAGGCAGAGGGGGTACAGTGACTTTTCTGCCACCAGTCAAGCAGCCATAAAATAAATGTTGGGCACCACCTGTTGTTTCATGGGGTGAGGGGGACAGAAGGCAGAGGAGGGGGGTACAGCAATTTTTTTTGCCACAAGTCAAGCAGCCATGAACTAAATGTTGGAGCACCAGCTGCTGTTTCATGGGGAGGACAGAGGGCGGAGGAGGAGGGGGGTACAGTGACTTTTTCCACCACCACTCAAGCAGCCATAAACTAAATGTTGGAGCACCACCTGTTGTTTCATGGGGGTGAGAGGGACAGAACGCAGAAGAGGGGGGGGGTACAGTGACTTTTTCTGCCACCAGTCAAGCAGCCAAAAACTAAATGTTGGGCACCACCTGCTGTTTCATGGGGGAGAAGGCAGAGGGGGGGACAGTGACTTTTCTGCCACCAGTCAAGCAGCCATAAACTAAATGTTGGAGCGCCACCTGCTGTTTCATGGGGGGCAGAAGGCAGAGGAGGGGGGTACAGTAACTTTTTCTGCCATCAGTCAAGCAGCCATGAACTAAATGTTGGAGCACCACCTTCTGTTTCATGGGGGTGAGGGGACAGAAGGCAGAGGAGCAGGGTACAGTGACTTTTTCTGCCACCAGTCAAGCAGCCATAAACTAAATGTTGGAGCATCACCTGCTGTTTCATGGGGGAGGGGGGAGAAGGCAGAAGAGGTGGGTACAGCTGTGCAATACAGTAAACAGCAACCTTTTTTTTACAGATTGAAGGTGCTTACCATAGACTGTAATCTGCTCAGCACAGTACGTACAGTACTGTAAGATGGAGCCTGCAAGCAAAAGGGCCAGGACAGTCATTGCTGCAAATGTGAAACGCAACATTTGTGTTTTCTATACCCCAAATCCAAAACGTTCAAGGTCTGACATAGTTGCCTATGTTTTAAAGGAGCATAAACTGTCAATAGGAAAATCCACAGTTTCAGATATTTTGAGAGAGAAGGACAAGTGGTTAGCCTGTTCATCCTCTGATGCCTCAACTAAAGTAAGAAAGCCTCAGCATAAGTAACTAGTGGATGCCCTGTTTTTATGGTTCACAGATGCCAGGATGCAAAAAGTAACCATAAGTGATGATGTCCTGTTAACCAAAGCAAAATCATTTGGCCAGCGTCTTGGTGTGCGACTCCTTTTCCTATTCAGTGGGGTGGCTGCAAAGATTTAAACAGCGTCACAACATTAGGCATTACAAACTGCATGGTGAGGCTGCAAGTGTGGATGAAGGAGTTGTGCCTGATGGCTTTCTGCAGTTGCATCTTGTTTTGAAAGAGTATGACTCAATGACATTTACAACATGGATGAATCTGGTCTGTTCTTTCAGATGGAACCCAATGCTACACTTTCAACAGGGCCAGTGTCTGGAAAAAAGAAAAATAAAGATAGATTGAGAGTGGCACTATGTGTCAATGCAAGTGGCACAGACAAACGTAAGCTAGTGGTCATCTGGAAATTTAACTGCCTTCGGTGCTTTGGAAAGGACTTTGATCCTAACAGTTTCTGCTACTGGTACACTAACAGAAAAGCCTGGATGACAGCTGCAATTTTTGAAGAATGGCTAAAGAAGTTTGACCGATCTATGCTTCTGCGGAAACGTCATGTGATTTTGCTGCTTGACAATGCTTCCTCGCACTCCAACACAGTTCACCAGTAATGTCACCCTTCATTTCCTCCCTCCAAACACTACCTCTAAAATACAGCCATTGGATGCTGGCATAATCCAGAACTTTAAGGCTCTGTACCGACGACAGTAACTGTAGCACTATGTCAACTGCCTGGATGATGGCAAACCAGCAGATGTAAACATCAAGGAGGCTTTGTATTTCATACGGGACAGCTGGCATGATGTTAGCACAACAGTCATCAATTGCTGGAAACATACAGAAATTCTGTACCCTGTTGCTCAGCCATCTACTGACAACAGTGCCACCCAAGAACAACCTAACAGCTCCACTGACTCTGTGGTGCAATCCATCTCCTCCATTCTTGACCAACTGCCTGATACCACAAATGTCAATGCGGTAGATATCCTGTGGGCTGATGAGAATGTTGAAACCTGTGCAGCACTAGATGAAGAGGAAATTGTTCAGATGGTGAAACCATGCAATGAAGCAGAAAATTCCGATGAAGACACTGACAGCATCGATGACACAGAAACACCTGTCACCCGGACAGCAGTGAATGCTCATAGTGGATTGAAAGTTGCCTTGGGATATGCTGAACAGAATATGTATTTCTTCAACATAAAGGATATTGACTGCATCCGGGTCCTGATTGAAAGACTTTTGTGTTGGGTCAGAAAAAGTTACGTCAAACTGTGATTGAGCAATTCTTTAAAAAAGATTGTGAAGGCAGTGAACTGTGAGGGGCTACAAACTGTGAGTCAGTGCATTTCATTTTCAATTGTGATGTTATGGCACTGTTGGTAAGTCCAAGAACATGTGAGGAATGTCATCTCTTAAATGAAAAAGGAATGCCATGCTATGGGTGGGGGAGTGGGGGGGTGCCATGGTTTGGTGATGGTGTGGTGAAATTTTTTTCCTCAAAGTTACACATATGCCATGCTTATTCTGGGCATGTGGTAGACTGTGGTTTCTAGCGGCAAAAATAATGCAATGCTGTGGGGAAGGGAGGCTATGGTTTCTAGGTGGAAGTGGGGATGCCATGATTTGTGATGGTGTGGCAGAATGTTTTCTTGAAAGTTAAAAAGATGCCATGTTTTACTCTGGGCATGTAAGGGATTGTCATCTCTTAAATGAAAAAAACAGAATGCCATGCTATGGGTGGGAAGGGGAAATGCCATGGTTTTGTGATGGTGTGGTGAAATGTTTTTTTGAAAGTTAAAAATGTGCCCTGTTTTACTCTGGGCATGTGGGGTACTGTTGTCTCTTAAATGAAAAAAAAAAGGCCATGCTATGTTTGGGAGGGGGGAATGCTATGATTTTGTGATGGTGTGGTTACACATATCCCATGCCTATTCTGGGCATGTGGGGGACAGTGGTTTCTTAAGTGAAAAAAGAATGCAATGCTGTTAGGGGGACATGGTTTGTGATGGTGTGGCAAAATGTTTTTCTGAAAGTTAAAAATGTGCCATGTTTTACTCTGGGTATGTGGGGGACTGTTATCTCTTAAATGAAAAAAAAATGCCATGCTATGGGTGTGGGGGGATGCCATGGTTTTGTAATGGTGTGGTGGAATGTTTTCCTGAAAGTTAAGAAGGTGCCATGTTTTACTCTGGGCATGTGGGGGACTGTTATCTCTTAAGTGAAAAAAAAATGCCACGCTCTGGGTGTGGGGGGATGCCATGGTTTTGTGATGGTGTAGTGGAATGTTTTTCCTCAAAGTTATACAGATGCCATGCTTTATTCTGGGCATATGGGGGACTGTGGTTTCTTAAATTACAAAAAGAATGTCATGCTGTGTGGGAAGGAGGGGATGCCATGATTTGTGATGGTGCATGGTGGAATGTTTTCCTGAAATTTAAAAAGGTGTTATGTTTTACTCTGGGCAAATGGGGGACAGTTGTCTCTTAAATGAAAAAGAAAGAATGCCATGCTATGGGTGTGGGGGGATGCCATGGTTTTGTGATGGTGTGGTGGAATGTTTTCCTGAAAGTCAAAAAGGTGCCATGTTTTACTCTGGGCATGTGGGGACTATGGTTTCTTAAGTGACAAAAAAATGTCATGCTACAGTATTGGTGGGATGGGAGAAAATGCCATGGTCTGTGATAGTGCGGAGGAATGTTGTCCCTGAAAGTTAAAAAGGTGCCATGCTTTACTCTGGGTACAGTATGTACTGTATATGGGGACTGTTGTCTCTTAAATGAAAAACAGAATGCCATGGTTCTGTGATGGTGAGGTGTTGAAAGTTAAACAAATGCCATGCTTTATTCTCGGCTTGTCGGGACTGTTTTCATTGCAAGTGCCTTGTTTCATGGTGACGTGGAGAACTGTTTTCCATGAGGCTGAAAAAAAATTGCCATGTTTTTTGTACTGTACAGTACTGTACTGGGGGAAGGGGATGCCGTTCTTTGTGATGGTGTGGTGGAATGTTTTTCATGAAACTGAAAAATGCCATGATTTCTTGTGCTGGAGTACAGGGTACTCTTTTGATTACTGTACTGTAACAAGCTCAATTGTTTTAAAAAGTGGAAAATGTACAGTACTGTGAAAAATTATACTGTACTGTAGCACTACAGGTACAGAACTGCACAGTGAAAAACAGTGCTAAAACAAGAAAAAATAAGAAATAAACACCAGTTTACATTTTAAGCTGTATTTCATTAGTGTTTTACTTAATATCTAGAGTCATTAAAATATTGCAGGCTCACCAGAAACTCTTTTCCTGCATTTCTATGTGGTTTCCATGAGTTCTGACAATCAGACAGAAAAGATGCATTTAACCATTTCTCTCACATATCCGTCACCATGCCTGGGAACCAAGGGAGATGGATATCTGAGTGCTGACTGTATCACATATAAAACTTTCTAATGAACAAAAGGAAAAAGAAACAAGCATCTGTAATTGCAGAACGTTTGATATTTTGGAAGACGTCTGCTCCTGCACCTTGTTTATATCCTTAAGGTACATGAATGTTTTGTGCCCATTGCCACACTACCCATCTTGCTAATCAGTCTTCTATGTTGGTCAGTGTTGAAGGCTTTCCTGAAATCAAGACAGGTGACATCCACTGTCTCTCCTTGATTTACTTCCTTACTGAGGCATTAGGGTTTCCAATCATAACGCCTACCTTCACCCCCACCCTGCAGAGACTGACAGGCATTGAGGGGGTGTCTTTGAGTCATCAGCCGTAACACTCATGCCATTCCACCACACCCCACCCTGAAAACACCAACAGGCATCACAGTGTTCCTTGGGGTCTTTGGACATTACGATCATCTCATTCCATAAGGAAATAAGCTAAGATGGGTGCAGCATAGGAGAATGGGGTGAACATTAGGGCCAAAGGACCCAACGCACACCTCAATGCCTGCCACTGGCTGCAGGATGGGGTGGGGGTGGCATGTCATGAGCATTGTAGCTGATGACCCCAAGTCACACCCCCGATGCCTGTCAGTTTCTACATGGTGGGGTGGCTGTTACAGTTTGAAACCCTAATGCTCTGAGCATTTGTTAGCATTTTCACTCCAAATTTTCAACATGGGCTTTTTGGACCCCACCTCATGAACAGTGGCACTATCATTTTGTTATTCAATCCCGAAAGGTGATTTTGCACAGCAATCACGCCATTCAGCACCACAGGTACGAAAACACATTTTGGGCAGGATGTGAAACAAAATGACAACTGTACTGTTCATGAGGAGGTACGAAAAAATGGCAATGTTGAAAATCTGGAGTGAAAATATGGAAAATTGGTGAAGTTACGAGCATGCAAAGAAACTGCACAGCGCACACCTGTAACACAGTCATTTGGAATTTTTTTCACCAAAATTTCAACATGGGCATTTTTGGACCTCTCTTCATGAACAGTGGCACTGTGATTTTATTAATCTGTCCTGAAAGATGATTTCACACAGTGACTGCACTATTCTGCGCCACAGGTGTGAAAACACATTTTGGGCAGGATGTAAAAAATGGCAGCTGTACTGTTCATAAGGATGTGTGAAAAAATGGCAATGTTGAAAATCTGGAAAATTGGCAAAGTTACAAGCATGCTTAGAAACATGCGCAATACACGCTTGTAACACAGTCATTGTTTTACCAAATTTTCAACATGGGCTTTTGGGACCTCCTCTCATAAACAGTTGCACTGACATTTCATTGATTGGTCTCAAAGGTGATTCCGCACAGCAACCGTGGAAATCACCTTTCAGGATCAAGAAATGAAAAGACAGTGCCAGTGTTCTCAGGGTGAGTCCCAAGAACCCCATTTTGAAAATTTGGGGATAAAATTCCTAAAAATAGCTGAGACATCAACCTAAGTTGACCCTCCCATGACTCCTATTATACGACTTACCTTGAAATCTTCAGTTTGGGCATCACCTTTGAAGAGTGCAGAGTGCAGACGTGTCCCACTCCACAGAAGATCGCTGCTCCCAACCTCCAGAGGTAAGTATGGGTGGGGGGGGTGCAGGTAGATGGGTGCTCGGTGGGAGGGTGGGGATGGAGAGGGGAACTAGGGAGATGAGGGTGGACTCTTTTCTTTTTTACAGGGGGAAAAAATACTTTGGGGGACTGTTTTCTTTATTTTACAGGTAAAGAAATATATACATTTAGGCACACTGGGGTGGGATCCCAGAGTGCCACAATGGTGGGGCATGCTGACACAGGGATTGAGCACCCCGATGTCAGCAAATATTACAGATGGGTTTTGGGGGCCAGGGTGCACATCTGACACTGGGAGTGGGCATCCCGGTGTCGTAAAAAATTAAACAATTACTTTTGCACAGTGAGGTGAGCTCCCAGTGTGCCACATCAATGGGGGGATGGGGATACATGCCAATAGGGGGACTGGGCACCCCGATGTCGACTTTCTGTGGAGTGTGTGGTGGGCAGCAGGAGTCTCCGCCCGCTCATTTCTTTATTGAAATGTTTCACCAGGAAAGGCATACCAAGCAAACAAGTATTACTTTGGCACACTGGGGTGGGCTCCCAGTGTGCCACATCAATGGGAAGATGGGGGATACATGCCGACATGGGGATTGAGCACCCCGATGTCGGCTGTCTGTGGAGTGTGTGGTGGGAGGCAGGAGCTACTGCCCGCTCATTTCTTTATTGAAATGGTTCACCAAGAAAGGCACACCAAGCAAACAAATTGCTCAGGGAGCAATGCCCTGGGACAGAGTGCTCAGTGGCAGTAGCTGACCTGGTTGCAAGGGGGGGGAGTTGCCACTGCAATGATGAAACTGTTTGTGATTGCAGTGGCAGGTTTCTTTTAACTCCTTGGCTCTCTTTGAAACTGCTGACATCAGAAGTGTCCCTGTTCATTGGTGGCTGCGAGATGCACCCAGTAAAGCGTCTGTTACATTGGGTGGCAGTGACAAAAGTCTAATTTCTCACTATTGTCCCAAAGCTGCTTGCGCAAATGCATCAAATGCAAAAATACTTCACAAATAAAATCTTACAATTGACTGCTTCTTAAAATTTGTAACATCTGCCTGTCTATTTTTGGTTCTACTAGCTCTTTTAAGTATACCCCAAGTCTGCAGTTATTGAATGTTTGGTAGAGGTGTGCAAAACCGGGGAGATTTTGGTTTTGGTTTATGTTTATGTTTTGCCAGATCACCTCTCGTTTTGGTTCTGGTTTTGGTTTTGGATTCACGGCCAATATTCATTCAACATAAAAGATGGCCTGTACCTTCATTTTAAAGTATGATATAAAAGAAAACAAGTTAAATTCTGTAAAAACAGTTTATTATCATGGCAGCTAGCAAGGTCTAGCTATCAGTAAGTTCACAGGACATTATGTATCTTGTAAGACATTTTGAGTCAGTGCTAAATTTGAATAAGCACATAGTTTCATTTGCTTGCAGTCTAAATTCCTAGCAAAAAATGACTGGAGACAAGACGTGTTGAATACAGGGTCACAGGATGAGGCAATGTAATAGCGGAGTATAGCCTAGTAGTATAGCCTAGAGGTTAAAATAACTCTGACTGAGCTTGGTACAGCAGATGTAGGATTGATTTCCCACAGCCTCCACTTGCCTACTGTGTGCCTCTGAGCAAGTCACTACTTAATCACTCCAGTGCTTCTGGGTCACCACTGAAAACAAGCACTTGTGCCTTGTGAGCCTTACCTGGTTATTGAAGAATAAAACACACACACACACATATACACGTAACCCCTGGCTACCTTGTTTAGTTTGTTAAGCAGCTTGTACACTGCTAACAAAAGTGACTTGGTGACTGAAGGGCACTTGGCCAAAATGCTGTATTCTAAGCAAGCCTGGTGGTTTGGAGGGCTGAGGCAGCGATGCCTTACCTCCTGCCAAGCTTGCGACCTGTGTTTGTGGTGCAAGCGGGTTGTCAGTGGCCAGCCAAAATGGGAGGGGATCGAGTGTCCAGAGGACTGCTCTTCTCTCACAGGGAGGGTGGGAACAGGGGCCAGCATTTGTATGACACCTAGCAGAGGCTAGGTGTTGGTATGCCTGGCCAATACAGTGGGACACGGAGGTGGAGCAGCCTGTGGGCATGCTATGTGTGCAAGCATGCATGGCATGCCGATTGTCAGCACTGTACACTCAACCATCAAAAGGAAAAGAGGGAAAATGGCAGCCAGGTCAAGCGGTTTAATGACCATCTGCCTAAATGCACCATCTCCAAGGATGCCACCTGTACTGGATCCAGTCCGGTGGGGAGTTGTGGATTCCCGCCACCTCACTATGGAGGTAAGCTATGGGGGTAGCAAGGTGGTGGCCCAATTGGGAGACAAGTTTGGGATGGATGGTGGCCAGAGAATGGGATGCCTGGAAGCTGGAGCCAACCAGGGGCCACATGAGAGAAACAATAAGTAAAAACAAACAAAAAAAAAGCTACTGTATTCAATTATTGTGTGGTCGAGAACTGCACAGTAAAAATGTCACTGACAAAATCAGCCCACAAGTAAAATGCCGTATTTAACAATAGCACCAGTGGTAGCAGTACAAAAACACACAGAGGACTGCTACCATGGCAAAGTAACAAAAGGAAATGTGTGTTTCGGTGGGGTGCTCCAACATCCACCCCCCACAATGTGAGGGCTTCAACCCCCACACCTCACTGATATTTATATAATAAACTCCATGGGGTGGAACTCTGTGATGAGGAGAACCTTGTTGGGGGATCAGGTAACATGACAGTCCAGGAAAAAAACAACACTTTGGGGGGCAAGAAAACACAGACTGAATGAAAAATCTCCAAATCAGGACATCAAAAGCAGGTAATAATGTAGCAGTTAAAACTGCACACATCAAAAATGTTGCATGCAAATCAGCGTGTGGCAAAATAATGTCGGCACAACACACTGACCAGCACAAAAAAAGTGCACACCAGAAGAATATCTTTGTTCTGGCAGGGGGCTCCACCCTCTACACCCCTCCACACCCCCCAGACTAATTACAATCAACTCTGGGGGTCGTGACTTCAGGGTAAACAAAAACTTGGACCAAGGAACATTTTTTAATTTTTGGCAAAAAAACCAAAAAGGCACATCACAGTGGGACCTGGGGAGAACCGCACTGCAGCCCCCGATCTCTGACATCACCTGAGGTAGGTGCTCTAGCCACTCCTCCATGGGAGCAGCTCAGCCAGGCACTGCCCCAGTAGCATCCTTCACCTTCCTTAATAGCAGCCTATAGCGACAGGGGTAGCAGTTCTTACCGAATGCTGAAAGAACCCCTGTTGCTGTAGAACCATTCATGCTTCTTACAGCGCTGTATTTCATGTGTGTTTTTGTCTATGCTATATTCACCGTGCACCCCAGGAACAGAACCCAGATCTTCATGTCTCCCTGCTCTGGGAGCTAGTGCCTTAGCCTCTCCATCATGGGAGCAGTTCAAACAGGCAACTCGCTTCCAGCTACAGGACTCCTTCCCATCTGCATAAACAGTGACAGGGGTAGTGCTAACTGATTTACGCTATTCTAACCCTGTTGTTGTAAAGGCAGATGTAGTTTTTGAAATGCAGCTTTGACAGTGCTATTGTTGAAATGCTGTTGTAACCAGTTACTGACTGAAGGAGGGTAACAGGGCAGGAAGACATAGTAAATGACAGATGATGGTCTGAGAGGAGATAATTTTTTTAAAAAGGTAGCAGTGTGCACACACAGAAAATATTGACCCTCCCACCCACCTTTTTGAACAGTTTTTTTTTGATAAGTCAATTTTGTTTGTGTTGCCAGTGATAGGCCCCCTCAGTTTCAGCATTTTTTTATTCAGGATGTGTATGCACACAACTGTATTTTAAGTTATTTGTTTATTTATTTATTTATTTTGGTAGCACAATGCCATGACTCAAGAAACTGTATGTGCCCTGTTAAAGCCGTTGCACACAGCAGTAAACTGTCTTCCAGCACTTTTCCTCCATGGCCTCTTCTGGATTGCCCAGCCTGTACACTTCTACTAAAACCTTTCCTCCCCTGGGCTTTGTCCTCCTTGTCCTATTTATCCCATTCCTTTCCCCTTCCCACCCTACCCTATCATCACTACCCTGCATCCCTCCCTCTCTCTTTTGTAACCACTCCCTACTCTGTCTGTCTCTCATCTTAATGCAGGCATACATTGTACAATGCCTCAGTATATCGTAACCTTTGCCTTATGCCTGGAATTTGTGTATCTCCTATGTATACTGTCCCCTAGTCTTTGTACCTTACTGTCTTATTTAACTGATGTGGAACCTTTTAATAAGCAACCACTCACAGATGTCATCCAAGATCTCAATAAATAAATAATAAATAAAAAAATGAAAACTAGACTAGTACTTGGCAGACTGAGGTAGGATTATGAAAGAACATGTACACACAAAGAGTATAATGGATGGACCCTCCCACCCACCCTTTTGAACTGATTTTTTTTTGATAAGCCAACTTTGTTGTTTGTGATGCTAGCAATGGATCCCCACAGTTTCAGCCATTTTTTTTGTACTTTGTTAGAATGCACGTGCACAGTGCATTTTCTTTGTGTGTGTGTGTGTGTGTGTGTGTGTGTGTATCTTGGCAGAAGACACCAGGAGAAAGGACTGCTGTGTGACTGGACTTCTCTGCTGGGACTAAAGTAGAAGAATTTTTGTACTTGGACCTTTAATTTAGGGTAAAAAAACTAACATAAAACAAACAAAAAAGTGTGTGTGTGTGTTCTGTCTGGATTAACTGAACTTAATGGGTATCTGAACAGTTATAGGTGTAAATATCAGGTGATTGAAAGGACTTAACTGCTGTGAGGTTTAAATTACTGGTAGAAAGATCATAAGTAGGGGAGGGGTTTAGCTAGAAGGAAGCTACATTTAAAGACTGCCTTAGAAAGATTCTGCTAATATCTTGGCAGAAGACACCAGGAGAAAGGGACTGCTGTGTGACTGAACTTCTCTGCTGGAACTATATTGCCCTCTTTCCCTCCCCTCCACCCAAAGCTAGTTCTATTTTTATAGGCACAGGATTTGACTGACAACAGGAACTTCCTGTTTGGGAGCAGGAAGTGAGTGATCACAGAACCACCAAAGACCCACCATCCTAGAAGGGCAAGAGTAGCTCTCCGGCCCCCTCTAGCTGCTGGAGGTCTGCCTCTGAGCAAGTAAGTGGTCTACTGAGAAATATAGGATATTCTTGTCTCAGAACAGGACAATCAGGAGCTTAAAGGGCACACAGGCAGAAAGTAAGGAGAGAGAGAGAGAGAGAGAGAAAAAACAGAGGAAAGAGTAAGAATTGAAAACAGTTAAGGGGCCAGAAATAAGACATGATTGGAGTGGTGCAGTTCAGTGGCTGTGGAGCAGCAGTCTTCCGGGAGATGTTCTGGAGGATGCGGTGTTGTCCCATCTGCAGGCACCTCTCTGGGCTGAGGGAGGAGGTTGCTCATCTCCAGGCTGAGTTGACCAGGATTTGTGGGACCTCCTCTTCCATCCAGGGACCACCAGTGCCACTGCCGTTGCCTCAGAGGTTGCCAAGAAAGAGGAGTGGTTGGACCACAGTGGGCTCAGGGAGGGTGAGGGTGGTGGAACAGAGGCGCATCCCTCCAGTTGTACCTCTCCACAATTCCTATGCCATTCTGGCAAAGTGTGGTTCCTCTATGGAGGCACCCGCAGTGGAGACCAAGGAGGATGCTGGGAACCTCCATAAAGGAGACCCACAGGAGGGTGGCAGGGGACCCTGCAGGGGAAGGAAACAACCCCTGGTGGGGGACTCCATTGTTAGGAAGGTAGAACTGGGGGAGGAAGGGGAGAGGGAGGTAAGGTGCCTGCCTGGCGCCATGGCTTGGAGGGACAGGGACCGAATCCTCAGGATTGCCAGAGCAGCTGCACAGGAGGGAGCTGGATGTCATTGTCCACCTAGAGACAAATGACCTGGCTAAGAAAGGATTAGAAGTGCAGGAAGAGTTTGTGGAATTGGGGAGGGGCCTTAGTCAAGTAGCATGCACGGTAACCTTCTCGGAGGTGCTGCCCATCTATGGCAATAGAGAGGCTAGGGTGTTCCGCACCATGGGATTCAATCAGTGGTTGAAAACTGGTGTGGAGCTAGGGATTGGCTTCATTGGGGACTGGGGGTCCACCTGGAGTGATGCAAGCCTATACTGGCATGATGGGCTGCATCTGTCCGGGAGGGGAACCAGGATCCTAGGTGATAGGTTTAAATGCTTCATTGGCAAGCTTTTAAACTAGCCAAGGGGGGAGGCACTGGAAAAGAGCAGGAAAATCCTAGCCCCCAAATAATCACGGTAGTAAGTGTGGCAAACACCAACATGGAGGTGTTGATAGGGAGAAGGGCAGGGGTAAATGGAGAAAGTGACAAAGACAAGAAGGACAGGGATGGGGCAAAAGGAAGTAAGGCCATCAGGAAATGGAGGGTAATGAGTACCAATGCCCATAGTCTGGGCAACAAGCTCCCTGAGCTGGTGGCCTTGATGGAAGAGGGATGCCTGGATATCGTAGCAGTCACAGAAACTTGGTACACAGAGAACCATGACTGGATGTTAACATAACAGGGTACATAACCTACAGGAGAGACAGGCAGGGAAGAAGAGGGGAGGAGAAGGCTCTATGTAAAGGAAGGGATAAAGCAACTGAACAAAAGAGTAAACAGGAGGAGAGGAGGCACTGTAGGTCACTTTGGAGACTCGAAGGGCACCACAATCTGCACAGGGTTGTGTACAGACCCCCCATGTCAGGGGAGGAATGGACAAGAATATGATAGAAGGCATTCTTAGAATGGCAGAGAAAGGAGATACTATTGATGGGAGACCTGAATATGCCAGATGTTAACTGGAGCACATTTGCTGCAGCCACATCCAAGAGCAGGGCCATTCTTGATGCCCTACAGGTGGCAGGCATTAGACAGCTAGTTTCGGAACCCACTTGTGAGGGAGCAATCTTAGACCTCGTACTCTCAAATGGGGGCAGCGAGAGGATCTCAGATCTAGAAGTGGGTTGCCATCTGGGGACAAGTGACCATCAAACAGTGTAGTTCATGTTAAACTCAGCTACAGAGTCATGCCATACAAAAGTGAGGGTACTGGACTTTAGGAGGGCTGACTTTGGCAAGATGGGAGCGTGCCTCAGAAAAGCACTAGCAAACAGACTAGAAGGAGGTGTGGAGCAACAATGAGGAATCATCAAAACTGCCATCACAAAGGCAACAAGCCTTTGTGTGAAGCAAATAAACAAATCAAAACAAAAGAAAAAGTCACTATGGTTCTCAAAAGAGGTGGCTGTGAAAGTCAGGAAGAAAAAGATAGCATTCCGGAAGTATAAGGAAACACAGAAGGAGCAGGACAGAGAGCTGTACCAGTTAAGGCAGAAGGAAGCAGGGAGGGAAGTCAGAATAGCAAAGGCCCAAACTGAGGAAAAGATAGCCAACTCAGTTAAGAAGGGGGATAAAACCTTTTATAGGTACATCAGCGAGCGTAGAAAGACAAAGGGAGGGATAGTGAGGCTGAATAGAATGAACTGTGGGTGGGCAGAGGGGGACAGTGAAAAAGCAGGGATACTGAACGAATATTTCTGCTCAGTATTCACAAACGAGGAGGGAAGTGCCTAATCCAATTAACAGAAGCACTCTTGATGGGGGTCGAGCCCAGTCCTTTCACAGAAAGAAAGGGTTCTGCAAGAACTCCTAAAACTGAAGGTGGACAAAGCAATGGGTCCTGATGGAATTCACCCCAGAACTCTAAAAGAATTAAGGGAGGAACTAATGAAACCACTGGCTACTCTTTTTAATAAATCATGGGAGGATGGTGTGCTACCCGAGGACTGGAGGAAGGCGGATGTGATTCCCCTTCACAAAAGTGGGACCAAGACAGAGGCAGAAAACTACAGACCTGTCGGTCTGACCTCTGTGGTAGGGAAAGTGATGGAGTCACTTCTGAAGAAAAGAATAGTTGAGTACCTAGAGGCCAGTGGAGCACAGGACCCAAGGCAACATGGATTCACAGCAGGAAGGTCATGCCAAACGAATCTAATAGATTTCTTTGACTGGGTGACCAAAGTAGTAGACCAGGGAGGGGCTGTGGACATGGCCTACCTAGACTTTAGCAAGGCATTTGACACAGTCCCACACAAAAGATTAATAGTCAAATTAACCAGCCTGGGAGTGGGTCCCAGGGTGGTAGCCTGGGTAAAACATTGGCTGCACAACAGGACACAGAAGGTAATTGTAAATGGAGTCCACTCTGAAGAAAGAGAGGTTACTAGTGGGGTACTGCAGGGTTCAGTATTGGGTCCAGTCCTTTTTAATGTCTTCATCAGTGACATTGCAGAGGGACTGGAAGGAAAAGTATGCCTTTTTGCAGATGACACAAAGATCTGCAACAGGGTTGATACACGAGAAGGCGTGGAAAGGATGAAAAGGGACTTGACAAGGTTGGAGGAATGGTCAGAAGTATGGCAGCTAGGATTCAATGCAAAGAAGTGCAAAATAATGCACCTGGAAACAAGAACCCAGGGAAGAATACACAATGGGTGGGGCGGTAGTAACAACAACAAAAAAGGAAAGGGACCTTGGGGTAACATAGAAACATAGAATTTGACAGCAGATAAGGACCGCTTGGCCCACCCAGTCTGCCCATTTCCCTACCTACTGGATAAGCTGCAGATCCTAGTTAACCAGCAGCCTACTTTTCCTTACCCCCACACCCTAGAATTGCCTTATGACTGTCCAATGCATGCTTGAATTCCACCACTGATTTTGACTCCACAACCTCCTCTGGAAGGCTGTTCCATGCATCCACAACCCTCTCTGTGAAAAAATACTTCCTTAAATTACCTCTGAGCCACCCCCTCTCTATCTTCAAATTGTGCCCTCTTGTTCTTGCACACCTCTTTTTTTGAAAGATGCTACCCTCTTGGACTTTGTTGATTCCCTTGAGGTACTTGAAAGTTTCTATCATGTCCCCCCTCTCCCTCCTTTCCTCGAGGCTATACATATTAAGCTCCTTAAGTCTCTTCATATGTCTTCCGGTGCAGACCCTGCACCATTTTAATAGTTCCTCCTGGACAGCTTCCATCCTGTCTATGTCTTTTGGAGATTGGGTCTCCAGAACTGCACACAGTACTCCAGATGGGGTCTCACCAGCTGTCTGTACAGAGGGATAATAACTTCCTGTTTTCTACTGGTGATGCCTCCCTATGCATCCCAGTAACCCCCAGCCCTCCTTGCTGCCCTCTCACATTGCTTGCCCACCTTTAGGTCATCTGATATGACTACCCTCAGGTCCCTCTCCATTTTTGTTGTTGTTAGTATCTCACCCCCCATTGTGTACTCTTCCCCTGGGTTTTTGTTTCCCAGGTGCATTACCTTGCACTTCTTAGCATTGAATCTAAGCTGCCATACATTTGACCATTCCTCTAACCTTGCCAAGTCCCTTCTTATCCTTTCCACCCCACCCTGTGCATCAACTCTGTTGCAGATCTTAGTGTCATCTGCAAAGAGACATACTTTTCTTTCCAGTCCTTCCGCAATGTTGCTTATAAAGACATTGAAGAGGACCGGTCCTAATACTGAACCCTGCAGTACCCCACTAGTAACCCTCCTTTCTTCTGAGTGGACTCCATTTACTATTACTCTATGTGTCCTATTCTCTGTGTCCTATTGACCTTGGGGTAATCATATCAGATGACCTTAAGGTTAGCAAGCAATGTGAGAAGGCAGTAGGGAGGGCTGGGGGTATACTGGGATGTATAGGGAGAGGCATCAGCAGCAGAAAACAAGACGTTGTTATCCCTCTGTACAGACAGTTGGTGAGACCCCATCTGGAGTACTGTGTCCAGTTCTGGAGACCCCATCTCCAAGGACATAGACAGGATAGAGGTAGTCCAGAGAAGGGCAACTAAAATGGTGCAGGGTCTGCAAGTGAAGCCGATGAGGAGAGACTAAAGGAGCTTAATATGTACCCTTGAGGAAAGAAGGAGAGGGAGGATATGATAGAAACCTTTAGGTACCCCAGTGGAATCAACAAAGTCCAAGAGGGTAGCATCTTTCAGAAAAGAGACTTGCAAGAACAAGGGACACAATTTTAAGATAGAATGAGGGTGGTTCAAGGGCAATGTGAAGAAGTATTATTTCACAGAAAGGGTAGTGGATGCATGGAACAGCCTTCCTGAGGAGGTTGTAGGGTCTAAATCTGTGGAGAATTCAAGAATGCATGGGACAGACATAAGGCAATTCTTGTGGTGGGGGATAGGAAGAAATAGGCTGTTGGTTAACTAGGATCTACGGCCATCCGTGAGAGTAGGAAATGGGCAGACTAGATGGGCCAAGCGGTCCTTATCTGCCATCAAAGTCTATGTTTCTATGTGTGTGTGCATATATATATATATTTTTTTTTTTTGTAATACAATACCATGAAAACTAAACTGATAATTACAGGTATGTAGTCAGACTGAGGTAGGACTGTTATTTGTGAAAGATAATAACAACTTTTATGTAGTGTTTTTAATTTTGTTTTTTCCTTTTTACATGCCTATCCATTCAAGAGCAACACATCAGACAGAACTCAGAATGGACATAGATGTTAACCAAAACAGAGACTTGGCATAGGGTACATAACTGGAAGACAGCTACCAGAAATCAACACAGTCATTTACAAACTTAGGATAATCTTACAAATAAAAGATTGAAGAAAAATGTGCTAGTGTGAATCTTTCATGTGTTCCATAGAGTCAGAGAGCAGCCCTAGCTTTTGTAGTCTTACTATATAGCAGTTCAGTGGGAGAAACAAGCATTTGTCAATGGCGGAAGTTTGCAGCATTTCTAAATGAACAGTGTGGGACACACTCCATATAGTTCAATGGGGACAATGTTTAAAGGTTGCTTTTATATTTTCCAGTAAGATTTTGTCAAAGAAAGGCAGTCGCATAACTAAGAAGGACCTTGTTAAGTAAGCGACTGCCTTTCTTTGGCAAACTCATCACTGGAAAGTATTTTTTTTATTTTTTATTTTATTTTATTGAAATCTAGGATTACAAATACCTTTGAGCAAGAACTGCTCATTTACAAAGGTTCCACGTTGAAGGAATGGGGGGTATACATACATACAAAGGTCAACATAATAAGTATAACAAGCATTTGTCAATGCAGAATGTTTGCTTGCTGGTATTGACATTGGTAGTGCAGGAGTTAGAGAGATGCATAATAGGAATGGCAGTGAAGTATTAAACTAGCGCCAACCCCCACCATGCAGAGACTGACAAGAGTTTGGGACTGTGTTTTTAGGCCATTGGCCATAACAATCATGCCATTCCACTTCACTCCACCCTGCAGATGCTGACAGGTGTCATGGTGTGCCTTGGGGTCTTCACCCTTACGTTCACCCCACTCCATATGGAAATAAGCTGAGCTAGGTGCAGTAAAGGAGAATGGAGTGAAGGTTAGGGCTGAATACCCCAAGGCACATCTCAATGCCCGTCACTAGCTGTAGGGTGGAGATGGGGTGGGAGTAGAATGGCACGAGCATTACGGTCGATGACCCCAAGTCACACCCCCAATGCCTGTAAGTCTCTACAGGGTGGGGCATTACGGTTGGAAACCCTAATGCCCTGGGCATTTGTTGGTATTTTCACTCCAAATTTTCAAAATGGGATTTTTGGGAACCCATTTTACAAACAGTGGCATTATCATTTTCATTACTCAATCCCGAAAGGTGATTTTGTACAGCTACTGTGCTATTCGCACCACAGGTGCAAAAACACATTTTGGGTAGGATGTGAAAATGGCAGCTGTACAGTTCATGAGGAGGTGGAAAAAAATGGCAATGTTGAAAATTTGGAGTGAAAATATGAAAACTTGGTGAAGTTATGAGTGTGCGTAGAAACTGCACAATCTGCACCTGTAACACAATCATTTTTTTGAATTTATTCACCAGATTTTTCAACATGGGCATTTTGGGACCTCCCCTCACGAACAGTGCCACTGTGATTTTGTTAATCTGTCCCAAAAGTTGATTCCCCACAGTGACCGTGCCATTCTGTGCCACAGATGAGAAAACACATTTCAGGCAGGATGAAAAATGATGGCTGTATTTTTCATAAGGAAGTATAAAAAATGGCAATGTTGAAAATCTGGAATGAAAATATTAAAAACTGGTAGAAGTTATGAGTGTGTGTAGAAATCATACACTCAGCATAACACAGTCATTTTTGAAATTTGTTCACTAAATTTGCAACATGGGCTTTGGAACCCCACCTCATAAACAGTGGCACTGTTGTTTTGTTACTTAGTCCTGAAAGGTGATTCTACACAGCAACCATAGAAATCACCTTTGGGACTGAGAAACCAAATGACAGTGACAGTGTTCATGAGGTGGGGTCCCAAGAACCCCATGTTGAAAATATTGGGACAAAATTTCTAAAAAATGGTTGAGACATCAACCTAAGTTGAATGCCCCCCCACCCCCATTGATTCCCATTATACAGCTTATTGTAATTTCTTCAATTTGCCCGTCGGCTTTGAAGAGTGCAGACGTGTCCCAGTCCAAAGAAGATCACTGCTCCTGACCTCCAGAGGTAAGTATGGTGTAAAGGTGGGTAAGGAAAGGTGGATCCACAGAGGGAGGGAGGAAGGGTGGGGATGGGGGAGGAGAGAATGGGGAAATGACGAGGGACCACTTTCGTTTTTACAGGGGGAGAAAAAGACCTTGGGGGACAGTTTTCTTCATTTTACAGGTTACCAAAATCGGGGTGCACTCCCAGTGTGCCACAATAGTGTGTGTGGGGGGGGTGGAGGGCATGCCGACATGGGGATCAGGCACCCCGATGTCAGCACTTGAAATATCCGGGCAGGTGGGGGGGTCATCTGACACCAGGAGTGGGCATCCCAGTGTCAGAAAGACATAAATTAATAACAATTATTTCAGCACTGGGGTGGGCTCCCAGGGTGCCACAGTTAAGTGGAAGTCGGGATACATGCTGACACAGGGATTGGGCACCCTCGATTTTGGCAAATAATATAGATGGGTTTGAGGGGGAGGGAGTGCATCTGATACCGGAAGTGGGCATCCAGGTGTCAGAAATACAAAAAATGATTTTGGCACACTGCGGTGGGCTCCCAGTGTGCCACCTTAATGGGGGAGGGGGATACATGCCAACATGGGGACTGGGCACCTTGATGCCAGCTTTCTGGGGAGTGTGTGGTGGGCGGCAGGAGCTGCCAATGTGAAAAGCCATGTCTCATTTATTTATCTATTGAAAGGGTTCACCAGAAAGGCACACAGAACAAACAAGCTTTAAAAAGTTCCCCTGTTAAACTCTATGCAGCACATCCCCGCTGTTTATTTCTGCACATGCACAGGCGCGGTGGCAGTACTGCGCATGTGGAATGGCTACATTCACACATATTTGTTTCATGACCGAACAGCGATTAGCTGTTCACGCTTTTTTTTCATGCTTTCACACTAGTCACTCATAGCAGTAAATTTGCATCATGCAGGCACAGCAAACTTAATAGAATAGTGACTGGCATGAGACAGGACATGAATGACATGAGAAACAGGCTGAAGCAACTTTCCCTTTCCTACATTACTAGGCCAGCATTATTATTCTTTTTCAGCATCACTGCCAATAGGCTTATTATCACTACTGTCTGAGCAGTGTTTTGGAAGTAACACTGAGTATCCTGCAAATACACCATCATTTAGTTTAATAAGAGTTAGAATTTCTATGTTTTCTGGATAGATCCAGAAGCAAATGGTTTGCTACCTTTCATTGGACCAACTTAGATGTCATGAAAAGAACAGAATGCCAGCTTTTGGATCAACCAAGTCCTTCCTCAGAAGCTTATGAAGGACTTGATTGTTCTGAAAGCTTAGACATTATGTTCTTTTTGTAACATCTAAGTTGGCCCAATAAAAGGTATCAAACCATTTGCTTCTGGATCTGTTCTTACAAGGACCAATATGGCAACAAAACTAAATCTGTCGTCAATATTTTCTGGAAGGAATTTTCTCCTCCTGTTAGTAGCAACATAACTAGCAGTGCTAAATATGCTTTCTGAATAGACACTTGTTGCTGGGCAACTTAAATAGTAAAGGGCAACTTTTTGTAATGCTGGGCAGACCGTACCCTTTTCATGCCAATACTGAAATGGGTCATCTCAAAAACTATCTGTTCTTTTAAGAAGTCATCCACCATTCTGCTTGCTGAGTAGCTTGTGATGGGAGATGTAACAGCACTGTCTTTCTCTGTGTCATTCAGTCCTGCTCAAATGTTGTCTGTGGAGGCACCATACAAAGTGCCCCTGGGTTCTGACTCATAACACAAGACTTTTCTTATTCTTCTGCCATCACTGGCATCTGTTTCTTGGAAAGAGCATGGCTATTTTCATGTTCAGCAGCTGCAGCACTTCTATCTGGAAATTTTGTTGTCATTTTAGAGCAACTTCATTAATGAGCAGTTCTTTACAATGGTAGAGGTCTACACTACTAGACTGGAGAACACCTGGAAAATTGACTTTAAAATGTGGATCCAACATTGTTGCTATCACACAATGTTCAGATTCCAAAATCATGGCAATCTGTGGTCCATTTACAAACACAAAGACAGCTTTTCAGCAAGATTGACATCTGTGCTTGTGTCTTGCTCTTCAAATGTTTCTCAGAAACTTTCCAGTCTCTGCATCAGCAAACAAGCAAACTAAAGTAGTGCCATACTCACGGAACCATGGCTTAGCACACATCAGAAGATGTATCAATGGAATGATAAGACTTATGGTTGCGCTGTCAGCACTTGCCATGTTTGTCTTCCTCAAACGACTGTAGCAACTGACATAAATATGATAACAGATTCCACTGCCCAGACGTGAGTGTAACATCCCCTTTCCCTACTGCATGGTCCATGTTGTACTGGTACACTGCTTTGCATTGTTCTTGGAGCCTCTGTAACATGTAAAAGGTGGAGTTCAGCTTAATGGCAACTTCCTGCTTTGGCTGGTAAATTGTTAAGTTATCCTGTTTTTGCAGTTCCTGTGAAATTTTACGAGCTTTTGCAGAGTGCCTGTAGCGATCACATATCTTATAAGCAGCACCCAGCACATTCTGCACATTCCTGTCTTCATTGTGGAAGTCCAGTATCACTAGACTGAGTGCATGTGCAAAACACGGCAAATGCAGAAACGCACCATTCTTCAGTGATTTCCTAATGTTAGCGTCATTGTCTGCAATCACAAATCCTGGGGAAGTGCCATTGGGGAAAGCTATTCTGAGAACCGTTTCTATAGCTCCTGTAAGATACTCACACCAGCGAGATTTCCTTTGTCAACACTTACAATGCAGAGGACAGCCTGTTTGTGAGGATTTTGTTGGTTGCTGGTGACGCCAGAGGATGCTGCAGAGGAAAAGGATACCCAGTGGGTGGTAACAGTCACGTAGTCTGCTGCTTGATCACTTGTCTGCATATCTATTGTTACATACTGTATGCACCTCTTCAGCAGCTGATGACTGCAAGGCACTGTTTATCTTCTGGCACAGTTCCCTATAAAGAGCTAGTACAGCCTTTCTGGAGAAACATGTCCATGATGGCAGCTGATATCAAGGTGCAACAAGCTTCTTCATCTCCCAAAACCCATCAGAGTCAGCAATAGAAAATGGGTGTATGTCCAGTGCGGTCATTGCAGATACTGCTTTATTTAACTGCTAATCAGCTGGATGGCTTTGGTCATATTTAATTCTCTGTTCAAAAGCTTTCTGCATTGTTAACTGTTTCTGAGGTTGTGACTGGCACACTAAAAAAGGCTGGAGGAGACAGTGAACTCATTTTGTTTTCAATTGGAGAGCTTTTTGTTCTGATAAAGACCTAGCAGATAAAGGGGGCGATGCAGTAAATTGCTCAGTGTCTGAGGGGTTTTACGCTGTATATGGCAAAATTGAACTATACCACTAGTGTGATTACCAATGTTAATCAGTGCAGCATCCTCTGCCATGCCACCTTGTGACTTCTTCCTGGCCCACTGAAGCGGATGTATTTGCTGTGTCTTATTAAGGTTGATGCGCCAAGGTTGCTTGCCTATCTTCGTCTGCTGAAAAAAGCCATATGTAAACAGAATACTGCACACATACTGTTCTTTGGGTCAAGGTGAAAAAAAAAAGACTCCTAACAGAAGAGGATGTCTTTTTCAATTTTACATTCGCTTGCACGCATGTGCAAGGAACGTCTTGGGAGAATAGCACACTTTGGAGGTGTGACTCTCCTGTGCAATCCACTGCTCCGTTGAGCAGGCATGGTGGTCCTGCACCAATGGGTGTGGGTGCTGTGTATGACAGTGGTGGTGTTCAGTTCAAAGAAAACCACCGCTGTTGCTGTTCTGGCCGTTCTGCACGATCCCCCCCCCCCAAAGCTTTGGTGTCAAGCTGGGAGCCCACCCCAGCGTGGCAAATCTTGTTTTGGCCAACGGGGTGCCCGATCCCTATCAGCTCCACATCCCCCAAACAGCTTTCCCTGCTGCCACACTGGGAGCCCACCCCCTCATGGCAAACGTCCCACGTTATGTGAAGTAAAAAAAAAAAACTATAAATAAGAAAACCTTCCATCGCTGTCTCCCCAGCCCCCCTCCCACAACCCACACCCAACCACTGCACACCCTGCCTCTCCACACACACCCCCCCTCACCCCATACTTACCTCTGGAGCTCGGCGCGATGATCATCGGTGGACCAGGAATACGTCTGCACTCTTCAAAGCCGACGGCGAACTAAGGAAATGCCAGTAAGCTGTATAATGGGCTAGATAGGGGGTTTTCAACTTTGTTGCATATCTCAGGCATTTTTTGGAATTTTTGCACCAAATTTTCAACATGGGGTTTTTGGGACCCCTTCTCATGAATGATGTCACTGTCATGGCGTTATTCGGCCCAAAGGGTGATTTCGCAGTCACTGTGTGAAATCACCTTTGGGCCTGATTAACAAAATGACACTGCCAGTGTTCATAAGGTGGGCTCTCAAAAGCCTATTTTGAAAATTTGTGGAAAAAATTCTTAAAATTACCGTCTTACAAGCGTGCGTTGCGCAGTTCCTACGCAGGCTTGTAAGTTTGCGAATTTTCAATATTTTCACTTCAGATTTTCAGCATTGTCATTTTACCACACCTTCTTATGAGTAGTACAGCTGTCATTTTTCACATCTCACCTAAAACGTGTTTCCGCCCATGTAGCGCACAACGGTGCAGTCGGTGTACGAAATCAATGTATGTGACACAGTAAGAAAATCATAGTGACACTGTTCATTAGCAGAGGTCTTAAAATGGCTATGTTAAAAATTTGGCGACAAAATTCCTAAAAATGACTGTTTTACAAGCGTGCGTTGCGCAGTTCCTACGCACGCTCGTAAGTTTGTGAATTTTCAAGATTTTCACCCAGATTTTCAATATTGCCATTTTACCACACCTCTTCATGAGCAGTACAGCTGTAACTTTTCACATCCTGCCCAAAACGTGTTTCCGCCCATGTAGCGCACAATGGCGCAGTTGGTGTGTGAACTCAATGTATGGGACACATTAAGAAAATCACAGTGACACTGTTCATGAGGAGAGGTCCTAAAATGACTGTGTTGAAACTTTGGTGAAAAAATTCCTAAAAATTACTGTTTTACGAGTGTGCATTGCGCAGTTCCTATGCAAGCTCGTAAGTTTGTGAATTTTCAATATTTTCACTCCAGATTTTCAACATTGCCATTTTACCACACCTCCTTATGAGCAGTGCAGCTGTCATTTTTCACTTCTAGCCCAAAATGTGTTTCCACCTATGTAGCGCACAATGGCACAGTCGGTGTGCGAACTCAATGTTTGGGACACATTAAGAAAATCACAGTGTCTCTGTTCATGAACAGAGATCTTAAAATGGCTATGTTGAAAATGTGATTAAAAAATTCCTAAAAATGACTGTTTTACGAGCGTGCGTTGCGCAGTTCCTACGCATGCTCGTAGGTTTGCGAATTTTCAATATTTCCACTCCAGATTTTTAACATTGACATTTTACCACCTCCTTATGAGCAGTACAGCTGTCATTTTTCACATCCTGCCCAAAACGTGTTTCCACCCAGGTAGCGCACAATGGCGCAGTTGGTGTGCGAACTCAATGTATGGGACACATTAAGAAAATCACAGTGACACTGTTCATGAGCAGAGGTCTTAAATGACTATGTTGAAAATTTGGTGAAAAAATTCCTCAAAATGACTGTTTTCTGAGCATGCGTTGTGCAGTTCTCGCTTGCGCTAGTAAGTTAGTGAATTTTCAATATTTGCACTCCAATGACTTCCAGATACCTAAACAGCACATAGAAGCAAGCAACATTCGGCATTGACAAATGCTTGTACTTCTTTGTCACTGATTTTTTTAAGCCATGTCCAAGTGCCAAATACCACTGCAAATACCTGCAAGCGAATGTTCAGCATTGACAAATGCTTGTTGTCCCTGGCATTGCAACTTCTGAATCATCATCTGGAATGTCTATATTAAATTCTATATTTTGATTATTTTCCCTAATGTCCTCACTGGATGATTAGGTATGAGGTCTGCCCTTAGCAGAGGAGACAGGCAAGCCAGGAATAGTTTTCTTTTCACTGGCCCCTAACGACCTTTCCTCTGATGACCTTTCCCCAGGATTTTTGTCTGGCATCTCACAGGTTCCTCTGTCTCCAAACCTTCATCATCAGACTCCCAGTCATGCACTATCTCTGCTGTAGGAATGTACTCTCTGCCAGTGCTATCCACATGGTCTGACTCTGAGGAATGAGAAATGGTAGAATCTTGAGAAAGTGGCATAATGTATGCATGTGTGCTTATTCTTTCCTTTCCACTATGAGTAGTGCCTGCAGCAGCCATTATTTTTATGTTGTCTTGTGCTTGTGCAAGCAACATTTTGTGGTAGTAGGAGAAATGCAGAGGTTTGTCAGTGTTGTTGAATGCAGGGCATGCTTTAGTAGGTACGTCCCTCATTCCCCAGTTAGCCAGCATGCTATAGCTGACACAAGAATTGTGTAAAGTGGACACAACTTGTAAGAAATGTGCCACTGCAATCAGAGACAAGCTCGTCATGCAGCAGCATAGATGACACACCTCCTGTACGTGCCTTTCCTGGTGAAACATTTCAATAAACATGGCAGCGGAGGGCCGCTGCCACACAATCCCCAAAGAAGGTCAACACTGGGGATGCAGTCCCTGTTTCGGCATGTCCACAACCCCACCCTCATTGTGTGGCACACTCGGAGCCCACCCCAGTGTGGCCAACATCACCCTCCAAAGTCATAGGGCACACTGGGAGCCCACCCCAGTGTGCCCAACATTTGTTTTCTTTCACCTGTAAAGAAAGAAAATTGCCCTGTGGTGCAGTGTCCAATATTTTTTTGTAACTGAAAAAAAGAAAACAATCCATTGTCCACGGTGCCCCCTCCCCCAACTCACACCCACCCTCTGTGCACCCCACCTCCCCATCCCATACTTACCTTTGGAAGTCTGGCACTGTAATCTTTGGCGGAGCAGGAACACATCTGGACTCTTCAAAGCTGAACTGTAAAATGAAGAAATGCCAATAAGCTGTATAATGGCATTCACGGGGGGGGTCAACTTAGATGGATATCTCAGCCATTGTTTTGAATTTTGGCTCCTCATTTTCAACATGGGGTTGTTGGGACCCCATCTCATAAACACATGCACTGTCATTTCATTATTTAGTCTCAAAAGATGATTTCATGGTCACTGTGCAGAATCACCTTTCGGGATTGAGTAATGAAACGACAGTGAAACGAATGAAGTTCATGAGGTGAGGTCCCAAAAAGCCTATGTTGCAAATTTGGTGAAAAAATTCCCCAAAATGTCTGCATTATGAGCATGCATTGCACAGTTTCCATGCATGCTCTTAATTTCGACAATTTTTAGTATTTCTACTCTAGATTTTCAACATTGCCATTTTTTCACACCTCCTTATGAACAGTACACCTGTCATTTTTCACATGCTGCCCAAAATGCATTTTCACACATCTGGTGCACAATGACACAGTTGTTGTGGGACATTAACTTTCAGGACAGATTAACAAACTCACAGTGCCACAAAATAATTGCTTACGAGTGTGCATTTGCGCAGTTTCTGTGCACACCTCATGCACAATTTTTCATATTTTCACTCAGATTTTCAACATTACCATTTTTTACACCTTCTCATGAACAGTACAGCTGTCATTTTTCACATCCTGTCCAAAATGTGTTTTTGCACCTCTGGTGCCAAATTGCAGTCGCTATGCAAAGTCACCTTTTGGTTAGCGAACTTATAGTGCCACTGTTCATGAGATGAGGTCACAAAAAGCCCATATTAAAAATTTGGAGTGAAAATGCCAACAAACAGCCGGGGCATTAGGGTTTCCAACCATAACACCCCACCCTGTAGAGACTGACAGGAGTTAAGGGTGTGACTTGAGACTGTCGGCTGTAATGCTCACACCATTCCACTCCCAACCCCACCCTGCAGCCAGTGACAGGTATCAAGGTGTGCCTTGGAATCTTTGGCCACAAAGTTCACCCCATTCTCCTATACTGCACCAATCTCATTGTGTTTCCTTATGGAATGGGGTAAGTGTAAGGCCTGAAGAGCCCAAGGAACACCTCAGCACTTGTCGGTGTCTGCAGGGTAGGGTGAGGTGAAATGGCGTGAGCGTTATTTCCGACAATCCAAAGGCACACCCCAATGCCAGTCATCTCTGCAGGGTGGGGGTGGAGTTGGAGTCAGTTCAATACTTCACTGCCATTCCTATTATGCATTTCTCTAACTCCTGCACTACCAATACCAATGCCAACAAGACAACATTCGGCATTGACAATTGCTTGTTTTAATAACTGTACCTTTGGAAAATCTACTTTTCTTAGTTACTGGTTCAGCACCCAACCTTTTCTTTTTGCCTTTCACTTGGCCTGTATTTGTTAACTGGGTATCACCTGCAGCAGCACACAAACATGATGGGATCTCAGAAGACACGGACTCGGAGCATGAGAAAGCTTCACTAGGTAGAGGATGCACCTACTACAGTTGAAGAAGCCCTTTTTGTGAATTTTTTCTTCTGAATTGCTGGCTTTGTCTTGCAAACTTGTTTCACAGGTCTGCTCCCTTCCATCATTATTTTAATAACAGTTGTTGATCACTAATGAAGCCATCTCCCTTCAAGAAAAAAAACAGTACCTAACCATACTACCTTCCTCAGTAATAGATGGCAATGATGATTAGTAGTGCACATCTCAAGGCAAGGAATGAATATGAACTGGCTAACTAGTGAGACTACAAGTTGGGGCTACTATGCAACTGCTAAGAGCTGTCCCCTCCCTCAAAAAATGTTTCACACATTAAACAGGTAGTAAGCTCTTACAGGACTACACACACAAAAAAATGGACCTGTAATGACTCCCGCTTGTGTGGAAAATGGCTGGTAACACTGCAGACAGAGGTTACTCAATTGCCAGGCTGCCTTCTCCCTAGAAAAGGTTTTGCACATTACACAAGCATTTATTTTACAGGATTACACACAAAGAAAAAAATCATCCTGTCCCGACTCATGCTTATCTGGGAAAAGGCTGGTGACACTGCAGGCAGAGGCTACGCAACTGCCAGGCTGCCCCTTCCTCTAAAACATTTCACACGTGACTCAAGCCTTTATTTTACAGAACTACACACACACAAAAAAAAATATGGTCCTGTCCTGATTCCTGCATGTGTGGGAAATGGCTGGTGACACCACAGACAGAGGCTACTCAACTGCCAGGCTGCCCCCTCCCTTAGTCACTCCAAAAGGTTTCACACATGACACAAGCCTTTACAGTATTCCTTCGCTATAGCAAACCCTGCTACAGCAAAATCATGAGTATAATGAATGCCTCATGTGTCTCCTGGTGTTTCTAACTGTATTTGCCTACATCACCAGCTGAGAGCTGCCACTGGAGAAGAAGCAGAGTCTACTGAGGTAGACTGGTCCAGTGTTTCTCAGGGCACACTTTTATGATGGCAACATGCAGTCAGTGCTTAATTTGTAAAGAAAGAGGTGCTGGGGCATAAAGGCTGGGGGTTTAGATGCTCTATGTTGAGTTTGTGGAATTTTATTGAAGATAAAGCCACTTTTATTACACTCTTTCTACCCCTGACTCCAGGGAAAAAAATATTTCTTCACTGGAATCAGGGATTTGGAAGACTCTGGCTGGCCTTATTAAGCAACAACATGTACCACAAAACATCTAATACTGCAGGGTTCTGGGTGCCTAGCCCTGCCCTATTTCAACCCCGACCAAGGTAGAGCCCAAGAAGCAACCTTAAAGCAGAAAGCCTGCAAGTCACTACAGAACAGGAGGGAGGATGGTCACTATTACTAGGGCAGTCAGTCTATCAAGCATCCCGACATGCAAAGCAGTAACAGGGGTACTTTGGTTTTTTTTTGATAATTTTGGTTTAGACAGTTTTTATTCTTTGTTAACCAGGTAAGGTTCACAAGGCACAGGTGCCTGTTGTCAGGGGCAACTTGCAAGCACTGCGAAGGTTAAATGACTCTGTATTGCTGACAGACAGTCACACAGTATGCAAGTGGAGTTTGTGGGAATCAAATCCAGGTCTATCTATTGGATGTACAGTACCAAACTCCTTCATAGCTTGTTACTGAACCTCTACTTAGTTTTTTTTTTGTTTTTTTTTTACTTTGCAGCCCATTCCCTCGCCTTCCCCTGGTTCCCCCCTTCCCCAGCCTGGTATCTCCTCTCCCTCCGTTTTTTTTTTGTATTTTGTATTTATGTGCCTCCCCTGGCATCCCCATCCAGCCACTTCTTCAGAGCACCTAGGTCCCTGATGCTCTCCCAACCCTTACCGCCATCCCCCAGCCCCAACTGCAGCTTACCTTGGTAGCCTGACATATCCCTCTGTCAGGAGGGTCCCTCTCTTCCAGGTTGGGGGAAGAGTGCCTCACCAGCAAACTGTGCATCCCAGAGCTTCAGGGCTGGTCCAGGCTGACCCTGGGGCTTTGTGGTGGCAGGAGCCAGCACTCATCATCTAATCAGATGGGTACCCATTTTCTGCCCCACTCACCACAGTTCTTGGCCTTGCTTGGGTGCAGGCGACCTTGGGCAGGGATGTTAAGGGAGCATGTCAAGGCAACATGTCCCTCAATCCACCCTCAAGTGCCAAAGCTAGCCCCCAGGAGGGAAGCATCCAACGGACACTTGTAAATCCCCACCCCTGCTTGTCTCCTCTCCTGGCACCCAGGCTGGGGGTGCAAATCTGGGTCACTAGTGCACCATGCAAACCCCTTTCCCTCCCATTCTTTCCTGCCATTTCCCTATGTGGCCCTTGGCTTGCCACCTGTCTTTTTTTCCATTTTTTGAGCTTTCTTTTGTGATTTACTTTTCCCCCAGGCAGTAAACAGTTATTTTATTTTAATTCAATATTGTAAACGCCACCCAAGAGATGATATGGGCAGTGACAACAGCTACTTATCAGAACAGCACTCAGCTGGCAGCAGCATGCAGCACGGACGTCTGTGTCTCAGTAATACCTGAGTCTGACCTTCCATCCTGACCACCTGACCACAAAGCAGCCAGTCAGGTGACTCCATGACAGTGACTCGCAATGGCACAAGTGCAGTAGCCCATGCAGGCTCACCGGCAGACCCATCCTAAACAACTTGAGCTGCAAGGGACTAGTCTTGCTCAGGAAGCAGCAGTAGGCAGCAGCAGCTGGGAGAAGGAGCCATCAAGCCAAGCTTACTCAGAGAAAGACAGACAGGCAGCCAAGCTGAATTACCAAGGCAACTGAACTGACAGGTAGGTATGAGCGGATGAGTGCACAGACCACGGCATGCCACTTCCAGCCCAGACAAAGTGCACAATTATTTAAAGGGCAAGGACAGAAATTGATTAAAGTACCATAGCCCCGGCAAGCCCTGGCACAAATTAAGCATGCATGCAGCTCAGTTTTAGCACCAATGCAGCATGATCTTGATGTGGTTGATTATAATTACGTCTGCTTGTATTCGGGCATCTCAACACCGCATGGTGAAATTATATTAGAAAACTGGGTGCAGCCTAAGTGACCCTAAGAGCATGGTTGTGCTCTGGGGAGGGTCTACTTCAGCTCTTTGATACTGCATGCAAGGACACTAGCATGACTAAAGGCTGAACTACATTGGGGTTTGAGATTGCAGAAGAAGAGATGTGGTAAGAGTATGAGCAGAGCTGTAGTAAGTGCCAAGAGGTGCTGTGTTTACTTAAGAGTTAGCATGTCCTGTATTAGCTTCTTAGCATCTCTGCTGTAATGAATGAGAAGTTATAACAAACAGCAGACAAGGCTCCGAAAGCTTTCATTATAGTGAGAGGTTACAGTATTTTACAGAGCTATACAAAAAAAATGGCACTGTCATGACTCCTGCTTGTGTGGGAAATGGCTGGTGGTGATACTTCAGACAGAGGTTACTCAATTGCCAGGTTGCTCCCTTCCTCCAAAAGGTTTTGCACATGACACAAGCATTTATTTTATAGGACTACACAAATATATTGTCCTGTCCCAACTTCTGCTTGTGTGGAAAATGTCTGGTGACACTGCAGACAGAGGCCTCAACTGCCAGGCTGCCCCTCCTCCAAAACATTTCACATGTGACACAGGCCTTTATTCTACAGAGCTACACAAACAAATTGTCCTGTCCCAACTTCTGCTTGTGTGGAAAATGTCTGGTGGCACTGCAGACAGAGGCTACTCAACTGCCAGGCTGCCCTCCCTCCAAAACATTTTACACGTGACACAGGCCTTTATTCTACAGGACTACACAAACAAATGGTCCTGTCCCAACTTCTGCTTGTGTGGAACTAGCTGGTGGCAACACTGCAGTCAGAGGCTACTCAACTGCCGGGCTGCAACTCCCTCCAAAATGTTTCACATGTGACTTAAGTCTTTATTTTACAGGACTTCAAACATACACAAAAATATATGGTCCTGTCTCAGTTCCTGCTTGTGTGGGTAATGGCTGGTGACACTTCAGACAGAGGCTACTCCACTGATGGGATGCCCCCTGGTAAGCGATTTCACATGTGATGCAACACATAGGCCTTTACTGGTCCTGCTTGCACAACGGTGAATTTATTTTTTTAGAGGACTACAGAAAAAAGGTTCTGTCTGACTCTTGCTTGTGTGGGACATTCTGCAGCAAAAAGGAACCTAATCAACATACATGGCTACCCACTAGACCATCAGATAATTACAAAGGCCCCAGGTGTAATATTTGACCGTATGTGAATGTAGGCAAGGATCTAGGAGCATTTAAGGACAACATAGGTATAACAATTAGAAACCTGATTACCTATAATACTACCTTTTTAATGTACCTAGTATGGTGCACCTGATGGTTAGGATATGTGGGGAGAACAGTGCAGTCCCTAAAATAATGAGTTCAAGAACATATTCAGTCTATCATTAATGAAAAACTGGAAAAAGCTGTAGAGAGACACTATGTAGAGAAACATAGTTGTATTCTGAATGGCTTTAAATGCAAATACCTATCTCAGTGAGTATAAGCATTTCAACAAATGTTTGTAATGTCTTCTGTCATATTACATCTTTATTGGGGCCCAATCCCCATCGGCTGCAGTTCCCCTCCCTGTTATGCAGGTGGTACACTTGGAGCCCACCACAGTGTACCAAACAAAACACCTGCAAAAAAGAAAACCAACCCTTGTTGTGTTTTTTTTTTAACCTGTAAAAAAAGAAAATGGTCCCTCGTGGTCTCTCTTGCCCCCACCATGACCCGCGCCCACTGTCTGCATAGCCTGCCTCCCCCCACACCCCTCACCCCATACTTATCTTTGGAGTCTGGCGTGATGATCTTTGGTGGACTGGGAACACGTCTTCTGAAATGCCAGTAAGCTGTATAATTGCATGACTAGGGTTTTTTTCAACTTTGGTGCATATCTCTGCCATTTTGGGGAATTTTGGCACCAAATATCCAACATGGGGTTATTGGCACCCCTCCTTATGAATTCAGTCACTGCCATGGCGTTATTCAGTCCCAAAAGGTGATTTCACAGTCACTGCACAGAATCACCTTTCAGGACCAATTAATGAAATGACAGTGCAACTGTTCACGAGGGGGGCTCTCAAAAAGCCCATGTTGCAAATTTGGTGAAAAAATCCAAAAAATGGCTGTTTTACGAGTGTGTGTTGCGCAGCTTCCACGCATGCTCATAGCTTCATGAATTTGTAATATTTTCACTCCAGATGTTCAAAATTGCCATTTTACCACACCTCCTTATGAACAGTACTGCTGTCATTTTACATATCCTGGCCAAAATGTGTTTTTGCATCTGCAGCACAGAATAGTGCAGTCTCTGACAGAAATCAGTTTTCAGGACAGTTTGAGAAGATGACAGTCATGGTGTTCATGAGCAGAGGTCCTAAAATGCCTATGCTGAAAATTTGGTGACAAAAGTCCATGAAATGACTGTGTTACAAGCGTGTATTGTGCAGTTTCCATGCACCCTTGTAACTTTGCAAATTTGCAATATTTTCATGCCAGATTTTCAACACTGACAATTTTTCACACCTCCTTATGAACAGTACAGCCTGTCATTTTTCACATCCTGCCCAAAATGTGTTTTCACACCTCTGGCGCACAATGACGTAGTCACTGTGGGAAATCAACTTTTGGGACAGATTAACAACACAGTGTCACTGTTCATGAGGGGAGGTCCCAAAATGCCTATGTTGAAAATGTGGTTAAAAAAAAAACATAAATAATTGGGTTACGGACGTGCATTGCCATTATATAGCTTACTGGCATTTTTTCTGTTTGTGATCGACTTTGAAGAGCGCAGACGTGTTTCTGGTCCACCGAAGATCATTGCGCTGTACTCCGGAGGTAAGCATGGGGTGAGGGGGGTGTGTGGAGGCAGGGTACACAGTGGGTGATCGTGGGTTGGGGGAGTGGGCAGGGAGACCACGAGGGATCATTTTCTTTTTTACAGGGTAAAAAAAAAGAAAGGGAACATTGCGGAATGGTTTTTGTTTTTTCAGGCACATTTGGCAGGCTAGGGTAGGCTCCCAGCATGTCACCTGTGTCACCTGATTGTTTTGGGGTGGGGTTGTAGTTGATGGGGTATTGGGCACTCCCATCAGCACATGGGGGGCAAGAGCTGAGGGGGATTGGGCACCCCTTGTAACATAACAGATGAGGGGAGACACTAAGCCGATGGGGAATTGGCTCCCACATTGGCTAAATAAACAGGGAAGGGGGACTGTAGCCAATGGGGATTGGGCCCCCCGTCGGCCAAGGAAGACTGTTGGGGGGGAGCGCGAGATGCCGAGGGGATTGGGCACCCCTCAGCACACACTTGGGGGGTCATTATGCCAATGGGGGTGGGCTCCCATTGTCAAATGAAGTGGGTCAGGGAATGCGATGGGGATGGGGCACCCCTGTCACCATGTTTACATGGGAGAGCTATGCCACTGCAATGAGAAGCTTGTTTCTCATTGCAGTGGATGTTTTCTTAGATGTGGTCACCATATTACATCTTACTGGTGTGGCTCCCATGCTGTCTTATTACGGAATGAGGGATGCACCTACTGATGCTTGCCCTGCATTCGCCCACAGTGACTGCACCTCCAAATCTGCTTTTAATGCAACATGTTGACTGGCGTGCAAACACGAGCCAACATAAAAAAGGGCCTGAGAAATAGAGCTTTCTGATTGGCTGCAAACATTCTATCTGCCCTATGTTAGTCTTTGATTAACATACATGTACAGCCTAATCATATGTTGAACAAGGTTAACACTATTTAAAAAAAAACATTTTTGTTGTAATAGCAATAAGACACTCCCAGGGATTATATTAATGATCGGTTAATCACCCTCTAGGAGCATGTAGCACTCGGCTACACTTCGTACCACATTACACCCCTGGAGGGTGATTAACAGACTATTAACATAGCCCCTGGTCATGCCTTATTGCTTAATTAATCATCCCCTAATTAATAGTCATGAGCTCTGCACTAAGCAGCCACCTGATTCATCTAAAGACATTAAAAAAAGAAAAATCCAAACAAACATGGCGGGGTCTCCTAGCGAGCAATTCACTGACATGGTTTGAACATGGACTGCCATAGTGAGCTCTGTGTTACCAAACCATAATAATTTAACTGTTTTTTTTTAATGAAGTGCCAAGATCTGGAATAGGACCACAGCGATGACAGCAGATCAGATTCAGTTGCCTGAGAAGAAAAAGCTCGAACACAAGGAATGAAACATCTGTAAAACTTAAAGCTGCAGAAATATACTTTTTTTTTTTTTTTAACTTGGGGAACCCTATATTATAAAAAATAAAATATGGGTGCTAATACACAACTCGCCCTGCATTTCTGGGGTTGAGATACCAGCATGGTCCTCTCGAGGTCCAGATGCTGGTATCTCAGACCATCAGTGGAAACATAGGCTCATTATGTATCAGTGCCCATACTTTATTCTATATGTTGCCTTCCACTGATGGCTACAAATCATTCTATGACCTTTTAACTGTGGCACAACATCTTTTTAGCTAGGATGGAAAGCTGCACAAGAAGGGGTAACAGTATACGATAATAAAAATTGGTTTTATTAAGAACATGTCTCAATGTCATTAGCACTGTTACAGATTTGTGAATTTAAAGTGGGTCTCCAGCTACTGCCAGTCAAAAATATTTCACAAGGCAATATTATGATTCAGTCACACAACCTTCCATTTGCTATGATGAAAGTAGTTTGCATGAAAGGGGTCTATGACTCTCAGAGTTGTTCTGTCCTTCACGACTATTTGCTAGCTGAGTTCGTATTTCTCAGTTTGGAGTACAATTTCTACAACACAATGTGAGGTCATAAGCAGGGATTACGGTCTCAACTAGAGAAAATGCAACCTGTGTAGAGGAACGTTAAGTGATAAAGGCATATTTTGGGGTAGGCCAGGGATGTCATGCACAGAGAACAGCACACAATTAAAAATTAATAAATGGAGAACACTGTAATACTTTCACAGCCTGTCTGACATTCAAAAAAGCAATAACTGAGGAAATTTATTTATTTAGTTTTTGTTGACCAGGAAAGAAGGACTAGGCAATTCTGCCTATTTTTAACCTTGTCAGGGGATACAGATAAAAACAACTGACAATGAATCAGATTAAGCTGCAGTATTTTTTAGTGAGTGGGAAAATTTGGCCAGGACACCAGGAAATTGCTCTACTCTTTTCGAGAAGTGCCATGAGATCTTTAACATCCACCTGAACAACCATAGAACAGACAGACAGGACCTTGGTTTTAACATCTCGTCTGAAAGGAGGCATCTCAGGAGTGCAGCGCCTTCCTCATGCTGCACTACAGAGTCAGTACTGGGATTTTACCTCATGTTGCTGGTGTGGCGATGGAACCCACAGTCTTACAATCTTACAGTCCTCACTGGAAAGTGTCCATCCTTACTGAGCCAGTGGCACTGCTAATTTTGGGTGGTGCATGCCCCACCAGACTCTCTGGGCAGTGACAGCCCTGGAGTAGACCATTGAACAACATCCCCATCCCACCCATTTCCACAATCTCTGTGGTCGCTTGAACAGACTCTTATCCTCCAGTTAGCAAGGTGGGTGCGTGGTCGCCCTTACAGCTGAAGCCAATGCAGTGCCATGGTTGTCTGGTAGTGGATGCACAGATGTCAGACAGATCATGCTTACCATGCTTGGGAGATAAGTATCTATCCTCTTCAATAAACCAGCCTCCCTTGCCTGTACAGTAGTGGAACACCTGAGTCATTTCATTGACTTCAATATCTCGGGTTACAGTGCTTCTGTTTGTGCTAGCAAATCTTTTTCAGTATTGTTGATATTGCAGTTGGTTCTAAATCAGATTAAATGCATCCAGGAATAACTAACAGTTTCATTACAATATGCTGTAGTGAGAAAAGCAGAACAAAGTAATCAAACCTTACAATACATGCCAAGCCTATCTTTAGCTGTGTTCTGGCATGGGGTACAGCACTTTCTGCAGGAAACTACTTTAGCCATTATTACAGCCCGTGTAAACTGCAGGGCAATTACTTCTAGCCATTCCAGCATGTGTAAACTGCAGGAAACTACTTCTAGCCATTACAGCATATGTAACCTGCAGGGCAACTAGTTCTAGCCATTACAGCATGTAAACTGCAGGGCAACTAGTTCTGCACATTACAGCAAATGTAAACTGCAGGGCAACTAGTTCTGCACATTACAGCAAGTGTAAACTGCAGGGCAACTAGTTCTGCACATTTCAGCATGTGTAAACTGCAGGGCAACTAGTTCTGCACATTACAGCATGTGTAAAATTTAATTTCGTGATATGCAATCATACAGTGTAATCTTGACCCAAATTAAAGGGAAATACATTCCGGAATCCAAGACCGTGCTAGACCAACAATGACAGTTACTTTCTCCAAAGCTGGTGGGTGGGTGCAATCTAGGCTTACCTGTCGTCTGCTTCTTTACATGCGACAGTTAACCGTTTCTGGCTGAGCCAGATCCTGTGATATGTTTGCACTGCACAATTAACTGTGCACTCACCATAGAGGGAAGCTGCCTTGTCTCTTCTGAAAGAGGGGCTGTTCCTTGTCAGGACAGGTTTTCTCCTCAGCAACAGTCCTGCTGACTGCACCTCCACCAAAGTATAAAACCACAGTGACGACACTCCACAACACCCAAAGATGACTTCTGCTCATCCTTTTAGACTCTAAACTGTCTGCTCAATGGGAGCCCTTGGTGTTAATATTAGGTAGCCCATGAGCCTGAGACTCGTATTGAACTCATAAAAGCACATCCACTAAGGCACAGAAAGAAAAAAGGCAGCATTGTAGCTCAGTTCTGAAATCTGCATTTGATTTGATTTTTTTGGCACTCAGCATTATGTTGCAAGGTAAGCAATCCAGCAGGCAGCACAGAAGCATGCCTTTGAAGTTGTGCGTCTGCCAGCATGAGTGTCACGTACTTCTGAAAGTTTCACTGCTTTGGCCAAGAAGTGGGTGCCGCAAGGGAGAGGAAAAGAGGAGACTACAAGATCATTTTGAAACATAGTTGCCCCTCTGCATGTAGTCACTAGTTCAATACTAGAATAAAAAAAAACATTATATTAAACTTGCCTCAAGGTAAATTATTTCTGTTACTTTTTTTTCCTTGTTTAACCAGTGAAGCTTTGCACAGCACTTAAAAACTTGACACCCCTTTCCTGTCCAGCTGCTGATCACTCTCAAGAAATCACCCCCCTCTCCAAACAGAAACTGAACACCAAGCATTCTCCGCCCCACCCCCCATTCTGACATGTCAACATAACTACTGACACCACAGGGAAGACTTTATAAATTCACTGCTTATATCCATTTCCATTTTCTGCATTTTTCTTCCCCTTGTTCTTTATTTATTGCTAACAGAATCTGCATGAAAATACAGTACTATCTGTGTCCTTAGAGGGGCAGAAAATGTGTGCTAACTAGCAGAAGCTTGTAAGGTTCCTATTTACAGAAATTATATTCATACCTCCAGATGTTTCACATTTACAGTGTATGAATCACAGCTGTGAAAATTCTGTTTGGATCCCTTCAGTGAACAAGTAATTTGGAGCTTTAACCATGCCACTTGTCTACGGAATACTAAGAATGAGCTGTTGTCCAACCACAGTAGTGCTCACTGTCCTGTACTCAAACTGTGATGTAAGCCCCCCTTGTAGGAGGGGCTTATGCTCCCATTTAGGAACCCCCTTCCCTCTCCCTATAACCCCACCCCCCAAGCTAGGGAATTTATTAGTGCTCAGGGGGGTCAATACTTGCTGGACACCTCAAGGTGGTGGCAAAGGGCAGGTATGGGAAAGTATATAAGGCTGGAGACAGGAAGTTCCAGGGCTTTTCCCAGCATGGGTGCTAGGCCTGGGGCTGGAATGGGGCAGCTGTAGGAGCAGAGGAGGCAGTCAGAAAGGGAGCTCGGTGGTCCAGGTGGGCCTGTGGGGGGCAACTCCTCAAAAGTGACAGATAGGGATGGACTCTAGAGTGACATGGCATTGAGTAGCTGGGATGGAAGCTCTGTTGGGGAGGATGGTCAGCCAGGTCCTGCGTCGATTTGGGGTAAGGGAGGTGCAGGTGGCAGTAGGAGGTCAGAATAGGCAGGAGCCCTTAAAGATCCCATGAAGTAATCATGCAGGCTGCCAGGGCTGTGGGGACAGTGGCATGATCTCCTCAGGGGGAGGGGCCAGTGGCAGTGGCTCACCTCCATACCCAGTGTGGCAGGGTGGACTGAGGATGGAGTGAGCCTGGGGACCCTTCACCGAGTTCAGGGGGCCTGCTTGGAGGGGTAGGTCCTGGGGCATCGACATTAAAAGGCAGGGCAGTTCTCAGGTCTTAGGACAGGCTGTGGGGGGTGGTCTCTGGCAAGAACTTACTGCAAATCCAGGATGTGTTGGCAGGGATGTGGGCCTGTGGCTGGACACTCAGGTAAGAGATATCTGGGAATGCAGAGAAGGAGTTTGGGTGCCAGTTGTGAGGAGAGGACTGCTAGGAGGGGCCTGGGTGGTGGCAGGGCCCGTGGGTGCTCTCCCGTGGCAGGGTGGCCTGATCAAGGTGGCTCAGGTACTGGAGCAGGGCTGGGTTTGGGGCCACTGCACCAGTGGAGAACAGTGCAGAGGGATAAAGAGCTGAGATGAAAGTGAGAGAATTGGTGTTGTGAGGCTGGGGGCACCACCATGTTTAGGTTCCCTGTAAAGAGAGAGAGAGAGAGAGAGAGCAGGTTACAGGGCCTGGGTCGGGGAAAAGAAATCCTGGTAGGTCCTGGGGCCAGGTGAGGGAAGCAGCAAGCTTTCCCACGCTGGAGATAGGGCAGCTGACCAGTGCCAGACCAGATAGAGATGGACAGAAATGTGTAACCCAGAATAGGGGAAAAGGTTTGGCTTACCAGTGACAGTGAGCCAGGAACCTGTGGGTTTTTTCCAAGTAGGGCGGTTTCTTGGGAAAATCACTTAGGAGTTTAGATTGAAGAAGCCCTGCTTGTACTGCCTGTAAACCATTTATGCTGCTCAGAATGTCCAGCCTTGGGTATGTTGTAAAAAGTTCTGCTAGCCCCATGGAGCTGCTTTATTTATTTGATAAAGGATGTGACCCTTGCATTCCTGGAATTATTTGGGGTGCAGGAGCTAAAGTAAAGAAGTTGGTTAGGAAGAAACTTGGCAATGATTCTTTCTTTATTTAAGTTTGGAATGGGGATAAATGAAATGGAAACCCCCCTGTCTTGTGTCTAATTTATTTTCATAAGTTGTAACTCCAGAAGGGTTCAATCAGGCTGCATCAGAATCAAGGGTCTCTGGGGCTCAGAAGAGACAGGCAGTTGCAAATTGGAGATCCTGGTCCAGTGGACAGTGTTCAGGGGACAAATAGAACCAGAACTGGAGGTGATATCGAGAGTGCATCTGAAAATGAAGTCGAAAAGAGGTAGGACAGATGTTTTCCTATCTTATTTGGGGGTGCACTGGCTTGGGTGTTGCACTTGATGTAGTCATCTCCGATGCCCCTTGTAGCAACTGTGAAGATAACTTATGCCCCTAGATGAAGGGGCAAGCAAAGGTTACATATGGGGGCTTGCCCAGGATTGTTCCCTGTACCCCAAAACTCCACTGGACCCTGAGTCTTATGGTCTAACATGTTGACAGGTTTCCTGACCTAGCTGGGCCCTTTGTCACAGAAAAAGTTGGTTGTAGTGTGGGTCTGAACCAAATGTAGGCCTCAGCCTGCTTGGTGTGGTGTGCACGCACAACCCGCTGGGTCACATGGTCCTAGATGGAGTCTGATTGGATGATGGCTGAAGTGAAGCTACAGCAGCTACAGAGGATACGCCATCTTGGGAAATGAAATTGGAGGTGCAGAGACAAGAGGGGAACAGAGAGAGAATCGGTGATTAGAACTGTGAGAGTAAGCTGTTACACACATCCGCCAAAAGGAAATGAACAGTACCATCAAGAAAAGAAAGAAAGCCAAAGAAGTGAGTGAGTTCCAAACTGTGGATACTGGGAGGCATAGCAAAAAAGACTTAAACGGACTGCCCCATGGATTGGTGGTGGGTAGTGTCTGGCAAGGATGAGACTGGAGCAGAAGTGACCCCCTCAGGAGGAACCATTGGCCATGCTTCCTGCCTCACTGCTCTCCTGGCTCTGGAAAGCTGGGGGAAAAGGACAAGCAAATGATCGATGTGTGAGGTGTTGGTATCGGGGGGAAGGGATATTGTCAGGCTTCCTGTGTGCAGAACATGTGTGGGTATGCTGACAGTTCCAAATGTGAGGTTTCCTCCCAGTTCCACTGTGAGCTCTTATGTACTGTGGTCACCAGCTACTGGGGATTCGGAGCCTTTGATATTACTCTCCGAGGGAAAGTAATCATGCCTATGTGGATGAGCTCAGGAGTGTTTCCTCAGATGTCATTGTGGAGGCAGTGGAAGAGGAAGGTGCTGGGGAAAAACCAAGAAAAAGAGGTGACAGGGATCACAACCATCTGCCCTGTTCCCCGCTGCCGGCTACAGACTATCCCCATGGCAGATGGAGGGGTAGGGGTCTCAGACAACCAGTAGGAGATCCCCAAGCCCAAGGGTCCCTGCCTTGGCTCCTGTCCAGTGGTAGTCCTCAGGCCTTGTTGTCCAAGTCAGAGCCTACCTCGGGAACCCAGTTTAAGATAAAACCCAGCGGGCTTGGCTCTGAGACTGCCCCTACGCCAGCTGTATCCAGGTAGAGTGCTGGAAATCAAAGACAGTTAGAGGAGCAGAATGAGGAAAAGTTCATTGGGAGTATATTTTAGTTCCAGGACTACCAAGTAAGTAGGGCAATCCCCAGGCTACCATCACCCAGTGATCACCTTGGCAGACTGCACCCCCCCCCAGCTCCTGGTCCAGGCAAAGACCCTCTGGACCTGGATGTTGGATTAAATCCAGTGACCCATTGAATATAAAGTATAGAATGGGGATATGGTTATCATCTGGTCAAGCCAGGAGGACCAGTGTCAGAGACCTGCCAGAATGGAGCCAGGCAGAGAGGTGGATCTGTAGGAGGCTGTGCGTTGAGTATCCCCATATGAATTATCTTCATGTGTCTGAGAGGATATGGGAAATTATCGAGGGAATGAGGGAGGAGTGTATCTTTAAGGAGCAAATGGGATGCTTAAAGAATCACCCTTGAGCAGGAGGTGCCACATCTCTGCAGTTAATACAGCAGGTGTGATCAATGTGTCACACAGGGACTTGGTGTGGCCTGACTCTGTTTAAGCACTTCACCTTGGTCCAGGACTTGGCTGGGACATGGACCAAGTATTACATTTTGGGCCAGGACTTCTTTGGAGATATGACCAGCAAGCCAGACCCAGAGTATTATTTCCCTCCAGGAGAGAGGCCTGCAATTTAGGCCTTCTCAATTTCACACTCCTGAACTGCACCAGAACAATTGCTCTACAGAGCAGAACATGGTGACTACACACAGTTCTTGTTACCAAAGAAAATGTTTTGCAATTTAAAATTGTGATACTATTACAAGGAAAATGTTATTAATCATGCAAAATGTTGGTGTGGAAGTTGGAGGACGCTCGTGAGTGACTGAGTGAGTGAGTGAGTGAGTGAGTGAGTGAGTGAGTGAGTAACTGTACACAGAGTAACCTGTTCTAAATGGTGGGAGGTATATTTTGGTGTAGCCATAGTTTTAGAAACTGTCTCATTACCGTTTGAACGTTAAATGGTGAAGTCAAATCATTATGAACACGATTATGATTATCTGTTTTGATAATGAAATAATGAAGTTTTTCTAACAGTTTTAAGATTATCTCCTGGCGCAGGTAGGTTTTAGTTACTAGGGTGTGTTTGGGCTAGGGAGGCAGGTTGAGTGGTGCATGTGGCCAGGCATGTTGTGTTTTTACTTCCAGAAGGCTGGGGAGTGCGCATACCCACTTTGATGGGAGGAGACCATCACTGAACTCATACCATCATTCCCCGGAGGGAATGATTTTCAGGGTGGGGAAAGAGTATAAACTCCCCTTGTAGGAGGGGCTTATGCTCACATTTTGGAACCCCTTTCCTCTCCTACCCCTCTCCAAGCTAGGAAATTTATTAGTGCTCTGAGGTCAATACCTACTGGATGCCTCAAGGTGGCAGCAAAGGGAAGAGTTAGGGAAAGTATATAAGGCTGGAGACAGGAAGTTTAAGGGCCTTTTCCAGCCCAAGCATTAGGTCTGGGGCTGGAAGGGGGCAGCTGTAGGACCAGAGGAGGCAGTCAGGAAGGAAGCTCGGTAGTCCAGGTGAGCCTGTAGGGGACAACTCTCTCCCTCCATAAGTGGCAGATAGGGACGGCCTCTACAGTGATGTGGTATCAAGTACCTGGGATGAAAGCTCTGTTGGGGAGGATGGTCATCCAGGTTCTGCGTCGTCAGGGTAAGGGAGGTGCAGGTGGCAGTAGGAGGCCAGGATATGCAGGAGCCCTTAGAGAACCCATGGAGTAGTCGCTCAAGTTGCCACCACTGTGGGGACAGTGGCAGGGTTTCCACAGGGGGAGGGGCCAGTGGGATGGCTGACCCCCATACCCGGTGTGGCAGGGTGACCTGATGGTAGAGTGAGCCAGTCAGTTCAGGGGGCCTGCTTGGAGAGGCAGATCCTGGGGCGCTGGTATTAAAGGGCTGGGCAGGTCACAGATCTTAGGACAGGCCTTGGAGGTGGCCTCTGGCAGGAGCTTACTGCAAACCCAGGATGTGTTGGCAGAGATGTGGGCCTGGGGCTGGACACTCAGGTAAGAGACATCTAAGGTTACCACCTACTCGTTTTTGACCGAATGATTCAGTTTTCTAGGTCCAGATTCGGTCCTCCTGTTTTCACCATTGTAAATTTGGTTTTTATGGTGGGTCAAGCAGCACCTGTTAGATTCCCCACTAAGTGTGACTGTAAGCAAGTGTCTGACATTTTAGTGTGCTTGCTTGCTTGCAGTGCATGCTAATCAGGAAGTGTCTTCAAGAGCAGGGCATCTAAAGGAAAACTACACCCAAAACCTGAAAAAATATATGCTGTGCAGTGTTTTAATTTGTATGTTAAGTTCTAGTGTTTCCTTCCTCTGACTGGTATTAGGAGTTTTCTAAATTAGCCTGCTAGCTTTAGGGTAGTTTTACAACCCTGGAGATCTCCATATCAAATAGGTTTATTGCATTTCTTTGTCCTAAAATGCACCTTGTTTCATGTAAAGGTGATGTAGCAGAGCCCATAAATCCAGCAGAAAGCATTGCATTACAATCAGTTCACAACAATAGAGATGGCTATATTTTAAAATCTGTAGAATTCAAATCAAATCAAATCAAATCAAATTTATTTATAGCTTTCAAAACCAAGGCGCTGTACAAGAATAAATAAAATAATAAAATCCAAATATTTAAAACAACCTTGACTAAGAAAAAGCCAAAGTAAAAAGATATGTCTTCAAAGCAGTTTTGAAGTGATCAACGGTTGGACATTCTCTCAACCAGCGAGGTAGAGAATTCCACAGGGTTGGTGCCGAGAAAGCAAAGGCACAAGAGCCCGATAACTTCAATCAAACCCTGGGAATCTCCAGCAATCCCTCACTGGCGGAACGGAGAGGATGGAGGGGGTGATAGGGAATCAGAAGATCTTTCAGGTAACCAGGTCCCTGGTCGTGTAGGGCTTTAAAGGTTAGTAAACCAACCTTAAAGGTGATCCGCCACAGAACTGGCAGCCAGTGCAGTTCGCGGAGCACAGGCGTAATATGACTGGTTCTAGAAGTTCCAGTCAAAAGCCTGGCTGCAGCATTCTGCACCAGCTGAAGGTGGCAGATATCAACCCCAGGAAGCCCTAGGTAGAGGGAATTGCAGTAGTCCAAACGGGTAGTGACAAAGGCGTGGACCAAAGTTGGAAGGTCATCCTGAGGAATCAGATGTTTCACCTGGGCGATATTCCTCAGATGGTAAAAAGAGGATTTGACAACAGCTGACACCTGAGATTTCAGGGTCAGACCATCATCAAAAATAATTCCCAGATTTCGCACCTGTCCAGAGGTAAAGAGTGGTACACCACCAAGTAATAACCTGATGGCTGTCCAACACCCAAACCCACCCCAGGACGACCTGGATCCACAACCAGTACCTCAGTCTTATCCGGATTGAGTCTCAACCAGCTCGAGCTCATCCAAAGTCTGATCTCATCTAGGCAGTTATTAAGTACATCAGTGCATCACCTTGGTCGGGAGAAAGGACAAATACAGCTGAGTATGATCTGCATAGCAGTGAAAACTCAGACTGTATCACCTGATTATTTCTCCCAATGGCAGCATATACACTGCAAACAACATGGGAGCTAAAATGGAGCCCTGTGGTACCCCACAAAGCAGGGAGTAAGTATCAGAGGAATAAATTCCAGTGACAACTCTCTGAAACCTGCCAGTGAGGTAAGATCGAAACCAATTGAGGACTGTACCAGACAGCCCGCAAAAGACCCGCAGTCGCTCCAATAGGATCCCATGGTCTACAGTGTCAAATGCATCAGATAAATCGAGAAGGACCAGAATGGTACAAGCCTTTCGATCTCTGGCCATGAGGAGGTCACTCAATATTCGAACAAGGGCAGTCTCAGTACTATGCCTTTTCCTGAAACCAGACTGGAGAGTATCATAGACATTATGAGAAGTAAGATGATCATCTAATTGCAACGCAACTGCCTTTTCAATAACTCACTAACAAATGAGCGGCCCATCGGCGCGGTGGGATTTCCATGACGCCGGCGCGACCCGGTTCGGGAACGGATCCGGTCGCCGGAGGGCCGGGCGGGGAGTAGGGATCGAAGCGCTCCGACGGACAGCTCTCCTCCACTCCGGGGAGGGCGTTGGCAGCAATCGGTGTGCTGGGGACCCCTGGTGGAGACCGAGTTCCACGCAACCATGCTCGATGGGGAGGAGGCTGGTGGACGCTGGCATCATTGCACATCCCCGCCTCCCGGAGAAAATGCAGGTGGAAAAGATGGCGGGCAGGACCACGGATCAATGAAGGCCTCCCTGGAGAGCCTCACACACCGCCGTCGCTGGGGACTGACCAGTCACAGTTCTGGGGTCACGACAGGCCCACGGCCCCACTCCTCCGGGAGCAAGCCGGGGTGACCGAGGGTCCTCAGCAGCAATTGATCATGTAGAGGTCTCTGGGGCCGTGGACTAGGGTGGATGGCTGCCGTGGTCCTGCCAGATAAAGGGGGAAATTAAAAAAAAAAACCTTACCAACAAATGGCAGGTTAGAGATAGGCCGGTAGTTAGCTAGACAGTCTGGGTCCAAGGAGGATTTTTTAAGGAGTGGTCGAACTACCGCCTCCTTAAGGGGGTCAGGAAAAAAACCCTTCTCCAAGGATTTCCAGATAATGTCAGCAAGGATTGGGTAGATAGCATCTACACAGCCTACTAACAGCAGTGTAGGACCCGGATCCAAACTACAACTAGTTGGTCGATTATTTGGATGATCTTCACAATGTCCACATATTCCGGTGGTGAAACTTCAACCAGACAGACCGAGGACAGGACACCACCGGTCGCCCACCACAATCCCCATAGGAGAGGTCGGACCGATGCCAGACCTGATGCTGGCAACCTATCTGCAAAAAAGCAGGTGAACTCCTCACATCTAAGCTTGGTGACCATCCTCATCTTAAAGGTTTTACTGTCCTGAAAAACTTTGTTGCTGGTAATTTTTGTGCAGCTTGTAATGCTTCCAAGATATTTAGTTTGTTTGGCATGTGTGTACTGAATGTTGGGTAGCTCTTATATCACAGTCACATGAGACAAGATGCACTGTGGGAAAAAGAAATACAATTACACTATCAGGTATGAAGATCCCCAAGGGTCGTAAAACTAGCATAAAGCTAGCAGGCTAATTTGTGAAAAACTCCTAATACCAGTCAGAGGGAAGGAAAGACTAGAACTTCACATACAAATTAAAACACTCTGCACAACATATATTTTTTCAAGTTTTTGGTATAGTTTTCCTTTAAAGAGCCAAGTGTGTCCCTGTCTGCTCAGTTGTCACCTCTAACTTCACACCAGCAAATTGGAAGATTATTCACGGGAAGGGTAAACAATACCAGCTTAATTAACACCTTCATTTTTCTGAAACCAGACAGGCATAGGGTTACCACCTGTCCCTATTTTCGCAGGACAGTCCTGATTTGGGCAACTGTGTCCTGCCCAAAAACATGAAAAATACTACATGTTCTGACATTATAGCAGAAAAAAATATTTTCTGACTTTCCTCTAAATGCTGCAAAACAACATAACACCTTAACTAAAATACCTTAAAATGGTATGAAACACTAAAAACAGCTAAAAAAATGCAACACTTAGTCTTAATTCTGATTATTTAAACAATACAAGTCTGTTGCATTGGTCGAAACTACATATTTTCCTGTGAAAAATCATGTTTCAGTAAGAAATGTCCCACTTTGGGCTTTTTAAAAGGTGGTAACCCTACACAGGCACCACATTAGGGTAGCCTCCTATCCCAGTATGGACTGTACAGTGTGTTTCACAAACTTTACCTGCTAATCCAGTTTTATTCAGAGGCAGTACTTTTTCAGTCATTTTGAATGCTCACATGCTTGTAAAACAGATTTTGTTAAATCTTTCACCATTTTACTTGCATGGTGAGATTACAAATAAATTCTGATGTTATGCAGTCCTTTGTTTGTATACCAGTCAGTCTGAGAGGTGTAAAGTAGGACTATTAAGACCATTAGTAGCAAATCAAGCTAATCATTTCCAGGCTGCATAGTGAGTATGGTCTTTGACTGCTGTGATAAGGAATACTTTTATACCTTTAAATGTTCACCATTTTTTCTTTTAGGGTCTGTCCTATATTTTAATATTTGTTACCCCTTTTGTTGTTAAATTAATAATCTAATATTTTATTTCATTTCTAGCAATACTATGCCTCTCTCTCCTCAGTAGTTATTGCTGTCAATTTTCATACTACTTCGATGTTTCAGGGAGACTAATCCAGGCCTTTCAGATGAACAGCACAGAATAATGTGACTAATGTCATGCTAAGCTACAGAAATGAGAAAAGGAAGAGAGAGAGAGCAGTGGCTGATGAGATGACAGGAACACAATCTAGATTTGATGGCACTGCAAATTTAGGCAATTTATCAAAAATGTTTCAAAACATTATTATTTTTTTTTACCTGAAGAGATACACTAAACTAAAGCTTGTTTACAGGTGCAACCTGAGAGCACAAGGGAATTAAGTGATTTGTGTAGAGTCACAAGGTATGCAAGTTTGGGCTGTAGGATTCAAACCCTGGTCTCCAGAATTGCAGCTCAGAGTTTTAAACCACTGCACTATACTGCCTCCACACTCATATCACACATCATGCTATCTGCTATGTATGACTGACATGGAAAACAAAATAGGGTATTTAACAGCATAGAATAGTTCCTACCACTTTTAAAAACGTCATTGACATTACAAATAACTTCAGAGTAGGAGCAATGGGAGGGACAGTAGCACATCTTAAAATGGCAGATGATACTGTATTTGTAATTACATCTCGTCCACCATTACTGGTGTAATTTATTTATTTATTGAAAGAGTTTTACCAGAAAAGGCCACCTGATCCAAACTAGCTAGTTGTCAGAGGTGTCCTTGCAGTCACCGATTTGTCAGCTAAGCTGTGTACACAGGATGGAAAGTCCCCTGAACCCCTCTCTAACCCCACCAAATGTTAACACACGCTGACATTTAAAATATTTAAATCAAAATCAAATAAGCCAAAAATAATAGTCGTGATGAAATTTAAAGAAGTTGTACACAATGTTAAATCAGCAGCAATTCTGAATAAATCAAGTGAATCAGAGTCCAAACGTTGCCCTCATTAGTCATAAAAGGGGTGGGGTTAGGGGTGGAGTTTGGGGGTCTGGTTTAGTATTCAGTTTTCATCTCATCCAAAGGTGGCAACCCTAGACATCTGGTAGTACAGAGAAGGAGTTTGGGCACCAGTTGTGAGGAGTGGGCTGCTCGGAGGGGGCCTGGGTGGTAGCAAGGCCTGGGGGGGCTTTCCCGTGGCACAGCAGCCTGATCAAGGTAGCTCAGGTACTGGAGGAGGGACGAGTTTGAGGGGGCAACTGCACCAGTGGAGAGCAGTGCAGATAGAGAAAATACTGAGCTGAAAGTGAGGGAATTGGTGCTGTGAGGCTGGGAGCACCAGCAAGTTTAGGTTTCCTGGAGAGAGAGAGAGAGGAAGTGTGACAGAGTGTGGGTTACAGGGCCTCAGTGTCGAGAGGGGGGATCCTGGCACCCTCGTGATTTGGCGCCAAGGTCCAGGGCCAGGTGAGGAAGCAGCACAATTTTTCCACGCTGGGAGATAGGGCAGCAGACCAGTGGCAGACCAGATAGAGATGGATGAGAATGTGTAACCAAGAATATGGGAAAAAGTTTGGCTTACCAGCATCAGTGAGCCAGGAATCTATGGAATTTTTCCAAGTAAGGAGGTTCCTTAGGTAAATTATCCAGGAGGTTAGACTGAAAAAGCCCTACTTGTACTGCCTATAAACTATTTATGCTACTGGTTTGTGTGTCCAGGGGCAGTGTAGGATACAGGAGGACTCTGATAGTTCGTTCCTCCACCTAACATCTCTCCACTGTTTGACTGAGCTTTACACAGGGAAAATTACCCCAAAACACTAAACTTTGCCTTTTAAAGGCTAAGTTTTACTTTGCACCTATTTGGGCTCATTGTTGTGCTAGCCTTGAAACCGGAAGATTCTTGTGGCGTGCATTCCAGTTTTCCTGGCATAAATACACTCGCACTAGCGAGCGGGGTGAGCATGCGCAGGGCCACATGCAGAGACACGCACGTCATAGCGCATGTCTATCGTGTCCATCATGGACGTTGGGATAGCGGTCCAACAACTAATATACTGGTATCACGTAAAGTGGGAAGTTCAAGGTACTGTACCTAAAGATAGAGTGTCATCAAGTGTTGCTACCTTGTTTCATAATGAAAAGCGCAAACAAATACTGTACGTCCTGTCAGATGTATGCAATGGGCAAACAAACTGCCAATTACATCTGTGACAGGTGTATATTAGTTAAATCATTACAGGATGAAGTAACTCGACTTCTCAACTCAGTGGAAACAGCTCCTGATGTTACCCAACATGTTGTTGACCCAGAAATAGAAGTTTTAGAGGAATATATTGATCATATGTCTCTCCTACTGGAAGCCAACAACATGACCTCCCCCCACAATAATGGACGTCAGGGTACATCAAGAATAATTTCTCTACATAATGATGTTCATAAGACCCTTTTAACTCCCCAGGGTACCCCAAGAATAAACACTACTCACAGTGAAGTACATAAAATTGCTTCAACCCCTCAGTGTTCCTACCTCCTTTCAAACCACTGTCATTTCCTGATGTCACTACTTGGTCCACTAATGCACCCTCAAAGCCCAATAAAAGAATTGATTAGCAGGTAAAGGGATTAGCACTTCTCCCTCAATCATGTTGCACAATTCTTATGAACCATTAGTTTCTCTTTAACTGATGACATTTGTAACGGAATCTGGAATCAACTAACGCTCAGGCTGACATCCTCCTCCTTCCTCCTCATAATAATATTACCCCACTCAGATTTTCGTATTAGGTGACTCCATGATCAAAATTATAGATCGAACCATTTGCAACCCTGATAAAATAAACAGGACTTGTTCAATCTACAGGGGATCTAGGGTTTCAGACATAAATGCCATTACCAAAACTGCTTTACGTACAGCAGGCAATAACCCTTTAGTTATAGTCCATGCTGGGACTAATGACATCACCAAAATCCCACTACAACAACTCAAACAAGACATAGTTGCTCTTTGTAACTTACTAAATGAAAGGGGCTGTAATATCGGGATATCTGAAATTCTCCCAGTTCCCCGAGCCTCATCTTATATTCAAAAAAAGATTAAATCACTCAATGAATGGCTCTAAAAATGGTGTCTTAAACAAGGTATAGCGTGTCTCACACATTGGGAGGAATTCAACAACAACCCCTTCCTATTCTGCTGGAACGGTCTGCATCTCAGCCGAAGGGGAAGTTCTCTTCTCGGCCGACAGCTTTTGTCATTTATCAATAATTATTTAAACTAAAATGTAAGGCAGAGACAAGGCCCAAAAAGCCATCTCTTAATACTTTACATAAACTGAACATCCTATCCTGTAATGCAAGAGCTCTTAACAAAATTAAAATGGCAGAATTAGAGCTGAAAATTCAGGAATTCAATATAGGATTGATCGCATATCGAAACATGGGGAAACTAGGACAAACAATGATAATGAATATCCCAGGGTTTAAACTCTATTACAAAAATAGAGTTAACGAACAAAGAGGAGGAGGAGTCAGTCTCTACGTTACTAACAATATTCCATCTTTCGAAACCTCCATATCAATATTAACAGAAAGTATCTGGGATTACTTGCAACCTAAAGGCCATCCCCAGATTCTGGTTGGCAACTGTTACCACCCCCCTTCCTCGGACCTTGCTTATCTCAATCAACTTTCTTCAGAAATTACCCAAATAGCAGATAAAGGGTCAGTGATAATTTTAGGGGATTTTAACCTCCCATCTATAAATTGGGATACACTCTCTGGACATAATCAGTATGACTTACAGTTAATTTCAACCATTACAGATCTTGGCCTAACCCAACAAGTTAGAGAACCTACATGTGGGAATAATATTCTGGACCTAGTATTGACTAATATGAAGGCCTCCTTGTCTAACTTGCGGGTGTCAGACCCCCTTGGCAACAGTGATCATATGACAATTCAATTTTCTATTCTTCTGGCTCATAAAAATTCTATTAATAACTGCATGAAAAAACATATGTTCCAGAAAGAAAGAAGTATAATAACAAAGGCAAGGTTCCAGCCTGGTACAATAATAAAATCAGAAAGCTCAGTATTCACAAACAAAAATTATTTACATCTTTAAAAAAGTGCCAACCTGAACAAAAAGAGGGTAATCTTACTAAGTATAAGAAAGCACTTAAAAACATCAATCATCCTGTCTAAACGAAATCTAGAATTTAGAATTGCTCATACTAAGGACTCACATAAAAGTCTTTATTCATATCTAAATAACACAAAGGGCAACACAAATAAAATAGGTCCATTAATTAGCGATAATACAACTATCCTCTCAGATAAGGTTACTGCAATAGAATTTAATAAATATTTTTGCTCTGTCTTCGAACAGGAAAAGGAGCCCATATTATATACCAATGCTAGTACATCTTCTAGCTATACTATCACCATTCCCGATACTCTTAAACTTTTAAAAATCTTGAAGCCAACAACTAGCCCAGGCCCTGACAGTATTACATCTAAATTTATTATGGGAACATACAATAACATTGCTATTCCACTCACCATCATCTTTAATAAATCTCTAGCAGAGTCTAATGTTCCTTCCGACTGGAAATCAGCCATTGTAACACCAATTTTCAAAAAAGGGGTACATCACAAGGCTGAAAATTACAGACCTATCAGCCTTACCTCCATTCCATGCAAACTCTTAGAAAAACATATTAAATATTTAATTGAAGAAGAAATGCTGGCATTAAAAATAAATGATGTTACACAACACGGATTTAAACCAGGGCATTCCTGTACAATGAACTAGTTATCCTTTATAACTCAGTCAGTAGTTATCTCGATCTAAATATTCCAGTGGATGTTATTCTGCTTGATTATAGTAAAGCATTCGACAAGGTTTCACATTCTATACTAGTAAAAAAACTAGTAGCATTAGGTTTCTCTAACTGTATTGTGTCTTGGGTTAATAGCTGGCTATATAAAAGAACCCAAACTGTTAGGATTAATGGGGAATTATCGGACGAAAAATCTGTGACAAGTGGAGTCCCTCAGGGCTCGGTGTTAGGTCCCACTCTGTTCAGCATCTTTATCAGTGACCTTACTATTTCGTCACAGAATACTTTATCTAAATTTGTGGATGATACTAAATTGGGAGGACCTGTTGATAACAAAACTAATAGGAGTATTCTAATAAATGATCTTAAAAAAATTGAATCCTGGGCGGTAACCAACAAGATGGCATTTAATGTGTCTAAATGTTCTGTGCTACACTTTAGTAAAAAAAATCCCAAACAAATATACCATCTCAATAATATTACACTTCGGGAATCCCTCATCGAAAAAGACCTAGGTATACTGGTCGATAATAGGTTGTCTTTTTCAAACCACTTTAATAAGGTTGCTAATAATGCTAATGCCCTTACATAGGATTGATAATACTTTCATTCTTAAAACAGAGGAATGCATTATGACTCTATATAAAACTCATGTTAGACCCCACTTAGACTATGGTTCATCCCTGTGGAGTCCCTATTTAGCCAAGGACATCACAAAAATGGAAAAAGTTCAAAGAAGGGCCACTAAAATCATACCTCACCTTTCTCGTTTCAATTATGAAACTAGGCTCCATAAAATAAAGCTATATCCGCTGGAATTTAGAAGGCTACGGGGAGATCTCCTTCAATTATTTAAAATCGTACAATCTGATACATTAATGAGATCATGTGAATTGTCTTTTGCATCCAGAAAAATAGTAGCTAGAATAAATAACAAACAAATTAAAAGTGAGAAATCAAGAACAAACAGAAGACAGCAATTTTTTACTATTAGAGCTCCAAGAGTTTGGAATTCTCTGCCACAGGAAATAGTTGACTGCCAGAATATTAATACATTTAAGCTTAAACTTGATAAATGGCTTCTGGACAGAACATAATCTATCAATGATCCACATTGTGTGGAGGACATTCTCGATGGGTTTTGGCCTTCTTTTGTCCAAATTACTAAGTTACCAAGTTACCAAGAATACACAACATTGGGTATGTTGTAAACAACTCCGATAGCCCCATGGAGCTGCTTTATTTATTTGATGAAGGACGTAACCCTTGCATTCCTGGAATCATTTGGAGTGCAGGAGCTAAAATAAAGAAGCTGGTTAAGAAACTTTAATGATTCTTTCTTTATTTAAGTTGGAAGGGGACAAATGAAATGGAAAATCCCCTCTATTGTGTCTAATTTATTTTCATAAGTTGAAATTCCAGAGGGTTCCATCAGGCTGCATCAGGATTGAGGGTCTCTGGGGCTCAGAAGAGACAGGCAGTTGCAGTTTGGAGATCCTGGTCCAGTGGACAGTGTTCAGAGGACAAACAGAACCAGAACTGGAGGAGAGATCAAGAGTGCACCTGGAAATGAAGTCAACGAGAGGTACAGTAGGACAAATATTTTCCTATCTAATTTGGGGGTGCACTGGCTCAGGTGTTTTGCTTGGAGTAGTCCTCTCCAATGCCCCTTGGAACAACTGCAATGATAACTTATGCCCCTAGACGAAGGGGCAAGAGGGGAGTTACAGTGACATAGTGAAAACTGTAAAATACTGTCTCAATGAAGAGAACTGTACAGAGCTGCTAAAATGCCATTCATCACAGCAAATTGCAATCAGATGCAATTAAACATAGATAATTTAGAGGGAATTAATATAATTTCTGAAAGCAAGAGCATCATGAACAGTTGTGAATTAGAAATCACTGTGTTTATCCCAGTAAGACCTTATTTGCATATATTGCATGTTTAAACCATAATCCTCTAGGAAAGGTTGCTGTTACTGCTTTAGGTAAAGACTAGTAATAGGAGAAGGCTGAAGGAGAGGGACAATGATCCTATTTTAAAGTTTGCTGTGTGTGCATGCACAGCGAACTTCTTGAAATGAGTTGCTTTTGAGTCATTGTGACACTGTCTGTCCAATACAGAGTGCTCAGCAAAGGGCTCGACCGTGCCACAGCAATAATCAGCCAGGCTAATCTGACCACGTTTTGCCTGAGATGGTCTGTACTTGAAAAGAAAAAGCCGCACCCATCATGTGGTGGCTTTTTTCCATCGTATGCAGGTCACTGCCCAGTAATAAGCTGTTTGCGTCCCGATCAGCTTGGCTGATGTCCCCCCCCCTCGCCACCCAACTGGTCCCTTCCCTCGTAAGTCCAGCCTTTTCTGCTCTAGCTGCTGCCAGTGGGTTGACAACAGTCCTGTATTTTATGGGATGTCGTGTATTTATGGGTAAATTTCCTGTCCTGTTTTAAATTCATATGGGATGCCTATTGTCCCGTATTTTTTGGTGGCTCATTCTGTTTAAAAACTTGGTGTCCCAAGATCCGAGTGGCAGCCATGGAGTTTTTGTACACATGCTAGAGGGTCAGGCTGGCCTGATTCGCCACTGGGGATGTCAACAAATAAGCAGAGAAAAGCCACCTCCTGCTGCTGCATGCGACTTGAACTGCTTGGTTGCGAGTGCGTTCTTCATCTGTCCATCCATGAGCAAAAGGGACTAATTTAAATTCAAGGCGCTGCAACAAGTTGTTGCCTAACAATTGGCTTGTTCGGCAATTTGGTGGACTGTGGTCAGAGTATTGGTCCAGCAGCCAAAAAAATCCTCAGTAAGTGAGAAGGGAATCGGATTCAGCCTCTCTGCTCTGTGGGACTGGGATGCGGGTTGTGCACCCTTACTCTGGAGTGGAGCTTCTTGGCCTGTGCTGCTAGGCTGCCAAGACGAGAGACAAGGATGAGTCGGTGTCAGCTGTCTGGTGGAGAAAGGACTGATTCTGACTGATCAGGGTGGGCCAGGGAGCCAGGGAAGAACTGCAGATGGCTGCACAAAGTCAGAGTCTTCTTCAATTCAGAACTGGACTATTGCTGCTGAGCAAAAAAGCAAGTGCTGCACAAAAACTCACAGTGCTGAATTCACATGTCAACTCTCTTGAAAGGCTTAAAGAGGAGAACATGGCTGGTTGCTGCCAGGCTGGGCTACCTGCTGACCTGGCCCTGGATGGGGGTGGTGCCTAGTTTTGGGGGGGGTGCCACCATCTGGGTTTCTGGACACCGCAGTTTGAAAAATGGGACTGGTCCTCTGAAAGGTCTTAAAGGTTATTTTAACCTAATGGTACTATTATCAGCCTGCTCAGTTAACATCATTTTAAAGAAGAGTTCTGTCAGACTTAAAATATCCAGTAATAAGATGGCCAATGACTGCTTAAAAATAATTTGTGGCAGGTGAGCTGAAACAGAGGCTTATGTGAATACCAACAGTAATGAAGAATGGAATGGCTTCAATTTTTCGACTGAAGTACAACTACTGCCAGGCTGGGTTGCCTGGGTCGGGGAAGGGGGTAATGCAAAAGGTGTGGACCTGTCCCCTAGTTTTGAAATCCAATGTTGGCAACCCAAATCTGTCCCCTATTTTATTTGCCACACTACTTAGCCCCCTCCCCCCCACACATAGTCTAACTACAGTCTCCTCTCTCCTACTGAGCCACTGCTCTGCCGACCATAATTACTGAGCCTCTTGGGGCTGGGAGCAGCAGTCACTGTGAGGATCTCTTGTTGCTCCATGTAGCTTTAATTAGCAGCACCCGCCCCAGATCTGCATCAAAAACCACCAAGGGCTAATAGAAGCCATGGATTTGCTGTCTGTCAGTTCTCTGCTGTCTTACATTTCCAGCTGGGGACTGTTACTTTCAACAGCCACGAGTGCTGCTGCTAGTTTCCCAACCACTGAATCTGCTATTCCTGGCTCCTCAGGGTACTACACTTTCTGCCCTCCATCCCCTGATGAGCTCCTGTTCCACCCTGTGCAACGCACACACACACATCTACCTCCCACATGGAACAGGCTGCAGCCGGAGCTCTGTACAGGTTGGGAGTACAAAACATCACCTGGCATTTTCACTGTTAGCATGGTTGCTCACCTCCAACAACAGCAGCCTTAGGATACATTTTCACAATTAAACAGCAGGAGGGCAGTGGTAGTGTTTGCTCCATGGGCAAAGGTCAATGCCCGAGCCCCTAGCCTACCAGTGTTGTTGGGGGGATCTAGCTGGCTGTAATCACACCTTGCAGCAACCTGGTATGAGCACAGTACAGTATTTATTTACCCCCACCACCCCCATGCTGACCCAGAGCCTCAGTACACACTGTCTGTCAGCTCCATTCCTCATCCCCTGGCCACCCGTGTGCTGAACATGACCAGGAGACTTTGTCTTTCCTTGACAGCTGCTTCTCCCAATTTAAATACAGGCTCTAAAGCCAGATGTGCTCCCCTTAGCAATGGCTTCCCTTTGAATAACGGGATGAGACCTACTGAAAGGAAAAGCCACACTGAATATTTTTAAACAAAAGAAACCGCATCTCAGAACGTAAATAAGCCTGCACTGGGACCTGTAGTTCTGCCCCACACGGTACAGTACCAGTACCAGTGGTGAACTTCGGCATTGACAAATGCTTGTTATGTTAATGGGATTAACAGTTATTTATTTATTTATTTAACAGACCTTAAGATTACAACCTTTGAGTCAGGGACTCATTTACAAAGGCTCCATGTCAGAAAAAAACACACACTTAATACATATAGACATAAAATGGCAGCTAAAGGTTACAGTTTTTTCAGTTATACAATATTGCAGAATCACGATTAGCATTGAGCGTGTTACTGAAGCTGTATTTTACAGTTTTCAAGAGAACAATAAGTTTGCTGATAGAGGGAGTAACAGGTCTGATATTTACAGCAAGTAGAGAACTAGACAGATAGCTTTGCGTGCAGCTAAAAGAAGCATTGTTAATAGGTAATGTTTGGTAGTCCTATCAGTAGGAGTCAGTGGTGGGGTGGTCACGTGAAGAAGATAGATGACCGGCACTTGCTGGTACACTGGCAACACCGTGAAGTGAGAATGTGCTCTGAGGGCTGACTTGAAAGGTCCTAATTTGGAGATGAAGGAGACATTGGAAGAGTGTTTGCTGTACCAGACTGGGGCCCTGTGTGGGAATGACCTTTGAGACAAGGAGGTTCTAACCCTTGGGATGGGCCACACCTGTTGGTTGGCAGTCCTGGTGTTCACTGAGGTGTGGGAGGATAGGAGAGAGGCAGAGTCCCCAAGGAGGTAAGGCCCAGGCGTACTTTCTTTGTGAGAAGACATGTTTGATAAAATAGCCTTCATCCAGGGTGAGGAGATTTGTCAGGGCATACAGGGTACAAGTATGGAATGCTTTTCTGCCCGGAGAGGAGTCTGACACTTTGTTTATGGCCAGGTGGATTTTGTTAAGGGCTGTGTGGTCAGCTGCAGAGTAGATAATGAGCCCATAATCAACTAGGGAGAGGACTGAGGAGGTGACAGCCAGATTAAGGGCTTCTGGAGGTAGGCAATCCGTGTGACGATATAATAGGCCTATACGGACATTTATGTCTGATGATAGACTGTCAATTTGTGAATGGAAGGAGAGACTGGAATCAAATGTAAGACCCAGGTATTTATATGTATGAATCTGTTCTAGAAGAAGGAGAGAGTGAGAGAGGACTGTTAGCTGCGCATTCTTGGCCTTATTCTGTCAGTGGGCATAGATCATGGTCTTTGTCTGTTTTACATTTACCACAAGTGAAAAATGAAGGCAACAATAAACACAGTGTATGCAATACTTCTGTTAGTTAACTGCTTATGCTGCCACTAGGCACCTCAGCCTCTTTCAGTCAAACTTCCCCAACTCCATCACCCTCTTTCTTTTGGGTTTACATTTTCTCCCATGCAGCCTCATTAGTTCCCCCCATAGTGAGGCTGTCTGGGGTTGACCATCCCTCTGGACACCAAATTCAGCACCAGGAGGGCATGGCAGGTCAACAGTGCAAGGCTTGTGGGGAGCTGGCATCATCCTGCTGGGGACCAATATTTCCTGTTTTCCCTCCCCCTCTGATGCCTGTGTGAATGTGCAAGGCAGGCACGTGACAAATGTGCATGCCACAGAGCCAGTCCTCTGCTCCCTCTTGCTTCCATTCCAAGTCAGTGTGCCCGTGGTGACAACATTGCAGCTGGGATTGGACTTCCTCCCTCCCTCCCTTCTTGAGCAAGTGAGCATACAGTGTGACATTTAAATTGCCTCTTTTAACAGTCCTCCAATGTCTCAGGCTTGTTCTCGAACTCAGGTCACTGCTGCTGCTCTGTCAGGCTGAGTCTATGCAATATATGTTTTACTGTGGTCTAAACCTGCTTTTCAAAGCTTTTGCCGTAGTACTAATATAATAGCTTTTTAAGGTACCCACTGGTCACAAGCTGCAACACCACTGCAGGCTTCCTAGTAGATAAGGCAGACAAGGAGAACAGCACACTCTGACAAGCCTGTGATGATAATAAGAAAGTACTGAGATCAACTCAGTGTATATCATGCAAACCAAATAGGTATATTTTGCCAGAAGGAAGACTCAGTACAACTACTGTACAGTGAGAACAGGGTGCAGATGCCCCTTGAACTGTTCCTTACAGATGAGATCTGTCAGTGTCATCCTTAGACTTAGGTCAAGAAGAGCAAAGCCACCCACCCAACCTAAATGCAGGTTTACCAGTATTAGACCACTTGTCACTTTCCTTTACATTTTCTTCCTTGGAGGAACTATTCTGAAAGACCAGCCCTTTGCTTGTTCCATCGAGAGTCAGAAGCTCATTGCTTATTCAGTTATGATTTAAAAACCCAGTTAGCCATGCTGCAGAGGGAACCATATTCTTTACTCAGTGCAGTAGATGCTTACTGAGTTATATGGTACAGCACAGTAAGAGCCTGCTAAGAGTTTCTTTAAACCAATGGCCATTGCCCATTTCAGACAGCTAACAAAAGCATCAGTGACCTGGAGCTGAGTTTTCATTATTCAACAAATGATATAGTCTTTGTCCATATAATTCAACCAGAAATTGTGTTTAATGCCTCTAGACATAAAAAAGAGGTGACAAAAGAAATTTTCACCCTATGTAGGATAGTGCCTCCCATACACAACAGGCAATTCTCCACCCGAGTATTTTCTATGATGACTGATGACCTCAAGAGTGAAGCTCGAGAGGTCCCTCTGCCGTCATAGAAAACATGAGAATGAAGAGTTGCTGAGTTGTTTGGGAGGCCATACACTGTTCTATATAGTGTATGGTGCCCTGAAGCTGGATCGCTTACATTTTTTAGCCAGCATGTGCTGCTGGAGACCTGCACTCCTGGTCTCTCCAGCTCATCGGCCAGCTTGTGGGCAGGAGTTGACAACCGCACCCTGTCCTATGAATGGCACTGGTGGGGGCGGTTGCATTGTGATGTCCTCACTAACACAGAATGAAAAGTCATTCTGTATTAGTGAGGACATCACTTCTGAAGCAGAATGACTTCACTTTTTGAGGTGTATGGATTTCCATACACAACCGCATTCCACCATACACTATGTTATGACATATGTCATAAATGACATTAATCTATTTATGTCCTTTTCAAAGCACTTGTGTATTTTTGCAAGCATTACTGAAAAATGCTGTTTTTTGTGAAAAATTGCAATTAAAATAGTCAACAAATTGTTAGCATTAATATTAGCATTATACACATGTTGCTTTAATGTTTTACAAGTGTTATTAGAGTGCAAGCGAATATTTGCTATGCAATACCAGCTTCAGAAGAAATGTTTTGCACTGCAATAGCAGTGGATTGTCAGTATGTACGTAGAAAGATTATTTATAAGTACAAGTTGAACAACTGAAATCCCATTTGTGCTCATGTGGCCGACAGACCTCATGGGCTCCATCTGGTGTCCTCAGCTGAACTCTAATAGCTGAAAAAAAAAACAGGGACCACAACATGCAGAATTTCCTTGCTAATGTTTGGAAAATACATCCTGCAACATACAGTACATCCTGCATAAGAAACAAGAGCTCCCTCGTAATAACTTCACAGCTGTTGTGTTACATACGAACATACAAAACTGCCAGCAGAAACAGGCCTTACAGTCTATCGAGTCTACTCGAGTGTACAGCTAGCACCTCATCCTCGCATTTGCCCTTCCCACCCCCTCTTCCCAGTATCCCTTACCTTGTCCCAACCCCTCTTGAAACTGCTTGTCTTACAGGACACTATCTCATCTAGTAAGGTGTTCCATTTGTCCACCACTCTTTTAGTGAAAATGTCTCCTCATCTCCTCCTGAATCGTCCCCTCCAATCTCAGTTATTGCCCTCTCATGTCCCTCCCTTTCTCATCTGGAAAATCCTTCTGGGTTGGTCTTGTTTATGCCTTTCAGATACTTAAAGGTCTCAGTCATATCCCCCATCCTCCCAACTTGTTAACAATAAACACATTTCTTTAACTGTTATTCCACAAGTCTGTTTTGAGTAAACAAATGCTCCTGTACACTGTACAGTCATCCAATAGAAACTGGCCAGACCAATAGTAAATGTTCTCATTTGTCTTTATAGAAAAATTACATTCTGCCTCATCTGGGCTCCAACTAGTTATTTGATTGAATTATTTTGCCTTTCTGTAGCCCTCACATTGTCAATGGGTATTCACAATAGCTGGGTATAGTACACTACTAGGGAATGGCATACAAGCTTTAGAATGTTGGGCATATGATAATTCCAAGCAGCAGCAACTCCCCAGCTCAGCTGTGCCACTGAAAGGGAAATAGCTGCCTTTATCTTCTCTTAAGATTTTCAAGATTTTCTATTGGGTCTGCAATTCTGCATAGCAGGTTGGGGCACCTGGTTCCAGAGAGCACCCCTAAATTAAAATTGTGCCTGTTAAGCTGTAGTTTTTAAATTGACTAACCTGCCTTTCTCAGCTAGGGTGTTTTAGTGGTCTCTGTTTAAAAAAAAAAGAGGTGCCACAGGTATGTACTTTTTGCTTTTTCAGTCATCGATGGGTTGGAGGAGAGTTGGAGAATGATCCTGGTTTGAGCCTAGGAGGTCTTCCCTTGACCCCACTATTCAGGTTAGGGATCTGGTGTAGTCCATGATGACGGCCTGACATTTGATGCTCAAGTGTCAGCCATCATCCAAAATGGCTTTACCATCTTAGGAACATTGCCTGGATCCAGACCCTGAAAACAGCCGATGACCTTGCCACCCTAATACATGCCTTTGTCACATCTAGGTTGGACTATTACAATGCTCTTTACTTAGGGCAATCTGGAGACAATCTTTGCTATCTGCAGCTGGTATCCTGTGAGGTGGGTGCATGGAGAAGGGCACCATCTGTAGCAATGAGTCATTCCTCTCAAAATCCGCTTTACGGTGATGGGAGGTAGAGGCGACTGGATGGGAGGGTTGGTAAAATGAGTGACAGGATGTCACTATATGTACACACGCAGAGGGAGCAAGCATGGTGACTGTGGGCTGGGATGGGGCAGAGGCACTTTAGGGGGTGGTGCTGCACTGGGTTGCCGAGCTGCATTGGGGCATCGGGTGTTAGCCTGTGGTTGGGGTGGGTAAGGTACCGGGTTCAGGTCTAGGTGCTTGTGCAATTTAATTGCGCCTGGCCCGAACCTTTCATTTTACAAGTTTTCACCCCCGCTGACATGCACCCCCCTCCCGAGTTGAAAATCCTTTAGTGGGGGTTGGGAGTGAAGCCTCCCTCACAGAAAGCATTGAAAGTAATGTCTCTGGCGCCATTGTCCTGTATGCCAGGGTGTCAGAGTGCTGAAAATGTTTTCGGCACTCTGGCTGCATGATAACGATGATCACCTTTAGGCTTTCACCGTTATTACATAGAACTCTGCAGTTGGTGCATAATGTGGCAGCCAAGCTGTTAACAGGTGCATCAAAATCTGATCATATCATACTAGTCCTCCATGGACTGTACTGGTTGCCAATATGGTGGAGGATTGCCTTCAAGGTCGGATTACTGACCTACAAAGCCCTGCATGGTCAGAGACCAAACTACCTGCAAGACCTCCAGGTTCCTCACCATGGGACTTGCTCTTTCCATTCCTCCAAGGGATGCCTCCTGGTGGTTCCCAGGGCTAGGTTGTGGCAGTTGGGAGATCATGGCTTCACTGTTGCCACACCAGCCCTATGGAATTTGTTGCCAAGCTATTTGAGGGAGGCACCCTCGGTGGGAACCTTTAAGGGCTGAAGACAGTTTTATTTAATCAGGCATATGATTTAATTTAATTGTTGAAAGTTTTATACTTGCATTATCTGTCTTGTCTTATGTGGTAGATATATATAGTATGTCTGGATTTCTGATGTAGTATCTTTAACATGTGTGTGCAACTACTGTTTTGTTCAGATATATTATGATCTTTGTTTTTTATACCCTGTAATGTGATTGTGGAAATATTTTCTGATTATTTTGTTTTTAAAGATACTGCACAGTACTCTGAGCCTCTGGGAAGGGGTGCTTTATAAATAAAGTATCTATCTATCTATCTATCTATCTATCTATCTATCTATCTATCTATCTATCTATCTATCCTGGGGTAGTGTAGGGTTTCTATGGGGTTTCCTTCAGCTATTGTGTTGGTTGTCACCCCCACAAGCTTCAAGTTTCTGTCTGACCAATTTTTTTAAATAAAAAAAGGGGGGATTTAATTTTAAAGGAACTTCTGCCTTGGGGTTTTTGCCTGGTTTCTCCTTGCAGTCCACAGACATTTGCCTTGGACAGCATTTTCATTGCTGAGCTGCTGGGAATTTAGGCACTTGCTTAAGTTCTTGTGTTCTCTATTTTCTGGTATTTTCTGACCTTGTGTTATGATCGGAGGATCTTAGTTTTTTTCTACCTCAGCTCCCTGAACCACTTTGCATGGTTGCCATTCAGCTGTGGTGATGGTTGGGTGCGCACTTCTTCCTCAGCCTGTTTTCCTGTGCTTGGTTTTCATGTGCCAGAGGATGTGCATGGTTGCGCACAATGTGTACGTTAGTGATCAATCAACTATCTTTTGCGTTGATAACTTCGCTTGCACACTCTCAGGTGTATGCACACCCATGCTTAGCTACGTTAATGTCACGTAAGATGTTGTGGCATTATGCACTCCGCTAGTGAGTCTGCATGCCTAGTCAGCCACTCTAGTCACACTGATCCCTACCTGCAGCTTCAATGGAGAGTCATCAGCCCAGGCAAGCTAATAGGACTAATTATTTTTTCTTTTTGCATTTACAATTCTAAACATATTCTTGGCATCTTAGCTTATTGGAGACCATTAATTATGAAATTATGTAAGACCTGCAAAAGATGATGAGGCCCTCCCCATGGATTTCTATTGCCCTCATTGTGTTGCTCAGCATAATATTTCTCTAACAGTTCTTTCCCAGCCAGTCCTCTGAGCTGGGGAGGTGGGGGCACCTGGTTGTTCAATTGGCAGTGGAAAAGCAGAATTGAGAAAATCCCTTTTGTTGCTCCTGGGTGAAGTTTTCAGCCCCGATGTTTCGCAGGACATCCCAGCAGACACAACCAACCCCAAACTGGGCCCCTCAGGTCGGGGAGGGGCCCACATAGGCATGTCCTGGTGTGCTGCAGTGAGAAAAAGCTGCAGAGACAGATGTGCAGGGATACCCTGACCCTGACTTCTTAGAAGGTCAGAATGAGGATTTAGGGGGATCTTGAAGAAGCTTCTGTGCTTAAAAATTGCTCTTGGATAAAGAGGAAGTCCCAAACTAGTGTTACTGGCAAAGCTACATATGACAGGGTGACCCCTGTCATAGTGGACACCCCTGAGATAAACTGAAACCCCTTTCCTAAGCAGTTTATGTTTCATATAATGTCCAACATGCTGGTTGGCTGGTTATAAATTAAGTGCTGAAGTGCTTATAAATAGAATAATGGATAGGTTCTGGTGTATTACAAGGCAGTAATTCCATTGAGAGGTTCTGGGGACATAGACAACCTCGAGAGCGAAGCTCGAGAGGTTTCATGTGTCCCCAGAACCTCGAGATGTAATTACTACCTTGTAATACACCAGAACCTATCTATTATTCTATTTATACACCAGAACATATTTGTTATTTTTTTTAATATATGGATACGAGGTGAATTGACTCACCTCTGTTTCAGCACTGGAGTTAGCGGGTGGATGTGTGTGCTGGCAGGGTTCCCCAGTCCTGTGTGGACGAGCGGCTGCTGTGGGCTTCATTTAGCCATTTTTTTTTTTGTCAGTGGCGGTATTTAGTGAGCAGAGGAGCCCCGAGAGTCCGATTGTGAATTGTGTTACTGAAATGGTTTTCAACGTAAAAAAACAACAAAAATGGTTGCTTCAGGAAGATTGTCTCGCTAAGCGGCGAGCAAACCGCCATGTTTTCAGACTCCTTCTGCCCGCCCACAGAGGAAAAGCGGCCAAACAGAAGGCATGCCATTTAACTCGTCGGGGATAGACTTGCACATACGCTGTTTAGCTTTGTTGATAATACTATCGTTCGGGTGCCGAATGATAGTATTACGGCAATTCCCAACGAGCAGTATTGTCACCAGAAGAGTTGTATTATCGCTTCCAGGAGCGATGGTATTACCAGGAAATTTTTGTATGCTTTTGAACCATATTATTTTAACAATCCATATATTAAAAAGCTTTCTGTGTACATTAAGCTAAAAATAAAACTGAGAGTACAGTTACAAAATGAGAGGGCAGTTTAATATAAGAATAAAAACATGTGTCTGCTTTTCTACATGTTAGCAGCCCTCTTCTAAGATATATCAGGCTTGTTATTTGTTTCCGCCCTGAGTGCTATTTTTAGAGGATATTTACGACAAGAGGGCAACCTTCCAGTGCCAAAACAGCATTAAGACTACAGCAACCCAAAGGGGTCATGGTGCAGGCAGTCTCAAGGGGGTTTCATCCCTTTGGAACTTTGGTAACCAGTAAAATAGAGGCGTCTACTCAGGTAACAAGGGTTACAGTAATAAAGAGGACCTGGCCAGATGCCATACAGGCGGCATAGCCCAAAAGCCTGGTACCTCATAATGACGGCATGCAGGCCCATCCGTGCTCCCTTTCCTTGGTGGAAGACTACAGAAATTTTACTCAAGATGAGCCCAGACAATGTCAGATGCCTGGGTTTGGAAGTTCTAGACTAAGTCATATAAATAAGATACTGAAGAGGAAGCTTCCTCCTAGTAGTTCCAGAGTTGCCAAGAAGACCATGATTCTTGGATTTAGTGAATGTAGCTCAGCAAGCACCCTTCACCTTTCAGTGCGAGGAGACCTTCTGTCTCTGGGTCCCATTCTGCACCCAAATCAAGGAGTGATGCAACTCATGCCCTGGCTCCTGAAAGGTGACTCGTAAAATTAGGTTTCTCCAAGAAAGCAGTAGTTATTTTGAAGGCTGCCAGGAAAACTTCTACTTCCACAGCTTATGCTCATTTATGAGCCAGCTTTTCATCTTGGGCCAGGGGAAGGACCTTAGGCCTTCCAAGGCCTCAGTTCCACATATTTTGGATTTCCTGCAGGAAGGCGTGAAGAAGGGGTTGGCTCTGAGCACTCTTGAGAGGCCAGGTTTCTGCTCCTGGAGCATCCTTGTGTTTTTCTCTAAGGAATAATAGAGAGGTTATTCATTTCTGCATGTGGTTAGCAGGAGTTGTCCTGTGTCCCAATCCCTGGTTCCTCCATGGGCTTTAAATCTCTTTCTGAATGCTCTTTTTAAGGAGTCTTTTGAACCACTGTCATTCACCTCATTGGATGTGTTGTCTTACAAGGTGTGTTTTTGGTTCCTATGTGCTCAGCCAGGAGAATTAGCGAACTCCAGGCCTTATCCCACAAGGAGCCATACCTTGTCATGCATAAAGACAAGGTGGTACTCAGAACAGTCCTGTCTTTCATCCCAAAAGTGCCTATGGCTTTCCATGTGAACCAGGAAATATACCTTCCATCATTTTGCCTGCAACCATCTCACCCAAGAGAGAAGGAGTTGCACAAGTTGGATTTGCAATGGGCCAATAGGATCTACTCTACCTTAAACGGACAGCTAAGTTCCCGAAATCAGATAGCCTGTTTGTTCTCTTCAGAGAGGCCAAGCAGGGTCAAAAAGTCTCCAAGGCCACCCTATCTAGGGGGATGAGGGCCTGCACTGCTAAGGCTTATGTCACAGATAAGAAGAGGTCTCCGACCCTCATCAAGGCTCACTCTACCTGGGCTATGGCCACTTCCTGGGAGGAGAGAGGCAAGGCATTGGTTTTAGAGTTATGCAAGGCAGCTAGGTGGTCTTCTGTCCAACATTCACAAAACACTACAAACTGGATGCGCAGAGTTCTGCTGATGCAGCTTTTGGTCACAGAGTGTTGCAGGCAGCAGTTTGCAAGTAGCCTCCTGATACTTGCTTTTGGCATATGGGATAATATTCTCCCCCTTCCCAGCTGTTTTGGGTACTGCTTCTTAAAACCCAGTTGTTGTGAATACCCATTGATAATGTGGAGCGCTACAGAAAGAAGAAATTTCTTCATACTTACTGTCATTTTCTTTTCTGTTGGACCCAACATCGTCAATGGGGCCCACCTAGGAGCCTCTCTCCTGTGGGAGAATATTATCTGGTATTCCAGATGAGGATGTTGTCATCAAGGCATAAGTCAGAAAGCATAGGAAAACTAGGAGCAGTTATAAAATTCACAAGTAGCATTTTATTATTATCAACAACAATAGAATAAAAATAAAAAAATAAGCCAGCCTGGTGGCACAGAGGGCTGAGGTGCTAGACACCTTACCTCACACTACACAGCTGACCTGTGTACGAGAGTGAGCATGGGCCACCGTAGGTTGGTAGGGGAGAGGATGTAGAGCTGGATCGAACTGCCGAGAGGCAGCTCTCCTCCCTGGGGAGGGATGTGGGTTTCCCTCAATTCTTGCTTGCCTCACAGTGGTGGCTTGGGGGCAGTGTAGGCCGAGAAAGAGCCAGACATCAGGCCAGGAGGGAGGAAGAGGCTGTTACTGGGGTAGCAGGGCACATACGCAACTCCACGTGCATGTGCCTCTGCATTCAGAGCCCTGGGGGTAAGGGGAAAGAAAAACAGAAATTACCTCCCTGATGGGATGATGGCCAGCCCTTGAAGGCTCACACCAGTGACTGGGCACCCGCAGCATACAACAGACAGTGGAAGGTAAGTCCCTGCGGCCACGAGTCCGGGGAAAGTGGCCAGTATGGGGTCGGGGAGGAGGGAACAGATAGTAAGAAAAAAAAAACGTTCATGATAGTGAAATACAAAGGCAGTACAAATACAGTAGAAAGAATCAAAAGTCCTTCATCACAGGGTCTTTGTAGTTTTCAAGAAGTCTCTCTGCAAACATATTGCTGTTCTTTTACAACAAGCATTTGCTTGACAAGTAACGCTCTTCATCCAGAGCTCATTAAGAAGACAGCCTGTTTCTCATAAAATGTATTAGATTTCTTGTCAGTTTCTTTGCATAGCAGGCTTGCAAATAGAACAGTGTCTCAAGCTAGCCTCTTGCTGACTACTCTGCAAAAGAATTTGCAAACAAGCATGAGAAGAGCTCAAGCTGCATCTTAGGTTAACTTTCTAAATTCCAAATCGCTTTTTGCAATCATTTCAACAATAAAACTATATACATTTCAAACCAAGGGATCCCAATTTCACATAAAGGTTCACATATAATTTTATAACCGCAGATATGCAAGGGGGAAGAAAAGACAGAAACAGCAAGTGAAGGCAGAGAGATAGTGAGAGGCAGAGAATTGCAAGACCATCAGAGTGATAGTTCCTAGGTCTCACGAGAACATTTGGTTGTAGAATCAGACAAGAGACAGAAAAGAAGTAAATAGAACAGATCCTTGCATTTAACTCTTTCTGCATAACAAATAGGACAGGGTCTTATTCAACCCTGTCACATATGTAGAAACATAGAATCTGTCAACAGGTAAGGACCATATGGCCCACCTAGTTTGCCCATTTTCCTGCTCACTGCTGTAGCCCCAGATTCTATTTGATCTGCAACTCTCCTGCTCTGCACATCTCCAGGGTACCCTTAAGTCTATCCTTTGCACTCTTGAACCCCTGCATTGTTTTTGCACCCACCACTTCTGTTGGAAGGCTGTTCCACAGCTCCACCATCCCTTCAGTAAAAAGTTCTTCCTAAGATTACCCCTGAGCCTTCCACCTTTCAGTCTCATGTCATGCCCCTGTTTCTGTGCAGAGTTTTTCTGAAATATACTTTCCACCTGTACCCTGTTTAATCCCCTAAGGTACTTGACAGTCTCTATCATATCTCTCCTCTCCCTTCATTTTCTCCAGTGAATAGATATTGAGGTCCTTAAGTCTTTCCACATGGGGCTTCTGGTGCAGTCCTTGTACCATCTTTGTTGCCCTTCACTGGACTACCTCTATTTTGTCACTGTCCTTCCAGAGATGTGGTCTTCAGAACTGGACACAGTACTCCAGCTGAGGCCTCACCAGTGATCTGTACAGTGGCATCACCTCCTCTTTCCTCTTGTGTGTTATGCCCCTCCCTATGCACCCCAACATTATGTTTGCTCTCCCTACCATCTTTTCACACTGTTTGGTCACCTTCAGGTCGTTGGATATGACAACACCCAGGTCTCTCTCTCCTAACTCATAGTGGCCAGAATTTCCCCACCCATTCTGTGCTCCTCCTTTGGATTCCTGTTACCCAGGTGCATGATCTTGCACTTTTAGAATTGAAACTTACCTGCCAGACACCAGACCCTCTCTAGTGCATACATCCATTTTTATTTTTCTACCCCTCCGTGTGTCCACTGTATTGCAGATCTTGGTGTCATCTGTGAAGAGGCACACCTTTCCCTCAAACGCCTGCAATGTTGCTAATAAAAACATTGAATAGGACCCACCCCAGCACCGACTCCCTGTGGCATACCGCTGGTCACCTTCCACTCCTTAGATTTCATGCCATTTACCACTACCATCTGAGTTCTGTCCCTTAGCCAGTTCCCAACCCTCTTTACCACCATAGGATCCACACCCAGGCTCCTCAATTTATTTATCAATCTCTTGTGTGGGACAGTGTCGAAGGCCTTGCTGAAATCCAGGTAGGCCACATCCACCACCCCAATCTGATCTACTACCCTGGTTACCCAGCCAAAGAAATCTATAATGACGTCCACGGATGTCATCATCATCACCATCATTTCACCATCATTTATTTGCAGGAGCTGCCCTTCCATAGCTCAGGGCACCTTTAACAATCAATACCTATAAAACAAACAAGATAAAAACATATTCCTCATCATAATATGGTATAAGTACAATTAAAATACAGAATAACAACAAAACAATGTTCCCGCCCTGATGGCCAGTTGACTCCAGAGCTGTGACACAACCTGCCTTCAAACTCCTCTTTTTGTCACGATGTCAAGTAACTACCATGAAAAATGGCATCTAAGCATGCTGGAGGAGCTAGAACTACAAGGTCCAGGATGAATACAGCTTCTAAGGTTCTGGATGACTGTGGATTAAGTCTGACTAAATCAAACTGTAGTGGCGGGGCCTCTCCTGCTAGTGAAGCAGGGCCCTCGATTGACACTGATGCTGAAATGAAAATGCTCTCCTGGTCCAGATTTGAGACTACAACAAGAGATTAAAATGTTCTGCTCTGAAAATATACAAGAATTCAGGAACCTTAACACAAAATTAACAGCTTTGGGAGTTTGGATACAGTCAGCAGAGGATTGCATTTCCCTGTTGGAAGACGTGACCACCCAATGCTCTACCATGGCAGATTTCTTGGTGGATCAGCAAGAGGCCCTGTGGCATTAATGTCTGGACTTAGAAGCCCAGTCACAGCAAGACAACATAAGAATATACTGCTTACCTGAAGGAGCTGAGACCGGGCAGACGATGAACTTTATAACATACTTGTTAAGACATATCTTGGATATTACGGCTTCTTTGCAATTTAGGATCAAATGCGTCCACCGGGCACTTACTCCATGGCCCACGGACCCCAACACCAGCCCGCAATTGGTGATAGTGAAGTTCTCCGGCTATAAAGGTAAAGAACAGATTCTGCAGCTGGCATGGGGTACCAAAAAGTTGGAGTATAATGGGCGGTGCTTGTTCTTCAATCAAGATTACCCTCCTGCAGTTCTTAAAAGAGATTGGAGTATGGGGTCTTCTCCGCCTACTAAAAGCGCACCAGATTCACTTTCAAACCCAATACCCTGCAAGACTGAAGGTATTGTGGGACTCTGGGACCAAACTATACACCTCACCAGCTGACGCGCAACAAGCCTTCAAGCAACATAGAGTTATGGAGGCTACAGATTCATCTCCGGATCCACTCCCTCAACCGCAAAGGAAAAATAGGAGAGCCGGAGGAATGCAACAGTTAAAGCCACTGGGAAGTGGTCAGCACTGACCACCTTGGCAGACGTTAAGAATGTTCTGCAGAAGTTGAACTCATCTAAGCCTGCTGCACAATCAGACAAGGATCCCCAAATATGAAAGGCAGGGTGAACCTATTGTTTCTTCAGGTTCTGTCTAATTACCAACAAGCCTTGTGCTCACCTTAGTGGGGGATTGAACTATGAGAGGCTCTCTGGGGATTACTAGAGAGTTTTCAAACTGGTAAGCTGATGGTAGCTGTGATTTCTTCTTGTGTTATCATTTCTCAGTGGCTGCTATTTGCTCAGTTCAGTTGTATGCTCTCGCTGCTTAGGACATAATGGTTGATACGGGGGAAGAAGATTGATTTTCCTTCTTTATTGATATCATAGTGTTTGCTATTCTTCCTCTCTGAACTTGGAATTCAATAGGGGCAGCAGCATCGGACTTTTGACCCTCCTACTGAGCAGCATGAACTGTAGCTTTCATTGGTATCATGTTATTATAGCGACTCAAATTGAGCAACTTGATTTTGAGTGACTCAATTTGAGTGCTTGAGGTCTGAGCTACCCTGAAAGGGTAGCAAGTGCAGTTAGAGTGACTAGGTAGGGAAGAAAATGGCAAAGGAGTAGGAAGGTGAAGAACAGGAAGAGGAGGGTCCAGGCAGGAAGCAGGGTCCAGGCAGGAAGCAGAGGTATGTGGGCTGTGGTTTGGGGGCGTGTTGCAGAGCTGGCTTTCTGGTTTGGTCGTGAGGGTGGCCGCCTGCATTGAGGGAGGTTTGGGACTCGGTAGGGGTAATTCTTTTACTTGTTTTCCATGTGTCAAACTTTTTTGTATATGTGTTCTGGTCCCCACCTCCCGACATGCACCCCTGGAGTTGAGAATAGCAATTTAAGGATGTGTACAGCCCCCTGCATAGATGTGTGTGTTTTTCCCTGGTTGTTGTTGTTGGTTTGCTAGGGAGTGTACATCGCTTTTTGCTTTTTGGAGATGTAAACTCACTGTAATAGCGATCACTGTTATGACTTGTAACCGCTTTCATCATTGAAATATGACTTGTTTGAAGGCCTCTATACAGACTTTCTAGGGATGGCTCTAAAGTATAGCAGCTGGTAACAGGGGTTTTAGTTGAAAATTATCCCCAATGGAGCTTCTGTTTCTATAGTTAGTAGGGTTTTTATATTTCATTTTTTCTGCTACCATAACTCAGAACCAGGTTAGTAAATATAACGAGTCCTGGACCTTTATCTCAAATGAAAGCATATAAAGTTGGGGAAAGATGAAGATGCAGCAACTTTTTATGTTACTGTTTTGGCTGGGTTTGCCGAACCTGCAATGCCTTGGAGTGGCCATCAGAGGGGTGTCAGGCACCACCCCTTGAGGCAAGTCATGGGCAATTAGATTCCATGATATGGAGGGCCCCTTGGTGTATGTTAATTTTTACCCTTCAAATGGCTACCCGTTTTATGTCTGGGTTTTAGGAAGGTCATTTAAAGGGCGACCTTTAACACCCTTCTCAGATGGAAGTCACTTACTGTTATTTGCTGTGTTATTAGAAAGTTTATTGTTTGTATGGGTTAATAAGGTTAAGTTGATCTGTTGTAAACTTTGTATCTATATTATTAGATTTGATATGCAGAGGTGTGATAGGGTAGATCTTTTGTATATGATAAATCAGAGTAAAAGGTTGTCTTTACTGGATGCAGAGAGGTGGGGGGGTTTGGGGGCTTCTTGGTGTATGGGGGAAGGGGTGGATCTTAAGGCTGAGATTATTCGCTGTATGGGCGGGATCTGTGTTGCCTCTGTTTACAACGGAGTCCAATATAGTGATGGTTTAGAAGTGAAACACCATGGCTAATAGTTGTAAGCTCAAGATCTGCTCTCAAAATGTAAATGAGTTCAACAACCCAGTGAAGAGATATAAAGTCCTATCCCTCCTTAAGAAGAAACACCCCTGCTTCTTGTTGTTACAAGAAACCCACCTTGATGACAAGGAACATGACAAACTGGGCAGATTTGGTTTTCAAACAGTACTAGCTTCCTCGTATAACGGGGGTAAACATAGGGGGTGACGGTTTTAGTCCCTTGGGCTACCCCTTTTGTTCCTGCTTCCACATATTCTGATCTTGAGGGTCATTTGGTGATTGTTACAGGACAATTGTAGGGCGCACAGCAAACCCTTGTTAGCCTTTATATAGCACCAGAGTCCAATACAGAGACAGTCAAGGCATTGTTTCAGAAAATAACAGTACGTCACCATGGTGTATTGGTGGTAGGTGGGGATCATGATATGCCCTATGATACTAGGGCCACCTCAAATCTGAGACCCCCTAAACAAACAAGGGCCCAAAAAATGGCAAAAGTGTATTTCTGGTGCGCTGTGAGCCCTCATGTTAGGGCATACATGCACTATCTACCCACCACCTACAAATCATATGCGCATATTGATTATTGTCATATTTCTGGGGAACACCTCCATAGGGTCTAGAACTGTGAATTGACCCCTTTCCCCTTATCAGACCACTCCTTGGCTGTATTGACCGTGGACCAGCCTCCAGCAGCAGGAATACTTTGTGGCAATTTAATAATTACCTTTTGAATGTGCAGGAATTTCAGGAACTGATTAAGGAGCTGCTACTTCAGTTTGTTCAGGAGAATGATTATCCTAATATCAAGCCTGCCCTCCTATGGAACACGACTAAGGCAGTGTTATTGAGGGAGATTGTGGGGTTTGTGTCATATTATAAAAAAAAAAGTCGGGTTTGTTGGAGGACTTGCAGACTCAATTTAAGGACCTGCAGCAGCCACATGCTATTGATGATGAAGCTGTTGCCCCGCTGCTGGAGGCAACCCGCCAGAGAGTTCAACATTTATTAGATGTGAAAACAGAACAGGCCCTACAGTACCTCAAACAGCATTATTTTGAGGGGGGGGCATGTGTGCGGCCTGTATCTTGGCCCATAGGCTGAGATAGAGGTGACACAAAGTACAGTCACACAGATTCATTCTCCAGCCTTGGGGAAGGGGTGGGAGGTGGGATCTCCTTCCCAGATTATGGAAGCTTTTAAGTTTCATTATCAAAAGTTGTATACCCAGGAGTCACCCATTGATTCCCAAAGTTCAGGCCTTTTGAGGAACTTACATCTGTCTAAGATTTCCCAGCAGCACCTGGATGGTCTGGAGTACGGCCATGGAGATGAAAGGAGCAATTGCTCAACTGAAGATGGGGAAAAGTCTGGGAACCGACTGGTTTACCGGGAGTTCTACAAGTATTTTAAAGATCAGCTTTCCTCTCAGCTATTGCAGGCCTGCCAGGGGTTATGGAGTGTGAATCAGTTCCCACTTCCTGGAGATGTGCTACCATTTCCAGTATCCCTAAGCCAGGGAAGGATCTCTCAGCCTGTTCATCTTCTCTCACCCTATCTTGGTGTTGAATATAGACTACAAATTTTTGCACGGATACTGGTGAGGCGGCTGGAAGGACTGTTACCATACCTTATAGACCCTGCTCAGTGTGTGTTTGTGGTATCCCACCAGGCTCAGGATAACATTAAGCATACTTTGCATATATTATTTAACACTGCCCAGTTGGAGGCCCCTTTTTTGTTGCTCAGTTTAGATGCAGAGAAGGCCTTCGACTGTATGGTGTGGCTGTTTTTGACTGAGACATTGGGGGCCTTGGGTTTTTCAGTTAAATTTCAGAGACTGGTAATGGGACTGTATGAGGGCTGCAGGCTTATATTAAGATCAACAGTTCTGTCTCGGAACCTGTTCCCCTTTTATGTGGTACTCAGCAGGCATTCCCTCTGTCACCCTGCTGTTTGCCATATACCAGAGGCTTTGGCTCTGGTAATTCGCCTGAATGGGGATATCTCTGGGGTCATGGTAGGTGGAGACTCCATAAAGCAGCACTATATGCTGATCACCTCTTGATATATTTGTTCTCTCTGGAAAACTCTGCTTCACCTATGGTGTCTTCTAAACAAGTTTGACAACCTAGCTGGATACAGAATAAATGCAGCTAAAGCTAAGGCTTTTCAACTTCATTATGATCCATCAGAGACTGTGAGTCGGGCTTTCCCCTTCAGATGGAACTTACAGTAATTAAAATCTTGAGGGGTTTATTTAGCGAGGGTCCTTTCCCAGTTATACTCTCCCCTCCTGCAATGTTTGAGCACTGATCTGGAGAGGTGGAAAGCATTATCATTTCCCCTGATACAGAGGGTGGACACAGTTCACATGAACCTGCTTCCAAGATTTCTCTATTTGGCACAAACCCTTTCCATTTTCTTACCAGATAGGTTTTTTTAGAGGGATTCATGGGAAGATTACAAGTTACACATAGAACGGTAAACATTCCAGAATACGATTTTCTACTTTACAGTTACCTAAAAAGCAGGGGGAGTCTGGCGCTGGCAGACCTGATGAAGTATCACTGGGTGGCACGGGTTCGTACAGTTTTTCTATGGTGCCAAAAGCAATATGAGGCTAGATAACGAGAGGTGGAGAGGAGAGAAGAGAAGATGACTTGGTTAATCTACTATGTATCCTGGTGGCATGTTCCAGTGTTCCCCTCAGAGAGATCACGGATAATCCTTATACTAAAAATACATTATAATGTTGGAGATCAGTGTTGAGCTCTAAACCCCTGGCCCCCTATAGATATGTACTGGGCTCACTCCCTTACTATCAAACTTTTCTTCCTGCTAGGCTGGACAATGGATTTCAGTTGTGGGAGAGGCTAGGTCTGATATTTATTTTCTATTTTTATCACCCAGACCGGGCCCTTTCATTTGAGGAGCTTTCTTTGCATTATGGACTTCGTTATCAGGACCAGTTTATATATATGCAGGCCATGAATTTTACTAGTGGGGTACCACAGGGTTCAGTATTAGGACCGGTCCTCTTCAATGTCTTTATAAAAGTATGTCTCTTTGCAGATGACACAAAGATCTGCAACAGAGTTGATGCACAAGATGGGGTGGAAAGGATGAGAAGGGACTTGGCAAGGTTAGAGGAATGGTCACGTGTATGGCAGCTTAGATTCAATGCTAAGAAGTGCAAGATAATGCACCTGGGAAACAAAAACCCAGGGGAAGAGTACACAATGGGGGGTGAGATACTAACAACAACAAAAATGGAAAGGGACAGGGGTAGTCATATCAGATGACCTAAAGGTGGGCAAGCAATGATGAGAGGGGGGTAAGGAGGGCTGGGGATACTGGGATGCATGGGAGAGGTGTCACCAGTAGAAAACAGGAAGTTATTATCCCTTTGTACAGACAGTTGGTGAGACCCCATCTGGAGTACTGCGTGCAGTTCTGGAGACCCAATCTCCGCAAGTACATGGACAGAATGGAGGCTGTCCAGAGGAGGGTAACTAAAATGGTGCAGGGTCTGCACTGGAAGACATATGAAGAGAGACTTAAGAAGCTGAATATGTATAGCCTCGAGGAAAAGAGGGAGAGGAGGGGACGTGATAAAACTTTCAAGTATCTCAAGGGAATCAACAAAGTCCAAGAGGGTAGCATCTTTCAAAAAAGAGGTGTGCAAGAACAAGGGACACAATTTGAAGATAGAAGAGGCGGCTCAGAGGTAATTTAAGGAAGTATTTTTTCACAGAGAGGGTTGTGGATGCATGGAACAGCCATCCAGAGAGGAGCCTGTGAGTCAAAAACAGTGGTGGAATTCAAGCATGCATGGGACAGTCATAAGGCAATTCTAGAGGGTGGGGTAGGAAGAAGTAGTCTGCTGGTTAACTAGGATCTGCAGCTTATCCATTAGGTAGGAAATAGGCAGACTGGGTGGGCCAATGGGTCCTTATCTGCCATCAAAATCTATGTTTCTATGTTTCTATGTTTCTATAAAACATATCTTCCATGGAACATAATGGGCTCTCAGCCACCACAGATATTAGACCTATTAGTGAATGCACTAGAGTGATGAGCATCCCTGAGTCACATGATCTGGTACATATATGTGGCTTTTCTTCTCCTTCAAGTGAACTCTGTATATGCAGTGAGGTGGACCTGGGAGGGGGACTTTGGGGTGATTCTGGGGGAAGCTGATTGGGAGAGGCATTTAAAACTTTTACATTTGGGTACGGCCTACCTGTAGAAATAATTTTTATGGTAGGTAACTCTCCATTTCTTTTGAACACTGGCCATTCAGGCAAAGTTTTCACCAATTGTGGGGCAGGGTGTTGGAAAGGCTGTGGGTGCTCCCCAGTGGCACACAGGCTCATTTTCTGAGCCTTCTCAACCCTTCATCCCTTTTTGGATGATTTACAAGAGGGCCTCTCAGAGAGTTTTGCTGATGCCATACAGCCAACCCCTAGTTTCTTCCTCTTTTCAGTCTATAGTAGGGAGTTGGGCACCCCATCTATAATAGGAAACTACTGAATATTATTCTCCTTGTGGTGAAGAAAGTCATAACTAAGAACTGGTTAACTGAAAAGCCACGATCCATAAGGGAATGGCAGGGTTTAATGACATTGATTTATAAATGTAACATTTAATTCGTGTGGTTAATCAGAGGGTAAGAAATCTGAACATCAGTGGAGGCAGTGGGTATTATATATTATGTCCTGTAGACATAATTTTTGTTCCATGGGGGTCTTGGTGAAGGGATGTCTGTTGTCCTGCCTGGTTGGGAAGCAGGGAACATTTGCTCCTAGTTCCAGTGGGTGGTTTCTCACCCCTTGATTAATATTTGCCAGGAGGATAAGTTTTAGAGAGTGATCAGTCTGAGGTGCCATGAATTGTAACATTACAGGAAATATTGAGGGAATGGCATTAGATTTGATAAACTAAGCCAGGGATAACAGTGTTGCTTTTGAGCCTCCTTACCACTCGCATCAAGACTCATAAATTTTATGGAAACTGATGTTATACATAGTCTGATCATGTTAACTGAATTTCTTTTTACAGGCCTCTGGTTGTTGTACATCTCCTTTCTTTTTTTTTTTTTCAAATATTGTTAAAGTTTTGCCTTAGATGATGTTGAGTGTATTGTTATGTAAGCCTTTAGATAGGCCTTTTCCTTCATTCTTATTAATTACTGCTCTTTGGAATTGTTGTAAAAATGTGTTCTGCTGTCTTTCAAAATGAATATATAAATAAAAAGTTAAAAAAAGAAACCTATAAGATTCGCCTGAGAGGACCTTCCCACTGAGAATCCATGCTGCCTTGGATCTTATGCTCCTCTATCCTCCAGAAACTTCACAATCCTCTCCTTAAGTAAGGACTCCATTAGTTTCCCCACTACTGAGGTCAGGCTTACAGGCCTGTAATTGTCTGCCTCTTTTCTGTTTCCACTCTTGTGGAGAAGGGCCACATCTGCCCTCCTCCTCCAGTCCTCAGGTACCTGCCCCATCTCTAGTGATACATTGAAAAAGGGCAGCCAGTGGTTCTGCCAGCACTTCCCTGAGTTCCTTTAGTACTTTTGGGTGGATCCCATCTGGCTCCATTGCCTTATCTGCTTTTATTTTCTGCAAGTTCTTCTAGGATTCTTTTCACCATGAATGGGCTAGTGTCTACCTCCCTCCGCAGAATACCTCTCTTACTCAGCCTCGGTCCCTTATGTTCCCCTTCCCTGGTGAATACTGAGCAAAAGTACTTGTTCACCATCTCAGCCTTTTCTAGCTTGTGCTCCACCCTTTCTCCTCCTTCCATCTTTAGCCTAATGATCCTATTTCTGATCTTTTTCCTCTCACTAATATATCTGAAGAAGGTCTTGCCACCTTTCTTAACAGTCTGGGCTATACCTTCCTCTGTCTATGCTTTAGCCCTTCTAATCATTTTCCCAGACTCCCTCTGCTTCTCCAGATATTGTTCTCTGCCCTCATCCTTTTGTGTTTCCTTGTATCTTCTGAAGGCTTTTTTTCTTTTTACCAGAAATATTATTGTGGAACTCAACCTTTAAAATAAATCCCAAATGTGGTTTGATTATCCTCTTATAATTTTATTCTTTTATTTCACATGTAAAAAACTTCAGATTAAAAATTATTAAATAAAATAAGCTATATGTAAAATAAAAGGAACCCTGGGAGCCTTAGTGTGGACTTTGTGAGTGTATATTCCTTCCCAGATAAGGAATCCTGACTCCCTAAAGACAAAAACACATAGTGATTTGGAAAGAAAAAAATGGCTATTTTTTCAGAATTAGGCAATATGACAAATGTTAGATCCATGGCTATGAGTATAAATCAAGAAGAAGAGGACAGAATAATGGATCTAGTTAAAAGTAAAAGGACACTGGAGAATGCAAACCTAAATCATCAGTGAATAAATTAGAGTCATTAAAAGAACTGGAGATACATTTAGACTGTCATGCAGTAACTTTATTAGAATATACCAAACAAATGAGAATACCAAGAGGCCTCAGAGTCCTGGTGGAATCCATCTAGATTCTCACCAGAGGTTTCAGATTAAATGGGACAGAATAAGACAAAATGTTTATTTGACTTTATGCTCCTATTAACAGAGACACTTACCATGGAACAAACAAAAGTTTTAGAAGAAAAACAGAATTTAGAAACATAAATTAAGGGGTCAATTGAAGCAATTCATCTGAAAACACTCATGGAACAGACAGAAAGATCATTAAAAGAATATGATAACCACATAAAGAGCATTAAGCTGCAAAAATTCAGCAGGGATATTATTGACTATAAAGAAGGGAAGATATATACATGGAAAAAATCTGAATATCAGATAACAATATATAACTTAGAAGATTCTGAAACATCACCCCATACATCTGATTCTGAGAGCCAAGATACAAGAAATCTATGAGGAAACAGATCTAAACACTTTTACTCTAGAAATTCATTGACTCATAGAATCATAGAAGCTTGATAGCAGAAAAGGGCCATACCAGCCCATCTAGTCTGCCTTGTTTCCCCTATACCTCCCTGACAGCCCCCACCCTCCACTGATACTCAGCCATGTATGCTTGTCCCATGCCCTCATGAATTCTTCCACTGATTTAGCACCCACCATTCCATCTGGTAGTCCATTCCAGGGATCCACCACCCTCTCTGTGAAGAAACACCCTCTCATATTGCCCCTGTATCTTTTTCCTTGCAGTCTGAGACCGTGCGCTCTTGTTTTGACCCCCTCCTTCCTTCCTCTTAAGTAAACACTCTTCTCCACTTTATTGAGAACTTTACACATTTAAAAGTTTAAAGCACGTCTCCCCTTTCTCTCCTTGTCTCCAGTGTGTACAGATCCAGCTCCTTACACCTCTGCTCATATAACTATCCCTGCATACCCTGCACCATCCTGGCTGCCCTATTCTGAACCCTCTCTAATGCATCTATATCCATGCAGAGATGAGGCCACCAGAACTGAACCCCATACTCCAGGTGTGGCCTCACCATGGCTTTGTAATGGAGAATTATTACCTCCCTCTTTCTGCTAGTAATTACAGGAGACCACGATACTACAGAACATCCACCAGAAAACATGCCCCATACAGGGATCGATACAGCCAGAGTCATTATGGTAGTAACTATTATGACACATACAGAACAGAGTGGACACCATACTGAAGATTTCATGACATGGATTTTCCCAGGTATATGGACCCTCAGGACCCTAATATAACAGGGGCAAGGCTCAAAGAAAGAGACGCAGGAGGTTCAGGAAGAGGCACAGAAACATTTCACAAAACAAGGTTCCGAACAGGACAGAATTAATAGTATATAATTTATCTAAGAGAGTATTGACAGAGACAGAATTCAAAGTATTGAATTAAAACTAGATATGGAGAAATTTTTCAGAAAATTACACCTAAGACACTTCTTTTCCCTGAAAGATACATCCACAGAAGACCCAAGTAAAACTTTAGAAAAATATGAATTGAAACAGGCCAGGGCACTATTTTGACCTTTGACCCCATTGGCTTCAGTCCTCCTAACATAACGTCATACATAGAGAAGGCAAATAGGTACACAAAGATACATAAAGATGACGAAAAACCTCTGGGTAGACCTATAATTTCAGGGCTGGGATCCATAATAGAAACTCTCTCCATTTATGCTGACTTTTATTGTAAGAATCTGGTTCCTACCATACCATCTTATATAAGGGACAGCAAACACTTTATACAAATTCTGGATGAGATTAACCAAAGAGAGAGAACTTAGAACCCTGTCTACTAATGACCCTGGACTTACGAAACTTGTATATGAGCATTCCATACCAGGATGCATTAGATGCATTGAAACACGCATTACAGTCAAGGGAGAACAATAAACCTGACCATGAATTTATATTAAATCTAACTGAATTTGTACTGAAAAACAATTATTTCAAATTTGAGGAGACAAGTTACCAACAAAAAACAGGCACAGCTATAGGCACCACGTTAGCACCCACATATGCAAAATTATTTATGGCAGAGTTTGAATCAACATATGTTTATACTGACATGAATGTACATGAAACATCACTACTTCTTTATAAACATTTCATTGATTATGTGATTATTATATGGAATGACACTGAAGAACATTTGAAGAAATTCTATGAGTATTTGAACTCAGTTACAATGTATTTAAAATTCACCATGGAATACAGTGAGGAAGAAATTCCATATTTAGATCTATTATTGGTAATAAGGCTGGGAAAATAATTACAATTTATACATCAAAAATCTGATAGAAATACGTTGTTACATACAGCCAGTTTCACCACCAGCATTAAAAAAGAGCATCCCACATGGCCAGATGTTGCAGATGAAAATAAACAGTGAAACAGAAATCAGATTTCAGAATAATATGGAAACACTAAAAAATCATTTTTGTAAGAGGGGATATAAAGAAAAAACCTTACAGGAGCTAGAACACAGATGTAGAAACAAAGAAAGGGCAGATATTCTCCAAGATACAGTAGAAAGGAAAGGAATGGAGAGTAACAAACTGTACCAATACAATATTCCGAATTCATTGGAAAAATAAAACAGACTGTGTTAAAAAAATGGAACATTTTACAATCTACAAATACAGGAGAACATATTTTTCATACTAAACCCTGGGTCACAACCAAAAGGACTACCACCATTAGGAACAAGGTGGTAAAAACAAAACACTGGCCCCCCACCACCACCCACAACCTGGCTACATAGAGACATCAAAGTTTTTTTTTTCCATGTAGAAACTTTACATTGAAACAATGGAATAAAAACAACGTTTCTGCACAGCATTTACAGAGACAAAAAATGTGAGACAGAAAGTTTGATAAAGTGTAATTCAGATTATGTGGTCTACTGTGTGCTCCTTATATTACATTGTACAGACTACAAGAGCATTGAAATTATGATTAACAGAACATAAAAGAACAATAAGAAGAGAGGATGAAAAATCTTCACCTGCACTTAATTTTAAAGAATGTAAACATCAGACCTCAACACTGAAGTTCCTAGGATTGGAGAGGGTGAAAGAACCACCAAGAGGAGGAAACAGGGACGTGATACTCCTGAGGAGAGTAGCGTGGTGGATTTTTTTACCTTACAGACCTATGAAAAATGATATGATCTAAATGAGAACCTAATCTGGATCACTTTCCAATGAAAGGACTGATAAAATGTGGACTTGATTAATTAAATATATTGGGAAATAAAAAGTCTCTAGAGGCATTCATATATAAGCTCTGAAAAGCTAAAACGCTTATGATGGTGACCTTGAGCACCCAGTTTGACCCCTGACTCAATTTTAACTTTATAATATGTTATCCATGTACAGAGGAAAACCATATTTTGAAAATGAAAAGTTAGAACATTTAGTGCTGGTGACCCTGGCCATTTAATTTGATGCAGCTTTTCTTGGTTGATCCATAAACCAATTTAAAATGAGACAAGATGACTATGGGTGGATCCTCTCATAAATTAAATGTAGTCACATAGAGAAATAATACATATTTGAATCATAAGTTAAAATAATAGGAAAGATAAAAAAGATAGAAGGGCATATTATTTATTCCTTTTTTGTTGACCCTGACCATTGAAACTTGACCTCAAATTAAAAATATGTTTGAGGCAAGCACCTGCATGAAAGATGAACCATGTGCACAAAATTTGTGATGGATGGAGTATAAATAAGTATTTTTCCCCCTTTCCCTTGGCTTAGTGTGAGGTTTGATTTAAATAAATAAAAACACCCAGTTAAAATACCATTTTCCATCCGAAAGGCAGTGGAACACAGAGGCAGTAAAGTCTGTGAAATTCACATCCACTATTACTGAAAATGAAAAAATACATAAGCATCGAAGAAAGATATATTTTAAAAAATGAAAGAAGAGAGTTTAGAACAAAATGATATTAAGCTTTTCAAGTTAGAAACAGTGGAGGGGGGACTTTCACAATGCACAAGATGAGCGAGTGAGGGTTTCCATAGCAACTGGGCCACACAGGGGGACATCACATGTGATGTCATCACTCCTACCGGCATGATCACCCTGTAGCCCAGCCTCTTCCACTCGTCCTGAAGGAGGAGAATTGGAATAGAATGCTGGAGCATCTTTAGTTAATGTCAGCAGATTACTTCCAAAAAACAGGACGTAGCAAAAGAAAGGGGAGTCGCTTCTGATACAGGGAGAACCTAGAGACACAAGTGAGTCTTGAAACAATAAGAGGTCTTTACACTAACTCGTGCACTGATTTGGAAATGTTTACGTAGAAAAGGAATGAAATTAAAAACAACATTCACTGTGTCCCCAGGTAAACTTAATAGACTTTAAAAGCAACATGAAGAAGAATCATTTCACCAAACTTAAGGTAGATCAAGATATATTACATATGGGGATTTGATGTTATGATACAATGGGTACACCATGATAAGAAAACATTTAAAAAAGAGTTTTACACCTTTTTACTCGCTGTATTCCCTATAAGCTACTGAGCAGTAGCATCCTTTAGCATATTTTGCTGGGGGGATACTGGGATGTATAGGAAGAGGCATCAATAGTAGAAAACAGGAAGTGGTTATCCCTCTGTACAGACACTTGGTGAGACCCATCTGGAGTACTGTGTGCAGTTCTGGAGACCCCATCTCCGCAAAGACATAGACAGAGTGGAGGCTGTCCAGAGGAGGGCAACCAAATGATGCAGGGTCTGCACCAGAAGACATATGAAGAAAGACTAAAGGAGCTTAATATGTATACCCTTGAGGAAAGAAGGAGGAGAGGGACATGATAGAAACTTTCAAGTACCTCAAGGAATTAACAAAGTCCAAGAGGGTAGCATCTTCCAGAAAAGAGATGTGCAAGAACAAGGGGCACAATTTGAAGATAGAAGGGGATGGCTCAGAGGTAATGTGAGGAAGTATTTTTCACTGGAGAGGTTGTGGATGCATGGAACAGCCTCCCTGAAGAGGTCGTGGGGTCAAGAACAGTGGGGGACTTCAAGAATGCATGGGACAGGCATAGGGCAGTCCTAGTGGGGATAGGAGGAATTAAGCTGTTGGTTAACTAGGATCTGCAGCTTATCTGTTAGGTAGGAAAATGGGCAGAGTAGGTGGGCCACGGTCCTTATCTGCCGTCAAATTCTATGTTTCTATGTTTCTATCCTTTTCACTGCCTTAAATCTCTCTGTGATGAGCCTGGTCTTGTGCAGTTAGTTCATGAATCAACAAGGATCAATACCATTAATTCAGAAAATAGCTCCCTCTTTGATGTCATATTATCCACTCTTCGTCATAAAATTTCTCACTCAGCAGTTTTCCACAACAATACAAGTGACCATGGGGTTGTTGTATGCATAAGAGCTCAAACTAAAGCCCGTCAGTAGCCCACATTTATAACTAAATGGTCCTTTCGAAAATTTAATGCAGCTAATTTCCTCTCAGACTTAAGTGAGGTCAAATGGCAGGATCTTTACCTTGCCAAAAATGTCGATGAGGCTGCCTCTGTCCTCAATGGCAACCTTGCTATTCTGACAAATAAGCATGCCCCCCCCCCTTATCAAAGTCAGCGTGAGTAAAAAAAATCTCATCCCCGGTTCACCCCAGATCTTAAGGCAGCTCTTACTAACAGGGACAAGCTCTGGGCCTGAGCTAGGCAATCCAAGAGCCCTGCAGATTGGCAGGCCTATAGAGCTGCTAGGAATGCCTGTGTAAAAGTGTTTGCACTGCCAAAGCCTACTTCTACATCTCTTCCCTTGAACAGGCAAACAGGGACTCCTGCAAAATTTGGAGGACACTCAAATCTATTGATGGGTGCCCACTGCCCCCTCCGCTCCTACCAAGATATTTGAAAGTGGCAGGACAGTGAAGTAATTCCCAAATTCTTGAAGAACTTAACTCTATTTTGTTACAGCTGGTCTAGTGTTTTACTCCTCACCCTATGCTTGCTATGCGAAGAGCCAGCCTAGCTCCTCCCCATCAACCTACACCTCACCCTGCCCCCTTTCAATTGTGTTTGCTTAACTATAAAGAAGTAGAAGACTCACTTCTTAAACTTGATACCAGAAAGAGAGCAGGGGATGACGGTCTTGAACCTTTCTTTCTAAGACTAGGCTATGTCCACCTCACAGCCCCCACTCTCCATATCTTCAACCTCTCTATCACTTCTGCTTTAGTTTTGACCTGCTGGAAATCTGCCCACATCCTTCCCCTATTTAAATCAGGGGACCCGTGTGATCTAAACAACTATAGGCCCATCTCCATCTTACCCATCCTCTCAAAAGTCTTTGAAAAATTGGTCTATAACCAACTAAAACTCCACATCAAAACCTTTTCACTCCTTAACCCAGCACAATCCAGTTTACAGGCAAATCACTGCACCATTCACATATCTGGTATGTGTAGTATGGTATGGGCTGCACGCCCATTGGCTCACGCTGTGGACCAATGGGTGTACAGCCCTACCGACGGTGTCAGTCAGCGGGCGGTGGGGCAGCAGGCGGGTGGGGTGCTGCCACCCGCCACTGACTGGGGGAGAGCAAGGCAGTGGGGATCAGTGGGCAGGTGGGATGGGGGGTCCACTGGACCACCAGGGATATGGGGGTCACTAATCCTATACTGAAGCCTGCGATCAGGCAGTCATCGGTCCACTGGACCACCACGAATATTGGATTCAGTTTCTTTTTTTACACACTTAAGTCCACGATCAGGCAGGCAGCAGTCCACTGGACCACCAGGGATATGGGAGTTGTCTAAGTTTACACATTTAAGCCCGTGATCAGGCAGGAAGAGGTCCACTGGACCACCAGGGATATAGGACTTCATTTTTATTTACTTAAGCTCATTATCGGGTATGGGGGGGTGCCACCGTTGAGGTGCAGTCAGAGCTCAGGTGGCCACCACAGTTGGCAGCTGCCATGTTGTGCCCTGCAATGCGGCAGCTCACCTGTGGGTTGCCATCCGTTATTCCTTTTAGGCTCCAGCTTTGTGCAGGGCGCATGTAGGGGTTGCGCATGCATGACTCACACACACATCCCAGGCTGAATATCGGGCTGTGCAGAGTACACATAGGCACACACCCCCTACCTGCACCTGCATACATTACTGATGCGTTCTGGTGCATCGGGATTTGTGCTGCGCACTTTTCCCTTTTGAATATCACACGAGGCACATCAGTGGGTTGCACATGGCACTACACTGTTGTGCCATGCACAACCCTTTTGAATATCTGGGCCATTGTGTACAGTTTATTGTGATGTTTCTGATACCCCTGCATCTTGATTTTGCATACTTGTATCTACTTCTTGATTTTGTACTGTTTGTATCTACTTCCTGATTTTTTACTGTTCATTTTGTGCTCCTGTAACCTCCCGGGTCGTGCCTGAAAATAGTCATCCTTATGGCCAGCACACTTACCCGGTCAACAAAAACTAAATAAATAATTCAAATGGACACAAACTAATCAAACTAATGAATCATAATTCAATTTTTCCTTTAAACAGCAGAACAGCAGGGGATAGTCAAGGTTCACCAAGCTGTTTTACTAGCAATGGGGTGTCTGTATTGGACCTCATCTTATGGCAAGGCCACCCAGACTATTGGGAAAATCTGACTGTGGATAGCAGAACTGAAAGGGACCATTTCCCAGTTATTGTTTATAAAAAGGATGAAAAAACGCTGATGGGGGAGCACCTAACTCAGTAGCCCTCAGTACTGTTTTGGTCAGATACTCCAAGAAATTGGAATAGTCAATGACCCTGGAAGAATCTATAGTGAATCAGGTAACCCTTTATTTAAAATTCTCAGGAGTTGGTCAATAATGATTCCCATCAAATGATTGAAAAACTACAGGCACTATTCCATGAGCTTGAATTCAATTTATATAACCCTATTATTCTTAAGAAAAAGCAGTTCACTGCAATTGGCCGGCTTGATAAGGATTGTATTTCCCAGAAGAAACACCTGAGGAAAATATCAAGAAGAGCCAAAAGAAAAGCAGATGAAGCAAGTGCCATAGAATTAAAAGAAACTAGAAAAAAAACTACAGGGCCTTTTGAAAATTAAAAAGTTATTCCATGAACAGCAGTGGAAAAGATAATATCTGGTATAGATAATAATACAAAAAGCATTCTGGCTTATGGTTGCAAAAGGATGCAAGGATGCAGGAACAATTTGGTTCACCAAACAGATTTGAAAACATGGACTGTATATTAGAGTAACATATTATTTGACTCAAGCCTGGTTTCTCGTGGAAGAAAATGGAAATAAAGAATATAAAACTTAATCATAGGTCTATTTCCAAATTAGAAGTACTGAAAGCTTTATCAAGCCTGAAAGAAATAAAACCCTGGGACCTGATAAAATACCATGTGAAGTTCACCTCTGTATGACTGAGGGATGGGTGGACTTTTTGGCACTCTTTTTCAATGAATGTATTGTAAATAACTACTGTACCGTATATCCCAGATTCTTGGTCTGTTTCAATAATTGTCCCTATCTACAACAAGCATTTGTCAGTGCCGAATGTTGTCTTGCTGCCATTGGCAGTGGAGGAGTTAGAGAGATGCAGCATAGGAGTGGCATTCAAGTATTGAACTGATGCCAACCCACCCCCAACCCTGCAGAGAGTGAGAGGCATTAGGGTGTCCCTGTGGGTGTTTGTTAGTGCAGTGCGGGAAAACATGCTGGGCAGGATGTGAAAAATGACAGCTGCACAGTTCATAAGGAGGTATAATAAAATGCCAGTGCTGAAAATGTGGTATACAAATATACGAAATTTGTGGAGTTGCAAGGGTGCATGGGAAATATGCAAGGCACGCTTGCAGCACTGCCAGTTTGTGGGCGTTCGGCACCAAATTTTCAACCTAGGCATTTTAGCACCTCTGCTCATGTACAGTGTCACTGTCATTTCCTCAAAGTGCCCCAAGAAGTGATTTCGCACAGCGACCACGCTATTCTGTGCTGGAAGTGCGGAAACACATTTTGGGCAGGATATGTGAAGTGACAGCTGTACTGTTCATCAAGAGGTGTGTAAAAATGGCAATGGTGAAAATCCAGAGTGAAAATATCACAAGTGCACCACCTGTACGAGCAACTGTGCAATCTGCCAATGCACACTCGTAACACAGTCATTTTATGGAGTATCAGCTCCAAATTTTCAACATAGGCATTCTAGGAGCTCTGCCCACGAACTGTGTCATTGTCATTTTCATAATCTGGCCCAAACACTGATTTCCCACAGCGACTGAGCAATTGTGCACCGGAAGTGCGGAAACACATTTCAGGCAGGATGTGGAAAATGACAGCTGGAGGTACACAAAAATGCCAATGCTGAAAATACGGCATTAAAATATTGCGAATGCGCTGCGCGGTTTCTGTGAGCAACCGCGCAACGCACGCCAGAACAGGCATTTGTTAATTTTTCACCAAATTTGGAACATAGGCTTTTTGAGAGGCCATCTCATGAACACTGGCACTGTCATTTCATTAATGGGTCCCGAAAGGTGATTTTGCGCAGTGACTACGAAATCACCTTCCGAGGCTGAGTAACACCACGACAGTGAAAGAATTCATGAGGAAGGGCCCCAAAAACCCCATGCTGAAAATTTGGTGCCAAAATTCCAAGAAATGCTTGAGATATGCAGCAAAGTTGAAAAAAACCTATATTCATTGCATTATACAGCTTACCGGCATTTCCTCAGTTTGCGGTTGGCTTTGAAGAGTGCAGACGTGTTCCTGGTCCATGGAAGATCGTCGCGCCAGAGTCCGGAGGTAAGTATGGGGTAAGGGAGGGTGAGGGGAGGCAGGGTGCGCAGTGGGTGGTTGCGGGTGGGGGGAGGCATCTAAACTACGAGGGCTGGGTTTTCATTTTGCAGGTGGAAAAAAAGAAAAACCATTGTGGGACAGTTTTTCATTATAGGGCATTTGGCATGCTGGGGTGGGCTCCCAGCATGCCACCTAAAATGAGCTTTGTGGGGGTGTCAGTAGCCGATGGGGATTGGGCACCCTCGTCGCAAACAAAGAAGGGGGAGACACGGGCCGAGGTTTAGGCTTGCCAGCATTCAACAGTTGGGAGGTGATGCCTACAGTGGGCTCCCCTGTCAGTGGGCAAAGAAAGGGGCACGAGCCAGAGTTGGGCACCCCCTGCATTCCACATTTCGCGGGGGATGTCGACGGGGGTGGGCTTCCCCATTGGCACACAAACACGGGAGGGGGTTGCCGACAAGGGGATTGGACACCCCCGATGTCGGAAAATGTGAGGCAGCCTGCCGCTTGCCGACCATAGTCATAACGGCAGTGAGCACGGCAAGCAAAGGACCGCTGCATATGACGAGCTTTGCTCGGATTGCAGCGGACCTTTGCTTTGATGTGCTCGCCTCATTATGAATGCATGGTGTGGTGGTGGCATGCAGGCTGATTTGGGAATGAAGAACGCACCTACTGATGCGTGCCCTGCATACACCCAAAAGCAGCCGCGTCCCCAAGAACCACACTGTCGCAAGATGTTTTGCTTGTGCATGCGCACAAGCCAACATAAAAAGGGATCAAAGGAGGACCCTTCAATATATAGATCCATAAGTTTACTAGACATTCTGAGTAAGGTCTATGCTAAAATTCTTCTGGCTAGATTAAAGAATGAAGTTGAAGCTCTTAGGGGATTCGCCCCTGCTCAAGCTGGCTTTAAAGAGGCACGCACCTGGACAACTGCTACATACTTTCACTTAATTGGAAGTACAGTATGTTACAATTAGAAAACAGAAATTATATTTAGCATTTATAGATTACATTTCTGCATTTGATTCAATAAACAGAACTATTTTGTGGGATGAAATGCTGAATAGAGATATCTTCCGTCCTTGTCAATAGCAATAGAAATTGGTATTCAAATACATGGGCACAAATAAGAGCAGGAAACAACTTATCCAGTAGTATTAAGACAAATAAGGGTAAGGCAGGTGGAACCTCCATTTTAGGGAAGGTTGTAGAAAAGGTAGTGTCCATTTAGCTGGAGAGACGATCTTGCTGCTTCCTCCACCTATGAGCCTTTCCAGTCCAGGTTCTGAGCAGGGTACAGTACAGAGACAGCCCTGGTGAAGGTGCTAATGACCTCCTGATGGTGAGAGATAGAAGGGACTATACCATCTTGGTCCTTCTAGACCTCTCCATGGCATTTGACACCGTAGACCATAAGATGTTACTTGGCCGACTGTGGTTTTGGTGTGGCCTGTCCGGAAATGTCATCAACTGGTGCAGGTCATACCTGAAAGACAGAGTGCAGAGGGTGACCATGGGAATTTTCTCATCAAATCTGAAGCCTCTGTGCTGTGGTGTTCCACAGGGGTCAGTCTTGTCACCTCTGTTGTTCACAGTTTATATGCTGCCACTGGGGGACATTATCAGGTGGTACGGGTTGGGTTTTCACTGTTATGCAGATGATACCCAGCTGTACCTATCCTGTACTCCCAATAGCCAGGTGTTAGACTCTGTATTTAACAGCCGCCTTGAGTAAATCCAGATATGGATGACTCACAATTGGCTTAAGTTTAACCCAGACAAGACTGAGGTACTGGCAGTAGAGCTGGGTTGTCTGGATGGAGGGGGGGTATGACATTACCCCTGAGCTTGTGCTGGGAGTGTGCCTCGCCCTCTTGGTAGGTGAAGAATTTGGGAGTAATCCTGGATGGCGATCTGACACTTGATGCACAGGTGTTGGCCGTGGTGAGAAGTAGGTTTTATCATCTCAGGAATAGTGCCCGAATTCGAGCCCTGATCCCGCCTGATGACCTGCCCACACTGGTGCATGCGTTCATCACTTCCAGATTGGACTACTGCAATGCCCTGTACCTAGGAGTATCTGAAGGCAACCTTCACAGACTGCAGCTGGTGCAGAACGCAGTGATGAGATTACTGATGGGGATGAAAAGATGTGAGCATATCACCCCGGCATTCCACGAACTGCACTGGCTGCCAGTCTGTTGGAGGGTTGTCTTCAAGATAGGGCTGTTGACCTATAAGACCCTGCACAAGAGGGGTCCAGTCTATCTCTAAGAGCTCCTTGTGCCATACCGCCCCATCCGGGCTCTCTGTTCTGCCAGGGGTGGCTTCCTTGGAGTTCCCAGGGTTAGGCTGTGGCATTCGGGTGACAGAGCATTTGTGGCAGCGTCACCTTGTGGAATTCCTTGCCTGGTCATCTTAGGGAGGCCTTCTAGGTAGCCTTTAAGAAGGGCCTCAAACATATTTATTCAATCAAGCTTTTAATTGAAGGTGGTTTAAATAATAGCATTTTTATGATGGTTAGTTAAGCTGTTGCTCCCAGCTGTATTTTGTATGTTGTTGTTGTTTTAAATCTGTTGTATTGTATTTCAAAGTGGTTTGTATGATATGTGTGTTTATATTGTGCAGCACCCAGAGTCTTCAGAGATGGGTGCTATATAAATAAAATAAATCAAATATCTATCTATCTATCTATCTATCTATCTATCTATCTATCTATCTATCATGGCCTCTATACTATTCTGCATTTATTTATCCTACCTGGATTTCAGCAAAGCCTTCGATAGTGTCCCACACAGAAGGCTGGTGATGAGTAGTCTGGGCATGGGGCATAAGGTGATACTATGGGTTAGAAACGGGCTGATGGACAGATGGCAGAGGGTGGTGGTAAGTGGGATCCAATCTGGGGAGAGGGGTGACCAGCAGAGTACCACAAGGATCAGTACTGGGACCAGTCGTGTTCAGTGTCTTTATTAGTGACATTGCAGAGGGGCTAGAAAGAAAGGTCTGCCTATCTGCAGATGACACCAAGATTTGCAACAGGTTGGATACTCCAGAAGTGGTGCAGATAATGAAGAGAGACCTGGAGAAGCTTTAAAGATGGTCAGAGGTGTGGCAACTGAGGTTCAATGCAAAAAAGTGCAAAATAATGTACCTGGGTAGGGGGAACCCTGGGGAGACATACAGCATGGGGTGGAGGTGTTGACCATCACCAAAGAGGAGATGGACCTAGGGATTATCATATCTAATGACCTGAAGGTATCAAAGCAATGTGCAAAGGCTGCAGGAAGGGCCAGTGGCATGCTGGGGTGCATAGACAGAGGAATTACTTGTAGGAGACAGAAAGTGGTAATGCCATTGTATAAAACATTAGTAAGGCCTCACCTGGAGTACTGCATGCAGTACTGAGACTGCACATCTGTAAGGACATAAACATGTGTAGAAGCTGTCAGAGAAGGCAAGAAAAAGATGGTGCATGCTTTGCACCACAAAACATATGAGGAGAAACTAAGAGACCTCAATATGTACTCACTGGAGGAGAGGAGAGGAGAGGAGAGGAGAGGAGAGGAGAGGAGAGGAAGGGGCAACATGATAGAAACTTAAGTACTTCAAGGGCATAAACAAGGTGCAGTTGGGAGATCTTTTCCAATGTAGAAAAGATACCGTAACGAGGGGGCATGATATGAAATTGGAGGGAGGGAGATTAAGAGGTAACGTGAGGAAGTTTTTCTACATGGAGAGAGTGGAGAATGCTTGGAATAGTCTGCCACAACAGGTGGTAGGGGCAAGCATAGTGGAGGGTTTAAACATGCCTGGGACAAGCACAGGAAACTTTGGGTGGGAAGGAGTGATGAAAAGCCATTGACCACTTAGGGTGAGTGGATGCATACATGTATAGGGTCCACGGGCAAACTGGATGGGCCTAGCAGTCCTTATCTGCTGATAATTTCTATGTTTCTATTTAGATAAACTACTTCTGAGCTACAGGACTCTAAGTCTGATTCTCCCAAATTGGCTCAAACATTTGTTCTTCTCTTGCTTACGCGATGATTTGGTGTTATGCTCCTAACTGTATCTGGACTCCAAAAACTTGACCTACTGTCCAGAACTTCAGAATCCTTAGCTCTGAAGATTAAGTTGGAAAAATCTAAAGTCTTAGTCATAGGAGCCAGGAAAACTAAATACTCATGGAAAGTTAACCATAGTAGCCTTGAAACTGTTAATAATTATATGTACTTGGGAATTCTGTATACAAACACTGGATCGTGAAATCGTCATTTTGAATACATAATTTCTAAAACTGAAAAAACAGTCAGGGCTCTGGCAAGATTTAATCATGTATATGGAGGACACTCCATTAAACCCTTGTTATATGCACTACAAGCAAAATTTAATGCACAGTCACTTTATGGTGCAGAAATATGGGGGACGAGCCATACTGACCAACTAGAAAAAAACAGTGATTAAATTATTGAGGACTGTACTTGACTGTCAAAAATCAACCCCAGCTCAGTTCATATGAGCTGAACTGGGTCTGATTCAATTACAAGCCTGAGCTGACATCAGGATTATCAATTATTGGATCCAAATTTTAAGTTTCCCTAATGACAGATGGGTAAAACAATGTCTCCTGGAAAAGGAAGACTGGAAAAAGAGAGGCTCCAAAAATTCTGCTTGGTACCAATATCAGAATAGACTTTAAGATAAACATGTCCTGTCTTTTCTTATGGCATATAGACAAAAAGGCATTAATATTAGTGTACAGTATGGACCTTATATCATGAAGAAAGTCATGCAATACTATAGGGATATAAAATTGGTATGTATTGGTGCCTCTAACTATGCCAAATGGTACTCATATAATGATAATAAACATGAATTTAGTTACTATCTCAATGTACTCCATGATCCTAACAATCAGTATGTAAAAGCTTTACAAGATTCAGGCTCAATTGTTTGAATCTAATTTGAAAACTGCCCCATATAAGAAGTCACAGGATATAGGAGGCACTATGTATAATTTTAACAAAAGTGAAAGAGAAGACTTAATGCACGTTTTATTGAAATGCTTTTGGTATAATAACATCAGGAATAATTGGCTACAATCTATTATTAATTCCATAACCCCACTAGTGAGACTGAATTAATTACTGTTCCACTTACAACTGAAGACCATTAATAATACATAGTCTTGAAAAGTGTTATTCCTCACCAGGAAAATAAGGAGGAAAAGATTCAGTCACAGTTAGGAACCTGTTCAACTGAAATAGCAGGCCGTTTATGAAACTCTGCACACTATGCCGCTGGCCCAAAATTGTTACCTGTACATATTTTATGAATTCTAATGATTTGTATCACTATGTACCTAATGTTTTCAATCTGTGTTACTGTCTCTTAATATGCATGCCATAATATGTATGTTTTGGTATCTAGTCAACACTGTGACTGCAATTGAGTGCTTTCAAAAAGGGCGACTCAATCATGGTGAATGTGTTCAGGGCTACCTGGCAGGGTAGTGACTGGATACCTGGGTGGGTGAGGTAGCATGACAGGATGTACATGTGTATACGCACGTTGGGGGAGGAAGTGGCAGGAGGTATGTGAGGGGGGTGTGGCAGGCAGCTGCCAAGCCGGGCCACTAGCATGGTGGGGAGGGTGATCGGTTGGGAGGTGCAGGGTACAGGGTTTGGGTCCTGGCATGGTGTGGTACATTTTTTGCCAGCAGTCGGCTTTTTAATTTTTTAAGTATTTTGACTCCCCCGACATGCACCCCCCTGGAGTTGAGAATCTTTTAGTAGAGGGGTGCAGGGGTGCGGGAGCTCAGCCCCCTGCATTAGAAAACAGTACCATGGATCTCAGGCATCCTCTTCTCATTCGCTGTGAGTGTGCATCGCTGAAATTTATTTTCGGTGATGTAAACTCACCCTAACGGCGATTGCTATTCTGCGATCATCGTCATTACATAGAACTGTATATTTTATGTAAGTCTGTATTTGTTATTTAGTATTTTGTGAAAATAATTTTTCCAAAATTGAACAAATATAATTGACAATATAATTGTATGGCTTACCTTCTCCACTATGGCTACCTTCAACCACACTGTCCTGTGGTCGCTGGTACCAAGAGGACTGCTCACCTCCACATCTGCCCCCATTGATCAGGACCAAATACAGTATAGTCTCCTCAAGGGTTGGTTCTGCTACAAGCTGTCCTAAGTTTGCCCCATTCAGGGCAGTCATGAAGTCCCTGCCCCTTGTTGTAGAAGGAATGGAAGTGAAGGAAACTGAGTTAAAGAGGAAGGGAGGAGAAGAATGTGGGATGGATCAAAGCCCATTAAGTGAGAACAGAGTAAAGAAAGAACTTGGAAAATTAAAGGTAGATAAGGCAATGGGGACTGAAGGTTTGCATCCAAGAATTCTTAGAGAGTTGAGGAATGAGCTGGCATCACATCTGACAAAGTTATTTAATGTATCCCTGGATACGGGGAGGGGAGGTAGGGGTTCCGAGTGACTGGAGGAAAGTGAGCATAGTACCAATTTATAAGCTGCAGGGAGGAGGTGTGGAATTACTGCCCTGTCAGCCTCACATCAGTGATGGGTAAGGTGATGGAGCTGTTAATAAAGGAAAGAGTGGTAAAATACTTAATGGACAATAAACTATTAGATGAAAAGCAATATGGCTTAATTCCCCACTGTTGTACTTCTTTAGGTCAAAGATCTTTCACTCACCAAGCCCCTCTCTGACTGAACTCACTCCACTCTGACATATCCTCTGCACCCACTCTGGGCTGTTTTAAACAAAAGCTCAGGCAACAGTTAATTGCAAATGCCAGCTGTGATTGCTTCCAACAACCAGTCACACTGTGCAGACCAGCACTTAAATACACTGACTACCTGACTGCCCTGGATCCCTTGACCTAAGCACTTTCCTCCCTCTTTCTCCTCTCCACCCCACCCCTCCTCCATCCCATGCCCTTCCATCTCCGCTCCTTAACTCTCCCTCTCTCCTCCCCCCAACTAGGCCTTCTGGGCAGATCCTTCTTTCCATCTTTCATTTTGTCTCTTCTCTAATTGTCCACCCTCTGATCAAGACCTCTTAGCGGTTGTTCTCCACCCTTGTGCATTTAGTCCACCCTTTTGTCTCAGTTAGTCTTCCAGTTTTTGGTATCTGCACTATTGCAATATGGCATGCATTGCACAATACCTGATGATTTGTGATTTATTTACGTAACTATTCTGCATTGTTGAGATTTTCCTGTGTTTGCCACCTGCCTGTTATGCAATATTCTCTGTTTACTTTATTGATGTGGAACCTATATAAAAAGCTTGGTGCTCAAAGGTTTTAATTCAAGATATCAATAAAATAAATGGCTTCACTAGTAGGAGATCTTGCCAGACAAATCTGATTGAATTTTTTGATGGGGTAACAAGGTTATAGATCAAGGAGGGCAGTTGATGTGGCCTACCGGACTTCAGTAAGGCCCTTGACTATGTTACTCACCATAGGCTAGTAAATAAGACAGAGAGCCTTGGGGTGGGACAGAAAATAACTAGATGGGTGGAAAACTGTTCTGAAGGATAGGAGTCAGAGGGTGGTGGTAAATGGCATAGGCATAGTTTGAATTTGACATTTGGAGGACAGGAGCAGGATTTTGTGTAGTTAAAATTACTGAAAAACATGTCAGTCAGGACAAATTTGAGGCTATGCCCCCATGCCCACCAAACTACGCCTTTGGTAAATGGTGGACATTCTAGGATAATGAGGGTGATGAGCAGTGTTCCTCTGAGGTCAGTACTGGGACCAGTCCTTTTTAACATATGTATCAGCAGGACTTACAGGAAAAGTGTGTCGTTTTGCAGATGAGGCAAAGTTATATAATAGGGTTGACATAGCAGGAGGGGTTGAGTACATGAGGAGAGATCTGAGCACCCTAGAGAAGTGGTTGGACATTTGGCAGCTGGTTCAATGCTAAAAGTGTGCAGTGATGCATGTGGGTGTAAAATCCACTGACTGAGTGCTCACTGGGAGAGAACTGATAAAGCAAACAGAACAGGAAAGGGACCTGGGGACTATAATCTCAAACAACAACCTAAACGTAGAAGGCCAATGTAGTAAGACAGTAGGTAATGCTAATAGAATGATGGTGTGCATAGGAAGGAGTATAACAAGTAGAAGGAGGGAGATGTTGATGCCTTTATATAAGACCTTGGTCAGACCGTGCATGGAATATGGGGTACAGTTCTACGGGCCTCATTTAAGAAAGAATATACAGTAGATAGGTGGGAGAGGGTTTGGAGAAGGGCAACAAAGATGGTGGAAGGTATGCAAGAAAAGCCATAAGAGACTAGATGGAGAGAATTAAATCTATACCTGCTGGAGTTTAGAAGAGATAGAGATGACATGATAGAGACTTTTGAGTATATGAACGGAATAAATAAAGTGAATGAAGGTTGATTATTCAAAAGGAAAGTAGGAGTTAAAACAAGGGGTCATAATTTATGATTGAAGGGCAATATTTAAGAGTAATGTAAGATGTTATTTCACTGAGAGGTGGTGGAACCCCAGAACAGATTACCTAATGAGGTGGTGTGTGCAGAAATAGTGGAGGAATTCAAGAGGGAGGGACAGACACGAGGGTTGGCTGGTGGCAGAAAATATCCTGGGAATTGGAGACAAGTAGGGTGGGTGGGAAATGGCAGACTAGATGGGCCAGGATAGTCCTTTTCTACTGATACATTACTAAATGATACTATGATACTATGTTGTACTCACAGTCTGAGTGCTCCAATCTACTGTACCACAAGCAGGTTGAAGTCACCCATTAGTAGCAGTCCCCCTTTAGCTGACATTTTGTGGCCATTTTTGCCCCCCTCTTTTTTAAGAAGAAACCTGTTTGTAAAAACAGGTTTCCAAAACTTGCTTTTAATTCTCTTCCAACATTACCTTATAACCTTTTACAGTTCTATATATATGTGGTATCTCTTCTTCCAAAACAACCAGTACAGCAAACAGTGAAGTTTAAACTCATACTTGTTTTTTCAACCTTCGGAATTCTCAATTCCTGATCCATATCTCGACAGAAAATCAGCATTGACATTCTCTTTCTCAGATTTCTGCACCACTTTAAATTTAGATGGCTGTGGTGACAGGTACCACCTTGTGATCCTGGAATTTTTATCCTTCATTTGGTTAAGCTAGCAGAGAGGATTATGACCAGTTATAAGTAAAAAGTCATCTTCTAGCAAATAGAACCCAAGGAACTCCATCGCCCACTTTGCTGCAAGGCACCTTTTCAATGGTGGAGTACCTTTTTCTGTGTTGTGCAAATGTAATACTGATATACAGAATGGGATGTTCCTTTCCATCAATATAATGACTTAAGACTGCACCTACTGCAGGCCTACCTCTGATGTATCTGTCTGCAACAAAAATTGTTTTTCAAAGTCTGGGCTTCTTAAAACAGAGGCTAAATATAATGCAGCCTTAATGGTCCCAAAAGCTTCATCACACTCTGGGGACCATTTCATATTATTTGGGTACCATTTTTTCATGAGTTCAGTTAGGGTATTAGCTATCTGTACAAAACTGGGAACAAATCCTCGATATTAACCAGCCAGCCCTAAAATGACCTAACATGTTTCTTTGTTTTAGGGACAAGACTGTTAGTCACAGCTTCTATCTTAGAAATCTCTAGCTTGACTTCTCCATTTCCTAAAACATAGCTCAAATATTTGTTTTCTTGCATGCCGAAGCACATTTGGTAGGATTAACTGTCAGACCTACCTTTTTGATAGACTGGATGACTGTTTGTAGGTGTCCCAGGTGGATTTTCCAGTCTGGACTGTACACTACAACATCAACCAGGTACGCAGCACAATAACCAGTGTGAGGGGATAAAATTAGATTCATGTACCACTGGAATGTAGCAGGTGCACCATGTAAACCAAACTGATGGTGAACTGATAGAATCCAATAGGAGTGTCAAATGTAGTTTTGTCTCTGGATTCTTTAGCTAGGGGAATTTGCCAGTAACCCGTGGTGAGGGTACTGATATACCTGGCACTTCCCAATCTGTCCACCAAAGCACCTATCCTGGGCATAGGATAACTGTTAAATTTGAACACTTGATTAAGTTTCCTAAAATCAAGGCAGATTCTTACACCCGTTCTTTTTTATTTACAATCACAATTGGTGATGACCAAGCACTTCTAACCCCAGAAATTCTTCAATATGATTAACCCTAGCAGTCAGGCTCCAGTGTTGAACTGCCCCAGAGAAAATGGAACTAATGTAAATATTGGAACATCCATTTGTTCATGCCACCATTCAAACTGCTGCCCTTACCAACTGCTGCATTCTATAATGCTCAGATTTCATTCTCCACCTGCCTATTAAGGTGCCGCGGAGACTGCTCCTCAGCGTGACTGCGTTTTCATTTATTTATATTGAAAAAAGTAAAACCGTTTTTATTTCTTTATAGTACTTTGTATTTCTGCTGCCTTTACCTTATAATTTATAGTTAGTGCTAGTTTTTTGGTTATTTTATCTCAATTAGAGGTTCCTCTTCAGTTCCCTGTAACCAATGAGGAACCGCTTAAATTTGCTTATTTTTTCTTGTTTTACTTCAGAAAACTATTGTTTGAACTTAAGTTGGGAGATCCTACTAGTTATTTGGGACTTCAGTTAATTTCTTCAGTTTAATGATTCATTTCCGGTTCGGGAACCGACTGCTGCTCTTTTTAAACCATTGTTGTTTTATATAATGGGTGGGAACCAATCTAAGTTCTTTATTCTGTACATTTTATATACTGTTGTTATGTCCAATAAGCCTAAGAAAAAGAGAGGGCCTACTGGGTTTAAAAATGTACTAAGTGTTGGGAAGTTTTTGCTAAAGCTGATTAACATGATCTGTGTTCATTTTGCTTGGGGTTATCACACTTCCAAGCAGATTGTGACATCTGTAAATTTTTCCCACTAAAACTGTCAAAAGTGTTTACAGCCCTTCAAGATAAAGCAGCTCTCTGTCAGAGCTGAGTGAACCTGCTCTGGATCAAAATAAAGGCAAAAATGTTGAAACACCCGCCCCTGAAAAAAGCTAAATGTCTAAACCTAAGAGGCCTGCTGAACAGGTGTAAGACTAAACATACTGAACCTCCAGCTGGGAAAGCAAAGGAGCCTTGGTACCTCAGCATTAGCACCGACAGCAAAAGCAGTGGCTCAGGCTCTGCGAGTCTTATAAGTCGGCAGACTGCAGCAAATCAGGGTTTGCTACGGGTTCAACTGCAACCGTAACCCTGCTTCTGGCGTTCCTTTATCGGTTCCAGCTTCAGTCTCATTCACGGTTCAGTCTTCGGTTCCAACCGGGTTGGACTCCTCCCTTGAGGAATATGAGGAGGAGGAGGAGGATGAACCAATTGAACTGGAGGTTTCTCCTAACCAGGAGTTTGAGTCCCCTCCTAGGCTTCCAGAGTACTATTCGTCCCATTATACATTTGTAAAACAAATGGTTGAAGCACTTGAACTCACCACACATGAGCTAGAGGAGAATGAGGAAGAGTTTTTTGACATAGTGGGAAAAGCTTTTACCAAGAAGCTTCTGTTGCCCATTAATAAATTCCTCAAGAAGCATGTCCTTAAACTACTGGAAACTCCTAACTCTGTACTCCAGTGGACAAAAAGCTGACACGTATCAGCTTAAGTGGTCGGGACAGAGTTCCTCTTTCCCATCTGGATCATGAGGGAGTAGTACAAGCAGCAGCTTCTAATAAAGCTAGACTGCCCTGACATCTCACCCACCAGCGAAGAACTCACTGAAAGATGGATTGTATGGCCAATGGCGGGAAATCTAGTGGCTTTGGTCTCTCAGAGATGCCAACTACATGGCATATGCAGCCCAATACAAGAAAAACCTCTGGAATTCAGTTATGGCCATGGTAGACAAGACACCACCTGGACTGGCTGCTGATTTACCTGAATAGCCAGATGTGGTCTGGAGGCCACAAAATATCAATTTCATATGGAAGTGGATGCCAGTGATACTGCAGCCAGGTGGATGGCCTCACAGTAACCTTGAGAAGGTTTACCTGGCTTAGAGCCACAATTCTGACCCAGGGATACCCAGACTAAGGTTATCGATTTTCCAGTGGAAAATAACCCTTATTGGGGACAAGACAGAGGCTTACATAAAAAGGTGGATGAGTACAAGATTACCTATAAGAGCAATTCTGTAAAAGAGAAGGCCTCAACCTCCTACAGGCCACAGGGAAGGGAGGTAGAGGTAGGGGCTTTGGTAGACATTTCTTCCAAGCCCAGGCTACCCTGCCTACCAGCAACAAAGGGGTTATGTTAGGGCAAGGGCAGAAGGGGCTGTAGATAAGAGGACCAGACCCAACAGGCTGCAGCCCATGCAAAGCAAACTCCTGATGAGCCAGTCAGGATGGCTTCTTCAGTGCCTGTATGGGAAGACTGGCTCACTACTTTTAGGTTTGGAAACCATCACCACAGACAAGTGGGTTCTGGAGGTAGTGAGCCAGGGTTTAGCCTCTGCTTCAGATCCTTACTCAAACCAAGATCAAGGGTTTTCAGACCTCTTCCTACACAGACAGGGCACTCTTAGAAAAGAAGTGTCCAGCATGCTGAAATCAAAGGCAGTGGAACCAGTTCCACACCTTCAGAGGAGGAAAGGATTCTACTCAAGATACTTCCTTACCCTAAAGAAAAATGGGGAGTGGCGACCCATTCTAGATATATGAGCTCTAAACAAGCATCTGGCAAAGCCAAAGTTCAGGATTGTTACCTTAGCAATGATCCTTCCTACCCTTCAGCAAGGAGGCTGGTTGGCATTTCTAGATCTAAAGGATGCCTACTTCCACATTCCCATTAGGGAATCTCACAGAAAATACCTCAGGCTCAGATTACCATCTGGGCATTATCAGTTCACAGCTCTGTCATTCAGCCTGACCTCAGCTCCCAGGGTATTGACAAAATGCTTGGTAGTGGTGGTGGCACACTTAAGAAGGCAGGGTGTCACGATATTCCATACTTGGATGACTGGCTAGTCATAGACAAGTCACCACAACAAGTAAAAAGGCTCTCAGGCTCATTCAGGACACACTGGAGTCTCTAGGGTTCTTAATGCCAAAACAATCTGTTTTCCAACCTGTCCAGGTACTGAATTTCATAGAGGCAGAGCTGGATACCCTGCAAGGGAGCGCATTCCTTCCACAAGACAGGGTAGACAATATTCTGCAGCTGGCATGATTTTTCAGTCCCAACAGACCAAGGCCAGCAAGGCACTTCCTACAGTTGCTGGGGCACATGGCCACAGCAGCAGAAACAGTGCAAGGCTGCAGATTTCAAATGAGAAACATTCAGTTTCATCTCAGGGCACATTGGTGTCAAAAGAGAGACTCACTCTCAAAGCTAATACCAGTTCGAGGTACACTGTTGCAGGCCCTGCAATGGTGGCAGGACAGAACCAACCTAAGGGAAGGGGTTCCATTCAAACAGGAATCTCTTACCTTGGTTCTCACAACAGATGCCTCCCTGTTAAGGTGAGGGCACATCTGGAAGAGCATACAGTACACAGTACGTGGTCCCCTGCAGAGTCACTCCTCCACATACATCTTCTAGAGCTCAGGGCAGTGCTCCTAGCACTGCAATCCTTTGCATCCCTGGTAAGGGACAAGGTGGCACAGGACAAAAAATACCACCATGATATACTACAGCAACAAGCAGGGAGGAACAAGATCCAACCTGCTGTGCACAGAAGCAATGAAAATGTGGAATCTGGCATACTCCCTACAGATGTCCCTGTTGGCCATCCACCTCCCAGGGAAGGACAACACTTTGGCAGATTCACTCAGCAGAATCAACCAAAGCCACCACGAATGATCTCTAAATGGACAGGTATTGGAGGTGGTGTTTCACAGGTGAAACCTCAGAGATAGACTTCTTCCCTCACAAGAGAACCATCAGCTCCTTCTAGTCTGCTGCAGGCCTCCGGCAAAGGGCACAATGCCCATGGATGCCCTAGTCTTGGATTGGTCACTGAGGAGCCTGTATGCATTCTCTCCATTTCCACTGTTATAGGGTCTTAATCAAGCTCAGGTCTCAGCCGGCTACCATGATCCTGATAGTCCCAGACTGGGCCAGACAGCCATGGTATTCATTACTACTCACCCTATCAGTGGCACAGCCCATATACCTCCCCCAGAAGCACAATCTTCTGACCTCATTCCAGGGGAGGATCCTGTATCCGAACCTCAGGTCTCTCAGATTCAAGACTTGGCTCTTGAAGACCTAGAATATGCAGACTTACACCTTTCTGAGGGTGTGCTCAGGGTTCTTAGGGGTTGTAGGAAACCCTCAACCAAGAAAATCTATGCCCAAATGGAAAAGGTTCTCTATCTGGTGTAATTCTAGTGGAATGTCACCTTACCAGGCTGGGCTGCCAGCCCTGCTGGATTATCTCACCCACTTGCACTCACTAGGCCTATGGTCCACTGTCCTTAAGGTCCTCTTGGCATCAGTCTCAGCCTATCTTTTAGCGGGTAATGGTGCTTCTCTGGTTGCTAACCCTATTTTAAAAAAGTTCTTTAAAGGGTTAGTTCACCTGCACCCTCCCCACTGGGAACTGGTGCCTTCTTGGGACATCAATGGATGCATTGCTAAGCTCATGGAGCCTCCAATTGAGCCTATGACTACAGTGCATTTAAAGTTTGTCACTTGGAAGGCCACATTCTTAGTGGTCATCACCTCAGCCAGAAGGATAAGTGAGTTACAAGCCCTGTGTATAGAACAGGACTGCATATCCATCCATAGGATATGGTGGTTTTCGGGACTGACAGGATTTTTTTTCCTAAAAGTAGTCTCTGACTTTCACCTGAACCAGTCAATCACTTTGCCAGTCTTTGTTTCTAAACATTCTAGTTCAGGAGAATGCAGACTGCACAGACTGGATGTTAAAGAGCTTTTATGCTCCTATATTACCCATACTAAGGTCCACAGGCAGGACAGACAGCAGTTGTTCTTGACCTATGGTGATATGGGAAAGAGAAAGACAGCTTCAAAAGGAGAATTGCATGCTGGATAGTGGCATGTATCCAGTTCTGTTACAGCAAAGCTGGTAAGGTGCCCCAGTGGGCCTGAGGTGCACTCCACAGGGGTACAGCAGCCACAATAGCAGCTGCCAGGGATGTTCCTTATTGAGATCTGCAAAGCAGATACATGGAGAACTGTTCACACTTTTACAAAGCACTACAATCTGGACTCTCAGTCCAGAAGTGATGCAAGATTTGTCATAGCAGTGCTGCAAAGCTTGTTTCCTAAGTGAGGTTCTGTGCCCACCTCCAAAGGTACTGCTTCGTAGTCTGCTAGAGTTAATTATACTGAAGAATTCCTGGGGTTAGAAGAAAAAATTACTCACCATAGTAATCTTGTTTCTTCCAAGGTATTTTTCAATATGATTAACTCTCCCTTCCTATCTCCCCTTCTAGAACCAGTTAGCCTCTGCATCATAGCTGATGCCTCATATAGTCATGTTTGGTTTGTGTTCAGTTTTAAAACCAGATGGCTTCTGTTTTTTCTCTTGTGATCCTATCTGGCATCACCAGTGGACAAGTTTGAATGGGGTTTGTTTTTAAGATTTTATTACTAATATTTAGGATAGCTTAGTTAAGGGGTCTTACCCCACAGACTTCAATGAATCTGAGCATTAAAGAACACACAGCAGTTGGTAAGGGCAGCAGCTTGAATGGTGGCACGAGAAAATCGATGTTCCATCATTTGCATACATTCCATTTTCTCCAGGGCAGTTTAACATTGGAGGCTGACTGCTAATCATATTAAAGAATACCTTGGAAGAAACAAGATTACTATGGTAAGTGATTATTTCTTCCCGAATCTTCTATGATACCCAATTCTTTCTTTTTTTTGTATTTCCTTAACCACATCTGCTCTTAATCCCTCTGGTAATCTGTATGTCTTTTGTCAGATAGGGCGAGCATTCCCTGACACTATTACATGCTCAACCTTTTGCTCGGCCTGACACTGTGGTAAAAGTACTGCAAAATGTCTTTACCAAGTTATACATCTCTAGTTCATTTGGAGGTTAAGGAAACATTCACCTATACAGTATCAGCAGATAGAGTTTGTTCCAGTCTGTCATAAGCTATATCAGTATCTTCTGTAGAAGTTTCTGGTAAAACTAACAAAGTAGCTCTTGGTGTTTTTTCAACCCATTTCTTCAGGAGGTTAACGTGGTATTTCTGGCTACTCAGGCTACTCCCAAGCTACTCTTCACCTAACTTCAGCTTGATTCCTTGACGCTTTTCTATGCCTCTAACAATATATTGATCCGTATGTCAAAATGCACTTTATACCTGCTGCAATATAGTCAATGTAATAGCCTACTCGCTTGCTTGTACAGCCTATCAATATTCTGTCTTCCAGCAATGTTCATCAAACTACCTCTGTAATTTTGTCTCTTGTCCTATTGTCATGGAACCTCTGTAATTTCTTGTCTGTTGTCTACCTGACATGGAACCTTTGTAAAAGAGCCATGCTGGCTAAAAGGTATTAATCTGCAACTGAAATAAATAAATAAATAAAATATCTTGGATCAGGGGTCTGAATCTCATAGTTACAGTAACTGTGCCAGTACATCTGAACACTTTATAAGACCCATGGCACTTCATTAACAGTTTATGTTCTGTAGTGAGTAACAGTAGAAAGACCTTTTCACCTGGCTGAAAAACATTTATTTTACTTCATGGTCATAATATGCCTTCTGCTGGTTTTCAGCCTCTTCCTGATTACTATGGGCAATTTCAGAATATTTTGCCAGCTTCATTCTTAGGGCACACGTATAAGATGTAATAGATTTTTTTCTGAGTGGGCTTATCTTCCCATGTTTCTTTCATTACATCTAGCAGCCCTCTAGGTTGTCTACCATACAGCATTTCAAATGGTGAAAAACCTGTTGAGGCTTGTGGCACTTCTCTGGAAGCAAAAAGCAGGTAAGGGCCGGCCTGGTGGTGTTGAGGGCTGAGGTGCTGGATGCCTTACCTCAAGCCACGCCCGCAACCCATGTTCAGGAATGAGCATGGGTCATCGGAGGTTGGTGGGGAGGAGAAGGACTGAGCATCCGTTGGACCGCTCTCCTTCTCCGGGGTGGGGGGACACTAGCTGTCGGCGCTCCACTGGCCCCTAGCGGCTGCTGGGGGGCAGCACACCGATGCTACAGCTGAAGGGGAGGAGACAGGCAGACGCTTGGTGAGAGCATGTGCGGTAGCATGTGCACTCTCACTGCAGGCATCATTGCACGCCCTGCCTCCTCACAAGGGGAGAAAAGTGGAAAAAAACTCCAGCTGGTTGATGTGGTCCCCTCAGCGCACCACCTCCGAGAAGGCACCTCCTTGGCATGAATCCATTTGGGTGGGTTGAGTCACCCCCACCACCCTGCCATGAAGGGTAAGTTGTGGGGTGCACAAGGAAGGGTGTCTAACCTTTGGGAGGGCGCACTGGGGACAACTGATGGGCAGCTGGGAGCTCAGAAGAAATAATACACACACAAAAAAAGGCAGGTAAGGTAAGTATTGATCCCAGTTTTTCCCTTCCCATTTTACAAACCTTTTTACTATGCATTTTAAAGAGCTTCTAACACGAAAAGTGCAACATTGCAGAATCCAAATGAGAATACCCCCAGTAAATATCATACCAAGAACTAGATTTCTACGGTAATCATTTTAAAGTTATGAACTATTTTGTAACCCTGAATGCACTACCTGTTCAAAACAGCCTGTGTCAGTGAAGAGCTGCTGCTGATGTCATCTCAGGACCTCACCGTCCAGTATTCCCTATCAGCAAGCTTATAGGACCTGTTCCTCCAAAGTTTTAAAGATCATGTGAGAGGGCGCTATGATATAAAAATGTTACACAAATTTGCAAGTGCCAACTTGGGGAAGACAACCTATTACATCTATTGATTTTATGTCCTCTTTATATTCAAGAAAGAAATCTGTACTTGGGTAGTGTATTATCAATTTTCGACATGGAACTTAAATATCAAGTGAATGTATTATTGAAATCCAAAAATACTGAGATACTAGAAAGTGTTGCATTGTTCTGTAAAAAGATAGAACATAAGAAACTGCATATTATAAATAAGGAATAGGTTACTATAAGGGTGACACTTATATTTGTTATTAAATCTTAGATGTAGAGACATGTGCAATAGTTTAACTATAAACATCTGAATAAGTTTACTGGTAGAAATGCCAATTAAATTGTACTACTCAGTTTTCCTGTATATTTATTGGTAATTGTACCTCTATGGATTTTAACACTTTAGAATGTTATATGTATATTTATGTATGCTAAAATGTATTGTGCAATACTTTGTAATGACAATTCTGTCTTGTCAATCAATAAACTGAACTGAAGATCACGCGCAATAGTTGTCTAAAGTAAAACAGGCAGCACCATTTAAAAAACATTGCTATAAAAAGTATATGTATTTCAGGTTTTGTAACGAGGTTGACAAAATTGTATTTGTAATGTCTTTTGGTGTGGTCCATTTCTCAAGGGTTGCTGGATGCTGAGTCAGCATGCCTCTAGGCTGATGAAGCCATTTGAAGTGCTACTCTACTATGCCTGTTAGAAAGTTGTACAGTAGCCCCTCGCTATAGTGAACCCTGCTGTAGCAAAAACTCAGCTATAATGAATGCCTTATGTGGCTCCTGATGTTTCAGTATTTCTGTTCTTCAGAATTCCTATCTGCGCCAGCAATCGACTGGTGCACATGTCACCTGCACACATCAAACACTGTCCATATGCCTTATACACTGTACTGACAGGAAAACAAAGTTAAAAACTAAAGTAAAAAAATATCCACATCTTAACTGCTAGCTGACACTCGGAGTTAAAGACAGCACCTGTGACATGGATGGTGGCTCAGAGATTCCACACACTTTACAAACACACACACACACCCTCCCCCTCACACCAGGCTCTCATCTTTACTTAGTAAATTTATGTTGTCCAGTACCAAATTTGTTTTATGCACAGCAGGTTCTGAATCATACTGAGGAAGTCAGATGTGGTGGAGCTGGAGCTGCAATCTGTGAGTTGGATGGGGTGATTATGAAAGCAGAAAGAGCATCAAAAATCAGGAATTTGGAGAGAGGTATTTTTTTTTATCAATTTTATTTCCTCCTGTTGCATCTTGCTTGGGCCCCATCAGTCACCCCACCTTATCCTGCCCTGCTGAGATCCCCTACTGGAGATCCTGTTCCTCCCACCCACTCATGGCACACTTACCTGGCACCCCTCAGTCTTCCCCTGAGGCGGGATCACCATCTGCCCATGGTGATCTTCCTTCAAGTATCCAGTGCCAAGGTGGGTGGAGGTGAAGGAGGGAGGCAGTCAGAACCTGGATAGAAGGATCCAGCATGGCTTGGTAGCAGGAGTGACATCTTCCTCCTGGCGAGAGGGGTGTTTCCTCTTTTACGTGTCCACCGAGGTCAAACATGCAATGACATTCAGTGCGGGCACAAGCACGCCCCCGCAGATATCCGCAGATGTCCACCGCCACCTCCCCAATGCCTTATGTGGCCCTGGCTGTTGTACAGCATGCCTCCATGTGGTGCCACTGCTGCCAGGGATCTACAACCCACCCCTCCCCAAGAGGGGAGAGCTGCCCATTGGATGCTCGATCCTCTCTCCCAGGCCAACCCCTGACAACCTGTGCTCACTCCCAACCTGGGTCACCAGCGTGGTAAGAGGTAAGGTGCCAGTGCCTCAGCCCTCTATGCCACTGGGTCAGTGTGTTTTGTTATTGTTGTTGTCGGCTTTTTCTTTTTGTCAGTCTGTTTCTTTTTTGCTTTTACTATTGCCAAGTGTACTAGTCTGTGAGTCTGTGTACAGATACCTGGAGCGATGAGTCTGTGAATTGGGGGGGGGACGTGTTTGTAAAGGGCGTGGAAGCTCTGAGCCACTATTCCTGTTACAGGTGTTGTCTTTAACTTGGAGTCTCAGCTAGCAGTTAAGATGTGGGTATTTTTTTTATTTTAGCTTTATTTTTCTGACAGTGCAGTGTATAAGGCATATGGGAAGTGTCTGATGTGTGCGGGTGACATATGCACCAGCTGACAGTAGTGCATAGTAGCGTCCCTACAGATTATCTAGAGTCACTTGGGTGGTGGATAGTATTGAGTGTCCCTGTGGATGCAGATGACACCATTACCTGGTCCTACTCCTGCATCCATGCACAAAACCTCTGGCTTAGACTTTGCATGGTGCAAATCCCACTTCTGAAACTACCTGCCATTGAAGAATATGCCAGCAAGCACTGGAAAATTAGGAGCAGTTATAAAATTCATAAGTAGTGTTTTGTTATTATCAATAACAAGAGAATAAAAATGAAAAAACAAATTGTTCAGGATAGCGAAATACAAAGGCAATACAAACAAAGAAAACAAAAGTCCTTCAACTGAGGGTTTCTTTTCAGTTTCCAAGTTTCTCTATATTGCTGCTCTTTTTACAACAAGTGTTTGCTTGACACATTAACTTCTTCATCCTGAGCTCGTTAAGGAGACATCCTCTTTCTCATAAAATACATTAGAGTTCTTGTCAGTTTCTTTGCAGAGCAGGCTTGCAAATAGAACAGTACCCTGAGCTGGCCTCTTACTGACAGCTCTGCAAAAGAGTTTGCAAACAAGCCTGAGAGGAGCTCAAACTGCATCACAGGTTAACCCCCTTAATTCCAAATAGTTTTTTTGCAGTCATTTCAACAGTATAACTATATACATTTCAAACCAAGGGATCCCAGTTTCACATATATTTTTATAACTGCAGATATGCAAGGGGAAGAAAAGACAGAAACAGCAAGTGAAGGCAGAGAGACAGTGACAGGCAGAGAATCCCAAGACCATCAGGGTGATCAGTTCCTAGGTTTCATGAGAACATTTGGTTGTGCAATAAGACAGACAAGAAACAGAAAAGGAGAGGATAGAATAGATCCTTGCATTTAACTCTTTCTGCATAACAAATTGTACAGGGTCTTATCCAACCCTGTCACAGATATCCTTTGTTTGATAAAACCCCTATTTTGTCTTTTGGAGCTATATATATATATATATATATTCGATCATACTGGGACCACGGAAGGTTAACAGGTTTAATTGTATCTCACTAAGGGTGTTTTCCTTGTTGCAGGTAGTCTCACTGCATACAGTTTTGTCTGCCAAAGTCCATTGTTGTGTTTGTCAATGTCAAATTCCAGAAGATTTGCTGGTGCAGGACATTCCTTGTTAACTGTTCCCCTTTTTCACGAAGAGGACTGACTTGACCAAGCCTTGTGTCCAATATGGAGTATCTTCGTTCAGGGGTCTGCCAATAAGATAAGACAGTTTCTACTTACAATGTAGAACATTGCATACAAGTAATTAGTTATAAAATAGGCAAATATGGTAGTTTATTGAGGCACTGCAAGTTCAGTGGTGACTGGGGAGTTGCTGCTGCTTGGAATCCTCATATGTCCAACATTCTAAATCTTGGGCTGTGGCATTCCCCTGGTAGGAGAGCACTATTTTCCAGTTAGGAGGCAGTATAGCACAGAGGTTTAAAGCTCTGAGCTGCAAACCTAGAGACCTGGGTTTGAATCCCACAGTCCCCACTTGCACACTGTGTGACCCTAAGCAAGTCACTTAACTTCCTTGTGCTCCCAGGTTGCACCTGTAAACAAGCTTTCAGCTTAGTGTAGCTCTTCTGGTTAAAAAAAAAAGTTGTGAATATCCATTGTCAGTGTTGGAGCTAACAGAAAAGGAAATTGTGGTGAGTATGAAGAACTTCAACAAAGTCTAAATTCAGAGCTCCCAGTAGTTCCACCAAAACTGCTATTGTTCAGAAAGTCAAGTAGTAGTATGTCAGTTGTACATACTTGATTGTTGAGTGACTTGATGAGGTACCCCATATCATTACTTTCTTTCACCAGGCTCATGGTGGCATGGAGCACAGGAGATGACCATTTGTAACATAGCACAGCAACACAGTATTGTAATAATAACTAGAAATTAGGGTCCAGCTTGGCCTCTATCCATATGACAGTGATAATGCCCAGTTTGGAGTAAGGACACTGATCCAAGCTTGCCAGCCAGAAAGTTACCTCTTCTTGCACCATGTAGCCCCTCAGTGCCATAATTCTTCTTCAGGAATCTGCCTAGTGCTGCTTTGAAAGACTAGGCAGTGTTAGTTTCTACAGCCTCCATTGCTAGGGCTATTGTAAGCATCCTCTATGTGAAGTAATGCTTCCTAATGTTTCCATATTCTGCTTGTACGTGGGTCAGAGTGCATGCTCCTATTTCTGGCTGTACTTACATTTTAGCACCTATATGTACTCTACCCTGTCTACTTCCTTTAGTACTGGAAAACTGTGATCTTGTCCCTTTTCATCACTCTCTTTTCTTGGCTGCATAATTTAAATATTTTTTTATTTTTTTCCTAATAGCTATTGCCTCTAAAATTACTAGTAGTAGTATAACTATGCCTTAAGCACCCAATCCCATAGCTCTGGGCACCTCATGAAATGTATCCTGATACAGCAGCACAATAAATAACTTTCAGTACAGTTATACCAAAGGTACAATTAAATTAAAAGTCAGCCAGGTAAGTCATTATAAGAAGATAATGTTTAACTCTTGCTTGAAGCTATCAGCTGAGGGGGAGGCCTCCAGGAGCTTGAGCAGTAACAGATTCAAGGAAACTGGAGCTGTCACTGCAAAAGCAAGGTCCCCCGACAGCTTTAAGTGAGATCTGGGAACCTTGAAGAGGCCCACCTCTGAAGACTGGAAATGAAAGTCAGGAGCTCTTTTAGGTAGTCTGGGCCTAGATCATGTAGGGCTTTGTATGTTACCAAACTTAGCTTGAAAGAGATGCGCCAGCACACAGACAGCCAGTGCAACATCCCCAAAGCAAGAGAGATATGGGCAGAGTGAGAAACTACGGCAATCAGTTGAGCCGCTGAATTGTGCATCAGCTGCAAGTGGCATATCAAACCACCAGACAGCTTGAGATAAAGACCATTACTGTAGTCCAATCTGGATGTCATGAAGGCAGGCCCCAATGTCTCAGGTCCAAAGTGATAAGTAAGGGCTTGATCTAGGCTATGTTCCTAAGAAGAAAGAAACCACCATGGACCACAGCCATTACCTGATGTTCTAGTATCAACTTATGGACCATGACAATGCCCAGATTCTTATATATGTGGTTGCAAACTCAGTGGGGCAAAGATGTAATCTAGCCACCGCCCTACCTAACCAAACTGCCCTCCAGATACCTGAATCCACTAGTAGCATCCACTGGTAGCACTTCAGTCATATCTGGATTCATCCTGATCAGCTGGAGGCCATCCAGTCATTGATCACAGATAGGCAGTCATTTAGCATGTCCACTGCATTACTCTCCCCAGGTGCAAGTTGGGTATCATCTGCATTGCAGTGAAATGGCAAACTGTACCTACAAATCGCTTCTCCCAGCAGCAGCAGCATGTATACCTATATAGCATGGATGACAAGATCAAACCCTGTGGGACTCCTCAGGTTAGGGCAGCTGCGCAAAACAGAAAATTTCACATGCAACCTGCTGCACCCTACTGGAGAAGAAGGACTCAAAACCACCTCAATACAGTGTTTCCAAACCCCACCAAGTTCCTCAGTCAAGCTGTTAAGATCCCATGATCTACTGTGTTAAATGCTGATGAGAGGTCAAGGAGAACCTCTGACGGTTGCAGTACTCTGTGCAATGATGTCCTCTGAATCCAGACTGAAATGGCTCATAACAGAAAAAACTTCCAGGTGCATCTCAGCTGTATTGCCACCAGCCTTTTAGCCACCTTCCCAAAACAGTAAAGGTTTGAGAGGCCTGTAATCTGCTAAAATATCAGGGTCTAATTAAGTTTTTTTGAGAAGGGGCCCCACATCAGTCCATTTCAAGGCTGTTGGAAGCACACACACACACACCCCAAGAGAACATCAAACAATCCCATGATCAATCACTGGTTCAAAAGACTTGAGACACTCTCTCAACAGCTGAGTGGGTCCAGGATCTAGTGAACAGAAGGTGGGATGCAGCTTCATGATCACTCAGAATCTCCTCGGCAGGCACAGGGAGAAATTCCTCCAATACAGTCTGAAGTTCTCTGTTTATCACAGAGTGGGCCTGTGACAGGGTCAGTCCCTGCCACTGAAGAAATGGACCCATCCTCTGTCTCTACCTGGTTGCAACCACTATATTCCTGTCTTCTATGGCTATCCCTGTTTTTTTCTGTATGGAGGCAGGCCACCTCCTTACAATCCCCCCCCCCCATTTCTTGAAATCCCTTCTCTGTCTTCTTTCGCTATGTTCCATGGGTCCACATTTAATATTTAAATACAGTGGTATGGCAAAACAGCTGCCTGTATTAAAGGATGTTTACAAACATCGTTCCTTTTCATCCTTCTCATTATGTATTGTGTGCTGTATTTGCCTAGAGAAAACAGTGAAGGCTTATTCATCACAAACATCCTGAGACTGATTATTTATGTCTTGAATATATATGTGTATTAGAACCTGCTTGGAAGTGTTCAGAAAGGAAGTTGTTTTCCTTCATTTGCAGTCACAAAGAGAAAGAGAGCTTCTGTCAAATGTACTCTAGATGCTGGGTTAATCCTGATCTTAGCGCTATTGTAAAAGCCGCGCAACCATTCACACGATCACAAGGGCTGCACGATCATTCGCACTGTTGCATAGTGCTAAGCATTCAGATAAGCCACGCAACCATTCACACGATCGTGAGGGCTGCGCGATCGTGTGCACTGTCTTGTAGCGCTAAGCACTCAGAGATTCTCTTGAATAAATGTCCTGGGTAAAATCATCAACCATACAGGCATGTTCTTTTTAAGAAAGCGCTGAGCTAGACAAACTAGCTTTCTCTAGGCAGTTGTTTTAAGTTCCCCTTGCAGCTGCTGAAAACGTCAGCCGTCAGCTTGTCAATTCAGCAGACAGCTTGACATACCATTCCAGGGCGCTGTTTTCATTCAGTCCTGCAATACTGGCACCTTTGTTATTTCTTATCCTGAGTCCTCTTAATAAAGAAGCTTGACTAAAATAATCATAAATAATGATTGATCTGGGAAGAAAGCTATAGTACTCATATTATTCTGTAAAGCAATGTAGAAGCTAACTTAATGTTCCCAATTGAGGAAATAAGAAGGACAAGCTCTGGTAAAAAGCATCAAATACCTTATATGGTCCTGTGCAGTTGGTGTTAGAGCCCTTGCAGTCATAAAAGTCCTGTTCTCTGGGAGTGCTAGCTGTATACCAAGAGTGACTATAGAAAATCAGCGACCCCTTGTGGACTATATTTTTAACAGTAACCTGTCAATCATTGTTAGGAGAACATTCTATGGAATAGAAAATCTTTACCAATGAATATTTTTAAGTTATTAACCTTAAGACAGGTTGTACATATCAAGTAGTACTCTGGTATACATTCATATAATTGTTTTGAAAGTCATAAAAACATATTTTTGTATTGATGATGCTGTCTTCTGATTCAGGTAGGCATGTATATAAGTCCTACCTGAACAGGTACCTGATGAGATAGGGTCAGTTCCTACTGACCAGTGGAGAGAGAGGTTCCATGCTATGGAATATACTTGCTTGCTTGCTTTGTTTTTTTGAAGAAGTTATTTTGTTTATGTTGTTTTTTCATTATGGTGCAGAGAAAAGAGTTTATGAAACAATAAACATCCCACAAGGCAAAAGTGGGTTGCACCTTACTTTCTGACTCATGTGTCCATCTGTAGAACCCACACCATAAAAGTGGTGTCAGAAGTGGGATTCTACTGCCTGCTTCATCTTGCCAGGAAGGGAGACATTGCGACAGGTATTTCCTAATGCCTGAGGTGGACATGGTGGAGGGTGGCCAGGCTCAAGGCACCCTCACAAGACATATGGCAGCCCAGACCAGGGCTCAGTTGCTGACCAGTTTGCCTGATACTCGCCCGAAAGTCAAGAGGCACCATCTGAAAGGACAGAGGAGGAGAAGCACAGCAAGCATGGGGACGAGATACCCATAGAACAACCCCTGGAAACTGATGACCTGAAGAAAGAGGTAGACACCTCCTGTCTGGAACAAGCTCCTATGGAAGATGTTGGAGAATTATTAAAATGGTTATGCTTCAGGCAAGTTCAGCTGGATCAGGAAAGAGAGATGGACCAAAGGAGACAAGATGCCAAGTGGGCAGACACCATGCGGGTGTTACAGGCCATTCGCACAGAACATGCTGAAAGACCACAAGGCCCAAGGGACATTAAACTAGCATGATTACAGGACTCAGATGATATTGAGGCATACCTCATGACATTTGAGAGGGTGGCTCAAACGTGTGGGTGGCTCAAAGAACAATGGGTGTTACGTCTTGCCCCCCAATTAATGGGAAGAGCACAAGTTGTATATAGTCATTTGGATATACAAGTTGCAGACAACTATGAGCATGTAAAGAAGGAGATACTGAGGAGGTACGACATCAATACAGAAACCTACCAGCAACGTTTTCGGTTTCTAAAGATGCAGTCCACTGATGCCCCGAGGGAAGTCTATGCCTGTCTGAAGGACTTAAGCGATAAATAGTTGCAGCCTGGTAGTAAAACAGTCCATCAGATAATGGAAGCTATTATGACTGAGCAATTTATTAAAATACTACCACAGGAAGTGCAATTGTGGGTTTGGGAACACAAGCCCGAAGGAGCAGAGAAAACTATGACCCTGGCAGAAGACTTCCTGGCTGCTAGACCTGCGAGAAGGAGATCCCCAGGAGGACCTGCATCCTCTCCTTCCATGAATCTGGTAAGAACTACCTTTACTAATAATAACTTTAGACCTAATCCAGAAGTTAAAAGAGAAAGGAGGGAGGGAGTATCCCTATCGGAGATAGTTTGCCATGGTTGCGAGAAGAAGGGGCACATAATAAGGAATTGTCCAGCAGTTAAATGAGACTTTGGACATTTGGCTTTAGCCAACTGGGCACCTTATATAGCTACAGTAAAAATGGGACCCCATAATATACTAGGCCTTTTAAACTCTGGAAGCCGTAACACACTGGTTCGAGCCGACCTGGTGGAAGGTGTATAAAGAACAGGAGGAGAGACAATGGTTATGTGTATACATGGGGACACTCATTTTTATTCTACTGCTTCGTTGGATGTAACTATAAATGGACATACACACGAGTTATCCATTGGGATTGTTCCCCATTTGCCTGTCCCAGTAATCATTGGACAGGGATCACCATGATTTTTCCACATTGATGGTAAAACACGATTTGTCTCCTGTTGTGGCAGTGACAACCTGGTCACAAGGAAAACACCTAGATGAACATCTGGAGAAGGTGTCTCCTTTTACTGACGAACTGTTTGAATCCCCAGGTAAACCTCGGAAAGGGAAATCAGAGAAATGAAAGGAAAAGAAAGACTGGCAAGTTAAAAATGTTATGGGACCTTTAAATATTAAGCCAGAGACTATAGCAAATGACCAAAAGCAGGATGTGTCTCTAAATGTTTCCTTTTCACAGGTGGAAAAGTATGTTGATGATGGGTCCTCTAGATATCTTCTGTTGAATAATATTCTGTACAGGGAGTGTACCAACCTCAAAACATGGGAATAAGATAACTCAGTTGGTTGTTCCCCAGAAGTATCAGAAAGAAATAATAGACATGGCTCATGATATACCCCTGGCAGGTCATTCTGGGAGGGATACCACTTTGAACAGGATTTTGGGTCGATTTCGTTGGCCAGGTATTCGTGAGCAAGTGTCAGAATATATTCAAAGCTGCTTCGTATGCCAGAAAGTAGCCTGAACAGTGAAAAAGGATATGGTGCCCTTCCAGAATATATCCTTAGTTAGCCAGCCTTTCGTTTGCATTGCTGTGGATGTGGTAGGGCCCCTTGAAACCAGTTCTAAGGGTAATAGATTTATTTTAGTCATTTGTGACTATGCTACCAGATGTCCAGAAGTGATCCTCATGAGAACAGTAACAGCTCAAAGGGTAGCGGAAGAACTAGCTAAAGTGTTCAGCAGAATGGGCATCCCGAAGGTAATATTAACTGATGGAGGTACCAGTTTTACTTCTGTGATGCTAACAGAGCTATATAGACTACTGGGGATTCAAGCTGTAAGAACCTCTCCATACCATCCTCAAATGGATGGGCTGGTGGAACGGTTTAATCAGACACTTGAAAAGATGCTCCAGAAATTTGTCAATGAGGAAGGAAGGAATTGGGACATTTTTCTGCCATACCTTCTATTTTCCTATAGAGAGGTACCCCAAGCCTCAACAGGATTCTCTCCCTTCTCCCTCTTGTATGGCTGAAATCCCTGAGAGCCATTAGGTGTCATTAAAGAACACTGGGAGGAAAGTGCCCAAATAGGGAAACAGGGAATATTGGAATACATGATGGAGTTAAGGAAATGCCTCAGGAGGTATGTCATACCATGCAAATTTGCTGAAGTTGTGACATGAGAGACCAGAATCCCCTAACTTAAGCTGTTATGTTCAGACAGTGTCTCAGGACTCTGAGCTTGATGTGGCATACAGGAGACTAGAACAAACTGGGCAGATAAAAGAGTTCCACATTAACCCTGCCCTAATTCCTTACCAACACGCCCAGATCCAACAGCTGCTGAGTGCATTTTCAGAAACCTTTACTAATGTACCTGACTGAGTCATAGGCATAGAGCATGACATTAGAACTACACAGAGTACCTCAATACATCAAGAAACCTTACCAATTACCTGTACATATCAGCGATTTGGCAATAAAAGAAGTCAGAAACATTGAACAGTTGGGAATAATTCAACCCTCTCATAGTGCCTGGTCATCACCTATGGTAATTGTCAATAAGAAAGAAGGAGGTATTCACCTTTGCCTGAACTTTTGGAAGGTGAATGCTGCTTCCCTTCTAGACAGATATCCCATGCCAAGGATAGACGATATTGTTGATTGACTGGGGAATGCTAAATACATATCTACACTTGACCTCACAAAAGGATATTGGCAGATACCTTTTCCCTCTCAGTCTAGGGAGAAAACAGCGTTTAGTATGCCTGTAGGGTTATTTGAGTTTGTCACCATGCCCTTTGGCCTTCATAGAGCACCTGCCGCTTTCCAGCATTTCATGGACCAAATGCTCCAACCGTATGCTAATTTATGTGCTGCATATCTAGATGATGTGGTGGTGTTTAGTCCTGATTGGAAGACCCATTTGCATCATCTAGAGCAAGTCCTGGGGACAATCCAAAAGGCAGGAGTTTCCATAAACACCACAAAATGTTGTATGGGGCAGACTGAAACTAAATATCTTGGTTTTATTATAGGAAATGGGGTTATACGCCCAGAAATAAGTAAGGTAGAAGCAGTCTCTGCATGTTGCATACCTCAGACCAAGAAGCAGGTCCGTGCCTTCTTGTGGCTGGCTGGGTACTACAGACGCTTCATCCCCAGATTTTCAGTGATAGCAGGTCCTCTTACAGAACTAACCAAAAAAGAGGTATGTTAACAGGATGGAGTGGACTACAGAATGTGATGTAGCCTTTAGACAGATAAAGGTCTCTCTTTGCGCATATTCTGTCTTGAGAAGCCCTGATTTTACAAAACCTTTTATTCTACAGACAGATGCATCAGGGGTTGGGTTAGGGCAGTACTGACTCAGGCTATAGAGAATGAAGAACATCCCATTATCTACATTAGTAGAAAGCTACATGAAAGACAGCATAGGTATGCAACAATAGAGAAAGAATGTCTTGCACTTAAATGGGCAATCAAAGCATTTAAGTACTACCTTTGGGGAGGCAGAGTTTAAAGTGGTGACAGATCACAATCCCCTATGTTGGTTACATCAGATGCGAGAGAAGACCCCCCCGTATAATGAGATGGTATCTGGCCTTGCAGCCGTAGCGGCTTACTGTATCTCTTAAAAAGGGAAGTGAACATGCCAATGCAGATTTCCTCTCTCGATATAGGGCAGGAATTGAAGAATCACATGCTGATGTTGAAAAATAGTAACTGTTGAGTAACTATTTTTGCTACTTGACCTAGAAACAAATGGTCAGGGCTGAAAGTTAATTATTAAAGATCCCAGGGAAATGCAGTATGATAAAGTTATATTATGTCGGGACTACTGTGCTAGATATTATGGGACCCTGGGATGGAGCTTCACGAAGTAGGTGGGCCAGAGCTCCTCCAACCCTCATATGGTAGGGGGTTGGACTTTAGGTTTATAGTCATGTAGGATAGAAATGATTTCCTGCAAATGCTTGTTATACCCTATATATACACCATTTTGGTATTTGACATTCCAGAGTATGTTAGGAACTGGCATGTAGAATGTCAGTGTGTTTAGTTGTGGGAACGTGGGATGGATCTCCTGAGAGTGGGTGGGTGGGAGTTCCACCCCTTCTGGGGCAGCTGGAGGGGGAGTCTGTTAAAATGCCTTCCCTCTTCAGAAGGGGGGGTAAATGTGACAGGATCCATCCCTGCCACTGAAGAAATTGACCCATCCTCTGATTCTACCTGGTTGCAACCACTATATTCCTCTCTTCTATGGCTATGCCTGTTTTTTTCTGTATTGAGGCAGACCACCTCCTTACAACCCCCTTCCCCATTTCTTGAAATCCCTTCTCTGTCTTTTTTCGCTATGTTCCATGGGTCCACATTTAATATTTAAATACAGTGGTATGGCAAAACAGCTGCCTGTATTAAAGGATGTTTACAAACATCGTTCCTTTTCATCTTTCTCATTATGTATTGTGTGCTATATTTGCCTAGAGAAAACAGTGAAGGCTTATTCATCACAAACATCCTGAGACTGACTATTTATGTCTTGAATATATATCTGTATTAGAACCTGCTTGGAAATGTTCAGAAAGGAAGTAGTTTTCCTTCATTTGCAGTCACAAAGAGAAAAAGAGCTTCTGTCAAATGTACTCTAGATACTGGGTTAATCCTGATCTTAGCGCTACTGTAAAAGTCATGCGACCTTTCGTACGATCATGAGGGCTGCATGATCGTGCGCACTGTTGTGTAGTACTAAGCACTCGGAGATTCTCTCGAATAAATGTCCTGGGTAAAATCATTAACCACACAGGCATGTCCTTTTTAAGAAAGCGCTGAGTTAGACAAACTAGCTTTCTCTGGGCAGTCGTTTTAAGTTCCCCTTACAGTTGCTGAAAACGTCAGCCATCAGCGTGTAAATTTTAGCTGATGGCTTGACACAGCATTCCAGGGCGCTGTTTTCATTCAGTCCTACAATACTGGCACCTTTGTTATTTCTTATCCTGAGTCCTCTTAATAAAGAAGCTTGACTAAAATAATCATAAATAATGATTCATCTGGGAAGAGAGCTATAGCACTCATATTATTCTGTAAAGCAATGTAGAAGCTGACATAATGTTCCCATTGAGGAAATAAAAGGGACAAGCTCTGGTAAAAAGTATTAAATACCTTATATGGTCCTGTGCAATTGGTGTTAGAGCCCTTGCAGTCATAGAAGTCCTGTTCTCTGGGAGTGCTAGCTGTATACTAAGAGTAACTATAGGAAATCAGCGGCCCCTTGTGGACTATATTTATATCGGGAGCCTGTCAATCATTGTTAGGAGAACATTCTATGGAATAGAAAATCTTTTCCAGTGAATATTTCTAAGTTATTAATCTTAAGACAGGTTGTACTTATCAAGTAGTACTCTGGTATATATTCATATAATTGTTTTGAAAGTCATAAAAACATATTTTTGTATTGATGATGCTGTCTCCTGATTCAGGTAGGTGTGTATATAGTCCTACCTGAACAGGTACCTGAATGAGATAAGGTCAGTTCCTACTGACCAGTGAGAGAGGGTTCCATGCTCACAGGAATGTACTTGCTTTTTGTTTTTTGAAGAAGTTATTTTGTTTATGTTATTTTTTTATTATGGTGCAGAGAAAAGAGTTTATGAAATAATAAACATCCCACAAGGCAAAAGTGGGTTGCACCTTACTTTCTGGCTCATGTGTCCATCTGTAGAACCTACACCATAACAGAGCCATGCTGGGCCCTGACAACTCACTTGAGGAAACCAAGGAGCAAACAGAAGATAGCCTATCAAAAAAGAACTGACCAAACTCCTTGCATCACTCGTGTGTCTAAACACCTCTGGACTGTAGGCAGACTGGATGTAGCACACAGTCCACAGCACAGAACAGCTGAGGTGGTTTGTTCACCACTGCAGCAATCACCTGTGATAGGAACTCTGACTTTCTCAGAGTGCTTCTATTAAGGAGGCAGTATAGCGTAGAGGTTAAGGGCACTGTGCTGCAAACCTGGAGACCTGGGTTTGAATCTCATCAGTCCCCACTTGCATACTGTGTAACCCTGATCAAGTCACTTAACTTCCTTGTGCTCTCAGGTTGCACCTGGAAACAAGCTCCAGCTTAGTGTGCCTTTCCTGGTTAAATTATTTCCCCATTCCCCTTATATTCCTTATAATGAGTTCTTAGTGTGAGTTTATCCTCCAGCGAACCTGATCCCTGCCAAGAATGCTCCAGTCTCCACTCTGTCCTTTCACCATCTGCATTACTCACTAAACCAATGGGAGCTTTGTTTTGAGATGCTCAGGCATACATGAAATGGTGTGAGCGAGTTCAGAGCTGCCATAATCACCATGGATTCCACAGCACTCTCTATGCCCCCTCAGCACAGACCTGCAACAGGTGCAAGCATCTCAGTACTGACATGTAATAAGCTTGGTGGCCATGTGACAGACTGTATTGATCTTTTCAATGTCTTTGCTGTACACCAGTGACCAAAACTGTAAACAGTACTCTAGGTGTGGTCTACCCAAGATTTTGTACAGAGTGAGGATCCCCTTCCTTAATCTGCTCTATGTCCCTTCCTAATGTTTGATTTCTTTGACTACAGCAACACACTGCCTGTCTAGCTTCAGCTTACTATCCATAATTACCGGCAGATCTTTTCATTGGTTGTGCTGCCCACAGTTGCCACTCTCAGGGTGTAAGTGTGACCCACATTCCACACCATTAGATATACATCCTTGCAGTTCCCCACATTTAATCTAAGCCCTGCCTTTTCAGTTCATGACTCTTATGTGTGCAGGTCCCCCTGTTGTGCACCTCCCTCCTCTCTTGTGTCCATTCTTCCTGCACATTTAATGTGACCAGGAAACTTCAGTAGCCTGCTGCTGACCCTCTACTCTAGGTCATTAGTAAATATATTGATGAATAACAGAACCAGCACTGACCCAGGGGTACTCCACTCAGAACATCCCCCACTCTGAATGGGGATCATCCACCATTATTATAAGGGTCTCAGAAATGCAGCAATCTGATTGGTTGGTAGCATTCTGTGAGCCTTAATCTCCTTATTAATAGATCTGTAGAGTCTAATCACCAGAGTATAGACTTGCCTGGCACTAATTTTTTTTTAACAATTTTATCCTCAGAATGTAATGCCACCATTATGCTTACCGACTGTAAGCCTAAACATCAAAAAAAAAAAATAAAATACACATTAATTGCAGTGGTCATCACCATAACCTCCGTTAGTTCACCTAACTAGTCACATCATTTGTTTTCAAGTCGGAAAAAATCTTGATTGTAAGCATGTGGCAAAGGATCAAGAACTAATGCCCAGACTTCTTCACATGAAATCTCATCCACCGCATTTGTAGAATAGGCAGTTCCTGTCATTTCACACTGGCGGTGGCAACTGTATTAGACACTAAGCAAATTGGTGCCTATTCAAGGTGTCAACTTGGAGCACAGGTCGCTGGGGATGGTAAATTACAGTAAAACAGCTAGCAACCACGTCAATGTTTTAAAAATGTACCTTTTTTTGTAAATGCTGAAATTGACCCCTAACAGTGCCAGGACAGTGCCATTTCCTCCAGCTTCCCAAAAGAGGAAAACAGTCTGTCAGATATCTCATTCAACAGTTTCCATTTCAGCAGCATCTCCTTTTCTGTAAAGATCAATGGCACTGATTGAAAATGTATAAACCTTCAATCACTGCCATCGATCTGTAAGCTGATCAGCCTGCGGAACACTCGGCTATTTTTTTTTTTTTATAAAGATGATGACAGTTTGAAAGATTGAGCTCATCCATAAAACGGGAGCTCCATTTTTAATTTTTTTTCTGACATCACAGACTCCTGACTCATGTCGTGGTCAGGCTGTTTATCAGTTTACACTGATTCGTTCCTTCGTTATCTTTCACTCGCAAGATCATGTAGTGGTAATTCTACCTGGGTATGTGGCTTATTACATAAATTGCAAAGACTTTACCTGATGTCTGCCTCTTGTCTCTTAGTAAGGTTATCAGATCATCAGCTGGGGGTAGGCTGGACAGAGACAGCTAGCATTTCTCATTTTATGTAAGTTTTTTTTCTTTCCAGTTGAGTGTTCCATGTAAGCTGTAAGTGTAGCCAGAGCAGGTCACAGAGAGGGACTGGGCAGAGAATTGCGTCAGGGACAGGGTGAGGAGTCGGTGGGTCTTTGTCTCTATTCAAATATTGGATTGTAACTGAAAGACTAGCTTGCATTCGGTCTATTGAGCTGATCTTGGGCTAACATAAAAAAGGACAGCATTGTAAAAAGGAAATGTTTTACCCAACAAAGATAGTAAAGACAACACAAGAAATAAAAGAAAACTGACCTATAACATTATTGCTATCTCATCATTTTTTTTTTCTGACAAAAAGTTAAACAAATATGAGGAATTGTGTACAGGCTAGTGCACAGAATGCCCATTTGTCTGACAAGACAGCAACACGTAAAGATTGCATCACATGGGAAGGTGGAAATCAGTCATTTAAAAAAAGGAAAGTATCTCAGATGTAAAAAATGGTACATAACTGAACAATATGCAACTTACATTTAGCAATGTAGCCAACACAGATCCAGATCACATCCAGCAAACCAAATCCCATTCAATTTAGCATGGCGGAGGGACTATTTTGTTAATTTCATATAAAATAAGCAAAAAAAAAATTCAAAACATTATTCAAACTACATTAACTCCTAACATAATAATAGTAATAATAGTAATAATGAACTCTGGGGGCTTATGTTAATATTCAAGTTAATCATCTCCTGGGGGCAATATGGCAGTCAGCTGCACCTTGTGCCACATTATACTCCCAGGGGGTGATTAACTAGAACATTAACGCAACCCCCGTCGTTCATTATTGCTTAACTACTCTCTGCTTCCTACCTGTCAGCCAGTTTACTACCCACCTCCTGTACACTTTGTGAACTTCATATTGTGCTGCTTCACCATGCATTTTCTTTGCAGTACAATGTCGAAGGCCTCCTTGAAATCTAGACGAACTACATCCACTACCTTGCTCCATCCACCTCCCTAGTCACCACCTCAAAAAGTGCAATAGGATAGATAAGGCAAGATCCACCTTTTATGAAACCATTGTGTGTGCTGGAGAGTAGCCCATGTTCGTCTTTCATCAGTAACTCAAAACTCTACCAAACACTGCGGTAAAGCTCATGGCTCTGTAATTATTTGGGTCTGACCTTACCCTCTACTCCTGACATTGGCTGTGTTCCAGACCTCTGGAACTATTCCTGTTTGTAAGGAGTCCTGAACGATATCAGTGAGGTGCCCAGCCAGAACCCCTTTTAACGCCAATATTGTCTTTCAGTGGATACCATGAGGCCATTTGAATTTTCCTTTATTCACACCCTCCAACTTATTAATTTTGGTAAGATCAACACTGCCTCCTGTTTGGCCTGCTCCTCCCCAGAATGTCTACCCTCAACTGGCTGGGACACATGCTACCTGACTTCCTAGCTAAATATTGACATAAATTACTTACTGTATTCAGCAGTGCTTTTTCTTCTGGCTTGCTCAATGGTTCTTCCCTCCCCAATGATCAGTGCCCTGCCTTATCCATGACTTTCTTTTTGTTCTCTATGTATTGCATAAAAGATTTATTATACCCCTTGACCTCCCAGCACAATCCTTTCTTCCTGATCTGCCTTGGCCTCGGCAGTCTTAACCCTGCAGTCCTTCTGTAATTTATCCACTTTCTGCAATGTCAGTTGCATTGCATCTAGTTTGGCATTGTGGGATCCCAGATGCCCTAGAATTTATTAAATGTTTTGATCCATAGCACTAACCATCACAAAGGACATCTGCCAGAGCAGTTATCCTCCTCCTGTGTTGCATGGGTGCATTAGCAGGACCAGTCTCAGGCTACTGCTGCTGCTGCTTCACGCTTCCCCTAACATTTCTTTCTTTCAGTCTCCCCATCATGAGTAGCATGGGTACTACAACACTAACACATAACACCCCCCTACATTTCTTTTGGGGGTGGGGTGTCATGTGTTAGTGTTGTAGTACTCATGAATACCTTTATTTTTATATAGACTGTCCCATAACTGCATACACTGATGGAGTTATGGCTTGTTAAAGTTGAAATGTGGGAAAAACTAAGTCCAAATTCTTTTTCATATGAAGGGATCTTTTTCGTAAGGTTGTGTTATTCATATGAAAAAGATCCCTTCCTATGATACAAGAATGTGAAAAAAATACTAAGTCCAAATTTTTTTCATATGAAGGGCATCTTTTTTTCGAATGGCCCTATTCTTTTTTGGGCTGCAGGTAGAGCCTGCAGCCATCTTGCATTCACTCTAAAAATGAGCTTACCATGGAATTTCCTTTTTGGGCTTTTGGAAGTATCCATTCACAACTGCAAAATAGTGCACTCCCCCTCAGATTTTTGCTGTTTACTGCCCTGTCTTAAAGGCATCTGAAGGCAGGGGGACGCTACTTTGCCTCCCAATTTCTCAGGATATAAACAAACAAAACAAAAAAACTTTTGAAGCTGCTGTCTTTACTAGCCCCTCAATTTAACCCTTGCAGGGCTGCAGACTGAGAATTTGTCCAGCTCAATCAAATAGGTTCATTCTAGTTATTTTGGCAGCCTAGGGGATAACTCATTATCTCCTTGGCCATTTTGTGTCAGAGTAACCATGGAATTATTTTGACTGAATACTGACCCAGCAGCACATGGCTTATTAGGAACATGTGTTGATGTGGGAGACAGAAGCCAGAAATTGATGGTCTGTAAGTACAGGCTTTGTTTTAAAAGTAAGAAAACAACATTTCAAATGTAAAAAATAGGGTTCAGATGTTTTATTAGTTTAATAGAAGTTATAAAAGTTTGTTTAGTGGGTTATTTTTGAAGTACTGGCAAGTGGGCAGGATGGCACAATGACATTCACAGGAGCCTGTTTGAATACATAACCCCCACCACACTTTCACTGTTGGAATGCTGGCTGTCCTTTCCAGCCCCCCCCCCCACACACACACGTAAACACAGAGACAATAAGTGTGATTTTATCAGTTGCTTGCTATAAATGCTATTTGTTTCCAGCCCTGAAACTGACCTGTGCTGGAAAATGTAGTACTGGACAAGGAAACAGTACACAGATACACATACACACAGACAAGGGAGATGCTACAAAGAAATCTTAAGAATTAGGCAAAACATAATTAAAAAGAGCCTGTTTTCCTTCAAAATGTTTCCCTTAGAATTGAAAACTTGAAGGTCTACAGGTATAGGCAGCATCTGGAAAGTCTTAATTACATTAATTTAATGTGTTAGATTATTAGTGCTTCATTATCTTGTAATATATTCATGTGTCCACAAAATACCTGCTGGTACTCATAATGTCCTCCCCCCCACCCAGGAAATAATGTATTTCTTCTTTGTTTTTATTATTCTTTTTGTAACAAGGTAAGTACCACTAAGCCCAGGGCCTGTTTTCAGGGGCAACCAAAGGACACTAGGAAGGTTAAGTAACTCAGGGTCACAAAGTGTGTAAGAGAAGGTTGTGGGTATCAAACCTTGTTCTGCTGGATGTATCAAGTTCATTCACAGCTCATTACTCTAATGTCTAGGCTGTTCTGCCAGACCTATTCTGTGATTTAATGGCCCCACACAGTCCCACTACACAGTGCAATAACACAGTGACCAAGCAATAGAAAACAGCATACAGGAGTAAAACACAAACAAGTGATATGGGATAAGGTTTAACAGGGAAGGCAGGAACAAGGCTCTGGGGAAGGAAAGGGAAGGGTTAAAAAAATAAACAGATAATTGTCAATCCCTGCAATTCCCTCTCCCCCTCATCCTTCAACCCTGTCAGTCCTTCACAGTCCCCACTTACAGACATAGCAATTATGCTATCTCCACAGTCCCTAAGAGCCCCTTGTATTCTATTGGGTAACACAGTTGAATCATCATAGCCCCAATGTTTGATGTAGATGTGGCTATTTAACCTGCACAGTTATTAAGTTTAAAATTAAAGGGATCACTATTTGTAATCCAAAACTAGGTCAAATGGCCAAAATGCAGGTCTTCCACCTGGGCACTCCCAAAAGAGTCATCCCAGTCCTGCCTTTACTATCTAACTAAAAGGATTGTAGGGACAAAGGTCTGATCCAGTACTCATGGTATTCAGATCAAATCAGATCCTAAAAGGTTTTAGATGTATAATGCTGATCTCGCTGGTGTGCAGTAGCTGTAGGTTGCATGCTGTGGCTCTTTACTGTGTCACAGTGGACATAGTCACATGAGAGGCTTATAGGCCTATGATGATTCATCAACTGTGGTACCCAGCAGAATATAGGGGAGCTCATAGGGACAAGGGAGAGGAGAAAAAAAGGATAGTGGTGGTGATTTACCCATACGGCTGGGAGGGAATGGCCCCGCTGGCAACAGTCTGTTGCGGGCCCTGCCATTGAGCTTTTCATGGGCCCCAGCAGGACAAAATCTTCCACTGGCTGAGGGAGTGAGTGAGAGAGAGTCAGACAGACAGACAGAGACTCAGCTGTTGCGTGATTTGAAGAAATTAAGTGTGTATGTGTGTGTCTCTCTTTCTCTTCCCCCTATAGCAGTACTGCTCAGGAAAGTCAATGTCAATGAAGTGTTGCGAGTGGTGGCTGTGGCTCTGTCATCTACCTCAAGGTATGTGAGCCACATAGGCAGAGAGAACTCCTGTGAGATACACACACACACATATGACATATGCACTTCACACTGCAAAGGCAAGTATGCAAAGTACATGTTGTACATGATGCTGCAAATTCAAGGGCCTTTCTACCACATTCCCACTCCCTCCAGGTAATTGAGAAATATGGTCTTCTACTCTAATCGCTGCCACTGGACAAAGGTTAAGACTGAATCATCAGCTACAGGCCCCGACAGAAAAAAAACATTTAAATAGTATTTAGTCAATCAAATAATTAGCTGCAGCCAGTCAAGACATTTAACTGGTGGTACACAAGTATGATCATATTGTATTATAAACAGTCTTCTCACTAAGGGTTAGAGAAATAGGCCATTGGCAACTTTTGTTTGGGTTTAAACCCATACATTTGGTTTGACTTCCAGGATTCAGTAAAACTGTTTCATCTACAAATACAGTAATTCTCATGGTGCAAGCTGACCACAAATAGGGGGTAAGAAAGTCTTAAGGTCAGCAATGAATATGCATTATTATTGCTTACTAGTAGCAGGTGCTGTTTGCATGCATCTGCTGTGGATTGCTGTTTGTGGTGTTGTGACATAGCCTGCAAATCCCACCAAGACAGCCACAGCCCAGTTTGAGCTATAGTAATAGTATTTATTCATCGCTGACCTTAAGACATACTGAATACCCCATGTAGTCTCTACTTTACATGCATTCCACTTTCTATATTTTTTCTCTGTCTGGCTACATTAATTTTCAAATTACATAAGTATACCCCCACCACCACCAAAAAAAAAAAAAAAGTTATGCATCAAAAATCCTAAACATTTAAACATATTAAATTTATGGTATTACACTACATGTGAGGGGTCTTCATTAACTGATACCAACTCTGTGTGCTCTGTGTTCTCAGTGGCACATCAGATCATATGGATCTTGTTGGTGATGACAATGTGAAAGTTGTTAGTGATGTCATCAGAGGAAGGAATGCCTCTCTATTACTTGGGTGGTATGCCAGACTATGGGGCCAGTGCCAGTGGGAAAAGTCCAGATAGACTTGCCACGAGGAGATATAGGAGTGGGACTAAAAGTAGATGTTTAAGCAATAAGATATAACCAAGTGATAGTCAGTGGGAAAGTTACCTGTGCCTTCTGTTGTGGTGTGGCATGAGGTGCAACCATGTGCCTTAAACCACATAGGAAATGGGCAAATTCCACAACCACCCTTGCCATGGAGTGCATTATTGTTATAATAAAATGGACCCGGTTGAGAAACACACTAAAACACAAAATTGATAAATGTTTTTATTAATCGATACATAATGATGTGATGCATCCACCAGTCAATAAAATAATCCTTAATTCAATTGTTTTGTGCAGCTGAAAGTAGATTGTTTGTGTCACAGAAACTGATTTCTCCTAAACAGGTTCATGCCTACCTGATTCCAATACATGTGCTTTTAAGAACTACATAAGCTATTTTTAAAGCACTTGGACTCTACCTTTATTTTCCACCCTGTTTCTTTTTTTCCCTCTTTCACCCACCCCAAAAAGTCTGCACCTTTGGCAGGGAAAGAGGTTTAGCAACTGGACTGTCACGCACCAAGAGACATGGATTCCACATTGGAATGCTTGAGTCTAGTGCAGGCTAGCATCAGGTTCTGATGGTATGGAACTCAGTTTTTTGATTTACAAACTGGAAGATGTTCAAGCATTATCCAGAGAACTGCTGCTTTTGTTTTCTGCCAAGTCCTAGGACTATGGATCTTACTTCAAATTGCTGGTGGGGATAGAGGGATGGACTGGTAGCTCTCGTTCATATTGGGGAGCCTGTAACACCCATTTGCAGGCCTACAGTAGGTGAAAAGATCAATATGGACCATTTTCTATGGCAAAGCAAATACAAATTTGTTGCAGGTGGAAGCCACCTTAATTATGGCATCAGAGGTAGCTGTAGCCCACTCCCGTGGTCTTAATATAACAGGGTTGTGCTCCTACACACTTTTTTCCATAGCAGTTCATTGGGATTAAAAAAACATGCCAGTATGTTTATAATTACTGAGCTTGACTCTCCATAGTCTTTTGTTTTAAAAAGTTTCCAATGTTTCTTTCTAATAATACTTTTTAGATTATTTTCTTATTAATAATTCAGCGTCATGTGTGAATATTCTTTCTTAGTTCCATAATTAACCAAATGGCTACATTTTAGTCTTTAATACATTCTAAGAACCATATACTTGTGACCATTGGTGAGCTCCCTTACATAGTCAGCCTGCACTGTACTAACATTAATGCAGTACTTCTGCATTTACATGCACGACAGACTCTGGTGCAGCGAAAGCACGGCAAGAGTTCCAAGCATTCTTTTACTCACTCTTGCCACACTCCCATTGCTTTAGGCAGCCATATCAACTCTGACCAGAGTTTGTACATTTTTGTAAACATCCCTCTGCTGCCACATTTTCATTTTACTACATTTTGTCTTGCACTTTAGTCCACCCATTGCAAAAATGTGTCATAACTGTGAATCGATTTACAAGACTCAATTCAAATCAAGATGCAAGGTTTATTTGGGGGGCACAGTCCCACCATACTCCACCCTGTCATAACTGACTAACCTTTGGTGGGGAACTGGACTGAGGGTGATTAATCTTGCATACCAAGGTGCCTCCAGCAAGAGAATGAATGAATGGTAATGGGTTACATGGAAGCGGGGTACAAATCTCTGAGAATCTGTCTCTATCCATTTTCTTTTCCAAAGTAGCCCTCCCCAGTAATACCACACCAGCAGATAAACAGACATTGGTAATACAAGTTGAACAGGAACAAACACATCACCTTTTAGGCAAGAGCTGAATATCTGCTCTGCCCTTCTTCATGAGACAGGGTCATAACAAGGCTATGTTGAAAATTTGGTGTACAGATATTACGAAACAACAAATTCATCAGCCTATGTTCATTTCACTAATGTAGGCTTGTAACTTCGGCAATTTTCAAAATTTTTATATCAAATTCCTCATCTGCAACCCTATCGGCTCTGGCCAGATTTTGTTTCATACAGCCATATGAAAAAAGAAATTCGAGTGATGAAAATGATTTTAAAATGTGTTAAAAACACATTTCTGTGTGGTTTTTTCCAAAACCTAACTGTAGACTCCACCTAAAGGGTCTCCAATTAGCAAGATACATGTATTTGTGTCTCAGCAAGATATTAATTTTTATGGCTTTTCAGAAAAAAAAATAGAAACAAGATGGTGGCCATACAAGAAAATAATTTTTCTCTTGAAAAATGAATACCCCCATACAAAACAGAATCTTTTTTCATAGGGGCTAATTTCTTTTTTCATATGACACAGCTATCCAAAAGACCACATGCGCAGAACTGAACATTCAAATCCTTATAACTCTGGAATGTATTACTATTTTTTCACCAAACCAGTGAAAGGCACCACTGTGGCCTAAGTCATTTCTGCCCTGAAAATTTCAGATTATAATTTCAAACCATCCAGGTGCTAGGTGAAGACAAAAATACAGTAAACACCCTCAATATTTTCACTTTTTTTGCTATCCAGATCTCGGAATCTGCACAGCTGACTAGAACAAAACTTGGTAAGTCAAGAGACCTTGGCTTTGAGACTGCACATCGTAAGATTTTTCAAATCTATTGAACGGTGGTGAAGCTATTAAATCACAAAGTTATGGGTTTAACATTTAACAGACTACTCAACCCTAACTATGGTGGTGATACTGCACCACTATAATATATTATAGTGGCATGATACACTATAATATATTATAGTGGAGCAGTAGTGCCACCATATTAAGGATCAAGTAATTAATGTTAAACCCCAATTTTTGCACTTTAATATCTTTGCAGTCGTCCAACAGATTTGAATTACATTTTGCATTCCCGGTCTCCTTGCATAGATCTTTTGACGTGCTCAATTTTGTTCCAGTTGGATGTGTAAATTCCACGATGCAGATAAGTGAAAAAAACATAAAATATTGCTGTTTTTTGCTGTGGTTTTTTTTTTTTTTTTACATCGAGTAGCACCCAGACAGTTCAGAATTTTGATCTGAAATTTTCAGGGTATAAAGGGCTTGGCTCAGAAGGATTTCCTGTGGTGGTTTGGCGAAACAATATTAATAAATTACAAAGTTATTACATTTTAAAAATCTGGGTTCTGAGCATGCTCCGTAAGTACTTCAAAATAGCTGCATGAAGTTTTCGCATGAAGAATCCTTTTTCGTGAGGACAATAATCTTTTTTTGTCTTCTGCCATCTTCTTGTACATTTTTCCCTAAAAATTCTAATTTGGAAAATCATACACATTACATTCTGGAGAGCCACCAACACATGTAGCTTGCTTATAGGGGACCCCTTAGCTAGATTCTGCACTTAACTGTTGCAGAAATGCCCATAATATGTTGCTTTTTAAATTTATAAATCTTTTATTGTGACTCATGATATGAAAAATAATCTTTTTTTTCGTATCATGAGTCATGACAAAAGATTATTTTCATGTTTTCCTGAGGAGAAATCCTTTTTTGCATTGCCGGCATCTTATTCCCTAATACCATTTAGTTATGCAACCCTAACTCCGATCAACAGTGGCATCTTGCAACCAGGACCCCACTAACTTGTTACACAGACAAGGCAACAAACTACAAGTTGGCAGAAAATAAGTATCAGCCCTGGCATTCAGTTAAATACTTGGCTCGGGCATCAAAGAGGTTGGGGGTGATCAGGGCACAAAATAGCATTTATTTTTACTCTGAATCCAGGAGAGTGGTGCCAGGGTCATGCTGTGTCTCCTATCTGAGGGGGCCCCATAACATTTCACTTGGACTCATAGATGTATTGTCTACAACCATAAAATTGGGACCGTATTGTATGGCTCTATTTTCTGACAATATGTTAATCAGAAACTAGGTCAGTACCCCAAGGTTGCACTGTTCAAACATATGACACAACTTGCAGTAGAAGAATCATTTGTTTTCACACAGAAGCAATACTGTACATTCCAAAATGAACCTTTTCCAAAAAAACACAAAAAAACTATGAACTATCCACCCTTTTGCTTAGGGGTCTCTGGATTTCTGACCAAGTGTCAATACAGTGGGGGTTGCCACACACTTTACTTTAAACATCCTGATGAAATGGACTATGTTAACACCTGCAGGGCAAACTGTGCCTAACAGGTAACCAGTTAGCTGTGACTGAGAATACAAGTGAGGTTCTGCCCACCCTGGCCCCAGCTAGCCTCTGCCATTCCTGTTAGGACACTTAAACTGGATCCTTTAACCCCTCCTGGATTGCTAAAGGCATCCTTTACTCTGGATTCCCTAACCCCTCCTGTATTGCTAGAGACATCCTTTACTTTGATGCATTACTTCAGCACATATCTGTGGTGAACAGGGTCCTGACTGAAGTGTAATCTAGCCAGCATATAGCACATACACCACCAGACAACCCAAAAGTCTTTACCAAATGCTACTGCACTCACAGTTTGGTATACCCCTTGTTACAGGCATCTACCAAACACTACTGTATTCACAGTTTGCTATTCCCTTTGTTACAGGCATCTGACAATAAATGAAGACACATTCCTTCCTTGAAATCCATAGCTTTTACCAGAAAAGTCTCTTTCTCTAGGCAACTGTGACACTCTTTAGTCCATCAGGGGTTACCCCTTAGAACCACTAATTTCTCAGTCCCTGTTCACATTTCAAAAGAAACTAACCCACTGGAGTCTCACTGGCACAGGTCTCCACCACTTCTTTTAGGCACACTGTTGTTCCACTCACTAGGGTGAGAAAATGATGACCAGAGGTCCTTCACCCAGCCTAAGGGAGGCTGGCAGGCACCTTTTGCCTCTGCTGGACAGAGAGCTCCTTTCTCTTCACTCTCCAAACTGGAACTCCACACTGAACTCCCAAAATTCTAAACCGTTTCCCCTGTAGCTGAGGTAAAAGGCTTATGCTGCTGAGACAGTTCTTTTATAATTCAAATTTTATTAAAGTTTCCATTACAGAGAACGAAATCATGGTGGAGTACATCATAAACCCCAAAGGGCAGACACAAAATACAAAATGATTCGCTCTCCCCACCCCTACCCGCCCAACCCAATATCCACCTAACAACCCTAGCGCATTGGTACTCTTTAGCACAACACCAGAGAATATAACCTGGAAGTACTTAGGCCTGTCGTGCATAAAGAGTCTGCAGTGGACCCCAGATCTTATCAAACTTTTCCAGTTTGTTGTATAGACTGGCAATGGTCCTCTGTTCTGAGGTTCACCAACAATTCCTGAAGCCATTCAACATAAGATGGTACCTCCATGTCCTTCCAGTGCCTCAGCACCACCTTTTTAACAGACATCGACATCAATGCTATGTGATACCTCCTGTTCACCACCGAAATAGAGGAGAAATCCCCGAGAAGACATATTTCGGGGGTGAACAATTCTGAGATCCCTAAAAGAGGATCAGCATGTTGATTAATCATGGTCCAAAGTGGGACGATTTTAGGACAACTCCAGAAAATATGAAGGAGGTCACCTTCTTGAGACTGGCATCTTGTGCAAAGGGGGAAAGACATCAGACCCTGTCTGGCAAGCCTCTGCGGAGAATAATAAATGTTATGGCTGCTGCGACAGTTCTAAATGACATCACTCATTATCCACCTAGTCTAGCTAGGTAAACAGTGAGTTGTGTGTAGAGATCTTCTAAAGAACTCCCTACTGACTGCCCAGAGACCTACTTGATCTGACGCTGATGGGGTTGTAGTAACCCCAGAGGACTTGGTGGTTACACTCACTGCCAATAAATTAACCTTGCTGTCAGCAGCAAGGGCTTTGGACTGCAACACAGGCTATCCAACCTCAAGAGCCTTATCGGGAAAGTTGGTCATACTCCCCCTACCCATACCAAGGCTTAGGCAGGTTGCACCAGAAAACAGTGGCCCACTGAAGCAACTTCAGCTTTACCTGACAAACTAGTATGGGATTCTTTCCAGTGGCTCCAAGGAACTGCCTGAAGCATGCCCTGACAGAACACCACTGATGGCCCATACTCGAATTAGGACCTCTAACCTGTCTATCCCCCTAGTCCACTACAGAAAAGCTATTTAATCCATGCTACACAAGGGGTAACCTATACCAACACACACTTGACAATTTGCACTGTGTACTGCTTTAGAAACACACATATGGCATTGCTATGCATTTTCCAAAACCCCAGTACTACACACTTTAAACCTGGAAAGCAAAAAATGTTTAACATTTCCTAATTAAAACATTTTAAAACACACAAAAAGAAGGACTTCATTGAGCTCAAACATCTTCTTGTCTTCTTTTCTTCTTTCATGCGCACATCTAAAAGAAAACAACCTGCAAACAAGAAACAATCTACAAAAAACAGTAATGAGACCTCCAACCAGCAGAATACAATCCAATCCCCAAAATATTTTACATAGAAACATAGAATTTGACGGCAGATAAGGACTGCACGACCCACCTAGTCTGCCCATTTCCCCACCTGATGGATAAGCTGCAGATTCCAGTTAACCAACAGTTTACTTCCTCCTACCCCCCCCACTAGAATTGCTTTGTCTGACCCATGCATTCTTAAATTCTCCCACTGTCCTTGAATCTACAACCTCCTCAGGAAGGCTGTTCCATGCATCCACTTTTTAAAAGGGTTTTCTACAAAAGACAGTATCAAAGTACCAAAGAAACACATACAAAACATTTTGGTGGAAGGATACCCTACATTATCCAAACTAAGGAAACATTCAAGAAAAGTCACTGCAGGCCGAAGCCAAATCAGAACTGTTCTTGCCCATAGGCTCAAGGCCTACTGGGAACTTTAGACAAGATCCAGATGTCTGCTGGACCAAACAGAACGAAGGCATCTCTTCAGTGGGCTGTTCATAAACATAAAAAAGTAAGAGGAAAACGTGATCCTACAAGTTCCGACGTGCAGGTTGACAGTTCTGCATTACCTCTCTGGATCTGGACTGGATCTCTTCTCCTTCTTTGGCTGAAGACAAATCTTTGGAACAAGCTCTTTGATGTCACCTCTGGACCTGGTTGCTGCTGATCATGGAAGAATGCTGCAGGTACAACATCCCCTGTTGATCCCAGGGGGGTTACTGTCTCGCTCCCAGGGGTGATGCTCTTCTGCCATCCGGATCTTCTTTCTTTAGCAGATTGCCTGAAGAGTTGGGTGTTGCACTCACCATGCTGGACATCTTCTGGTTTTGCTTTCTTTCAAGCTGGCATCTTCTGATGTTGGTACTCAAGGGTAGTACCACTTGGGATGAGGACCATATATGACTATTTCATCAGGGTGTACAATTCTGGTAGTGTGGACTGTCTCATTTCCATTTCTATCAGTCACTCTCATGGAATTGAGATAGAGGGTGGACTCAATCTCCACAACTTGAACCTGTCTAGGCAAATTTTTATACACACAAATATGTACAAACTAGATTTTTTTTCAAACTCTATTTATTCTCATTGCCTTACCCAGGACTCTATCCAGAGGCTCACTTGGCACTGCCATGTTTCCACCCACTTGAAATCCTCCGTTTCTCCTCTGTGGCCCATCTCTCTAGCCACTACCTCCACTCAACCCCCGGCTGAGTCCCTCAAGGTGGGATCACCTACTCCTCTGGTACTCTATCTAGTATCTAGTAGAGTGGCCAGGCAGGAAGGAGAGCCAGAGAAATGAATGGAAAGACCCAGCACTGTGCATGGTTGGCTGGCCACTGTAGCCTCCCTCACCTACTGGTAGGCAGGTTTTTTCTTTGTTCCACCCCCTCATGGAGTCATGCAATGGCGTCAGTGCAGGGCAGCCTGCAGATGTCCTGCCGACACCAGACCCCATCTACTAATTCCTGCTTCTGGATGATGCCTCCAGCCTCTGGCAGGGGCTGCCATTGAGCGAGGAATCCCCAGAACCCACCCCAGAAGAAAAGAGCAGTCCTCCAGATGCTCAATCTTCTCCTTCCCTTGCTGACCCCTGGCAGCTCAGGCTCTTTCCCGAACCAGGGTTGTCAGCAAGGTGCGAGGTGTGGCGTCCAGTGCCTCATCCCTCAGTGCCACCAGGCCAGCCCATACACAAACTAGATTTACTGCTAGCTCTGACTTCTTCCAGCAACTATTCTTCTCTATTGTCCTCAATTTCTTCCCATATCCATCTTTTGAAAAATGGATACTTTTGTCCAAACTCTTTCTCAGCCCTGCGTCTGATCGGGTGTTCCTCTTTACTACTCTTAGGTAGACTTAGACAAAGAGGCTTGACTTGGAGGAGGCCAGACCTGGTCAAGCTAGTCTGATTTGTTCAAAGCAGGGAAATGGCAGTCCATCCCTGCACTCATTAATATTTCTCTTGCGCCCTGCACAGTCTCTAATGGCTCAGCTATAGCTATATAAATATATACATCAAAAAAATAAACAGTAAAAATCATAATAGCCCATCTGTATGTGTTGGTCCTGGTTTGCTTGTGGCTTTTCTACCATTAATGCACAAAGGAAAATTTATTTTTAACTTTTTAGTAGTTTCATTTTTTTCCGTTTTTTTAACATAATCATTGTTTAAAGTAAATGTCATAGTTACATCTTTTTCTGAGGTTTACTCATCAGTCAGTTTTGCATGTATATTCTTGACGCTATCTTGCTTCTTCTGTGGACCAAACCTGTTTTAAATTATATTCAGTTTTGTTTATATTTATTTACTTTATTTTTCTACACCTTGTCTGTCACATTGCTTTATGTATAGATTCATATATGCTGGATATTTCTCTGATATTCCATGTAAATATTTATAACTTTCTACATGGTAGGTAATTAGTCCATACGGTATGTTCTTGTAACCCACGTTAGATAAAAATTTTATTGAGCACATAGTATATTAATGTTTCATGCTCTTTCAGGAATTTTTTTATATTTATTTCATTGTTCACATTTTAACATTCTGTCTCTCACTGAACATTAACATAAACAGACATGCAAGATATAGTCCCTTAAAGAACAGAACTGCAAATATGGGACTCCTAGTTTGTCACCCCTTATACCTCCCCTACCCTTTGCTCCCCACCCCACTTTTTATGTTGATTGTGCGCAGCGCAAGAAACATATTGACACAGCTTGCTGAGAAGCAGGCTGTGGAGGCATGGCACTGTTGTGGTCATTGCCCCCACAGCCTGCACAGGCTTGTCCCGCTTCCCCAATGCCGTTGCAGGCTGCTGGTGACACAAGTTTGGAACGTTCGCACCAACTTGTGACAAATCAGCTGCTGCAATCAGGGGCCACCTTGTCATTGCAGTGTAAGCCATCCGCTGCAATGAGGGAGTGACCCGTCATTGCTGGGCGAAACTAGCAACCTTGATATTGTTTGAGAACAGGGTGGCAGGTTGCCACCCTGTTCACAAACAATATAGCCCCCAAATGTTTATCTGCTGACGGGGAGCCCACTCCGTGTCGGCATAATGTGCCCTCCCCATTTCAGTGTCTGTCGATGGGGTGCCCAATCCCCGTCAGCAAAAAGGAATTATCCCCCTTTGTTATTTGCTGATGGGGTGCCCAATCCCCATTAGCAGAAAGGAATCCCCTTTTGTTGTTTGCTGAAGGGTGCCCAATCCCCATCGGCTACAAGGCCCCCAAAGCAAGACTCCAGTGGCACACTGGAGCCCACCTCAGCGTCCAAATGCCTGGTGAAGGTAAAACCATCACGCATTATCTTTTTTTTTTACCTGTAAAGAAAAATGGTCCTCAGCGGTCTCCCAGACCCCTCCAGCAACCCGCGCCCACCCATGGTGCACTTGCGTCCCCACACCCCTCACCCCCATACTTACCTCCGGAGTCTGGGTGCGATGGTCTTGGTGGACCAGGAACATGTCTGCATTCTTCAAAGCTTGACCGCGAACCGAGGAAATGCCGTAAGCTGTGTAATGGAGTAAATAGGGTTTTTTCAACTTTGCAGCATAGCTCAGGGATTTTTTGGAATTTTGTCACCAAATTTTCAACATGGGGTTTTTGGGACCCCTCCTCATGAATGCTTCAACTGTCATGATGTTAATTGGCCCCAAAAAGTGATTTTGCGGTCATTGCGTGGAATCACCCTTTGGGGACGATTAACGAAACGACAGTGCCAGTGTTCATGAGGTGGGCTCTCAAAAAGTCTATGTTACAAATTTGGTGGGAAAAATCCCCAAAATTACTGTTTTACGAGCATGCACTGCACAGTTGTGACGCACACTCATAACTTCAGGAATTTGCAATATTTTGATGCCAGATTTTCAACATTGGCATTTTGTCACACCTCCTTGTGAACAGTACACCTGTCATTGTTCACATCCTGGTGGAAATGTGTTTTTGATTTCCGGCACAGAATAGTGCGGTTGCTGTTGGAAATCAGTGTTCGGGAGAGATTAAGAAAATGACAGTGACACTGTTCATGAGTAGAGGTCCTGAAATGGCTATGTTGAAAATTTGTTAACGATGCTCCATAAAATGACTGTGTTACAAGTGTGCATTGTGCAGTTTGCACGCATGCTCATAACTTCGAGAATGTATAATATTTTCACTCCAGATTTTCAACATTGCCATTTTCCCACACCTACTTATGAACATTTTTCCCATCCTGGCCGAAATGTGTTTTCACAGTTCCAGCACAGAATAGAGCAGTTGCTATGGGAAATCACTGTCCGGGACAGAGTAATAAAATGACAGTGATACTGTTCATGAGCAGAGGTCCTAAAATGCCTATGTTGAAAATTTGGTGATGATAGCCCATCAAATGACTGTTTTACAAGTGTGCATTGCACTCTTTCTACACACCCTTGTAATTTCGCAGATTCGTAATATTGTCATGCCACATTTTCAACAATGGCAATTTTTTACACCTCATTATGAGCAGTACAGCTGTCATTTTTCACATCCTGAGTGAAATGTGGTTTCACAGTTGCGGCACAGAATAACATGGTCACTGTGGGAAATCAGTGTTCAGGACAGATTAAGAAAATGTCAGTGGCACTGTTCATGAGCAGAGGTCCTAAAATCACTATGTTGGAAATTTGGTGTCAAAACTCCATAACATGACTGTTACAAGCATGCGTTCAACTGTTTCCATGCACCCTTGTAACTTCACAAATTTGTAATATTTTCATGCCACATTTTCAACAGTGGCATTCTTTCACACCTCCTTATGAACAGTACAGCTGTCATTTTTCACATCCTGGCTAAAATATGTTTTTGCATTCCTGACTAAGAATAGCACGGTTGCTGCGGGACATCAGTGTTTGGGATAGATTAAGATGGAACGAGTGAGGGGGGGTGACCGAGCTCAACTGAGCTCTGTCGGCACTGCTCCAGATTTGTTTGTGGGCATAAAAATGCCCCAACACAAGAGGCCAGTACAAAAGGGCAGCCTGCAGCACTGGGAGAAACAGTATGAGTGAGTGAGACAGGGGGACTGAGTGAGCTCAACAGAGCTTTATCAGGACTGCTACAGATTTCTTTGTTGGCAGAAAAAGGTGCCAATGCAGGCAGGAGCCCCATACAAAAGGGCCGCTTGCAGCGCCACAATAAACAGAATGAGTACATGACAGAGGGAGACTGAGCAACCTCAATGGAGCTTTGTCGGTACAGCTGCGGATTTATTTGTTAACAGACAAAGGTGCCAATGCAGCCAGCAGCCCCGTACACAAGCGCAGTCTGCAGCATTAAGAGAAACAGAATGAGTGAGTGACAAAGCGGTAGTGAGCGAGCTCAATGGAGCTCTATTGTGATTGCTGTGGATTTCTTTGTGGGCAGAAAACGTGGCAACACAGGCAGGAGCCCAGTACAAAAGGCCAGCTTGCAGCGCGGGCAGAAAGGGAATGAGTAAATGAGACGGGGAGTGAGCAAGCTCAGTGGAGCTGTGTCGGGACTGCTTCAGATGTATTTCTGGCCAGAACAAGCCACTAATGCAGGCAGGAGCCCAGTACAAAAGGGCAGCGGCAGGAGACACAGAATGAGTGAGTGAGGGAGGGGGACTGAGTGAGCTCAACAGAGCTCTGTTTGGGACTGCTGCAGATTTATTTGCGGGCAGAAAAAGGCAGCAATGCATGTAGGGGCCCAGTACAAAATGGCTGCCTGCAGTGGCAGGAAAACCAGAATGTGTGTGTGAGAGCGGGGGAGTGAACGATCTCAATGGAGCTGTATTGTAACTGCTGCAAATGGCGGCAATGCAGGCAGGAGCCCAATAGAAAAGGGCAGCCTGCAACGCCACCAGAAACGGAATGAGCAAGTGAGAGAAGGGGACTGAGCAAACTCAATGGATCATTGTGATTGGTTGGCATCCATGGCACTCCAGACATTACCTCATGGGTTACAGCCCACCTGATAGGCTAATGATGCACATGACCCAGATCAGATTTCCAGTATATCCAGGTCCCAGGAACCCTGCTCCAGTTTTGAATCGTGCATCTGAATAGGCAAGAAGCATACCAGGAATCCCTGCCTGCTCTAAACAAGGTAGGAACCAGCTTTTCTGCTTTTTTTGTTCAGTTATTTACCCTACCCACTCTAACTACAAAGATTTAACAGGGCTCTCAAGAGTAGGAGCCAGTCCTTGTTTAAATTCCGTTGTTTGTTGCCTGCCCAGAAATGTTTTCTCTGGTTAAGCATTGTTTAAACTCTGTTTGTTTGCTGCCTAGAAATGTTTTTTTGCTATGGTTAAGCTGATTACACTAGGTGTAACCAGTTGATTGAGCCCCACGTCCTTTTTTTCCCTCGATGGGGCTCCGCTAATATGGGGGTGGCTGCCGGTGTTATTATTTGGCCTTCAGCCTCTCCCCAGTCCCTTTGGGCAGTCCTGCCATGTGTGTGGCCCAAGTTACGGTCTAGGGAACGCTTCCTCCACGCCACTGTGTTCGCTCCAGGCCGAGCGTTCTCCTTGGCGCTCGGTGCACGAGTGTCACGGTAGGCCGTTGCCCCCCCCCGCACTCCCTCACCTCTGGTGTTGTTGGTGTTGAGCTCCCGGCTGAGCGCTGCTTCCATCTCCTGGCACTTGGCTAGGTGAGTTGCGGTAGGCCACAGGCCTACTCCCCCCCCACCTCGCGAGAAGAGGAAGGAGGCCAGAGCTCTTCTCTCGCCGCTCTGCTCACCTCCCGTCTCCTTCACATACGCGATGGCTCAGACCACAATTCGGGAGGTGGAAAGCGAGCTCTCGCACGGACCCCAGTAGGCCTCGTGGGGACCTTCTAGCGTGAGGGGCTGGGGGCGAGATCCTCGTGTGCGTGCGGCTTGTTCCTCCAGCTGCTTCCTCCGGCGCCTTCTCCTCCTCTCTCCTCACTCTGGATCTTCGGGGAGGTGGAGCAGCACTAGGCGTGCAGCCTGAAAAAAAAAAAAACCGGAGGCGTTCTTTTTCAGGGCTCGAGGACCAGTCCTTCACCCTCAACTGCAGGGGGGGGTCGAAAGCAACTTAGAGTCCGCAGCCTCAGGACCAGGAGTCAGGGGCCAGCTGGTGAGCGCTCCCAATCTTCTGCGAGCCGTGGCTCACCCCCCCCACCACCACCCGGACCTCAGGACCTCCACTCTCAGGCTCGCCTAGTAGGCATTCCAGCTTGGCCTCCAGCCCCGGGAAGCCTACCCTGTAGGCGCACGCGTGGTTCAGGGGAGTTTGCATAAGCAGGAGCCCAGTGTTCTGTTGGAAGAGTAAAAAAGGAGCATACTATTTTACCCTACTCGGGTCCCTCCCATAGAGACCCCAGTGGAGTTTTAACGGAGTCCCTCTCTCCGCATGGTGGCCCCGGCCCCCTCCCACAGCGGGTCTCGGCACCACCAAAACTCCCCCGTGGTAGGGGTCCTCCCATAGCACCCCCTATACTCAGGCGCTCCCTCTGTTCCTCTGCCCCCCCCCTCGCTACCGATGGGGACAAAAAAAAAAAAAGAATACATATAAGGGGGACAGAGAGAGGGATAACGGGGTTATCGGTCTCCTTACAAGTCTACCTTTCTCTCTAATTCCAGATGGTAAAGGCCAAGAAGTGTCTCCATGCAGCAGCGCCAACCTCCTCCCCAAACCCCTGGGCCCGTGTGCGGCCTGCCTCCTGGACGATGACCTTTCCTCGATGGAGAGGACACCACCTCTGGCCCCTCCAACCCCGGATCCAGCAATTTGACGTGGGTGGACCCGGGCTCCCTATTGATCCAGAACCAACAAGCAGCAGTGGCCATGATGGAGAGCCAACAGAACTTCATGCTCAAGATCATGGAAAAGCTGGAGGCCCTCACCCAGAACAGGGCGAGACCGCCCAGCCCGGAACCCAACAGGACGAGGGGTGTACCAGAGGATCCGTCCATGCCTGAGGACTCCCGCCCGTCGCACCACACGACGGCATGCCGGAGGAAGGGGAGAAAGATGACGCGGATGAAGAAGAAGAGGAGGAGGAAGCTGGGGTGGATTCGGACGCAGAGGACATGGACCTGCAAGCAACACCGTCTCTGACCTCCAAACTGTGCTCATTCGACACCATTCCGGGGCTCATGAAGATGATCAAGGCCACCATGGGCCTGGGCACTGAGGAGCTGAAGAGGGCAAGCCCGAGTCGAAGCTCAATCCAATGATCCAGCTAAGAACCATGACCACAGAGACCTTCCCAGTATGCCCAGCCATCGAAGAGGTTGTTAGCACGGAATGGCAGTCTCCCGATCCGGGCAGAATGCCGAACCGCAGAAATTTGAACAGAATGTACCCTGTACAGGGTGATAAATCGGATATTTGGTGCAAGGCACCCACTATTGATCCACAGGTGGCGGCCCTGAGCAAAAAGACTGTGCTCCCATGTGGCACCATAGCCCTCAAGGACCCAACAGACAAGAGAATCGAGGATATGCTCAAGAGGACGCTCGAGATCGAGGGAACCACTGCCAAGGCAATGACCACCGCCATTTACACCTCTCTGGCACAGATTCGCTGGCTCGAGGAGCTCCAGGAGCAGGCTAACCCCAAATCCAGGGAGGCAGAACTGCTGGAGTGCACCTTGATGCAGCCAAATATCTGGCTGATATGGCAGTGGACCCGCCACGCCCAGGCAAGGCCGCCGCCATCAACCGGGTCCTAGAGCTCTGTGGTTAAAACTCTGGACGCTTGATGCAGAATCCAAAACATTATTACAGAACTTACCTCTCAAGGGAAATCATGTCTTTGGGAGGGACTCAGAATTATCTAAAACAAAAGGAGGAAGGTAGGACCTCCTTAGGAATAGGTCCAAACCCTCCTATCTGCCCTCCGCAAGATGGAGGTTTCGGGGCGGAAACAAGCTGGGCCAAATCCGCAGGGACTCCTTTCAGCAGAGCCACTCCTTTCGAGGTAGAGGCTCCCCCTCCAGCTCCCGCGGCCCCTCTTTTCAGAGCTACCAGTCCGCTCCCTTCAGATCTCGGGGACAAAGATCCGGAAGTCGAAGTAGAGGCTTCAGGGGAAAACAGTGACTACCAATGGCCCAAGATTTGCGGTCAGGACCCGTACCCACCAGTAGGGCAAAGGCTAGCCCTGTTTGCCCACCGCTGGACGGCCACCACATCGGACAGGTGGGTACGGGACGTAGTATCCAAGGGATACGCCATCGAGCTATCCCACACCCTTACCCCACACAGGTGCGTGTCATCCCCCATGTCCAGAAGGAGAGCCTCTCCCCATCAGGTACAACGGATTCTAGCAGAGCTAATCCAAAACAGGGCCATCCAGCCCGTCCCGATTCAGGAACAAGGAATGGGCACGTACTCCATCTTCTTCCTGGTCCCCAAAAAGTCGGGGGAGCTCAGACCTATTCTGGACCTAAAACAACTGAACCGACACGTGGTTCCCCACCGATTCAAAATGGAGACCATTCGGTCCACCCTCCAGTGCATCAGGGTGGGCGACTTCATGACATCCATCGATCTGAAGGACGCCTACCTCCACATCCCCATCATCAGAAGGCACAGGCAGTTCCTTCACTTCCACATCCTGGGCCATCACTTCCAATACAAGGCGCTCCCCTTTGGCCTGTCCTCGGCCCCCAGAGTTTTCACCAAGGTCTCCATAACTCTGGTGGCCAGACTCAGGGAGCAGGGGTTAGACATTATTCCGTACTTGGACAACTGGCTCATCCGTGCCCGCTCCGAGGACCAGGTGCGAGCGCATACGGAACTCACCTTGCAGGCTCTCGAGGACCACGGCTGGGTGGTGAATCGGGAAAAGAGCCACCTCCGCCCCACCCAACAGATCGAGCACCTCGGGGCCCTCATCAACTCGGCCAAAGGCTGGGCGAAACCATCCCCGAGCCGAGTTCACAACCTGTGGGAGCTGGCGCACGAGTTGAAATCACGCACCCACACCACGATGGGGAAGGTAGCTCGACTACTGGGCTGCATGGCCTCCTGCATCGACCTCGTGCCCTGGGCCAGGTGGTGCATGCGCCCACTCCAGAACTATGCCCTGTCTCACGGGGCGCCGAACGAGCACAACCTCCAGTGTGTGGTGCCACTGCCCGTAGCAGTAAGATCATCCCTGGTCTGGTGGACAACAGTGGGGAACCTGACCAGGGGAGTTCCCCTAGAGGCTCCTCGCTCGGTCCCCATAGAGACAGACGCCAGCCTCTCCGGCTGGGGGGCCTGTCTAGGGGACGCTTCAGCACAGGGAACGTGGTCCCCAGCGGAGACACAACTATCCATCAATGTTCTGGAGATGAGAGCCGTATTCCATGCCCTGAGGACATTCAGACGACTCATCCTGGGTCGCTCGGTCCTGATCCGGTCCGACAATCGGGTGACGGTGGCCTACATCGCGAAACAGGGGGGAACCAGAAGCAGGGTCATGTCAAAGGAAGCTGCAAGGGTGATCAACTGCGCGCAGACACACCTCTCACATCTGGGAGCAGTGCACCTTGCAGGGAAGCTGAATGTCAGGGCAGATTGGCTCAGCAGACAACAGATTCATCCGGGAGAATGGAAGTTGCACCCGGCCCTCTTCCAGACAATCCAGGCAGCGTGGGGACCTGTGTCCATGGACCTCATGGCATCACGGGACAACGCCCAAGTCGACATGTGTTACTCACGGTTCAGGGACGCCCACTCCCAGGGCACGGACGCCCTGTCACAGACCTGGGGGCGGGAGTACGCGTACGTCTTCCCGCCACTCCCTCTATTACCGCAGGTACTGACCAAGATCCGAGAATCACGCGTCATGATCATTCTGGTGGCTCCCTACTGGCCACGCAGATCATGGTTCGCGACGATCAGAGAGATGTCGCTGGCCAGCTTCCGGATACCCGACCACCCAGACATGCTGTCACAGGGACCGGTACTTCACCCGTCTCCTCGGACCCTAAAACTCACGGCCTGGCTCCTGAAAGGAGGAGATTGACGGCAACCGGGTATCACAAATCAGTCATCGGTACACTGCTTCAGTCTAGACGGGCCTCCACCACGTCCACATACGAGAGGCAATGGACCATCTTCTCGCAGTGGTGCCAAAGGAGAGGGTCGGTACCAGAACAATCCATCCTGGCCACCATTCTCCTATTCCTCCAGCAAGGAGTGGACAAGGGGCTGGCCCCCTCTTCCCTAAGGGTACAACTGGCGGCCATGGGACTCGTGGAGGGGCACCCACCGGGAGCTCACCCAGACGCCATACGCTTTGTGAGAGTGGTAGAACTCCTCCGACCTAGGACCAGACCAACCATTGCACCATGGGACCTACCTCTAGTACTGGGATCCCTCAAATCGGCCCCATACGAACCGCTCCTAGGGGCAGACCTTTTCTGGGTCAGCCTAAAGACCACCTTCCTCGTGGCCATCTGCTCGGCCAGAAGAATCGGAGAACTTGGTGCCCTATCGTGCGCGGAGCCATATACCGTTTTCACCCCTCAGGGGGTCAGGCTGAGAACAGTGCCAGCCTTCCAGCCAAAGGTCTCGACAAAATTCCACAGGGAGCAGCCTATCGATCTGCCCACCCTGTCATGAGATACCCTCCAGGGCCATGGCGGGGCCCCCCATCCCCTGGACGTTGGGTCGGCCCTATCAGTCTACCTGGCCAGGACCCGCCCCATCCGCAAGACTGAGAGGCTGTTCATTGTCTCAAAAGGGCAGAGATGGGGGCTCGCAGCCTCCAAGACCACAATTGCAGGATGGCTCAGACGGGTCGTCCAGCATGCCTATACGGTGAACCAGATGACCTCACCACAGGGGATCAGGGCCCACTCCACCAGGGCGGTTGCCACGTCTTGGGCGGAGAGAGCCTCGGTCTCCTCGGAGGATATTTGCAGAGCGGCCACCTGGAGCTTCTTGCATACTTTTGCTAGGCACTACAGGCTGGAGCAGCTCCAGGACTTCAGGTCATCTTTCACAACCAGGTTCTGTCAGCGGCCTCTACACCCGGACACTCCAACTCACTCGCCTCCCACCGGAGTGCTAACTGCTTCTTATCTCCCATGAGGTAATGTCTGGAGTGCCATGGATGCCAACCCAATCACAATGGTGTTTACTCATCTGATGGTGATTGTGTTGGTTGGCATCCATGGCACTCCAAGGCCTCCCCGGAGTGATCTGAGCGTCCGCTTCAAGGGCAAAGCAGGGGGTCTCCTACTTCCCTGTGCCTCAGGGGAGTTGCTTACCTGCTAAGATCAGTCGAACCCTAGGTTTGAGTTTTAGTCTGTAAATAATAGAAATAAATGCAGGCCTCTGGCCTTCTTTACACCATGTCGTAGTAGGCCTCCTTTGTGCGTGACTATGTACATACTGTTTGTTCTTCTCTCTTGTACTAACTAACCTTATTTCAGCTATGGAAGATTCAAACTGGAGAGCAGGGGTTCCTGGGACCTGGATATACTGGAAATCTGATCTGGGTCATGTGCATCATTAGCCTATCAGGTGGGCTGTAACCCATGAGGTAATGTCTGGAGTGCCATGGATGCCAACCAACACAATCACCTTTACCAGGTGAGTAAACACCCATTGTCGGGACTGCTGCAGATTTCTTTGTGGGCAGAAAAAGGCACCAACAGAGCCATGAGCCCAGTACAAAATGGCAGGCTACAGCGCTAGGAGAAACAGAATGAGTGAGTGACACAGGTGGAGTGAGCGCCCTCAATGGAGCTCTGTCGGGACAGCTGTGGATTTCTTTGTGGGCAGAAAAAGGTGCCAACACAGGCAGGAGCCCAGTACAAAAGGGCAGCCTGCAGCGCTGGCAGAAACGGAACAAGTGAGTGAGAGAGGGGGACTCAGCAGGCCCAACAGACCTGTGTTGGGACTGCTGCAGATTTCTTTGTGGGCAGAAAAAGCCACCAATAGAGGCAGGAGCCCAGTACAAAAGGGCAGCCTGCAGTGCCAGGAGAAACAGAACAAGTGAGTGAGAGAGGGGGAGTGAGCCATCTCAATGCAGCTCTGTCGGGACAGCAGCGGATTTCTTAGTGGGCAGAACAAGGTGCCAATGCAGGCAGGAGCCCAGTACAAAACAGCAGCCTGCAGCACCGGGAGAAACAGACTGAGCAAGTGACAGAGGGGCAGTGAGCAAGCTCAACACACCAGCGCAATCAACATTCAGCATTGACAAATGCTTGTTTGTTTTGTTTTGTGCACTGTTGATGTTATGCTGTTTCTCTCAGATGTTGGTTTATAGCCTGAATGATGCGCACCTCCAGGGGGAACCCCAGGCCTATATATTGCAGCATTGTTTGACTTCGGGTGGGGATGGCTCGGCACTGTTTTCTGTTGATTTAAGACATGAGAGGGACTCACTGAGCCCCTTCCTCCTTCTAGACTCTCCCTATTTAATTGGAGAGGATACTGTGTTTACACTGCCCATTTTGACTTACTTTTGGGGAGAGTGGTATGGCTGCTTCTATGCCCCTCTTATATTCTCCACCCTCTTTTTTTTCTCTCTCCTTTTCCCCCAATTAGACCCCATATCTTATAACCATTACTAGGTTAATTGGATATTTCCTTTCTCCTCTCATTACGGGATAAACCGGGTGAGACTTAACAAGCTCTCCTTAGAGTGGAGGGTTTATGTCTGGGCAATGGTAACCCTAAGACAAGCGCGAGCCGAACCACATACAGGGCACCTCCTCATTTGGGAGGTAGTCCTGTTGGGTCTTTCCTTGATCCTCAGGTGGGTCTGTCCCCCCCACGTGGAAGACGGAAACCCTTGATTCCATTACACCCTCTATTGGGGGTTTTATTGGGAATTCACAGGGGTGTTTCAATGTTGACACCCCACACTTGGGAGTCACTAAGTTTACAATTTTGGTTTGGGATTCGGGGGTTATAGAGGTCACCCACAGTTACTGTTTTGTTCAATACTTGTTAGTATGCTTTTTTCACCTTTTTTTCTACTTAAATGGGCCAGGGTTAGGCCCAACTGGTTGTTTATTAAGGTTAAAAAACTAGAATGAGACATATGAGAAAAAATATACACACAGCTGTTTTTGGAATGGTTTTTTGCAGTATGAGATGGAATGCCTCTGAGGGTTTGCTAGCTCCGCTCATTTGCTGGGAGGGTGGACGGCACCCCAAAGAGAGGTCCATTTCCATCCTCTCCTTCTCTCCTATCTGGGGAGACAGAAAATACACATGAACAAAAATGGCAGTAAACCCAGTTAAAATATACTCTATAAATATCAATGGAATTCATAGCCCGATAAAGAGGGCAAGAATGATGCAATCCCTAAGGAGGCAGGTGGACGGTGTATATTATTTGCAAGAAGCCCACCTCCCAGATACAGAACACCAGAAATTAAAGTGGTGGAAAGGTACAGGGTATATGCATCCTCACACCCTAGTGGTCGCAGGAGAGGGGTGGCTATCCTCATTCCTGCCTCAAATCAATGGGAACTGAAAGAGATGATCATGGATACTCAGGGGCGATTTATGATCTTTACTGGTAATTTATACTCTCAGGAAGTCACTCTGGTAAATGTGTACCTTCTCCCCCCCACCAAGTCCTCTAGAGCTGTACTTAGTTTTTTCCTTAACAAGGTTATTGATAACCTCCATGGTACTTTAATAATGGGAAGGGATTTTAACCTTGCTTTATCTCCGCAGTAAGACTCCTCTTCCCCGAGAGCTTTTCGGTCTACTGGTGCGTTGAAATATTTAAAGGGAGTGTTGTCACGCTTGGGTATAGTGGATGCCTGGAGAAAATTGTATCCAACAAATTCAGGTTTCACATACTCCCCATTCCAAACATATTCCAGTCTAGACTATTTTTTTTTTATTCTTGTGAACATTTCCCTCTGGTACAAGACTTGACCTTAGGCCCCATGTGTTATCTGATCACCATCCTTTGATCTTTAAAATTAATTTGGGAAAACCTAAATTTTCAAAACTATGATGTTTTAATCCCATCTTGCTTAAAGATCCAGAGTATATTGAATTAATGAAAACAAAAATTCCCCAAATACTAAATGACAATGTTTCCCCAGATATCACTGATCCCATTTTATGGGACACTCTAAAGGTGGTCCTCAGAGGTGAAACTATTGCCTTTACCACAAGGAAGAGATGGAAATTGGAAGCTTCCTATAAATACTTACTTGAACAGTTATAATCTTACCAACTACTATACTGAGAGGGAAATAGGACACTGAAAAGGAAAATTAGACTAGTGAAACAAGACATACATAAAATTATGGATCTTAAGGTCCTACAGACCCTAACCTTTTTAAAACTATCAAACTATGAGGGGGGAACAAGAGTCATATGGATGCTGGCACGTAGACTAAGAGCGCTAAAGCGAGCAGCGACAGTTCTCAAAATAAAACACCAGATTACAAAACAGCTTTCTTATAATGCTGAGCATATGCAGTAAGCCTTTTCCTCTTACTACCAATCCTTATACATGTATTCCCCTGACTCCTCTCAGATTGATGACAGGAAGGCTTTCCTTTCTCAGCTTTCCCTCCCTAAATTGACAAAGTCCCAATGTTCCCAACTAGAGGCACCAATCAGCCCAGATGAGATCCTCTCCCACATTAAGGCTCTTAAACCAGCTAAATGTCCTGGCCCAGATGGTTATATGGCTGAATGGTACAAAAAAATGTCAGAGTCTCTTCTCCCCACCCTCCTATTCAAATTTAGAGCCAAAACAGAGGGTGAGATCCACCCTCCCCCCATGGAACTATGCAATCCTGACATCCATCCCAAAACCAAATAAAGATACAACAGATATTTCCTCAAATTGCCTGATTTCTATCCTAAATGTGAACTACAAAATTTTCATGGCAATCTGGGCCTCGAGGTTGGAAAAACTTGTACCAATTCTCGTACACCCAGACAAATCCAGGTTTATAAAAAAAAAAAACATAGCACCATGGATGATATTTGACATAGCCTGCTTCTTCTGGAGCATGTACATTCTGGACAGATTCCTTTAGCATTAGTAAGCCTTGATGCGGAGAAGGCCTTTGATAGGGTCTCGTGGGGTTTTCTTTGGGAGACTTTAAGGACCTTCTCTTTCCCAGACTGATTTCTTGCATGGTTACAAAATATATATATATATATATATATATATATACACACATATATATATATATACACATATATACACACACACACATATCCTAAGGCTTATATCCACATCAATGGGAATTTTTCTTCTCCATTCTCCCTTTCACAAGGCACCCGACAGGGATGCCCCCTTTCCCCAGCCCTATTCACCCTACATATTGAACCCTTAGCAGCTGCCCTGCATTTAGACCCAAGGGTACAGGGAGTTCCCTTGGGATAAATAAATTACAAGATCTTATTAATTGCTGACGATATTCTTCTGGCCCTTCTCTCTCTGGAACTCTCTATCCCCGCAGCATAAGAAATCTTCTATCAGTACGAGCGTTTAACAAACTTTGAATTAAATATATCAAAAACAGAGGCATTAATATTCTATTGCTCCCCACCTAACACTCTTAGGATCTCTCTCTCTCTCTCTCTCTCTCTCTCATTGAGATGGTGACACACCAATATTAAATATTTGGGAATTGACATCCCCTCAATTTGATGCATCTTGAACTGGTAAATTACGAACCTATTTTAGTGCAGATTCAAGAGGATTTGAATAGATGGGGGCGTCTGAAACTTACTTTTTTTCAATGAATAGAGACTATACTTATGAATATGCTTCCAAGACTATTATACTTATTTCAGAAAATTCCAATTTTCCCATCAGACTTTCATTTTAGGTACTGGAATAAAATCATATCTTTCTTTATTTGGGAGGGTCAGAAGCCCCTGATTCATTTTACAATACTAACACTAGCCCTGGACCAGAGGGGAGTCAATCTTCCTAACTTAAAATACTATATATTGGCTGCTTTCTTAGAAATATTTATAATCTGGTTTTCCCCAACTTCACATCTGATTTGGATGGATATCAAATTCCTGCTCAATGACCTACATGACTTGGAAAAAATAGCTTTTGCATCTCGGGAATGTACCCCCCCACTCCAGGACTTCTCTCAATTTACAGCTCAAGTTTTAAGGATTTGGCAAAAGATAAAACAAAAAAGTCCTTACAGCAAACAATGTTTTTATTTACTTTAATTTCTGCTGACTAATCATTTTTACCAGCTACACGTGATTCTATTTTCTAGGTATGGAGAAGGTTGGACCTTACTTTTTACTGGCAATTTCTTAACACCAAAGGGGTGATTCCTTTTTCTGATTTCCAAATGTAATATGCCCTCCCAGAGAGAGATTTGTTCCACTATACCCAGGTGAAAAATTGTATACTTAGACTAAGAGAATTTTCGGCCTCTTTAACCTCCCCTCTTCCAGTTTTATGGAAATTACTAAGAGACACTCTGACAGGTAACCCATGGGGTAAATTAATTAGCCATCTCTACAGAATACTATGAGAAGCATTAGGGGATTCTTCCCTATCAATATTGGAGGCCTGGAACAGGGACTTACAATTAGAAATTCCCTTTGAAACATGGACTGAGACCACTTTAAAGGCTATTAAAAATCACTACTTCAAATACATGGAGGGAATTCATGTGGAAATCAATTTTCTGGTTTTTCCAATCACCAGCAATTCTTTTAAAATACCTTCCAGCTTCCTACAGATTTTGCTGGAGAGGCTGCAGTTGCAGTCTGGCAGATTTAGGACACACATTTTGGTTTTGCCCCAGGCTGACACCCTTCTGGTGTGCCTTACAGGTAGAACTATTGGGATGCCTAGGAGAAAATATTGAATTAACAGTGGAGCTAGCACTCCTATCTATTTATCCTCCCCATAGAACAAGACAGGACATGACTTTACTCCCTCTGTTTATTTTTGCAGCCAGAAAAACCATCACTCAATGATGGATGACACCTATGATACTTTCCATTGGAGACTGGTGATATATAATAAAAGAAATTTATTATTCCGAACAGCTTATAGCTAAACTACATAATAGGCTCCCTCATTTTGAATTAAAATGGCGTAGATGAGTGTTCTATGTTTCAGAATCTTTTTTGTAGAAATTCAATATACTTTATTCATTTTAAGTTGTACATATATGGTATCAGGCATACAATACAGGATACAATGGACAGAATGTAATTTTAAAGATTTAGGGTTACATCAGCTCAATTATAACAAATACTGTAACTTCTATAACTATTTTTATTCTACTCCTAACCTTTCTCCCTCCACCTCCCCTTTACACCTCTTTATTCTGGTAATCATCAAATATACTGTATTATCACCTATCTATGAACAGGATCATCACACTTTATTGGAGTAAGGGAACTTGTTGGCTTCCAGAAAGGGTTACATATAGATCTGTAATAGATATAGATGCTAAGTTTCATTCTTCTAATTTAAGGCTAATTAAATTATTGTAAATTTTCCATTTCTGTGGCAAACCTTAGTGTTGGGTTATTGAGGTCAAAGTGTATAACTTGCACCACTTCTTATCAAATAGTAGTGGGGAATGTCTAAGGCTTGCAATCATCTTTTCTGTTTTTAGGTTGAACAGGAGCTCATTTAACCATTCTGAGTAGGAAATTAGTTGAGAATCTTTTCAGTGCTTTAATACTAATCTGTTTACTGAGTGGGAGATAAGCAACATAGCATATCTTCTTTCTTGTATTGGAACTTGGGAGTAATCTTCCAGAACATATATTTCAGGTTTAAAAAGGTGATCCAAAGCAAGTAGAGGATCAATTTTGTTTCTAATTGTTTGCCATAAGGGTACGATTGAAGGGCAGTCCCATAAGGACATGAAAAATAGTACCATTATTTAAACCACACCTAGTACACTTTGAGTCTTTCAGTTTAACCATGGCTGCCAGCTTAGCTGGAGTGTAGTAAATATTGTGCAATATATAAAATTGCACGAGGTGACGTTTATCATTGGAAGTGTAGGAATATGATGCTTGCCACATTCTCTCCCAACATAGCTCTAAACCTGGAAACTGAGCCTCCCAATATGATGATGCACCCAGGATATCCTGGTAAATTGTTGGATATAGTATTGCTGTAATTTTTGAAACAGCATGAGGACTCCATGCCAGGGTACTGAGCATGTTAATTAGATCTGTGTGGCCTATAATCCAAATTCCTTTTCCACATTTACTGACCAGTAAGTGTCTAATTTCGTAGCCCTTTAACATCTGGTTAGAGGGGAGGTATAGGGCAAGTAATAATGCAGAGGTAGATTTAACTTTACCAAACTCTAATAGGTCCGATACCTTTATTTCGATGTCAAGGGAATCTTTTTTAGGTTTTAGATATTTTCCTTGTAGCATAACATTTGGATTTAAATATAAAGGTTGGGAAATATCTTTTCTATTATTATATTTGAGAGCTTTGCACAATTGGGCATGTACTTTTAATAACATATGAATTAGATCATTTTTCAAGATAGCCTGGCCTATTTTAGGAGAAATGTATAAAAAACTAATTGGAAATATGCTAGTTTGTGCAATTACTTGGTGTTCAATTTGTAACCATAGTGGTACATAATTCTGATTTGTCATAATAATATTTTGGGGAAACCATCGGAAATATTTTACTATATGACTTGCTAGATAATATAGTACTAGAAAAAATTTGGTAGTCTAAATCCTCCTCTTTGCTTAGTTGCTCCTAATTTAATACATGATCTTCTCTGTGGTTTTGACTTCCATATAAATTTGGAGATAATTTGTTGTAACTTCTGGAACCATGATTGAGGAAGATAAAAGTTAAGCATATTCATGGGATAAAATATTCTAGGAAGAATGTTCATTTTAATTATATTAATTCTTCCTTGTAGGGAAACGTATATGGGAGTCCATCTGTCTAAATCCTGTTGTATAGTTCCTAATAAATCATCAAGGCTCAATTTTTTAGTTTGTGACAAATTTGGTGTAATAGTTAGGCCTAAATTCATAGAAACATAGAATCTGATGGCAGAAAAGGACCGATTGGCCCACCTAGTCTGCCCATTAATATTTAAGTTTGGAAGCCCAGTTTAATGGCAGGCCTACCATCTGGGATCTATAGGTGTGGGAGATTAGTGGCATTATTGTAGATTTTTCTATACTCAGTTTATAATTGGATAAAGTTTCTAATGATTCTATGATGGAAATTACTGCTTGGAGGGAAGTCAAGGGATCAGTAACATGTAACAGTATGTCATTGGCATATGCCGATAGACGTAAATCCCATTCATCTATCAGAATTCCTTTAATTAGAGGGGAGTATTTTAGATGATATAATGGTGGTTCTAGGTATAAATTAAAAAGTAGTGGTGATAGAGGATATCCCTGGCATGTTCTGGAATATAAGGGAAAAGATTCTGAGAAAGCACCATTGCAATAAATTGTGGCTGTAGGGAAAGTATAGAGAATTTGCATCCACCTAATGAACTTTTGGGGAAATCCAAATTTCTTTAAAACCTCAAATAAAAATGTCCAGCTCACCCTGTCAAATGCTTTATCTGCATCCAGGGATACTATAGCTATTGGGTAGAATGCCAACCTGGATACAGAGAAGATATGAAACAGTTTCCTGAGGTGATCAGCAGAGAATTAACCTACAACAAAACCTACCTGTTCTGGACTAAGTAATTGCATCCATACTTTTGTTAGTTGGTTAGCCAAAATTTTGGCAAAAAGTTTGGTATCATAGTTCATGAGAGAGGTTGGATGGTATTTGGTAACTAATTGTGGAGATTTGTTTGGTTTAGGAAGTACGATTATTAGGTCTTCTAGAAGAGAGGGATCAGAGAGTCTGGATTCACACAGGTGACTGAACATCCCTAACAAAAGGGGTGAAAGCCGGTCCTTAAACACTTTGTAGAAACAGGGTGGAAAGCTATCCAGGCCAGGGGCTTTATCATCTGTCAATGAATTAATGGCTTCCATTAATTCTTGTTGGGTAACAGGATTTGTAAGGATGTCTGCTTGTAACTCTGAAAGAGAAGGAAGTGGGAGGTTGTTTAGATATGGCTGTATGTCCGTTATCAGGGGGGAGGGCACTTGGGGAGAATAGAAGGACCTGTAATAATTTTCAAATCTTTCACAATTTCCTTTAGAGTAGTAAGAAGAGAGTTATCTTTGAGGGAGTTAAGCGCTACCACTATTCTGGATTCTTCTTGTTTTCTTACTCCAAGGGCTAGTAAGTGGCTAGCTTTGTCTCCCTGTTCAATATATCTAGCGTGGGTCTTAAATATGGCATATTGAGCTTGTTCTCTCAGAGTTTCCATATATTGGTGTTTAAGCTTGACCAAACGTTCTGCTATATCCTTGCTATCAGAGGAGAATAGTTTATCTTCCAGGGTTTTAATTTGGGAGAGGAGGGAGGACGAAAGTGCCTCTCTCTTTTTTTTCCGAAAGGAAGAGAGTCTAATACATTCCCCTTGGACCACACATTTCAAGGCACACCACAATTTATCTGTTTGATTTATGGTATCCTGATTTGCAAGAGAAATTGCTTAATTGTGTTCTTAAGGACAGCTAATGTTTGTTCCTCTTGGAGAAGCTGCATGTTCAATTTCCATATAGTGCTTTTGGTTTTATGGACAATAAATGTACCTTCCATCTATATAGGTGCATGATTGGAAATAGTTCATGGAGCCATATCACTATTGATCAAGCCTTCCAGAATTATATTCTTCACTAGAAAATAGTCAAACCAGGATAACGTTTTGTGGACTGGAGAATAAGAAGTATATCCCCGATGTTTGGGTGTAATAATCTCCATGGGTCACTAAGGCTGTAATCTGCCATAAATTCTCTCAAGGCTCGCGGGGCTGATGAAAGCTTAGGACCTTTAAAATTTGTTTTATCTAATTCTTGTGAGCACACTAAGTTCCAATCCCCTGCTAAAATAATGGGTAAGCGGGGAATGGAGGTCAGTGCAATTGTAAGTGATGCGGAAAATGCGAGTGATTCTATGTTGGGTCCATATATTGATCCCAGAATCACTTCAACATGATTCAGTAAACCCTGCAAAAATATAAATCTACCATGCACATCAACCTGGCATTTTTGGAGCCCAAATTGTGTTGCCCTGGTGACGAGGACTGCCACACCCCTTTGGGCAGTTGCATTGCCAGCTACACATACCTGCCTCATTTGTCTTCATCTAAAAAGATTTCCCTCGGTTTCTACTAGGTGTGTTTCTTGAAGAAATGCTATGTTACATTGCAGGGTTTCTAGACGTTTTAAAATTTGATATCTCTTAATTCGATTAGGAGCTCCTTTTACATTCCAAGATACAAATCTTACTGTCATCTTAGATTAGCCTTGCATGTCTTGGAGAAAAAAATCAGTTATTAGATATAATGCAGCTTTCTAATCTGGAAGTGAAATTCCTTAGGCATTTCCCACTTATATAGAGGATATGATTAATTATGTTTTGGCTGGAATACTGACTTGCGCCCTTCTCAAGGGTTCCCGTTCTTACAAATTTTCTCTGTAAAACATTGCTAAAGAGGTGCGATATCTCTAAATCGAAAAACAAAACCATTCCCTTCCCAACTAAGAAACAAAAACCCCCAGTCCTATCGACTGTACTACTTTTAGTTATTCAGCTGCGATCATTCCCGACCACCAGATAGTCCACCACCTTCCCCCTTCCCTTCCCACCTCCTGGATAGTCCCACAGTTATAATATTAAACCCATAGTTCTATTTCTTTTCTGTCTATAATTAGATTTGTTATGTCATTTTAGAACAGAGAGTTACATGTTTTCGAAACACAACAATTTGTGCTGTTTAAGTAATGTAGCAAGGTATAGCAAGGAAAACTGATCTGCCTTAAATAAAATAAGTTCTTTCTCTGCTTGGTAACTGTGTAGTTAACCCAGAAATGAAATAAACAGAAGCAGAAGAAAGGAGAAAAAGGATATCAATAAAACCCTTATATAATGCACAAAGATCTCTGGTTTTCTACTAGGTTTCTTTCTCGCCATCTTGTCCCTCTAAACATGTTTTTAACATCAAAAAGTAATGATACTTGTGATAGAGCAAGAGTCTGATTAGTATTCTTTACAGCTCTTCATAGCATTTGCTAGCTGACATTCGTAAATTGCTTTTTTCTCCCAATAGTCCTTTGTTCACTTGAAGAGTTCTGGGAACAGTTTTTTAAATTCCATGGTAGCTGAACTGAGTGTATCAAAGGAACTCCAATGTCCATCTTTGTTAATCTGAAGCGTGGTTGGGTATCTCATGTGGAATTTAATTCCTGCAGCTATCAACTTAGTGACCAGTGGGTGCATTTCCGTGCATTTCTGCCGTACTACTAATGGGAGATCTTGTGCCACCCAGATTTTCTTATTGTCCCTCTGGACTTCCTTGGATTCCCTCAATTTATCCAGAATTACCTGTTTGTCTAGGTAATTTAATAATTGAAATATCAAAGGCCGCAGGGGTGATCCGATTGGAGGTGTGGGCCTCAGAGCCCTGTGTGCCCGCTCTACGATATATGCTGGGCCATTAGAAGAAGGCCCAGCTATTTTAATACAGAACTTTTGTACAAATGAAATGGGGTTAACCCCTTCTTCTTCTTCTGGAAGCTCCAGTATTACTAAATTGCTGCATCATGATCTTCCTTCCAAGTCCTCTAATTTGTCTTCGGTCTTTCGGAGCCTTTGCCATAACGATGTAACCTCAGCATCGATTTGGGCCCTCCAGTCATCTAAGAATGAAATCTGAGCTTCATTGTCACTCGTATGAATTGTTAATTGGGCCATTGAGGATTTTAAAGTTTGTAGATCTCCCACCACCGCTTGTAGGGATTCTTTAATAGGTGCCAGTCCTTCGAAAAAAATTGCTTCGGTTAGCAGGGCGGGGGATGGAATGTCCCCTGAGCCACCCACTTTGTTACGCTTTGCTGTCCTGTCCTTCTCAGGAGATGGTGGTGGCATGTGTCTGGCTCGCTGAGGTTTCATTTCTGTCTCCATACACAGGGTGATCTTTCTGGTTGGTGTAATTGATAGAACAATTTAAAGCAGAATATTAACTTTTGTTCTGTTGCCAGTAAGAACAAATTTGGGTTAAATAATGTGTTTTTTTAAGCGGGGAGTCGGAGGAGCAATGCAGAATGTGACTAGTTGGCAGTCATCCCAACCGGAAGTCGCTATTATGTTTCAGAATCTAACACAGAATGTACTCCATGAATCGAGTGGCCACAGTTTAGCCAAGACTGGACTGGAGAGGAATCTCTATCCCCCTTTATATAACTGGGGAGGGATCTTGACAATTGCTATCAAAACCATGAAGGCTTTATACCTTAAGTACGGATCAGCTGTCTGCCTCTGGGGAAAGAAAAATGTGATAAATAAAAAAGTTGTTAAGGCTGAATGTAATTATCACCAGTAATGCTTATTGTCATGCTGTCATATTGGCATTAACAATCTTAGTCATTGATGTATGTAACAGACAATACTTGTACTTTCCATTATGTCTTGATTCTTAATAAAAATTAAATAAAAAAAAGAAGTTAGGCCAATGAAGAGTTGCATGGCATCAGCCAGGCAATGGCCCCACCTCAGACCAGGTATCCGGAGTGCAGAGCCACAGCTGCAGTTAAGTTATGGAAATCAATGGAATACCTTCCTGATACCACATGCACACAGGTTTTTGCACTGAGTAGTTGCACAGAGTAACCTAGGCAATGTCCACACCTGCTGTGGACCAGGCATTGTGTCCTGAGTGCAGAGCCACAGCTCAACTAAAGCCATGGACATCAACGGTATACCTGCCTATTACCAGCTGTACAGAAGTTAGAGTACTTTCAGTTGTTTTGTTAGCACTGGCAAGAAATACTTATTACTATTCAATAGTTATAATGAACACACTTTGCTTTTTTTGTTAGCAAAAATATTTACGTAAAAGTTTTTTTTTTTAAATATGTCTAACAAATTTTTGCATTCTGCTTTGTTGAAAAAAAAATGAAAACATCTTAATTAATAAAAAATGTTAAAAGTAATAAATACAAATAAACATGAAACCATCATTTGTTTTGCATATACATAAAAAAAAACTTTTTTTTTATAAGACAAAGAAAAACAGAGGGAGGTGTGTTCTCCTGGTTGAGGTGGCACAGCTCAGGAGACTGCAGCCATGTAGAGGCGCAACAGAAGTGAAAACTGCTGCACCAGGGAGGTGCTGTGGAGGGCCCTTCAGCTGTGGTGAGGGAGACTGGATGCTGCTGCATGCTGTGAAGCTGTGCTGCTGCGGCCGGTGGCATCTGTAGCTGTGTCCACAGGCTCAAGCAGAAGGTTGACCATGCCCTGTTGTGTCTGCAACAGTGACAGCATTTTTTCTTGCCCCTCTAACAGGAGGTCCACTTTCTGCTCGAGTCTGTCTACACGGTTACAGAGCTCACTGAACATTGGTGTTATTTGAGCACCTGTAAACAGAAAATATACAAATCAATATGTTACATTGTTAAGTGTACTTTACTGGTATATATTATATACAATCTGCATAAAGATGAGATAGGATGGTTAATAGTTCAAAAGCCTCAGCCAAGTACTGCCCTGCACTGCAGAAGAACAGGTATAGTATGCTGAGTGAAATGCACACTCCAAGTTAAGGCATAAACAGTAATGGTTTATGTTGATGTTACCACTTGAAGAGAAGTTAGGACTCTGAGTACTTGCATGGTATCAGCCATGCATTGCCCCACCCCCACCCCCACCCACCAAGAACAGGTACATGCTCATGACTGCACAACTATATCACAAGTTATTACTCTGCATAGCTGTATGGGGTCAGCCAGGCAATGACCAGAGGTCTGCTAGGCCAGGAATTGCACCCTGCATGGAGAAGTGCATCCATGTAAAGGCATGTAACAGTTATGTGATATTCGCCTGATAACAGCTGTACATAACTTAGCACACTGAGTTGTTGCATGTCCTCAGCCAGATAGTGACTACCACCCCCTCCCAAAAATCAGGTACAGGATCTTGAGTCCAGAGACACATCTCAAGTAAAGGCATTAGCACAGATGTGATATACGTCTGATACCAGCTCACCATAAGTTAGGACACTGAGTAATTGCATGGCCTCAGGCAGACAGTACTCCAATATTCTATATCATGCACAGGATACTTAGTGCAGAGCCATAGCCCAAGTAAAGACATAAAGCTGAAGTTATATCTCCATGATAGGAGGTGAACTGCATTCATGACACGGACTACTTGCATGGCTACAGCCAGAAAGTGACACTCAGTTCTACACACCAGGTGCACGATTCTGACTTCAAAGGTGTAGCACAAGTAAAGGCATGAACACTGATGTTATATCACCCTGTTACCTGCTGCAGAGAAGTTAAAAGAGGCTTGTACATGAATATTATACCTGCATGATACTAGCTGAATGCAAGTTAGGACACTGTGAGTTGCATGGATTCAGACAGAGAATGTCACCACTCCCCCACAGACCAGGTATTGGTTCCTGAGTACAGAGACATACTTTAAGTAAAGCCAGTGACAGCAGTGGTAGCTCTTGTTAATAACAGGTGTACACAAGTTAGAACAGTGAGGAGTTGCATGGCTGAGCCACACAATGGTCACACACCTTCCAAATAGCAGGAATTGGATCCTGAATGCAAAGCACATACCAAGTAAAGCCAAGCATATCAATAGTATACGTCTCTGATAACAACTTTGCACAACTAGGACTAGGACACAACGCACTGAGGACTTGCATGACTGAGCCAGGCAATGTCTCAACCCCTCCTGTAAACCACGTATTGGATGCAGACTGCAGAGCCACAAGGCAAGTAAAGCCATGGACATCACCGGTATACATCGCTGATACCAGCTGCACATGAGTTAGGACATTGGTGAGTTGCATGGTACAAGCCAGGCAATGCCCCCTCCCAGCACAGATCAGTGACACCAGCTTGGCACAAGTGATGACACTGACTACTTGCATGCTGTCAGCCAGACAGTCCACACAAATCCCATACCCCAACATTGCTTACAAGATGCTGAGTACAGAGCCACAGTACAAGTAAGCCATTCACATAAATTAATATCCCCCATGGTACCAGCTAAACAGAAGTTAGGACACTGACTGCTTGCATGCCTTGAGTCACACAGTGTACCAACCCACTAGATAATGTGCAGGATACCAACCGCAGAGCTACATCCCAGGTTAAGTTAGAAATATTTATGTTGTGTCCCTTAATAACACAGGAATGAAGGTTAGGACAGTCACTATTTGCACAGCCTGAGCATGCAGTGTCCACATGCACTGAATAACAGTTACAGGATCCTGCGCGTAGAGCTACATTACCATTGACAGCATGAATATTAACCTTACACCTTGCTAATGCCAGGTGAACACAAGTTAGCTAATTAAGGAACTCCATGGACTCAGGCTGGTAATCCCCCCCCACACACACCAGATATTGGATCCTGACTGGACAGGAATGTGTCAAGTAGAGACATGAACATTTCTGTTATATCCACCTGATGACAGTTGAAAAGAAATTAGGATAATGAGTACATTGGTTGTATGCCCTCAACCACAGAGTCACCCCCCCACACCCCACAACATTAGGTATATGATGGCGAGTTCAGAAGCACATCACAATTAAAGCCATCAACATTTATGAAATATGCCTGTAATAGCAGCTGATTAGAAGTTAGTAGACTGCCTACGTGCATTTCTCTGCCAGAGAGTGCTCCTCCCCCACCCCCACCCTCAAGATCAGGTACAGTATTCTAAGTGAACATCGACATACCAAGTTAAGACATCATCTTTGATCTTATATCACCCTGATAGCAGGTGAACATTAGTTTGTACACTGAGTACTTGCATGGCGTCAGCCATAGTTCTGCATACCACAAGATCAGGTACAGTATCCTGAGTGGTGAGCCACATCTAAACTAGAGCGACAAACTGTAATATTCTATTCACATGATAGGAACTGTAAACATTTATGCTGCAGCTACCTGATACCAGCTGACCACAACTTAGGAGGCTGGTGAGCTGCACAGTGTCAGTCAGGCAATGTCACAACCACCTCTAGACCAGATATTGAAGCCTGTCTGAAGAAGAATATGTCAAATTAACTCATTTTCATTAATGTTAACTATTCACTGATATCACCTGAATATAATACATTAGGCACCATTTGACCAGCAAATAGAAAAGAAGATGTAGAAGCAGTATGTTTTTCAGTTTGCCACAAATGTGTGTAGTATATTACAATGATTACAATCAGCAGTGCTATCCAGCTCCTGCTTCACCGCATGTAGTGGACAATGTAAGTCAGTCTCCCTGGATGCTAGATAAAAGATATATACATTTTTGAATACAGATCGCATTTATATGTCTATGTACATCAAGACTGGAATTGTCTTCCATCTGTGTTCCTGTGTTACTATACCATAATACCATGAAGCGTAATGATTAGCACTGTGATAGAAATATGTGATGGAACTGTGACAGTTCTGTATGCTTAGAACAGTTATGTGTGGGTATTCCTGGTACCAGATGCACAGAAGTCATAACACTGAGCAGTTGCACGGTCTCAGCCATGCAATGCCCCATCCCCCCCATAGACCAGGTATTGGATCATCAGTGAAGAGGTACAGCCCAAGTAGACATAGACATCAATGGTATACTTATCTGATACCATCTGTGCACAACTTAGGACACTGTGGAGTTGCATGCCCTCAACCATTCAATGCCACAAACCCCACACAACAGGTATTGGATCATGCCTGCAGAGTCACACTTCAACTAAAGCCATGGACATCAACAATATACCTCCCTCATAGCAACTACACACAAGTTAGGACACTGAAGAGTTGAACGGATTCAACCAGGTAATGCATCCCCCCTCCAGAACATGTATCACATCTTGAGTGCAGACCCACAGCTAAACTGAAGTAATATATATGAACGACATACCTCCCTGATAACATCTGTGCACAAGTTTGCACAGTGATGAGTTGTATGACTTCAGGCAGGCAATGCCCCCCCAGACTAGCTATTGTATCCCGAGTGCTGTGCCACAGGTCAACTGAAGTTATCAATATGAATGGTATAGCTCATTGATACTACCAGTGCACAAGTTAGGACAGTGAGGAGTTGTGTGGGCTCAGCCAGGCAATGCCACACCCCCCAACCAGGTATTGAAACATGAGCGGTGAGCCACAGCCCAACTAAAGTATGCATATTAATGGTATACCTCCCTGATACCAGGTGTGCAGAACCTAGGGCACTGAGGACTTGCATGGCCTCAGCCAGTCAATGCCCCTACCCCCCCGAGAAGAGGTACTGGATCATGACTGCTTAGTCACAGGTCAACTGAAGTCATCTGCATGAATGGTATACCTCCCTGATACCAGCTGCACATGGGTTAGGACACTGAGGAGTTGCACAGTCTCAGCAAGGTAATACCCCTCACCCCGAGAACAGGTATTGTATCTTGATTGTAGAGCTACTGCTCAACTTAAGTCATGGATGTGAATGCTATAACTCCCTGATACCAGCTGCACACTAGTTAGGACACTGGGCAGTTGCACGGCATCAGCCAGGCAATGCCCCCCCCCACAACAGATATTGGATCCTGAGTTGTGAGCTATAGCCCAACAAGTCATGCACATCAATAGCACACCTCACTGATAGCAGCTTTACACAAGTTAGCACACTGTGGAGTTACACAGCCTCAACCAAGCAATGCCTCCACACCCCTAGACCAGGTATTGGATCTCAAGTGGTGAGCCACAGATTAACTGAAGTCATGGATATGAATGGTATAGCTCATTGATAGTACCTGCACACAAGTTAGGACAGTGAGGAGTCAGTATAGTGCAGTGGTTTAAGGCTTTGAGCTGCAACTCTGGAGACCTGCGTTTGAATCCCACAGCCCCCACTTGCATACTGTGAGACTCTGAGCAAGTCACTTAACTTTCCTGTGCTCTCAGGCTGCACCTGTAAACAAGCTACCCCTCACCCTAAGAACAGGTATTGTTTCTTTATTGTAGAGCTACTGCTCAACTGAAGTCATGGATATGAATGCTATAACTCCCCAATACCAGCTGCACACTAGTTAGTACACTGGGGAGATGAACGGCGTCAGCCAGGCAATGCCCCCCCCCAGACCAGGTATTGGATCCTGAGTGGTGAGACAAAACCTAAGTAAAGTCATGGACATCAACAGTATACCTCTCTGGTAGCAGCTGCAAACAAGTTAGAACAGTGAGCAGTTGCACACCCTCAGTAAGGCAATGCCCCCCCCAAAACAGGTATTGGATACTGAGTGCTGACCCACAGCAGAACTTAAGGTATGCATATCAATGGTATACCTCCCTGACAGCAGCTGCACACAAGTCAGGACAGTGCAGAGTTCTACAGCCTCAGCCAAGCAATACCCCCCAGACCAGGTATTGGATCCTGAGTACTGAGCTACAGGTCAACTGAAGTCATGGATATGAATGGTATACCTCATTGATACTACCTGTGCACAAGTTAGAACAGTGAAGAGTTGCACGGGCTCAGCCAGGCAATGCCCGCCCCCAACCAGGTATTGGAACCTGAGTGGTGAGCTATTGCTCCACTAAAGTCTTGCATATCAATGGCACACCTCACTGATAGCAGCTTTACACAAGTTAGCACACTGCGGAGTTCCACAGCTTCAACCAAACAATGCCTCTACCCCCCCAGACCAGGTACTGGAATCTGAGTGGTGAGCCACACCCAACTAAAGTAATGCATATTAATGGTATACCTCCCTTATACCAGCTGCACAGAACCTAGGGCACTGAGGAATTGCATGGCCTCAGCCAGGCAATGCCCCCACCCCCCAGAACAGGTATTGGATCCTGACTGCTTAGTCACAGGTTAACTGAAGTCATGTGCATGAATGATATACCTCCCTGATACCAGCTGCACACAAGTTAGGACACTGAGAAGTTGCACACGCTCAGCAAGGTAATACCCTCCCCCCAGAGAACAGGTATTGTATCTTCATTGTAGAGCTACTGCTCAACTGAAGTAATGGATATCAATACTATAACTCACTGATACCAGCTGCACACTAGTTAGGACACTGGGGAGTTGCATGGCATCAGCCAGGCAATGCCTTGACCCCCCCCCACCCAGAGCAGGTACTGGATCCTGAGTTGTGAGACACAACCCAAGTAAAGTCATGGACATCAACAGTATAGCTCTCTGATCACGGCTGCACATAAGTTAGAACAGTGAGCAGTTGCATGGCCTCAGCTAGGCAATGCCCTCCCCTAAAAAAAGAGGTATAGGATCCTGAGTGCTGACCTACAGCCAAACTGAAGTCATGGATATCAACGGTATAACACCCTGACAGCAGCTGAACACAAGTTAGGCTAGTGCAGAGTTCTATGGCCTCAGCCAAGCAATGCCCCCCCCAGATCAGGTATTGGATCCCGAATGATGCTGAGACGCAGGTCAACTGAGTCATGGATATGAATGTTTTAGCTCATTGATACCACCTGTGCACAAGCTAGGACGGTGAGGAGTTGCACAGGCTCAGCCAGGCAATGCCCCACCCCCCTGACCAGGTATTGGAACCTGAGTGGTGAGCTACAGCCCAACTAAATTCATGCATATCAACAGTATACCTCCCTGATACCAGCTGCACAGAAGGTATGGCACTGAAGAGTTGCACGGCCTCAGCCAGACAATGCCCCCACCCCTCCAGAGCCAGTATTGGATCCTGACTGCTGAGACACAGCCTAATTAAAGTCATGCATATCAATGTTATAGCTCTCTGATAATGGCTTTGCACAAGTTAGGGCACTCAGGACTTGCATCCCCCCAGACCAGGTGTTGCATCCTGAGTGCTGAGGCACAGCAAAACTAAAGCCATGAATACCAATGGTATACCTATCTAATAGCAGCTGCACACACATTAGTGCACTGATGAGTTGTACTGCCTTGGCCAGGCAATGCCCCCCGCCCCCATACATCAGGTAATCAGCTATTCGTATTGTTCTGATAGATTTCTCTTACCTTCTGACTCGATGAGGATGACGCTGTCATAGTCAGAGTCATGGCCCTCCACAGTCTCAGCCTGGGATGGTACTACCACTGCCTGTGGTGGGAATCACCTCCGATGTCCTGTCAATGAATAATAATACATATTGAGAATGCTGTATACGTTACCCCAGAAATTCAGTAGATATTGGTTTAATTATAGACAATATTTTCTAGTGATTAAGAAATGTCATGTTTATTGTTTTGTCACTTGCTGGATACCTGTGTCCTACTGTATGTTTCACCTGAAATAGTATACTCAGGTATCTTCAGTTACATAATATGATACACTATGCAGTACAATGATTGTAATATTTAATACAAGACAGTGATTGTACTGTAAAAAAGATACAATATTAAGAGCACGCAGAGTTCTACTTCTATTACAAATGGTGATCACACTTTAGCAACATGTTGAGTGACAAGTGCTTATTATTGTTGCTTACAACTTTTGAAGGGTGAGATACTACAGCTATGGTACCTTCTGCACATTTATCTGTTGTACAATTGAAATAATATACAATAACAGATAGTGCAACCAACTGTTAGTGTACATTATTCCTAAACCTGTCATACATATTATGTTGAGTGGAATATTGCTTCTATACTTACGACGTGAATGGCACTCCCCAGCATCAGGCTTCCATGCAGTTTCCCACATTGCGTATGTGAGGTAGTACCAGCAGGTGTCATTGTCCGGTATCTCCTCCCAACTTTTTAGCTGGTAAAATGCTGGCGCAGCAGTTCCCACTTCCGTTTACACATCTGAGCCATCCTGTTCTTAATTTTTAAACGTTAGTTCTGATGTGTATTTATATGCCTCCACATGGCATCCAGTCTCCTTTTAGTACTCCTCATCAGGATATGTGCATCAGCTTTGTTCTGCACCACCTCAACCAGGCAACACATCTCCCTCAAGCTCCAGAGCCTCATTGTGGTATTTATTTTTACACTGAAATAATTAACGATAAAAGAGAAAATTAATATATGTTGAGTCTCTGTTATTGAGGCTACCTTCATTCAGGATTCATATTTATAACTATCCATATGCAGACAGCCAGATATTGTATCATGAGTGCATTGCCACATCTCAACAAAACTCATAAACATTGGTGTTATGTGTCCCTAATAAGACCTGCACACAACTGAGTAGAGTGAGGGCCTGCATAGCATCACCAAGGCAATGACCTGGCAGTGTAAGAGCAGGTATTGCATCCTGAATGTCCAGCCACATAAAAAAACTGTTATCTATCACAGTTGCACTTGGTGGATCCTATCTGTTTAGATACTGCAGCAACACAGATTGTATGTGTATGTTATGTGTGTTATGTGGGCAACTTGTCTATTTTTTGACCAAGGTTATGTGGCTCTTAAAAGAACCATTTTTTTAAGGGTACATTTCAACACTTTGATATTTTTAGAGTACTGTGAGGATTCCATCTTGAAGGTCTCCTAAAAAAAAGTCAATTGCCAGCATGTGACAAATGCACATCGTCTGGTAGATATAGTCAATTCTTAGAATACTTAATTTCAGGGTGACATATGGTGTGCATCCCAGACATGCGCAGATATCAAGAAATTTGTATGTTCACCTTTCTTCGTGCCCTGTCAAGCAGGTACATGTGCTGTTCTGCTTGCCAGATCCTACGCTCTGTAATGTCTGAAAACAGTATCTTACAGACAGGTAACATACTCATAATAGAAGCAAGGTCCAGTTTTGATTCTGCTATTAAATCTACCCATCGTTTGGTGCCTAGATCATTGCCTCTGAGATAAATCAGCAGTATGTCTGGAGGAGCTTGAATGCTCAATAGTCTGTGCATTGTTGGCATGAGATGCTTCCACCTCATGCCTCCCCTGCCAAACCACTTTACAGAACAATTTGGAAGCTGCAGGTCTTTCCCAAACTGACTTCTGAGAGCATACTGCACCACTGCACTAAACAAAATTCACCTAACCCTGAATAAAGCATGCAGATTAATTACTGGTGCCCCCAGACTCACACACACCTGTCAGCTGTATGTCGATGCTAACCTGCTTGCCCTGGATGAACGGCTCCGATACCAGACCTGTCTCCTCACCAAAAAAACCCTACTCGGGCCTTCCTGGGGTAACAGCATCCATCCACCAGAGCCCTCCCACCATTGCAACACGGTCTTCCTACAAGATCACTCTAAAGGTCCCCAGAACAAGAACCAGCCGTGGCCAAAGGTCCTTCAGCTATAGAGCCCCAACCTGGTTCAACTCTCTCCCTGCCACCATCACCAATGCCATCACCATCTCCACATTCAAAACCGCACTTCAGAACCATATCTTCAGCACTCGTAACTGCTCCTGTCTCTGAACATAGCCTCCACCTCTTTTTTTTTTCTCTCTTGACAATGCCCCCCGGGCAGCTCTCCACCCAACCATCCCCTCCACCACTGCCCTGTCCACCATGCCTAGGATTAACCTGGCCAGTGCCAGCTGTTTCAATGTTTATCTACCAGAATTGCTCACTTGATACCAACTTGTTTAATACCTGCTATCGATTACATGTACCCTGTACCCAATTGTATCTGTCTGACCACAATGTGACGTGGCACCTCTGGTGAATGCCTACTGTTTTTTGGCAAATCTTTGCTATGTAACTGAAACGCAATGTATGTCTTTATGTGACGAAGTACCTTTGTAAACGAGCCTCTGGCTCAAAGGTTGTAAACTGATTCTTAAATAAATAAATAAATAAATACTCAGCACCTCATCGTACTATGCTGCTGCCAATGACCCACACAGTGCATTTGCTGTTTTCTACCATTCTGATCTTTTAAACTGAGAAGTGGACAGAGAGCTACCAAAACAATCAATGTTTCTCCTGCAGTATCTAGTCACTACTGAATATGAAACTGAGATTTCCCTCTCTGCTTCAATATTGCTTTGGTGGGCTGTCCAAATGCACAGGAACCAACAAAATAATTGGCTAATATTTTGTCATAGTTAACCAATACAGTGGCTGCATGAACTTCAATTACAGTGAATGGGTGCAGCTCCTGTCAGGCACATATGTTGCAAAGTTTCCAGGAGGGAAAATATTACATTTTGATAAGCTACTTCAAACAATCACAAGTAAATAGCTAGCAATTATTGGTTCCCTCTTGTTTTATAATACACGTGCTTGATGCTTACTGCCTCCATTTGCAGCTGCCATCTGTGCTGGTAAGTATTCAATGACACTCTGACTTTAAACACTAATAACTTCTTCCCACAGCATAACAGATTATTTCTATCGCTATAGACAAATAAAGCTGCAAAAAATGTTTTGTTTTATGCTATTTTTGTGCAATTATCAGTTTTTATAATATTAGTAAAATGTTGTAGAAAATTGTATGTACTTACACAGAGTGAAACAGGCTGTTGTAGTTAGCTTTAAGATGGCTGCTATGTCCTTCTTCTCCAATTTTCAGCACTTGTGATTGGTTGCCTGACATCACCAAATAAATGTTCTGACCCATTGGTGTTAGCGTCTGTCAGTCAAATACAAAGCAGTGTCTCATTAGCTTAGCTTTTAACAGGGTGTTTTTTAAATGTGTCTATTCAACACTTTCGTGTTTGTGACACTATTATTCAACACTTTTGAGTATTTGATACTACTATGCGAAAGTATCGCAAATCAATAATACTTTCACAAAAAAGTGTTAGATATTCAACACTTTCACAAACAAATCCTTTTCCCATTCCAGTTACAGTTATCATTACCATCTGCGTTCACATTTGCGCTTCTGATTCAATTATTTGCATTATTGTTTCTGTTTGTCTCACTGTTACCATTATCATCTCTGCTTGCATCCACATTATTATTTACACTAGTGTTTATGTTTCTATGACATTGCTACTGTTTTGATTTCTGTTTTTGCTGACATTTGCATTACTGTATTTGTTTGTGCTACCATTACCATTCCTGGTTCTGTCTATGTTTGCACTTGCATTTGTGTTTCTGTTACCATTTTTGTTTGTGTTACCTTCATCATAACTGTTTTCGTTTGTGTTTCTCATTTCATTTGAGTTATCATTTCTGTTTATGGTTATGTTTCTGTCACTAGTACTGTTATTGTTACCGGTCTTGGTTTCCGATGTTGTTACCGTACCTGTTATAGTTAACTGTACCATTTGTGTTTATGCTTGCACTCCTGTGTTGATAACCGCTTACACTGGTGTGTGTGTTTCTGTTACTGGTAGTGTTTCTTTTGCTTTGACATTTCTGGTTGGATTTGTATTCTCATTTGCATTTGAAGTTACATTTCCATCACCAGCACCATTACCATGACCTATTCACATTGCATTTCCGGCAACATGACTATAACAGTTACTGCTACCATTTATGTTTATGCATCTGCTTGTGTTTCTATTACTGTCTCCAGTACTCTTTCTGTTTCTCTCACTATAATTATTTCTATTTCTGTTTGCAGTTGTATTTCCATCACTCTGTGCATTTAACGCTTGCATTTACAGCACTGTTTGTGTAATGGTTCCCATTTCTGATTGCATTTCTGTCAGCATTTCTGTTACTTTTACCATCTTCTGCTAACATTACTGCTACAATTATCGTTTACTTTTGCATTTGTACTTCCACTCCCTACATCTACCAGTGTCACAAATTTCTTTTGAATACACAGCTTTTTCTTGGTCGCATTTTATCACATATTGTGCACTGTTATTATTCGGTTTCTATTGTGGGACATCTCAAAGCACTGTATTCTGTCTTGACTACTGTTGTACTGTCACAAGTATTATGTGTGCTGCCTTTTGTTAGCAATGCTCACTATCCAATATTACAGATATACAATGTGTATGACTATGCAATGTGATTTTACAATGTTTGCTTGCCACTAAGCCTTTCTTTTTCTCTATTTTTTATACAGGTGTCTGATACTCACAAAACATTTCGCAACACTACTTTGAAACAGTACAAAAGAAAGATACCTTCTAAGCAGAGATGCAGTGCAATGCAGAGATGAAACAGGTATCATGGTAGCACAGTGTTGCTTAATAGTGGCAACAATTCCACACATGCTACATCTAAACAGAGTTCTTGTTCTGTTCAAGGAGTTACTTCAGTGGTTGCACACTCCACAGAAATTGTACCTACTTGCTCAACTGTAAGGCAACTATGTACAGCTCAGCAACAGTTTCAGAAATCTTTAAGAGGGAAGAAATATGTTGCAAAGGCAAGTATTAAAAAACGTACTAAGCAACAGCGACAAGCTATGGTTGCTGATGCTCACCTGAGAAAGCAAAGGTATTAGCTATCACTGGCGTGTAAAGCTAAGGTTGACAGACTTATTGTGGCTGTGATGAGCCATGAATGCAGAAAACTGAAGACTCATCTGTCATTGCTGAAACTGCATCTCAGAGTTTGTACATTTGTCAACAGAGCAGTATTTGTTCTTCAACGCTTCTGGCATAAAATGGCACATGTACTTGAACAATTCAGAAAAGTTGTGTACAGTATAAAGATGAGGCTACAACGCTATCCCGTCTTGAACCAAAAACAACGTCTGTGACATTTTCACAGGTAGCTGGCTACACATACAGCACTCAGAGGCATATTTCTAGGTGGAGTCATATAACACACAGAAAAAGGACAGCAAGTTCTGTACTGATGAGGCCGGTAAACTATATAATGTGCTGACAATATGTGATGACATAACAACTGGGTCAGATGATGAGTCTGAGTCAACTGCTCAGCCTCATAGCATGGACATGTGATGTGATGTGCAACCAGAGACAATCATCATTTGATAAAGTCAAGCACTTTATCAATCTGTTTGTCGTTACTGATCATAAAGACAGACATAAATTGTTTGAGACTATAGACCTTTGTGAGATCCATCCACATACTGGACTTATGGGTCATTCTCTAGCATGCTTAGATAGTGGTGTTTGTGACAGTGTATTTCACCACATGTGGATGCTGGCAGTGCATCAATCAGGGTTGCGTAACTTTGTCTATAGGGTCTATGATGTGAGACGCGTTATTGCACAGTATACTCATTTTAATGACTTGCTGCAGTCTGGTGACATGTATGGTGCCATGACATTTATGAAAGAGCTTCAATGTGACAGGAATGTCACTGATAGTGTGGTTGATCAGGTATCAATTGCTGATGACAATTCTGTCTCTGTCTTGGAAACAGATATTCTCAAACTGTTTGGGTAATCCATTGCCAAATTTGAGTTGGCAAAGACAGAGAAATTTGACTATGTATGTGTCCATGTGATCGGCTCTGTTACCAGAAACAAACGGTCACAGTTCATCTAGAAACCTTGTCACCATACAATGACATGTGGTTTCGACTCTCTGCATTTCTGCTGTTAAAGAGTGACTTCCACTTAGAGCCAATCATTGTGATGTGCAAGCACTGTTGCTGCAAGGTGAAGAATAACACTATTCCACCAAGGTCAGTGTTGAACAATATGGAGGCACATGTTACACCTGCTGAGATTGCCACATTGAATATCTTTGAACTGATTTTTATTCAGACTATGAAACTGTTTCAAACTATTCTGTGTTTGAATACAAGAACATGGAACATTCCAAAGAAAGAACTCATTAGGTCTCTTAAGCATTTCGTTATGTATCTCACACTTCCTCTACTGGAGAATGTGGAGGCAATCTCCAGTGAGAACAGTTTGGTGATTCTTGTTAACGGTGTTCCAATGAAGCCAAAGGTCATCTGGCAGGATATTGTCAATGTACAGAAGGTGAAGCTGGCTCTCACTTACTTGAAGAGCAACAATCCCTTTTATGCAGACCTTGACATTGATCGCATGAGTAGCGTGTCTGCTCAGTACGGTGTGTTGGAGACCAGAAAACCAATGATTGAGAAGGTCAATGTAGAGACAACTGATAATGTGTATGAACAATACACAGTACATCTACTACTTGGCAGAGATCCAGTTGGGGATAACATTGCTCTGTATCAGATGAAACAAGTGGAAGGTGCCCCTGTTAGCATTTGGGAGGCAACATTGGAAGCACGTTGTTTTCTGGATTTATTTCCAAAAGGCTCAGGTGGATGTTTAGATGATAGAGAAGTGCGAGTGCAAGGTGTTAAATACCGTACCAGTCATGTGCTCAGTAAGGATGGCACATTCAGATGCAACATACAGTACTTGTTCCATCTCTTATGGGAGAGTGAGCTTAGCATACTGTCTGCATCAATTGCACATATTATACAGCTCATGACTCCACTTGATGGAATCACTGCCATAGAGTTTTTGCAGAAATTAAAGGAAAAGGATGAAACTGTGCAGGTTAATTTGTCATCCATACTGTCAAGTCTACATGGCACCAAAGAATACTGGTATTGCAGACACTCTGAGGTGATTACTATGCTGTGAGAATATGGTGCAGCAACATGCTTTGTTACTCTCAGCTGTGCTGAGTATACTTGGGATGAGGTGATTGAACTCTTGAAGTGGGCAAATTGTGATGTAGAGGGCATTTCATCAATGACTCATGGAGAGATGTGCTCACTTGACCCAGTGTCTGTGACTAGACATTTTCACAAGTGACTCCATGATATTCTGACTTTTATTTTGTCAAAGGACAATCTGCCTCTTGGTATTGTAGAACATTACTTCTGGAGAATGGAATATCAGGCACAAGGTGCTCCTCATATTCATATGTTACTGTGGATCAAGGACACCCCAATCATAGGTGAACATGAAGCAGCAGAAGTGCTAGCGTTAATAAAGCAATACATTACTCACCGCATACTGGACAAGTATGACAGTCCTTTGCTGTGGAAATTGGTGCAGAAGTTCTAACACCATATTTGTGAGAAATACTGCTGCTTCAGATTTCCCAGATGTGTCTGTCAGAATGGTCACATGAATGAACTGTTTTCAGCAATGCGACACCACTTGAAGGCAAAATCAACCAAGAGGGTATATGAGTTACCCAAGGAGGAGAAGGAGATGTACATCAATGACTACAACCCCACTCTTCTTCTAATGTGGCAAGCAAACACATATGTTCAGTTTGTGGCTGACAACTCATTGGCTCTGGTTCGGTACGTCACTTCGTACATCACCAAACATGTATAGACTAGCTTGCAAGATCTTTGGGAAGATATAGCCAGTTTGAGCAAGTCACTGATATCTCAGTTGTGGTTACTTGGATTGAAGACCCTATCACACAGAGAATGTGGTGCATATGAGGCTGGCGATCATTTGATCGGTACACTTTTGTACGGCAAATCTGAGGCTGTGCGCTTTCTCAGTGTTAACTACAAAAAGAAGCACAAACGTGTACATATACCTCATGCTGAGATTGAGAAACTGGCTCTCAACAGACCTTCTTCAAAGCGAATATTGAAGAATAATCTGATTGACACATACAACTCCAGTAGACACAGTGACATGGGTGATATGTGTCTATTGGAAGTGGCGTACAACAACAAGACAGATGTCTCACCTGATTTCACATACATTTACAAAGTCAGAGGACTGGATGGCTGTCTCATAAAGAGACATACGCCTTGGCTTACTGACCATTGCAAGTTACATCTAGGCACATCTGAGAGCAGACAGCATTACTACTTTGCTCCACTATTCTTATTTAAACCCTGGAGAAATTGATATGAATTGAAAGGTGACTGATACATTTGAGGAACAATTCAATCACAGTTATGATACATTCAAAGCTGAATACTCTGAGACATACATACAGAAACTGGATGCTGAGAAGGAACAGCTTGAAAAGGCACAGAAACAACTTGAAGAGGACACTCCTGTTAGTTCACAGGACAACCTTGATCTGGAAGGAGAAGGTGTACTTGGAGTGCCTCTGAATGCCCCAGAAGTACTCATGTCAGAATGGAGAGTGCTACGGAACATGACACACACTGCACTGTTGATCCAGCAGAATTGAGAGACAGACTCAATGAGCAACAGCGTGTGGTGCACTCTGCAGTTACTGATGCTGTTCATTATGGGACACTACATGAACAGAAGAAATGTGACTGTCATGAGCACAAGCCACTACTAATGTTTGTTAGTGGCTCAGCAGGTACAGGTAAGAGTTTCCTTATAGAGGCTATTATGGCTTAAATATGGAAACTGACAGACTCAGCAATGTCTGTTGCTGTTAGTGCTCCTACTGAACTAGCTGCATACAACATCAGTGGAGTTACACTACACTGTCTCTTCATGTTGCCAGTGGAGCACGGTAAAGCAGGAGAGTATCGTAAGCTGTCATTTGAGATTGCGTCTCAGCTTCGCTCTGTGTTCACTAAAATGAAGTTACTAATCATTGATGAGTTTAGCATGGTCGCTAATGTGATGTTTGTCTGTATACACCTTCGTCTACAGGAGATTTTGGGCACTGACTATGGAGATGCATTTGGTGGTAAAAGCATCATTGTATTTGGAGACCTTTTACAACTTGCACCAGTTAATGCGGAACATGTCTTTGCAGCTCTGCCTGCCAAACAAGCTAAGAATACACTGGGCTGCATTGGAGATTGTAACCTGTGGGAGTTATTTACCTATGTTGAGTTGTGTGAGAACATGCGGCAGAGTGGTGATCTGGCTTACAAGACACTGTTGGATCAAGCTCGTACAGATTCTTTGTCACCGCAACATCTTTCAATGTTACATGGCTGAAGAATCACATCCATACAGCATGCAATGTTTTCAGTGATGTGTAGTCAAAGGGTACATGAATTGTGTGTCTTATGCCACAACTTAAGAAATGTGCTGAATTCAACAGTGGTATGTTGCAGAGAGAGAATCAAGAAATTCCCACACTGCATGCTGTTGATACAGTTGATGGTGTTGTTCTAAGTTGTAAGCTGTTAGCAAAGATGACTGAACAATTGAACTGAAGTCGGATGTGTCACACACAACTTGCCCAGAAGCTGTTCTTACAGTTTGTAAGAATGCACGTGTCATGCTACGTCACAGTCTTGCTGTTGAACATGGCATGGTAAATGGTGCCATGGGTCACATTATCGACTTTGTATACAATGTTCAGAAGATGTTTTTCGAGGCACTTGTTCACTATGACAACATGCAACAGTCTGTGCAGATTGATCGGAGCGGTGTTAAGTTCCAGCTATTTAAGGATATATACGTCAACAGGAAACAGTTTTCAGTATGTGTTGCATATGCTGTTTCCATTCACAAGTCACAGGATTTGAGTTTGGATTCAGCAATGGTGAACATAGGCACATACATTTTCAAGGATGGCATGAGCTATGTCGCGCTTTCATGCTTTCGCAGTCTTTCTGGGTTGCACATCATCACACTTGCACCACAGAAGATACGCTCTGACAAGCGATGTATTGTTGAGTACAACAGATTATATACTCTGTACCAGCCACAGATGCCTCTCATACAACTACCTATGTATGTGGTTGTCTCACATGCCACAGTCGCAGCTTCAGCTGGCAACAAGAGGAAACAAGCTGCCACTACTGCATTAAGTACGCACACTATCAACAAGGTCAGTATGTCAAATACAGATGCAAGATCACCAGCTTGTAAGAAGTCACTTGGTATGGCTGTTGTCCCAGTGTTTGATAACAGTACTGCAGTTAACTGCTATGCTAATTCAGCTATGCAAGCATTTCCCCACATGCCACACTTTGTGCAGGCAATATCAGCTTCACAAGACACTGCCTTATCAAAGGCATTGAAGGAAATTGTGAATGTGACTTCTGAGCAGTTAGACAATGTACAGTCACTGACACCTCTACGGCAGGTCCTAGGTACGTATGATGGGCACAGTACATTTGCTGCTAACATGCAGCAGGACACCACCGAGTTTATGATGGCCATCATAAACAGTTTGGATGAAGAGGGGATTCCAATGCGACAGTACTATACTGTCTCCTTTTTTTCCAGATATGTATGTCTGTCATGCGGTCATTCAGAGTGAGATACCACTGAGGACATGTTTGGGTTTCTTTGTGCCTCACTCTCAAAGTGTCAAGTTCCAAAAGCTGTTCACAAATGCAGAAAGTGGTCACCTATGTGTTAGGTGTGGAGGGATATGTACTCAGTCTATACGTCTGAGGACTTCATCTCAATATCTTATGCTTGTATTACATAGATTTGACTCCCATGGGCTCAGAGTTGACACACCTATCACAGATTTCACAGTTGGTAGAGTTGTATTTAACCAGACAGTGTTTGACACCCATGCTGTGATCTACCACCAAGGCCAGTCTGTACATTATGGACTTACATTACTTTGTTGCGGTACAGAACTGGGTGGGTTGAATGCAACAACTCCACAAGCAGTTTTAAGCAGAGGCTACTACGACACGTAAAAAATACATATGTGCTGATATTGAAGAACTATGACAATCTTCATTGATCAGAAGAATAGTCACACAACATGTGACATAACTTGCAGTCCATTTTGTTACACAGTAACTTCTGAGAAAGTAATCCTGTTCTTTGTTCTGCAAATCTGCATCCAATATTATACTGACAGTACATCTCATGGTTTACATGCATATGTTTATCAAACTTATGTCTAAGATAGTTGGATTAATCAGTGATAAAGTGAATATAGTTGCAGTGGTCTTCAACTGGCTCCAACTGTGTTTACAGTCACTAGAGAAACCACACTTAGATGTGTAAGAAAGACTTTGAGATGGCAAAACAGATATGACTATCTGGTCCTCATGTTCTGTCATTTTCTTTTCTTCTGAGTAACTCCTATGCAGACATTACAAGTACTACTTGGCACACTTGTCAACTGTGTACCTCTAGTTAGGTGCAATACTTGTCCATGTGCATGGAAAAAAACTGTGTTTCGCATTTATTTTTACAATTGTACTGTGTTACGATATTATTTGGATCTTTTATGAGTAAAAGATATCCTTCATTTGTTTGTGCCACTTCTGTGATTTACACAGTTGCACACTGTTTTCTATGTTATGTGCTGACTTGCACTTAACAGTGTCACATTATGATATAGGCATCACTCTGTTACATGCTGAGTACTATCGTGTGTGGCTTGTCTTTTTTGTCCCTTTGCAGTTCGACTTTATACATTCATATTGTATCACAACAGTGTACTACTATGTCTGTTTCCTTTTCATACATTTGTATTGTATATATGTATATATGCTAATTAATAGATAATGTGGTATAAGTCAGTAGTATTAGCTTTTCAGCAGTTGTCTTTATTGCTATTGTACTGAATGTATTAAACAATGATCAACATTTTGCTCTTTAAAGATCAAATGTGTCCTGTCTTCTGAATTTCTTACCTTTTGCCATTCCTTGTCTCCCTATGGCTCCGTTTAGTGTGTTCCCGCTGTGTTTATGGTTCCAGTTTGTATATTTAGCAAAAAATAACTGTTTTAATAATATGCACATTTCCATGCCGCCCACGTTCACAGATCCCCTTCTCAATGCGACCTCTGACCTGTACTGTGTCGTGTGATGTCATTTTAGTTTGCCACCCAATCTCTCTGCATTGTGAGCTGTATCGGGAGTGGTAGCTGTTCCAGTTTCTTTTCTACATGCAGTGATCATTTTGCTTTTTACTAGCATTTCCCCATTTACACTTGCAGTAACATCGATTGCAGGATGTCTTCTTCAGACGAGGAGCCATATGGATCTGATGCCATATACATTTTTCTGCCTGTACAGCCTTACTCCTTCGAGCCTGCAGCTCCAAACCACACATGTGGGATCCTCCTGAATGACACCGAACCAAGCAGTGATGTTGAGGAAGGGGCGATTGGTCCACCAGGAGAATGGTAAGTGTTATTCATTGTCCCTGTTGTCCTCATTGCTTTCCGTGTTATATACTGTGCATTGGTGCTGTAATATTTCCTGAGATGTAAAAGTGATAGTCCCATTGATTCTAGCCATTGCTTGCAGACAGAGGAAAGAAGGGAGATATGGGTGCTGGTGAAAATCGGAAAGCACCTGCAATCAGAATGCTCACCAGATTCATGCACCATGGTGGATTGAGTGAATTCTGCCATTTGCAAGTAGTGTGGTAGCATAGTTCCTTATAGGCATGGGCAATTCAGTCTGCCTGTTTCCTAGCTAGGCTATCATCAGTCAAGCTGTGGTTAGGGCTCTGCACGATCAGTCATCTCGTACTTCTGCCTGACTAAACTGCCACCCAGTCATCCATGGTAGTACCAAGTGTATATCCATCCCTGTATTGAAACTTTCCAGGATGTGCACATTGAGCAGCTCCATTCTATCCTTTGATGAACCCAGCACTCAGTGTGTGTTCCTTTAATTGTTTGCAGATGAAATCAGTTCTGTTTTTGGGATGGCAGCAGTGTGCATTACCCTCCCCCACCCCAACACACATTGTTATTGTGTTAGCAGGGATGCTAGTTTGAATCCCATCACTGTTGTGTTGTGGCTGGCAAAGCCGGGGCATCAATTGGTTCACTTATTAAAATCTGACCGACAGAAGGTTGCAGACAGGCAAAGTAAGTCTGTTGATCAGGTGGTTGCCACTGTAGCCCAAGGTGCACATAGTCAGGAGTCCAGCACATGTGCTAAGTTTCATTGGCCCACATCCCTGCAAGACACCAGAGCACACTGTTGCTGTAGTTGCTATTGCTCTTCCGGATCTGGTGTCATTTGCTTCTCATCCCCGACTTAGCCAAATGAATCGCTCTCTTGGTTTTGTAATTGTCAGAAGTGCCAGTACTGACTGGAACATTGTCTGCAAATGGCACCAGGTCACATGCATCCAGTCCCCCCCCCAAAAAAGGAAAATATTTTTATTGACACTGCACCATGTCTGCCCTTATCCTATTCAAACCCCTTGGATGCTGACTGTGATGGGAGTCTTGAATGAATTGGTGTGTGTCTCTGTGTTTTGGTGTTTGGTAGGTGAGTGGGTATCTTTGGGGGAGTTCAAGAACAAAGATTAGGTGCTCAGTGGCCTCAGACACTTCCTGTCCAGACGCCATTTCCAAACAACACAGGCAAGCCATATCCATCCTGTGGTGCTAGGCAGGAGGCAGTGTGAATTATCTGTGAACAGTCACAGTTGTTGCAGAGATGAGAAGCAGTGCGGCACAGTTGTAAACTACTATTTCAATGTAATGTGAAACACTCACCAACAAATATTGTGATTGCGATTACCTATATATCTGCAGATCACTAACATGTTTTTTAGTTTGACTTTCCCACGGCAACCGGTCTGTATGCTGCCAAACACCTTGTCTGTGTCAGATGCTTTCTGTAGTGTCCGTCCACATCCACAGTAAGCTTTTCTGTATTTCAGCTACACACAGTAATGGGTTTCCACAGCCCTGAATGGCTGTTTGTTGAATTTGCCATATTGGTAAGGTGTTGTTATGGCATGCAGTTTCAGTTATTTTCCCATGTGTGATCACATATGTGATGCTGGCATCACTGCACGTGTGTTATTGTAGACCATGCTTTCCATGTTCCATTTCAATGCCATTCAGGATTCAGCTGCATCATAGTTCTGCTGTGTGTGTGTTGTGTGTGTGTGGTGTTTGTGTCACTGTTTAGTATGGATACTGTACATTCCAAATAACTATGTTATGTTATTCTTCATGACGTTCAGTGCTGTCACTTTATTTTTAATACATCATTTGTAATGTTTTCATTTCTTCTCTCACACAGGTGCACATGTGGGAAGTGCGCAACAATGAACACAGTCACTGAAAATCATTGCTGCCGATCATTCTGCTAAGTACGTGCCCGCTTGAATGCTGCCAACAACTCCCCTTGTGTCACTATGCTGTCTGGCTTTCTTTCAAACTGCCTGGATGAGGATGTGCTTGAATCTACTCAAGCAGAATTTGATATTAAGAATGGGCCATCTGCAGATTATGATAATCCCAACAGGTAAGCACGGCTGGTAATCATGCGAGTCCTGGTCACACTGTGGGGAACACCACTTTTGTACTGCATAACTGCATTATTGTTAGTGTTCATTGTACTGTGTCCTGTATACTGTTGTTGTGGCACATCACAGTGCTATTATGAGCTCGGATGACAACTGCATTGACCTGCAGTCCTGACACATGTCATATTGCTGTATCACACAGTTACATGACACTTGTACAGTAGCTGTCATTCAACTGACTGCCATTATTGCCTATGTGTGTACATGTATGTATTATGAAATGTGTAGAAAGAATGCTTGCTCCTGAGTGGCCAAGAGCACCTTTTAGCTGGTCCATTATCCTAGCAGAATGACCCTGCTAAAATTAAAATGTTTAAAAAAGGCATAAAATGTCGTAAAAATTACCCATTTCATAATCACAGTAAGTCACTCCAGAGGGAGTGGTATGGTGTGATAATGTCTATTCTCAGGTGGTGGAAGCACTTGGCTACACATCATGCTTCAACACACCGGCGGTGGACTGTTATCCCACCATAACACACCCCCCTGACATGCATTATTGCTTAAGTATGTGAATATGTGCTTGTGTTGTACTGCTACTTTGTCTTATGACACGCACCAGTATCACACCTTAGTGCTGGCAGTTCAGTGCCTGCATAATGTGTTTATCTATGGGCTTCTGATGCGGTGTGTAGTGTTCCGTTGTGTGATGGCATGCATTTTGGAGTAACAGAACTATGTTCTCCACTCTGTCAATTACCATCGTGCATCATGGCCACTTAATTTGTGGGAGCATACATACTAAGTTATCCATGCATCATGTGGACAATTTGGAGGACTGGCTACATCACAGTAAGTTACACTACCAATGTGTGCTGGTATTTTGTGTCATCCTGTTACTACTAATGCATACCCTATAGGCTGTTCTGAGCAGCTCTTGTTTTCTTTGCTGTGTGATAACATCAACAACAACCACACCAGATAGTACATGTCAAGTGATAACGTTCTCCATTTTGAGTGATGTGTATAACAGCAGTGCGCAGTGTGTCGCATGTCATTGTGAAACAACTGTACCTGTCCAGTATACTGGTTTCTATTAATCATGCACAATTGTCAGGTACGGTATTATGAACCTGGAAACCTATTGTCACTTCTCTAAATGTATTGTTTTTGTTTCTTCACTCCTGGTGTGTATCTGCCAACTCACAGTTTGTGGGACTGTAAGTAAGCAGACAGTAATGTCATTGGCCCATCTATTCCCCATCTGTGCATTGCTTTTCAGCAGTGTTGTATGGGGCATTGCATTGTTGGGTTTCTGTTCTCGGGCACCTGATTGACAAAACAGAATGCACGTGCTTTTGAAATCTGAATATGGTTGCACGTTCAACAATAAGTTAGTAAGTGACCTGCTACACAAAAGTAGTTGGAAGTTGTACACAATGGGGGCTGGGGTGCAGTTAGTAACAACATCAGAAATGGAAAGGGATGGTGGGGGTAGTCACATCACATGACCAAAATGTAAACACGTAATGTCAGATGGAAGTACGGATGGCTATGTGGATACTGGGATGTATAGGGATAGGCATCAGCAGTAGAAAACATTATGTTCTTATCCGTCTGTACATACAGTTGCTGATATCCCACCTGTGGTACTGAGTTCAGTTCTGGAAACCCCATTTCTGCAATAACATATACAGGCTAGGTGAAACTTTTCTAGTTCTTCACTGTAATACATAGGAAGACAGAGTACAGTTGCTTAACATGTATACCCTTCAGTTAAGAAGATTGAGGGTGGACAGGAGAGAAACTTTCAAGTACCTAAATGGAAGCAAGTAAGTCCATGAAGGTACCATCTTGCAGAATAATAGATGTGCAACAACAAGGGGACACAATTTGAATATACAGGTGTGGATGGGTGAGTGGAAATGTGAAGAAGTATTTTGTCACAAAGAGGGTGGTGGATGGATGGAACAACATTTCTGAGGAGGTTGTGTTGTGGAAAACAGTGCTGAAATGTAAGAATGCATGTGACTGACATGGGCCCACGTCATGATTACTGGTCTTTACTTCTCTGTATCATTGTTGGTGTTGCTCCTGTGGAGGTGCACATTGTGTTCCATCCTACGGTGCAGCGCTACACAGCGAAAGGACAGACAGGTATGGAGTGGGTGTGACCGGGGTTCCGCAATGACACCTGCTACCTCCCTGTGGTGTATGCCATGTTGCAATGGTGTGTTGCTCCCTCTTAGCACCCTGAAGCACTCCAGTACCCTCTGTAGTGTTATTTCTCTTTCTCCTCTTACTGTCATGTGCCAACCCCCTGTTACCACAGGTGTACTGATGGCCATGTCTGTGTAGTAAGTACTCTGCTGAAGTTCACTGCTGAAGTTCACATGTCATTATTATTCCTGTTCTGTAGTTCTGTACACCCTTCCAGCATCCCCTGCAGTCCTCACCAATGTGACTGTGCAGCTCATTTTATGAATGATGCACCAGGAAAACTTGTTTTAACAATCTTAAATGCCCTTTGGTAGCCTGAGTGTTCATATTAATATGCTACCATGTTAATAGCCCAGCAGATTAGTCCTTGTGGCCGATCGAGTCTGCTCGATTGTCAGTGCCTTCACTGGTCAAGTGTTTTATTCACTGCCCTACCTCCAAACCAGGTTCCATATTTCCCATCGTAGCTCTGGCTTGCAGTTTCCCCTATACCAATCTCAGCCATTCTTGAACCACTCCAAAGCTTTAGCAGTCAGGAAATGCAGGGGTGGCACCATCAAGGGCTACACCACCCTGTCACTGAAATAGCATCTCCTTGTTTACCTCCCCGGCCCACTGAGCCTCCCATCCCTTGTCCAGCTTCATTGATTGTCCAATGGTGTACTTTACCTCCCTCAAGCAAAGCACTACCTCCAGACTTACCGTATTTATTCCTTTGAGATATACAAACTCCTCTATCATATCCCCCCACTATCTTTCTTACTCCATGTACTACAGGTTGAGATCCTGTTCTGTCAAGTCTCTGGGCCTTTCCACAGACTAGTTTGATCCTGCTGACGGTCATCTGTGCCCTCTCCAGTGCAGCAATTCCCCTGTTTAGGTAGTGACACAAAAAACGCATGCAGTGCTCAAGCTGTGTCAGGAGCAGGCAATTGTACAGTGGAATGAATACCCCTGTAATAATTGAGGTTATCCCCCTGGCTATGCAGTCCACCATTGTATTACCACCATCATGTCCCTCTAGCCCCTTTGCACCTGCAGTGCCATACCAAAGAAGTTGTATACATGAGCCTTGTTGTGCTCACCACGATGCTGAATCATATATTTCCCCGCAGTTCAGTTTACCTTCCATGGGCGTCATCGCATCCTCACACTATATGGTCCTGCTGTCCAGACAGCTTATACTCCGGTCCTTTGAGAACCTGCCATTGCTGTGAGTCATGAAAGAGGCTCATCACACTCCTGATACCACTTGTGATGTGTGACATATAGGCGTAACAGGAGTGGTCACAGTACCGACCCTTGTGTGAGCAAGACAATAATGGCTGTCCTGTGGGATGAGCCCCACCCCCCTCCTCACCCTATGTATGTTCCATTATTGCAATTGTCCTATCCACCTTACCATCTCCTCCCCCCCATCCCTATATCCTACACCTTGTAAGCTAAGGTGCAGTATGTCCCTTGTGTGCAACTCATTGCCACTTCGAGGTTGTCCAACGTTCACACACCAGACCAAACTGTTTCCCCCCAACCCCTCCATGGTCAGCAAGTGAAAACAAGATGGCAGCTTTGAATTTCTTAACATTGTAATTTACAACATTGAAGAATGGGAAGATCAGTGCCTGTCTGGCATACCCTGATCTTTTTTTCTGTGGCGTTACACATATTACCACATTCTTAGGCACCAATCAGAATCCTTGACTACTGCCAGCCATTTCATTAAAGTGTTTACTAAACTACCATGACCGATTACTGACCATATCTGTATTGATCTGTGAATGATAACACTCTAGTCTTTCCATGTTTCTGTGGTATGTTCCTAAATTAGAGTGCAATAAAGTAATGTTTCTAGTCCAGTCATGCAATTCGCCTTTCTTTTTTTTTTTTTCACAGAATGAAAAGGTTGATGGCGTACCGTCGTTACACTCTATGGATCTGGAAGCATCTTGGAAAGGGGAGTTGAAAAGTTATTCCATCATGTGCCGTGTACCGCATAAGGTCCTGTTTTCCTTCACACACCTACACTGGGTTCAAAGAGGCTACAAGTCAAGGAACTGTTGAACACTGAATTATTGGTACTCATGTTCCATGAGTGTTGTGTTTTGCACCTCATGTTTTGGGTGATATGACATTGTTACGATGCTGTGTTACATTGCAGTTAAAATTTGAAAGGATGCAGCATACACCATTGATTCCATGACTATCTGTGACAGTGTTATGTAACATGTTCTTCTTCTTACTGTGATGTGTCCTGGACACTGTGTTACTAAACAGTTTGTAATCTAGATTTAGTATTTGCCGTATTGGTCCTTGCAAGAACAGATCCAGAAGCAAATGATTTGATACCTTTTAATGGACCAACATAGATGTAACAACAACAACAAAATGCTCTAGCTTTCAGACCAACCAGTTCTTCTTCAGAAGCATAAACACTTACAAAGAAGGACTGGTTGGTCTGAAAGCTGGAACACTTTGGTTTTGTTGTTACATCTATGTTGGTCCATTAAAAGGTATTATAAAATGGGTTAGGAAATTCCCGGTCTCTGATTGGCTGATACCCCTGGCAAGGTGGGCATCTACCAGACAACAGAGACCAGGAAGTATCAAGTCCCACTGCCAATTGCCCCAGCACCACTGATATCTGTGTGGCATGTTCCATTTCAAACAAACCAGCCACCATTTTTTTCTCCATTTAGCGAGATACCTGAGGCCCCACCACCCTTCTTAGTGATCTGGCAACCCCCCCTTTAAGGTAACAATTTGTACTTTTCTCTTTCTCCCCTGCACAGTGAAGTGTGTTTTTTTAATCCCAGTTTTCAAACACTTACAATACATGAAGCCCAACCCCTGTCTTGCCACCCGCTTTCTCTACTGACAGATGCTGGCAGCGCGTCTCCATTTGTGGAGACCACTGTAAAAAAGTACTGCTAGTCTCCTGAGTAAGTGACTACTACCATTTCACAGAATGGTCCCACCTTTTTTAGGCCTCGAAACTGGAGTCCTGGATGAACTCAGCCGTCTCCAGCTAAATACTGAGCTATACTATTAGGATTGCTGTAATAATACATATTTATTTGTTCTGTTTATTTCTCTAACAGAGCTGAGTAATGCTTGGAGTGCAACAGGATGTCTAACTGGGCTAAATGAAACTATATGAGAGCTGAGAACAAAAAGTATGGTGGCTGAGGGGTGAAAACCGGGCAAGGAGGCTTTAGGATTGCTACTGTAATACAGTATCTAATGGATGAGATTTGAGACTGAATTAACCTGGTCAGCAAGGGGGCAGTGGGAGGACTAGTGTTGGGGGGGACCAGGAATTTGAGTAAATAGGGGCATAACAGTTGTAGTAGAGTACAGAAACTGGGAGTAAGAGCCCGCAACATAAGATGGGGGCCAAAATGGGGCAGGTGCCACATGTCAATAGGGTGGGCATCTTTGGAAGGGTGGTGGTCTGTACAGGGTATGGGTCCGCCATGATCCTGGACTGGGCTTGAAGGATGGGGGGATGTATGGTCTGTAGATGACTGACTAGTTTGAGGGAGGAACTGTGGAGGTTAGAGAGGAGTCTAAGTGGCAGGGCAGATGAATATGGTAGGCATCCTGGCTGGGGGGGATAGGGGATGGCAAAGGGAATGGAGGAAGAACAACTAGGGACTGAAACTGACCCCAGTATCAAAGGCACTAGCAAAAAAGAGAGAAGAATGGAGGGGGTGCCCGAGGTGAGGTGGGAGCCTCCTGATGGGGGACCATGAGGAGTACCAGGGGAGAGAGCAGATGGCTGAAGGTAGGGAGGGACCAGCGGTGGCACGGAGGGGAACAAGTAGGAGTGGGGAAGAGATGTAGGAGGGGTATTGACTAGGAATTGATTCAAGTCTCTGCTATGGGAGAGAGAGGGGCAGCAGGAACATACTGAAGTGGGGGAGGACACGTGGGGCATGAGAGGAATAGCAACAGGTAGGGGAAGAGATAGCAAGGAAAAAAGGGTAGAAGGGGGCTTAGTAAGGAAGGAGGGGCGGTGACTGGAGGAGAGAAGGTTACTGGAAGGGGAAAGGATAGGAGGGCATCACTATCGGGGTAGAATGGAATGGGAGCTGTAAATCGACATCAGCGGGGATAGAAGAGGGGTTGGAAATCAGCAGGGGAGGAGGGGATGTCAACATGGGAAGCCCGGTAGGAAGTAGTCAGGCTAGAAAGGGGCTCAAGGGAGATGGGAGGAATAAGGCAGAGAAAATGGGTGAGGTGGAAGTAGGGGGTACTGATACAGAAGTCACACAGGGTGCAGCTGGTGGGTGTAAGGTGCAGAGAAGAATGAATACTGGGGTGGTGGAAGGAGCATTAGAAGGGAAAGGGGTAAGGGGCGGGGGTGTACTCGTCCTGGGGGATTCTATACTGAAAGGGGTGAGATGGGGCAGGAAAAGGGGGAAGGCACAGCCCTATTTGGGTTGAAGCTATCCCCAGGTTGACTGCAGGAGGGGCAGGGCAGGCACTGCTTAAGTGTGCACCAAGGGAGAGGAAGAAACCTCATTTAGTGTTGCATGTGGATACAAATGACTTAGCAGGGGAGACTGTGGAAGTAGTAAAGGGGAGGTTCGAGTAGTTGAACAGGCAGTATGAGGGGGTGGGGGAGTCGACGGCATTCTTGGAGGTACTCCCAGTACCATGTGCAAGCAGGGGGAAGAAGGGTAGGATTGAGGAGTTCAACGAGTGGCTGAGGGACTGGTGCCACACCAAAAATTATGGGTTAGAGACTAACTGGGGTAGGGTCTGGGGAATAGTGACTTGTACGAGAGGGACAATCTACACTTGAGCAGAAAGGGGAAGGGAGTATTAAAGGCGGGATTAGAGGGGTATATCTCTACTAAGGTGGATTTAAACTAGTGGGGGGGAGTGGCCAAAAGACTGAGGTTGGTAGAAAGGTCTGGACAGGGGAGTCTAATGAGCTCACCCCCCTAGATATACTGTAGGTAAAGGCAGAGGTGTAGTAACCCTGGGAGGGGGCAGGCAGAGTGGTCTGAGTGTAATACAGAAGGCACCACCACCTGGTAAGAATAAGGAGGAGAAAAGGTGCAGACTACCAGGAGGAGGGGCGCAGGCCAAGGAGGAGAAGAGTGAGGAGAAGAAGGGGTACGGGTGGCAGGTGGTCTCTCTCAATGCAAGAAGCATGGGGAACAAAACTGCAGAGCTTCAGGCGCTCCTTTCAGAGGGGAAGGTGGACATTGTTGCAGTGACAGAGACTTGTGCCACAGAGTACCATGATTGGGACTTAGCAATCCCAGAATACAGGATATATAGGAGGGACCGGGTGGTTGGGGAGCAGGAGCAGGACAGAGAGCTGTACCAGTTAAGGCAGAAAGAAGCAGGGAGGGAAGTCAGAATAGCAAAGGCCCAAACTGAGGAAAAGATAGCCAACTCAGTTAAGAAGGGGATAAAACCTTTTATAGGTACATCAGCGGTAGAAAAGACAAAGGGAGGGATAGTGAGGCTGAATAGAATGAACGGTGGGTGGGCAGAGGGGACAGTGAAAAGCAGGAATACTGAGCGAATATTTCTGCTCAGTATTCACAAAAGAGGAGGGAAGTGCCTAATCCAATTAACAGAAGTCTCTTGATAGGGGGTCGATCCCAGTCCTTTCACAGAAGAGGTTCTGCAAGAACTCCTAAAACTGAAGGTGGACAAAGCAATGGGTCCTGATGGAATTCACCCAGAATTCTAAAAGAATTAAGGAAGGAACTAGTGAAACCACTTGCTACTCTTTAATAAATCATGGGAGGATGGTGTGGTACCCGAAGACTGGAGGAGAAGGCGGATGTGATTCCCCTTCACAAAAGTGGGACCAAGACAGGGCAGGAAACTACAGACCTGTCAGTCTGACCTCTGTGTAGGGAAAGTGATGGAGTCACTTCTGAAGGAAAGAATAGTTGAGTACCTAGAGGTCAGTGAGCACAGGATCCAAGGCAGCATGGGTTCACAGCGGGGAAGGTCATGTCAGACAGATCTAATAGATTTCTTTGACTGGGTGACCAAAAAGTAGACCAGGGAGGGCTGTGGACATGGCCTACCTAGACTTAGCAAGGCATTTGACACAGTCCCACACAAAGATTATTAGTCAAATTAACCAGCCTGGGGTGGGTCCCAGAGTGGTAGCCTGGGTAAAACATTGGCTGCACAACAGGACACAGAAGGTAATTGTAAATGGAGTCCACTCTGAAGAAAGAGGCGGTTACTAGTGGGCTACCTAGGTTCAGTATTGGGTCCAGTCCTTTTAATGTCTTCATCAGTGGCATTGCAGAGGGACTGAAGGAAAAGTATGCCTTTTGCAGATGACACAAAGATCTGCAACAGGGTTGATACACAAGGAGTCGTGGAAAGGATGAAAAAGGACTTGGCAAGGTTGGTGGAATGGTCAGACATATGGCAGCTAGGATTCAATGCAAAAAAGTGCAAAATAATGCACCTGGGAAACAAGAACCAGGGAAGAATACAATGGGTGGGGAGGTAGTAACAACAACAAAACAGGAAAGGGACCTGGGGTAATCATTTCAGATGACCTTAAGGTTAGCAAGCAATGTGAGAAGGTAGTAGGGAGGGCGGGGTATACTGGGATGTATAGGGAGAGGCATCAGCAGCAGAAAACAGGAAGTTGATCTCCTCTGTACAGACAGTTGGTGAGACCCATCTCGAATACTGTGTCCCAGTTCTGGAGACCCCATCTCCCGCAAGGACATAGACAGGATAGAGAAGTCAGAGGAGGGCAACTAAAATGGTGCAGGGTCTGCAAGAGAAGCCACGTGTGAGGAGACTAAGGAGCTTAATATGTATACCCTTGAGGAAAGAAGGGAGAGGGGACATGATAGAAACTTTCAGTACCTCAAGGGAATCAACAAAGTCCAAGAGGTAGCATCTTTCAGAAAAAGAGACTTGCAGAACAAAGAGAACACAATTTAAAGATAGAAGGAGGGCTGTTCAGGGCAATGTGAGGGAGTATTATTTCACAGAGAGGTAGTGGATGCATGGAACAGCCTTCCTGAGGAAGTTATGGGTCTAAAACTGTGGGAGAATTCAAGAATGCATGGGACAGACATAAGGCAATTCTTGTGGGGGGCAGGAAGATATAGGCTGTTGGTTAACTAGGATCTGCGGCCTATCCTGTAGGTAGGGAAATGGGCAGACTAGATGGGCCTAGCGGTCCTTATCTGCCATCAAAGTCTATGTTTCTATGCTTCTATGTTGGAAGGGGGGGTTGCACTCTATGTGAGGGAAAGGATTAAATGCATAAGGGACAAGGGAGAAGAAGAGAGGACACAGGCGCTTTGGGTGCAGCTCCTGGACTCCAAGGGCAGAAAGCGGAGGCTGGGAGTGGTGTACAGACCACCAGCCCAATCCGGGCAACTGGATGGGGTGTTGGCAGAGCAGATAAGAAGAGTGTGTACAAGGAGGAGTGTGGTGATAGTGGGGGATTTTAACCTACCACTGGTTGACTGGAGCACCCCGGCCATTAGCAGTACTAGGGTGCAGGTGCTCCTTGATGCATTCCTGGACAGCCTTCTGACGGAATTGGTAAGTGGACCTACAAGGCTTGGTAGCACTCTGGACCTAGTACTGGTAAATGGGCAGGTGGCGAGGGAGGTAAGGGTGAAGGACCCACTAGCAGGTAGCGACCACCAAACAGTGTAGCTCATTGTCACACTGGGCAGGGAGACAGGAGGCTCAGGCACTAAGGTGGTGGACTTTATCAGGGTGGACTTTGGGAGGATGGGAGCAATACTGCAACGGAGACTCCAGGATATAAGGCCGGGGATGGATGCAGAACAAAAGTGGGGAGTCATAAAGACTAGGCTAACAGAGGACACAGTAGCCTGCACTAGAGCCAGGAGTAAGAAGAGCAGAGCCAAGAAACCATGCTGGCTGAACAAGGAAGTGCTGCAAGAAAGTGAGGGCAAAGATGGCTGCATACCGGAAGTACAGGAGAACAGGAAAAGGAGAAGATAAGGAGGCTTTTGGGAATTGGTCAAGGGAGGTTGCCAGGAGGGTGAAAAAAGCTAAGGCCTCCAGGCAATTAGGTCTGCACAGGGCATAAAGGGAGAGGAAAAGGACTTTTGTAGGTATTTCAGGGAAAAGAGGAACTGCAAGGAACATATTGTGAGGATAAAGCGGGGAGGGGTTTGGGTGGAAAAGGGTGAGGATCAAGTGGAAATTCTAAATAAGTACTTCTGTTCCGTTTTCACTAAGGAGAGAGATGGGCCACTACCAGAATGGGCTGGGGGTGGGAAAGGGGGAGGTGACAGAGAAACTGATCACAGGGAGAAGGGTGCTAGAGGGGCTGAGGGCAGTAAGGGTGGTTAAGGCACCAAGTCCCAATGGCATCCACCCCAGGGTGCTGAGGGAGATGGAGCTGTTGGCTGAGTCACTGGCAGATCTGTTCAACACCTCCCTGGTAACGGGGTGTGTGCCCCAGGACCGAAGGGTGGCCCATGTGGTGTCCATACACAAGAGTGGGCCAAGGGAGGAGCCAGGAAATTATCAGCCGGTAAATCTCACGTCCATAGTAGGTAAGCCTATGGAGGTGATACTGAAGGAGAGGCTGGTGGCATTCCTACAGAGTAATGGCCTCCAAGATGGGTGGCAATATGGGTTCATCTCGTGGAGGTCTTGTCAAACCAATCTAATAGAGTATTGTGACTTGGCAACAAGGGAGTTGTACAGGGGCCATGCGGTACATGTCCTGCACTTGAACCTCAGTAAGGCCTTCGATACAGTGCCTCATGGGAGACTGGGGGGAAGCTGATGGAAGTGGGGGTGGGGAAAAAAACTGACTAAATAGATAGAGAACATGTTACAGGGGAGGGTGCAGGGGTGGTGGTGGTGGGGGGAGCTCTTGGCACCCGGAGCAGTGACAAGTGGAGTGAGGTACCGCAGGGGTCAGTGCTGGTCCCGGTGCTTTTTGGGCTCTTTAACTCTGATATAGCACATGGAGTGAGGAGCAGGATTAGTCCGTTCGTACATTATACCAAATTGGGGGCGGTGGTGGATGACAAGGATGGATGGGAAAACCTGCAGGGGGACCTAACCAAACTAGAGACATGATAGGTGGAGTGGCAGCTAGGATTCAATGCAAAGAAGTCTAAAGTGATGTACTTCGGGGCTAAGAACCAGAAAAGGGACTATTGGTTTGGGATCAGAGAGGAGGAGAAGGACCTAGGGGTGCTGGTAACTGGGAGCATGAACAACTCAGCCCACAGCAAGAGAGCAGCAGCAAAGGCAAACAGGATGCTGGGGTGCATCACAAGGGGGTTCTCATCCAGATACAGGGATGTGATCCTACCTCTCTACATATCATTGGTCAGACTGCACCTAGAGTACTATGTGCAATATTGGAGGCCATACCCGAGGAGAGGTAGAAAGTTACTGGAGGGGGCACAAAGGAGGGCAACAAAAATGTTAAAGGGGATGAGAGAAAAGGAATATGAAGTTAGGCTGAAGGAGCTGAACATGTACACACTGGAGGAGAGGAGGGCTAGGGGGATATGACTGAAGCATTTAAATACCTGAAGGGGTAAATAAACCTAGCACTGAAGGGGTGTTTAACCTGAGGAGTGGACGAGAGATTGGGGGCACGGACTAGGGTTGAAAGGGGGACATTTCAAGAGGGAAATGAAGAGGCACTACTTCTCTGAGAGGGTGGTGTCTAGTTGGAATGTGCTGCCAGAGGGGGTGGTAACAAGTAGGACAGTCAATAGCTTTAAGGAGGAGTGGGATAAAGCAAGAGGAAGAGTCAGGAGCAGGGGCTGGGACAAGCAGGGGAGGAACTGAGGGGGAGGAGGCTGCAGCAGCTGCAATCTAGGGTGCTAGCTGCACACATGGGCAGATTTACATAGACCGATTGGTGTGTTCTGCTGGCAGATTTGTATGTTCATATGTATTTTCATATGCAAAATCACAGTGACTCTGTTCATGAGCAGAGGTCCTAAAATGCCTATATTGAAAATTTGGTGACAAATGTCCATAAAATGACTGTTACAAGCGTGCATTGTGCAGTTTCCATGCACCCTCGTAACTTCGCAAATTTGTAGTATTTTCACTCCAGATTTTAAACATTGATATTTTTTCAAACCTCCTTATGAACAGTGCAGCTGTCATTTTTCACATCTTGCCTCAAATATGCATTTACACATCTGGTGCAGAATAGCACGGTTGCTGTGGGAAATCAATGTTTGGAACAGATTAAGAAAATCATAGTGACAGTCTTCATGAGCAGAGGTCACAAAATGCCTACGCTAAAAATTTGGTGAAATAATTCCACTAAATGACTGCGTTATGTGCATGCGTTGCACCGTTTCCACGTATACTTGGAAGTTTGAGCATTTTTAATATTTTCACTACAGATTGTCAACACTGCCATCTCTTCACACCTTCCTATGAATGGTACAGCTGTCATTCTTCACATCCTGCCCGATCTGTGTTTTCATACATCTGGCGCACAATGGCACACTCGCTGTGGAAACTCAAAGTTCGGAACACATTGACAAAATCACAGTGTCACTGTTCATGAGAAGAGGTCCCAAATGCTTTCATGAGGTGGGGGTCACAAAATGGCCATACTGAAAATTTGTAGTGAAAATACCAACAAACACCTGGGGCATTAGGGTTTCTAACCATATCGCCCCAGCCTGTACAGACTGACAGGTATCTGGGGTGTGCCTTTGGATTGCCGACTATAATGCTCATGCCATTCCACCCCTACCCCGCTACCCTATAGCCAGTGATAGGCATCAAGGTGTGCCTTGGGCTCTTCAGCCCCAGAGTTCACCCAGTTCTCCTATACTGCACCCATTTCAGCATATGTCCTTATGGAATGGGGGGACTGTAAAGCCGAACACCCCAAGGGACACCTCAACACGTGTCAGTGTCTGCTGGATAGGATGAAGTGAAGTGAAATGGCATGAACGTTATGGGTGACAACCCAAACGCATACCCCAATGCCTGTCCGTCTCTGCAGGGTGAAGGTGGGGTTGGTGTGAAGTTCAGTACTTCACTGCCATTCCTACTCTGCATCTCTCTAACTCCTGCATTTCCAGTGCTAATACCAGCAAGCAAACATTCGGCATTGACAAATGCTTGTTTATCCTGCCAAGATCTTTGGACCCAGTACCGCTTGTGTAATGTACATATCACTATTAGCCTCAAATTATGTATTACCCAGTGGTTTCCAGTATTTGTTTAAAAATTACAAAATATTTTAGTTCACATCTGATGTCGTACAATTCATTGAACTACAGAGTACAACAAGCATTTGTCAATGCCGAATGTTTGCTTGCTGGTATTGGCAGTGGTAGTGTAGAAGTTACAGAGCTGCGTAATAGGAATGGCAGTGAAGTATTGAACTGAAGCCAACCCCACCACCACCCTGCAGAGAGTGACAGGCATTGGGGTGTGCATTTGGGTCGTCAGGCATAACGGCCAGGCCATTTCACCATACCCCACCCTGCAGAAATTGACAAGTGTCACGGTGTTCCTTGTGGTCTTTGGCCCTTATGCGCACCCCATTTCATTAGGAAATATGGTGAGATGGGTGTGATATAGGAGAATGGGGTGAAGTTTGGGGCCGAAGAGTCCAAGGTATACCTCGATGCCTCTCACTGACTGCAGGGTGTGGAATGGTATGAGCATCACAGGCAAGAATCCCAAGTCACACCCCTGATGCCTGTCCTTCTCTATAGAGTTGGGCATTATAATTGAAAACCCTAATACCTCAGGCATTCGTTGGTATTTTCTCTCCAAATTTTCAACATGTTTGTTTTGTGACCCCACCTCATGAACAGGGGGAATATCAGTTTGTTAGCCAAAAGCTGCTTATGCACAGTGACTATGGCATTTAGCACCACAGGTGCAAAAACATTCCGAACAGGATGTAAAAAATGACAGCTGTACTCTTTCATGGGGAGGTGTAAAAAATGGCTATGTTGCAAATCTGTAGTAAAATATTTAAAAAATGGTGAAGACAGCGAGCACATAGAAACTGTGCAACGCACCCGTAATATAATTAGGTTGGGGATTTCTTACAGCAGATTGTCAACTCAGGCATTTTGGTGCCTCCGATCATGAACAGTGTCACTGTGATTTTCTTTATCTGTGGCAAACAATGATTTCCCATAGTGACCACGCATCTCTGCACTGAAAGTGTGAAAACACACTTCAGCCATGTTGTGAAAATGACAGCTGTACTGTTCATAAGGAAGTGTGGAAAATGTCACTGGTGAAAATCTGACTGAAAATATTACAAAGTCATGAACTAACGAGGGTGCGTGGAAACTGCGCAATGCTCACTCGTAACACAGTCATTTTATGGACTTTTGTCACCAAATTTTCAACCTAGCCATTTTAAGACCTCTGCTCACGAACAGTGTAACTGTGATTTTCTTAATCTGTCCTAAACATTGCTTTCGCACACCATTGTGCGCTACATGTGCGAAAACACATTTTGGGTGACATGAAAATTGCAGCTGTACTGTTCATAAGGAAGTGTAATAAAATGGCAATGTTGAAAATCTGGAGTGAAAATATTAAATTTGCAAACTTACGAGCATGCATAGGAACTGTGCAACGGATGCTCGTAAAAGTCATTTTTAGGAATTTTTTCACCAAATTTTCAACATAGCCATTTTAAGACCTCTGCTCATAAACAGTGTCACTGTGATTTTCTTAATTTGTCCTGTACATTGATTTCGCACACCGACTGCGCCATTATACGCTACATGGGCGGAATCATGTTTTGGGTGAGATGTGAAAAATGACAGCTGTATTACTCATAAGAAGGTGTGGTAAAATGGCAATGTTGAAAATCTGGAGTGAAAATATTGAAAATTTGCGAACTAACGAACATGCGTAGGAACTGTACAACGCACTCTCATAAAACAGTCATTTTTTAGAATTTTTTCACCAAATTTTCAACATAGACATTTTAACACCTCACCTCTTGAACAGTGTCACTGTAGTTTTCTTAATTTATCCCGTACATTGATCTCGGACACTGACTGCGCCATTGTGCGCTACATGGGAAGAAACATGTTTTGGGTGAGATATGAAAAATGACAGCTGTACTGCTCATAAGAAGGTGTGTTAAAATGGCAATGTTGAAAATCTGGAGTGAAAATATTGAAAATTCGCGAACTTACGAGCCTGCGTAGGAACTGCGCAATGCATGCTCGTAAAACAGTCATTTTTGGGAATTTTGGCACCAAATTTTCAACATGAGATTTTTGGGATTCCTTCTCATGAATGATGTCATTGTCATGGTGTTATTCAGGCCCAAAGGGTGATGTCGCGCAGTGACTGCACAGTGACTGCGAAATCACCCTTCAGGCCGGAATAACGCCATGACAGTGACATCATTCATGAGAAGGGGTCCCAAAACCTCATGTTGAAAATTTGACAAAATTCCAAAAATGCCTGAGATATGCAACAAAGTTGAAACCCCTATCTAGCCCATTATACAGCTTATCGGCATTTCCTCAGTTCGCAGTCGGCTTTGAAGAGTGCAGACGTGTTCCCAGTCCACACGAGATCGTCGTGCCAAGCTCCAGAGGTAAGTATGGGGTGAGGGGTGTGGAAGGCTGGGTGCACAGTGGGTGGGTGCGGTTGTGGGAGGGGATGGGAGACAACGTTGGACCATTTTTCTTCTGGTAAAAAAAAGGAAAAACGATGGCGTGGATGTTTGCCACGCTGGGGTGCTCACAGTGTGCGACAAGAACGGTTGTGTGAGGGGGCTTTCAGCCGATCGGATTGGGCACCCCCGTCAGCCTAAGGATACATTGCCATGCTGGTGTGGGCTCCCAGCGTGGCACTTATTACTGAGGGGGAGGACTGTGGAGCTGATGGGGTATTGGGCACCCCCGTCGGCTATATTATTCGTTGCCACGCTGGGGTGGGCACCCAGCATGGCATTTTGGAAACCTTTGGGTGGACGCAGCGCAGCCGGCGGGATTGGGCACACCGCCGGCTATACAGTGCGCGGGGAGGTGCGATGCCCGCGCAGTGCGTGTGTGTGGTGAGCCGCGCATGAGCAGGCGATATCTTATCGCTGCTCACCAAGCGCAGCTCCCCTTTCAACTGCATGCCACTGCATTTTGGAGCGTGTCATAGACAGCTCCAGAATGCATTGGCTCACAGGGGCCGCACCTGCCAGCACATTGACTGAATTGGAGGAGGAGGTGACACACCTCCGAAATCTCCGATGATGGCACTATGTTTCTTGCACATGCGTGCAAACAAACATAAAAAGGTAAAATAACAACATCAGTCTTTTCTAAAGTTGTTATATGTGCTGGTCTATGGTAAAGTGCTGCCATATATTTGCCCACAATATGATGTCCAAGCCAGTATTTAATAATCAAATAAAGTATTTTGCTTTAGTAAGCAAAATTGTTTAAAATATATTTAATGTTTTGAAACATAAAATTGCAAAGAAATAATTAACCAAATCTCCAGCCTCCAATAATTTTATTTCTTACGACAGATAACATACCAGATAACATACACCCCTGTTTTTTAAAGGAAACAATAAATCAAATCAAACTATCACTATATATAGCATTTTGACTGGAGAATAGCTTCACTAATCCCAATATGCAAAAAGAAAGGGAGTAAGAAAGATACCAGGAATTACAGACTGCTTAGTCTAACCTCAATGGCCTGTAAAACCCTAGAGAAAATACTCAAAACCAGACAACAAAAAGAGCTTATTGAAAAAGGACTAAATGATTTAAACAGTTTAAAAGAGAATTAAACAGATTTCTATTAGGTAAGGAGGATTAAATTCATCCCACTAGTGTAGAGAAGGCAGTCTCGCTAAAACCGAGTAAACAAAAATAAAAATATTATTTCTCATGACATGAGTCAGTTTTCTGAGTCAGCATCTTATTTATGTTAAAAATATAGTACTTGTCTTTGATTTGAGTGTGCTCTGCTAAAACATTTACTAAACATTTTCCTAATGGAAATTATTTACTTAAAGTTTGAACAAAACTCTTTACTTAATGAGAGGTATTTAATGAAATGAGCAACTAAAATGTGATATTTTAATTGATGAGGAAAGGCAAAGGTGAAATTGTTTAACCAGGAGAGGCACACTAAGCCAAAGCTTGATTCCAGGTGCGAGCTAGGAGCACAAGGAAGTTAAGTGACTTGCTCAGGGTCACACATTATGTGAGTAGGGGCTGTGGGATTCAAACCCAGGTCTCCAGGTTTATAGCTCAGAGCCTTAAACCACTGTGCTATAATTGACTATTTCAGAACTTAATAAGTCTATAGGGAACAAACTTTGAATGGAGGCCAGGCCAGTGTCCTCACTTTTTTTATCATAATAAAACTGCCTGCTTAGGATACTGTACAATTATCAATATGGCATCTGAGGAATTGTAACTTTACCTGTATTCTACTATATTTATTTATTTATTTATTTATTTATTTATTTGTGAGAATCAGTTTACAACCTTTGAGCCAGAGGCTCGTTTCCAAAGGTACCTCGTCACATTGAGGACATACATAACATTTTAGGTTACATAGTACAGGTTTCCTCAAACAGGCGTTCATCAGAGGCGCCACGTCACACTGTGATCAAACAAAATACATTTGAGTTACAGGGCACAGGTAATTGAGATAGTTCTTATATGGAGCTGTGCTGAGGGGTCAAGGGATGACAAGCGCAGGAATATTATTTCTGTAGTTTCTCCCGGGACAAGCAGCAAAGGTATTTTTTGTACCTATCCATACAGTGCCTGAAGAAGCTGTCAACAGGGTTTGGAGAACTTGCTTATGATGTTCTCATGTGTTGCCTGTCCTGTCAGAAGGGCTCTACTTGGCATCCACACATCTTGCTTGTGGAGTCCAGAGAGGCTCTTTACATATGCTGTACTTATTAAGTCGAGTCCTACTGTATATTCTTCAGGGAGCAGCGGTGGTAGAGTCTTCTACAACTGCACTATTAGGTGCTTTTTTAACATTTTCCGTATTTATTAATCATTTGTCACATTTTCTCTGTGAAATATCACAATCCAGCATGTGCAAAATACTTCAAAATATGCACATCTATCCTGGTGTGGTAACTAAATAATTAGGTAATCTTTTTTTCTTTGGTAACCAGGTTAAGCTGACTGGTTACAAGGCTCCTTTACAGGGGTAACAGAGGAACATTGGGAGGTTAAGTAAGTTGCTCAGTGCAACAAAACATGTAAGTGGAGGTTGCGAGAATGAAAAAGGGTCTACTGAATGTACCAAGCTTATTCACAGATAATTACTCGAACCTCTAGGCTATAAAACGTGCCCACAGTAACCCAACTGAACTTCAGCATCTCATTTTCCATGGGATTCATGCCTCTACTTTAGAGCTGATTGGACAGAAGTACGTGGAGGTTAAATGACTTGCTCAAGGTCATGCAGCAACCCTAACTTGTTGCTCAGACTTTGAGCATTATTATGGGAGCTTTAGAGAAAATAAGGGATGAGAAAAAAAACTCTTTTTTTTTTTTTTTTAATATTAAGGTGTCCACACAATACTATTGGTGACAGCTGTGCCTTCTGTTTGACATCCTTCAGCTCCACTAGGGAATGAATACCATTTAAAAAAACAGGAACAAATGAAAGACAGCTTGCTGGAATTATACTTGTACTATATGTACACCGCCAGAAGGAGTTTTATTTAGTACACTGCGGACAAGCATTACCGGAGCACTTGCAACAATGGGGGGGGGAGCAGAGAAGTAAATGAAATATAAAAATGTTGCTTAGTTACCATATCTTTCAAATCTTTGCGACTGACCTGTGGGACTGGAGTGGGGAGCCTATATAAAGAATGTTACTTTAGTCCTGCCCACCAGCTGCAATAAAACAGATTCTGTTTGTTTTATAGCAGCTTCTGGGCAGGACAAAAGTAATTTTCTTTACATAGGCTACTCGTTCCTGTCCTGTCCCACCACATTTCTAGCCACCATTGCTTCCGATTTCAACAAATCCTGTTACTTTTTGAGAAAGGGGCCAAAGTTAGGGTAAAACCAGTAGGACTGCTTACCTTTCAGCAGTCGTTTAAACATGCTGCCTCAGCTCTCACATTCGGAGACTGATCCTCTCTGGGACCGACAGACCGTCACTGCGGCCCCCCACCACCGCTACTGCACCAGATCAAAACTTTTACAAATAATACCTGTGTTGGCTGCTCCCACTCCTTCAGCTCTGTCCAGAGGTCCATGGAATCTGCATGAAATCTCGCGCCTGGTTGTACTGATGAGGTGTCATGGTGACATCCATGGAATCTGCATGAAATCGCGTGCCTGGTTGTACTGATGAGGTGTCACGGTGATATCTCAGATCCTCCCTCATGCTTCCTTTCACCCTCCCCAATTCAATCCCTACGTTGCAAGCCCTGGCCACTTTTCCCAAAGCAATGCTGGTGGATAGGGCAGCGGCGCGGTGTCTATGTCAACTAGGCAATGGGATGCAACCTGTAGTGTTGCATGTCATTGCCAGAAGGACACCCCATGTTGCACTGCTAGAGCTCCCGGTCCCCATAGCCCATAGAAGATGGACTTTAGTTAATATAAACTAAGTGACACTGAGAGGGGGAAAAACTAAAAAGTAGCAAAACAATAGGCATGCAATGCATGCCTTGCATACAATGAATGCACACCACTGGTGGAAGGGTTTAATTACATGCTGGGACCGAGAACAGAGGGAGTGGAGTGGACAGCTCACAGTGGGAGGGAGCAGGAGGGTCTACTTACATGCCAGGACCAGGAATGGAGGGAGAAGGGTGGACAGCACACAGTGGGAGGGAGTGGGAGGGTCTACTTATGTTCTGGGACTGGGAACAGAGGGAGTGGGGTAGACAGCACACAGTGAGAGGGAGCGGGAGGGTCTGCTTACATGCCGGGACCAGGAATGGAGGGATCAGGGTGACCAGCATGCAGTAGGAGGGAGCAGGAGGGTTTACTTGTACTCCAGTTGCTGGTATGGGGAATGGAGGGAGTCGGGCAGACAGCACACAGTAGGAGGGAGCGGGAGGGTTCACTTGCACTCCGGTTGCCGGGACGGGGAACGGAGGGAGCGGGGAGGACAGCATGTTGTGGGAGGGAGTGGGAGTGTTTATTTGCACTTGCTGCTGAGACGGGGAAACGAGGGAGTGGGGTAGACAGCATGCAGTGGGAGGGACTGGCAAGGTTTACTTACACTCCTGCTCCCACAAAGGACAATGGAGGGAATGGGGTGAACAGAAATGTCTCGGCAGGCAAGGCACGACCTGCAATGATGGGGTGCTCTCATTGCAGTATCCATTTCTTTCAGGCATGCCCTGCAATGATGGGAGATCCTCATTGCAACAGCCAATTTCTTTCATGTTGGTGGCATGATTGCTGAACTAGTGTCAGCAGCAGTGTGCCACCACATTGGATAAAGAGGTCAAAGCCCGCAAATGCAGTGGCAGCATTGGCTGCCACATTGCCGCACCTCCACAACCCGCTTCTCTCCTAAGCTGCCACATAACGTTTCTTGCGCATGCATGCAAACAAACATAAAAAGGTAACTGGTCTAGTGTTGCAAACTACAGACCTATTAGCCTGACCTTCATATGTTGTAAACTTATGGAAAGGGTAATATCAACAAAAATTCAGAACGAATTGGACACACTAAATTTTGAAGATCACTGACAGCACAGCTTCTGTAAGGGTTTATCATGCCTTACTAATCTCTTGTCTTTTTATGAATTTGTGAGCAATTGTTTGGATAGAAACATTCCCGCCGATGTCATCCTTTTGGATATAAGTAAGGCATCTGACACTGTACCCCATGATTTATTAATAAAAAAATTAAGAACAACTGGAATTAACAAATATGTGGTAAAATGGATTAATAGTTGGCTTTCGAATCATAAGCAAGTTGTGAGGATTAACAGGGTTTAGTGTCAGGAAAAGCATGTCACCAGTACTGTGCCCCAGGCGCCGGTACCTGGCCCAGTGTTGTTTGCCCCATTTATCAGCGATATGGGGAATGGATTAAATTGTGTCATCACTAAATTTGCAGATGACACTAAAGTTGGAAGGGAAGTGGACAGCAGGGAAAAACATCAAGTTTTAAGTCAAGATCTGGAAAAAACTGAGAGATAGGGGATTTTAAATAAAATGCTATTTAATCAATCCAAGTGCACAGTTATGCACTTTGGTAAGAAAAACCCAGGGTACAAATACAGCTTTAATGGCAAAATATTAAAATCTTCCAGGAAAGAAAAGGATCTGGGCATCTGGATTAGCTTAGAGTTAGTATCAACTGATCATTGTCATCACATATCTCATACTACAAGCAGATTGTTAAGAACTATTAACAAAACTTTTTTTAACTAGGGATAGAGAATACTTAATGAAATTATACAAATCATATATCGCCCCCCATCTGGATTATGGATCTCCCCTCTGGAGTCCTTACTTAAAACGTGACATTAAACTTAGAAAAAAAACAACAGAAATGAACTAAATCAATAAAAGAGCTCAAAACCATAGAATATGCATCAAGGATTAGAAACTTGAAATTATTTACGTTGGAGACAAGAAGAAAGAGGGGCTATTTGCTTCTTCTATATAAAATCATGAAAATTCCTGTATTAATGGGGTTATGTGGTTTAAAGAAAAAGGAAAAAATCAAAATTGATCGGAGATCTCATATTTATTTATTTATTTCAACTAGGATTACAATACCTTTGAGCCGAGGCTCTTTTTCAAAGGTTCCACGTCAGCGTGTGCAACAGTCATCATTTTTAGTTACAAACATGTAGTCATTGACTTACAGCCATGTAATAACCAGTACAAAGACATGAGCTATGAGCAAGACAAGGGAAGGAGGGGGTGGGTAGGGGGGGAAGAGGTAGGAGATCAAGGGGGTAGGAGGCAGGGGGTAAGGGGAGCACGGGAGGTGGTTGGGGTAGGGCAGGAGCGGAGATACGGGGAGAAGGTGGGGAGGACGGAAGACAGTGCAGCCAGGGGGCCTTGTCGAGGGAATATGACAGGTAAGGTGCTAGGGGTGCAAAGACTGATTGTAAGTGCTGGGTGCTGGGGCATGTGCAGCTGGAACGGTGGAAATGTTAAGATGGGAAATCGCAGGATACAAGCAGTGAGAGGCACAGCTTGGACTTGAACAGGCAGAGTGTTGGAGCGGTCGATATGTCGCTGCCAAGAGAGTTGAGCCAGTTGGATGCCCAATAGGCAAATAATCTTTGTCCTTGGGTCGTGTGACATCATGGGATATGTAGTAGATGGGAATTGGATCTCCTTGTAGTGACATTCCTATGTCTAGGCTTAAGGAGGGCACAGACACCAGGTGGGGCAAGCCCCATTATAATTTTCTTGGCCGTGATGCAGGTTTGGTATTTTATGCGTTTGTCTAGTTGAAGCCATCCAAATTGGGAATAAAGGTCACATGTGTGGGTATGGCGATGTGAGCCAGTGGTGAGACGACCGGCCTTATTCAGGAAGGTCATGATACGTTTGAGAGCAGTGGTAGTTGCAGACCCATATATGATAAAACCATAGTCTATAATGCTGACGACGGAGCTTTGGACGGCCACTGACAGTGCTTCTGGGGTTAGGTGTTTCCTGTGCCGGAATAATATGCCTAACCTCGCATTGGCAGACTTTGCAACATTACTGATATGGACAGCGTATGAGAGGTGTGGATCAAGGGTGATGTCGAGGTACTTGAATGATTGTGTTTGCTCTAGGATGGCTCCTTGTTCGGTTGCAATGAAGAGGTAGAGTTGTTTGTTTTTGTTGTGGGGGCTGCAGAAGACCATAGACTTGTTTTTTGTCTGATTGAGAAGCAGTTTATGATTTAGGAACCAGGATTCGATGGAGGAGAAGGCCCGCTGAAGTTTATTTTGTAATTGGATTGGATCAGGGTCCGAGGTGAGGATCACAGCATCATTGGCGTAGAGAATTATTTGTTCTGGGCAGCTGTCTGGTAGTGAGTTTAAGAATAGGCTGAAGAGGCCACTGACTGAGACCAGATATGAGACAACTTTATGTGCCAAAGGTCAAAACAGTAAAAAGATATAACTTTTTTAGTGTTAGATCAACAAGAGCTTGGAATAGCTTACCAAGTTACATTGTGCAGGCCCCTAGTTTTGAACAATTCAGGAATAATTTTGGATGACTGTTTAATTAATAATCAGAAGGGCCAATAAACCCACTAGGAGTGGAAGACAATTAAATGGGCTGACAGCCTACTTTGTCTGAAAACACCGAGTTATACTAAGAAATGAGTTAGATGCTGGTCTGCACACAGTCCTTGCACTAGCAGTACCAAACTCATTTATTTATTTACAAATTGGTGACCAGAAAATTGGCGTACAATTGACATTTGTGACCGCATCAGTACAGTATCTCAAATACAAGAGGTGCCTCTTTCTCTAGCCCCATTCCAAACCCTCCCTGGTGGAGGGACTGTATGCAGACAAACAAGGCAGTCAATATACAGTTCACAGATGAGTTCAATACCAGTAGTGTAAAGACTGAATGCAAACATGGCAGTCATTATGTAGAGAATAATGCGCACACAGATGTATGATACAAGTTTTTTTTTTACACACCCAAGGTGTGTGATAATCTATAAATTCTGAGAGTGAAGCTCAAGAGGTTTATTTGATTATCACACACCGAGGGTGTGTAAAGAAAATCTAATTTTACATACCTGCATATGTTTTATTTTACATAATAACTGGTGCAGAGCTAAATTACTATAAAGGAATACATTTCAGAGACCTCATTTAAACAGCAAGTAATTATGTTTGCTTGCACGCATATGCAAGAAACATAGTGCCATCATCCGAGTTTTCGGAGGTGTGTCACCCCCTCTTCCAATTCAGTCAGTGTGTTGGCAGGCGCGGCCCCAGTCCACCAATGCATGCTGGAGCTGTCTATGACAGCTCCAAAATGCAGTGGCGTACAGTTGAAAGGGGGAGCTACGCTTCAGTGAGCAGCGATCAGATATCGCCTGCTCATGCGCAGCTCCCTACACGCACACACACACACACGCATTGTGTGCTGCCCCACACACACACATTGTATAGCCGACGGGTGCCCAATCCCCGTCAGCTGTGCTGTGCTCCCCGCCCCCCAAAGCCTTCCACATGCCACGCTGGGTGGCCACCCCAGAGTGGCAAGTCATCGTGATAGCTGACAGGGGTGCCCAATTCCCCATCGGCTCCACTGTCCCCCCCCCCGAGAGTACTGGGTGTCACACTGAGAGCCCACCCCAGCGTGGCAACTGATGCTATGGCCGACGGGGGTGCCCAATTCCCCATTGGCTCCATGCCCCTCCAACCAGCCATCCTTGTGCCATGCTGGGAGCTCACCCCAGCTTGGCAAATGTCCCGCGTCGTCATTTTGGTAAAAAAAAACAACCTGAAAATTAAAATCTGTCCCTCTGCGCTTCTCCCTGCCCCATCCCACAACCCTCACCCACCCACTGTGCACCCTGCCCCCACACCCCCCTCACTCCAGTACTTACCTCTGGACCTTGCGCGACGATCTTCGGTGGACCGGGAACACGTCTGCACTCTTCAAAGCCGACCGCGAACTGAGGAAATGCCAGTAAGCTGTATAATGGGATAGATAGGGTTTTTCAACTTTGTTGCATATCTCAGGCATTTTTTGGAATTTTTGCACCAAATTTTCAACATGGGGTTTTTGGGACCCCTTCTCATGAATGATGTCACTGTCATGGCATTATTCGGGCCCGAAAGGTGATTTCGCAGTCACTGAACGAAATCACCTTTCGGGCCCGATTAATGAAATGACACTGCCAGCATTCATAAGGTGGGCTCTCAAGAAGCCTATTATTGAAAAATTTGGTGGAAAATTCCAAAAATGACTGTTTTACTTTAGCGCTATGCGCAGTTCCCACGCACGCCCATAAGTTTGGCGGTAATTTCAATATTTCAATCCAGATTTTCAACATTGCCATTTTATTACACTTCCTTATGAGCGGTACAGCTTCATTTGTCACATCTTGCCCAAAACATGTTTCCCCATGTAGCACACAATGGTGCAGTTGTAAAGTAAATCAATGTATGGGACACATTAAGAAAATCACAGTGACACTGTTCATGAGCAGAGGTCTTAAAATGGCTATGTTGAAAATTTGGTGAAAAAATTCCTAAAAATGACTGTTTCTACAGTAAATTCTGCATGTTTCCCTACGCATGCGTAAGTTACATGAATATTCAATATTTTCACTCCACATTTTCAACATTGCCATTTTATAACACTTCCTTATGAACAGTACAGCTGCCATTTTTCACATGTTGCCCAAAATGTGTTTTCGCACATGTAGCGCACAATGGTGCAGTCAGTGTCCAAAAGCAATGTTTGGGACAGATTAAGAAAATCACAGTTACACTTTTCATGAGCAGAGGTCTTAAAATAGCTATGTTGAAAATTTGGTGACAAAAGTCCATAAAATGACTGTGTTAAGAGTGAGCATTGTGCAGTTTCCACGCACCCTCATAAGTTCATGACTTTGTAATATTTTCAGTCCAGATTTTTACCAGTGGCATTTTTCCACACTTCCTTATGAACAGTACAGCTGTCATTTTTCACAACATGGCCGAAATGTGTTTTCACACTTTCAGCACAGAGATGCGTGGTCACTGTGGGAAATCATTGCTCGGGACAGATAAAGTAAATCACAGTGACACTGTTCATGATCGGAGGTCCCAAAATACCTCTGTTGACAATCTGCTGTAAAAAATCCCCAAACTAATTACATTATGGGTGTGCGTTGCACAGTTTCTATGCACACTCATGACTTCACCAGCTTTTTTTAATATTTTTACTGCAGATTTGCAACATTGCCATTTTTTACACCTCCCCATGAACAGTACAGCTGTCAGTTTTTACATCCTGTTCGGAATGTGTTTGCACCTGTGGTGCTAAATGCCATAGTCGCTGTGCATAAGCAACTTTTGGCTAACAAACTGATATTGCCACTGTTCATGAGGTGGGGTCACAAAAAAAACATGTTGAAAATTTGGAGTGAAAATACCAACGAATGCCTGAGGTATTACAGTTTCCAACCATAACACCCAACCCCGTAGAGAATGACAGGCATCAGGGATGTGACTTGGGATTCTTGCCTGCAATGCTCATACCATTCCACACCCTGCAGCCAGTGAGAGGCATCGAGGTATGCCTTGGACTCTTTGGCCCCAAAGTTCACCCCATTCTCCTATACCGCACCCATTTCACCGTATTTCCTGATGGAATGGGGTGCACATAAGGACCAAAGACCCCAAGGCACACCGTGACACTTGTCAGTGTCTGCAGGGTGGGGTGTGGTGAAATAGCATGGCCATTATGCCTGACGACCCAAAGGCACAATGCCTGTCACTCTCTGCAGGGTGGTGGAGGGTTGGCTTCAGTTCAATACTTCACTGCCATTCCTATTACGCAGCTCTGTAACTTCTACATTACCACTTCCAACGCCAGCAAGCAAACATTCGGCATTGACAAATGCTTGTTTTTAATGGCTAGCACAAGTACCAGCTAGAACAGGGACTGAACAGACAGTGAACGTTGCAGAAAATGTTTACATCTTACACTGAGATTGGTACTTGGAAAAGCAGGGAATATTTAACACTTAATTTAAGATCTGAACCATGCAACCAATCGGCAACAAGCCTAAAACAATGGTCAGAATTCATCTTGAGACGGAGTTTAGTTGACAGAAAACAACTTTGGAAAGCATGAAATATTTAATACTTAAATTAAGATCTGTACCTTGCAGATGATCACCAACAAGCCAAAAAACATCAGTCAGAGTTCATCTTGTGAAGTTTAGCTGACAGAAATCAACACTGCAAAGCAAGAAATATTAAATCTGTACCTTGTAATCAATCAGCAATAAGCCCAAAAACATCAGTCAGAGTTCGTCTTGTGAAGGAGTTTAGTTGAGAGAAAACAACAAAATACAAAAAGCTGCTAAGTGCAGTTGTTTATTTTAAACAGTTTAAATTACGCATGGATTCGTCTTATTCCTCATTCAGTAATTCCTTGTTGGGTGCATTCTGGGTCATTTCGGTTACCATGTTAGCCAAGGTGAAAGTTCAGGAAAGCTGGAAAAAGGTGAGGGATCGGGGGAAGTGCACGGTCAGACTGTTTCTCATGGAAGTGACATTACACATTTTTTTTACAACTTTCTGCAATTCATATTCAGTTTACACTGCACGTACAAGCATTACAGGATGACTTTAAACAAATGGCTTTATTCTGAATCTGAATCGCACAGTACACGTGGATGTTTTCTATTTAAAGGCATTGCTTGATTGTATATCTTTATGGATATGCCCTGGTTGAAGACACACTTTGCCCCAGTGTTTGAATGCTCTGTGCATTTTCATCCATTGAAACACTGCCAAGGTCTTGCTGCTGATTTTTGGAAATGTGAAGATTTGGGCTCTCACTAAGGGGGGATCACAGCTGAGGTAATTGCAGGAGTCTGGGGAGCTTGGTTGAAAACTTTGGACATGTGTCTCTGCTTTTCACTCAACACAGAGTAGTTATTTGTGCGCTGTTGCACTCTGGTTGCCAGACGGGAAACAGAGGAAGTGGAAGGACAACAGGCAGTGGGAGGGAGTGGGAGGGTTTATTTGCACTCAGTTGCTGGGATGGGGAATGGAGGGAGCGGGGCAGACAGCATGCAGTGTGAGGGAGCAGGAAGGTTTACTTGCACTCCTGCTTCCGTAATGGACAAGGGAGGGAGTGGGGTGTATAGAAATGTCTCGGCAGGCAAGGCGCTCCCTCATTGCAGTGACCAATTTCTTTCAAGGTGGTGGCACGCTTGCTGAACTAGTGTCAGCAGCAGCATGCCACCGCATTGGATAAAGAGGGCCAAGCCCGCATATGCAGTGGCAGCACTGGCCGCCACAGTGCTGCTCCTCCACAACCCACTTCTCTCCCAAGCTGCTGCAACATGTTTCTTGTGCATGCGCACAAGCAAACATAAAAAGGGAGGCAGTAAACCAGAACTATGAAGCTGAGGTGGGGTGAGGAGGGGGTTACCAGAGCTTTGAAGCAGGGATGAGGGGAGGAGTTCACCAGACCTGTGAAGGTGGAATGGGGTGAGGTGGGGAGACCAGTGCAGAGGGGAGTAAAGAACTGTGAAGACAGGGGATGGGTCAGGGTGTTGGAGGGCAGACAGGATCTGTGAAGCTGGGGGATCGGTTGGGAGGTTTGGGGGGTAGACCAGACCTCTAAAGTGTGGGGATGGTTGGGGACTGGAGGTTGACCAGACCTGGAGGAATAGGTTGGAGGTAGACAAAACATGGGGATATAGGTTGGGGTTCTGGGGTAGACCGGAACTGGGGGAATAAGTCAGGGGGCTGGGCGTAGACCAGACCCAGGGGATGGGTTGGGAAAGCTGGAGGGTAAACAGGACCTGAGGGGTGGATAGAGAAGTTTTGGGGGTAGACCAAACATGGAGAATGGGTCAGGGAGTAGAACAGACCTGTGAAGTTGGAGTGGGGTGAGAAAGGGAGGCCAAAGCTGTGAAGCAGGGGTTAGACCGAAACTTTGAAACTGGGGGAAGGGTGCATTGCTGCACAACAGCTGGCCTGCTCTGCCCCTCAACATACATGAACTAGGTCATCCGAATAACTGTGTGACCCACTGCCACAGAACCATAGGCTCACAGACTTACTTGGATGCACGTTACAGCAGGGGCATATTGCTTAGGGTGCATAGGGACATAAGGGGTATTCTGGCAAGGTTCTTGTAGGTCATTGTTTGTTCAGGCTGTATTTTGGAAAGGGAGTGTCTCGGAGGCATTATGACAGGAATACTGTGCTAAGGATGCATGGAGGGGAAAGGGTTGCTTGGAAGCATTCCATTGGGGGCACTGTGTTCTGTGGCATGCTAGAGATGGAATGATTTTGAAGAATTACCATTTATATAATGCTTTTCATACACATGTAACCCCCCTATAAATGAGGGTTCCCAAAAAGTCTTCCTTGAGCTTGCCTAAATGCTCACTGCCAGGCTGGTGTCCTGCGTTTCAGCAGTTTAAATGTATTGCCAGAGAGTGCCTGTATAGCCTCTGTGTACTGTCTCTTTAAGAGCTGCCTGGATTGCAGTCATAATTAATCTAGGAGGGGGCTAAGTGTTTCTATGCTCGAGTCTCACTCGGGCTGCCAAAAATCGTTCCGTTCTGCCACAGCTATTAGCACAGAGGGAGCTCTGTTAGAAGATGTACTTGTTTGCTGATCATTTATTAGAATAGTAATAATATTGCAGTTTGTCTAACCTGCCTTCTTTACAGCATGGACATTTCTGTTTAACTCCACCATCTTGGTCCTGGACTGCTGAAATGGGCCAATCAGTACCTTTGGGAACTCTAAAATGGAGCCTGTCCCCAGGGGCTTTGTGGGAGCAAAATTCTGTAGGAATTGTAGTTTTGGGCTTTTGGCACCTAAATGAACCTGTAGGGGAGCCCTTGTTGTGACTGACAGAGGAATCAGCCAACCAAACATTTTGGATCCCAGGGAAAGTCCCAGACTGCTTGCAGTTTCAATTCAGATCTGAGTTGGGAAGTGAAGATAGTCGAGCAGCAATCCTGCATTGATTCGCTTGGGAGAAGCTGTGAAAGGGCTGAGTTTTGGCCTGCCTTTCTGCCTGCTATCCATAAGAGGGAAAACAGAGTTGATTCGAACTGAATCCGAGGTGTGAGAATGATTTAAGCCACTGAACTATGACCAGGCTTTAACCTGAAGAAGACCGAAGATTTGCTGAATGCGATCGGCCAGGATTTCCAGCCACCTCTGAACTCTCAGTTGACGCAGAGACTCTGTAATTGCGACCGGATAGCAATTTGCCTGGTACAGTAGAATTTCTTACATGTAAATGTGCTGTGTACTGTTAGTGGGTCGTAATTTGGTTCTCCGCTGTGTGCTGAATTGTGTTCCGCTTGCTGGAGGCTGCATCCAGCTACCACAAACTGAACCCGTATTCATCTCCATTGGGCCTGGGCCTTGCAACACTGGCTCAGCCAGACTACCCACTGCACAGAGAAAGCCATCGACGAGAGATCTGCCTGGGGATCAGCCCCCTGCTCATGCTTTGAACAAGAACAATGCCTCGGTGATTCGTGTGGGCCCTGCTTCTCCTGGCACTCCATTTCAACAACCTGCTGTCTCGATTTTGTCCTGCCTGTATCCTGTATTGGGTATCATGAGTAAACATCAGGGTAGCTCCCTGCAACAACAACTAAATCTAAAGTGTGTTATCTGATTGCTTTGTTGTCTTTTCTGTCACAAACTGAGCCCTCCAGCTACAGATTACAAATAGTGTGGGTTGTGCATGTTGCTTTTCCATCACAGGGCCCCAACCAGCTGTGATGCCGACCTACCCTGGGCAACGTTCCTGGCTAGCCCACCGTTTTCCTACCTGGATACCCAGAGTGTGTGACTATGTAGGGACTCTGAAGTGCATGCATAACTGCCTGATTGATATAGCCTTTAAGCAAATCAACTTGATTATGCCCCTCCCTTGTTCAAGTCCCCTGAATAAATCAGATCTAACTCTTTTTTGCATTTAACCTGACTGTGGTTCCAGTTTGTGCCAAAATTACTGTACTGTTGCTATTTGCTGTGCATAACCTTGTTTTACAGGGGGTCTCCAGGGTCAAGCTAGAGGAACCGGCCCTGGTGGTAAGTGCAAACAGTGTGGGTAATTACATGATAAATAAGGGTCATTGTGAAAGTGATTACTGTATATTGTTCAGGCCACTAGAAGGGAAGGGGGGGTTACAGTGTCCCGGAGGGCTGTGCCCAGGTTAGCTTGACCACTAACAACCCTGACCTCCGGGTGGAGGCACCCGTTTCAGTACCCAGGCCCCTTAACCTGCAACTAGCCACGCAGGCAGGGGTAGTAGCCCTTGGGATAGCGCCACCTAGAGGTTACATCTTGGAGGCAGCAACACTGGGATTTGCATCCCCTAGTGGCCAAAATCATGAATTATTGTCAAACATAAATGGCTACCCCAACAGAAGTAGCTGTGCATCAGTTGGTAGGGTGGTGTGCAGGGCAGGAGATTGACCCTCACAATGCCCTGCTTATATTGGATATTCCCTTAAGTATTAGTAAAGACACTGTGGAAGGAGTACTTTCCAAAGTTGAATGTTTAGCAAACGCTGTGGTGGTGGGTCGACAGGCTGATTTGACCACCCAAACTTTCATGGCACTAGTAGAGTGTAGTGACCTCATGGATAGCTCCAAAGTGCCACAGACTATTGCCTCAGAAGGGGTCCCAGCCACCTGGAGGATAATAACTAAGGACAGTAAAGACCCCGGAGGAGATGAGCCTCCACCCTTGTCTGAGACTTTCGAGGGGAAGTTAAGCAAGTTGTTACTGGAGGAGGGGAAGACCATAGAGGACTTCAAGAAGTTATTCCTGCCACCTGGGGGTGTTCCTTCTCCAACACCCCTGCCAGTTCCCATGCCTGTTCCTTCACTGGCTCCTGTGCTCACTTCCATGCCTGCAGTTAGTCACGACTCTTATCACCAGCTGAGGATGTTTTCAGGCACCCTCCCCACACCCCAGGGGGAGGACAATTGGGAGACTTGGATAGACTATGTTGCCCCTCAAATCCGAGAATGGCAATGCCCCGAACCAGAGAAGAGGAGAAGGGTGGTTGAAAGCCTCAGAGGCCCCGCCCAACTTCTTATCCATGCTACACAGGCTAGTAAATTCAGAAGCAGCTGCTCAAGATTTTTTGAATGCATTGGAAAATGTGTATGGGAGTCCCGATTCAGATGAGGACCTGTGGGGTAGGGTAAAAAACACTCAGCAATACCCAAGGGAGCCCTTATCCATGTATGCGCCTCGACTTGAAGCGGTGCTACAGGAATATCTAAAGAAAGATGGCATGGCCCCAGCTAAGTTAGATCGGAATAGGGTGGACCAGCTTCTCAAGTCAGCCCCATTCTCTGAATTATTGCTGCTCCAACTACGCCTTGCTGCTCGGTAGGATGCGCCTCCTACCTATGACGGACTGATGAAGGAAATTCAGAGGATTGAGAGGAGGCAACCACGTGGGGAGGCCCCCTCCTGTATCTGCTGTTACTGCTGCCCAGGTGACTGAGGATGCAGATGTGAGTGATGCTCAGGGGTGAAATACAGTGCCAGTTGAACATCGGAAGGCTAATAAGGATGCTTCGCCCTGGGGCGAGATACTGCAGGAGGTCCAAGAAATGAGGACTACCATTTCCCTACAAGCCCATTCCAGAGATACAGTGGGCCCAAACCCAGCTCAGAGCGTGTCCGCTGTGGGGGTGGGGTGCCCTCCCAAGCATCCCTTGTTGACAGCAGCTTAAAGATTGATGAATTGACTATGGAAATGAGGAAATTACTGAGGTGTCTCCCCATGCTCACCACACACCAGAAAGAGGTTGAATCATGATTTTCTGTTGGTGGTACCCCCGCCTCAGCCCCCAGTGTGATGCCTTGGCAACGCCAGACTCTAGAAAGCATACTCTGTCATAATAGAGGGAAGGAGGGGCATACTAAAAAAGAATGCCAGTCCCCAAAAGACTTAGATAAGGTTATATACAGATTTCAAAGGGAGCTCTGGAAAGTGAAACCATGGCCAAGGGGTGCTGGAAATGACCACAGTGAAGGCTCAGGAAATCCCAATTCCAACTTCTTTGTGACTAAGTCATCTGTACTGGCCATGCTATTGCACCCCCAGAATGGTCTGAGGTGGTGGCCCTTCAATGGAAACTACAGTGATAGTGAATGGTGTGTCCAACACGGGCCGTGCTTGACAGTGGATCTCAAGTAACTATAGTGTTCCAAGACTGACATCAAAAGTATCTGCCTGATGTGCCCCTACAACCCTTGGAAGGTTTACATATGTGGGGGTTGAGCGAGAAGTCTTATCCGTACTCGGGGTATATTCGGCTCTGGCTGTCTTTCCCTACCTCAGTGGCTGGAGTAGATGAACAAGTCGAGACACTTGCCTTAGTGTGTCCCCCTACCAGACTGTATGATGGGGTTCCCCTGTTAATTCATTCATTCATTCATTCATTCTTTATTTTTATAAGGCGCTTTTCTTGTAACCAAAGCGCCTGTACAGTACATAAAACAATAAATAAACAAGATTAAAACTGTCATAAATCATTAAAAGTTCTGCTAAAAAGATATGACTTCAAAGCTCCTTTGAAGCTTTGGACAGTCGGGCAATTTCGCACCTGACGAGGTAGAGAATTCCACAGGGTTGGGGCCATAAAACTAAACGATCTTGCCCCTGAAGTTTTTAAATGGACCCTGGGAATCTCTAGCAATCCCTCGTCAGCAGGGTGGGACAAATCAGTTTGTGAGCTGGTGGACAGTTTGGCCAGTAGCTTTCAAAAGCTGGTAGCCAAACCAATATTTGTAATGGCCATCCTTTTTAAGAGCTCAAAAAATCACTTTGTAGGCAGGTAGCCAAACTGGCCAATAACTTTCAAAATATGGTAGCCAAACCAGATTTTTAAGTAGCCATTGGCCACCTGGCTACCTGATTTGTCCCACCCTGCTCATCAGTGGATCAGAGAGAGAGCGGGGAGGACAGTAGGGACAGAGGAGCTCTTTCAGGTAAGTAGGTCCCTGATCGTGTAGGGCTTTATAGGTCAGCAAACCGACCTTGAAGGTGATTCGCCAGAAAACTGGCAGCCAATGCAGTCTGCAGTCCGCAGAGCACAGGCGTTATATGGCTAGACCTAGAAGATCCAGTCAACAGCCTGGCTGCCACATTCTGCACTAGCTGCAGACGGCGAAGTTCAACCCCCGGTAGCCCCAGGTAAAGGGCATTGCAATAGTCAAGGTGAGAGGTAACGAATGCGTGGACCAACATTGGAAAATCCTCTGGAGGAACCAGGTGCTTTAACTGGGCGATGTTCCTCAGATGGTAAAAGGAAGTTTTGACCACCGCTGACACCTGAGCTTTAAAAGTCAGACAGTTGTCAAATACTACGCCTAGATTCCGCACCTGGTCTGAGGTCGTCGGCTGGACACCCCCAAGCCATAAGCCCGAGGGCGATCCAGCTAACAAACCCGCCTTACAGCGACCCTTGTCCACAACCAACACCTCAGTTTTTTCAGGGTTCAACCGCAGCCAACTCCCATTCATCCAGTCTTGGATCTCAGCAAGACAGTTGTTAAATACCGAAATGACAGCATCCTGGCCGGGCACAAAAGACATATACAGCTGGGTATCATCTACATAGCAATGAAATCCCAGACCTTATCATCTAACAATCACTCCTAACGGTAGCATATACACTGCAAACAACATGGGCACCAAAATGGAACCCTGCGATACCCCACAGGATAGGGAGACTGATGCCGAAAAAAAAATTCCCGACACCACCCTCTGAGTCCTACCCTCGAGGTAAGATCAAAACCACCTAAGGACTGTATCAGACAATCCACAGATAGACCGCAAATGCTCCAACAGCACACCATGGTCAACAGTGTCAAATGATGCAGAGAGATCAAGAAGTACCAAGATGGAACAGGTCCTACGATCCCTCGCTATTAGGAGGTCATTTAGTACCCAAACAAGTGCTGTCTCGATACTATGCTTTTTCCTAAATCCAGACTGGAGAGAATCATAGACATTGTTGTTGGTCAGATGATCATCCAGCTGCGCTGCAACCACCTTCTCAATAACTTTACCTACAAAGAGTAAGTTAGAGACAGGCCTATAATTTGCTAGACAATCCGGGTCCAAGGAGGGCTTCTTCAAAAGAGACTTAACTACAGCCTCCTTAAGAGGATCTGGGAAGATCCCCCTCTCCAAGGACCTCCAGACTATCATAGCCAGAACTGGGCCAATTTTATCCACACAGTCCACTAAAAGACGTGCAGGGCCAGGGTCCAAATTACAGTTGGTCGGACTCAATGATTGGATGATCATCACAATGTCATTGATTGTGGGGAGGCTGAAGTCAGACCATGCAAACTGGGTGTCCGACATCTCCTGCCGACCATCACAACTCCCATTGGAGAGGGACAAGCGGACATCCGATCTGATTTTGGCAACCTTATCTGCAAAGAAGAGAGCAAACTCCTCACACGGTTCTTGAGAAAAGGTTCTTCTGGGCTGAAGACAGACTGGATTGCACAGTCTGTCCACAGTCCAAAAGAGCTGAGCTGGTCTATTCTATGCAGTCGCAGTCTCTCTGGACAGGAATTCTGCCTTCTTACGAGAAATTGCAGATTGATAGACCACATAGTGGTTCATCAAACTAAGTTTGTCATCATCCAAACCGGATCTCCGCCAGCACCTCTCTAACCTTCAACAAACGCACATATGTTTGGAAGAATGGTGCAACTCTGCCATGAGAAACAAGGGCAACAGACTGGGGAGACCCTAAGAATTCCAGCTCTAATCAAAAGGGCCTATGACTTGCAGTGGAAACCCAGTGAAGTAGACCAAGATGAACCTGTGGAGATTGAGTGGAAGAAGGATCCTGACTCTCTGGTACTGGCACCCAATGTCCAGTGTACCATTCATGGGGATGTCTACCTCCGGAAAGATGTAAAGAACAAAATATTAATGTTGGATACACCAGGCGATACAAATTTGCCAGAAGGATTATTGGTTAAGCTCAGCATCTTGCCTCCCTGTGCCCATGCTTATGCATGAGTGATTGTCCAGATTCGGAATGTGTCAGATCGGGAGGTCCAGGTGAACAAAGGGTGCACTCTAGCTACAATACACTGTGCAGACACTGCAGTATTATCCAGTAACAAGTGCTCTGGTGAGAAGGAGAGAGTGACCTGGGACTTATTTGACTTTGGTGATTCTCCGTTGCCAGCTGAATGGAAGGCTAGAATTAGCAAGAAACTTGCCCAGAGAGACCAAGTGTATTCGTTAAAAGAATGGGACGTGGGGTGTGTCCAGGGTGCAGAGCATCACATACACCTGCATGATGACTGGCCATTTCAAGAGAGATCCCAACGCCTCGCCCCAGCAGACATAGATGATGTTAGGAGACACCTGCAGGAAATGCTCACTGCTGGTGTGATACAAGAATCAAGGAGCCCATATGCCTCTCCCATTGTGTTCATCAGTAAGAAGAATGGGTCTGTGAGGATGTGTGTTGATTATCGAGCCCTGAACCGTCGGACCATCCCAGATCAATACACCATGCCCTGTGTACAAGATGCCCTGGATTGCCTGAATGGGAGCAAATGGTTCTCGGTATTAGATCTTCGCAGATTATTACCAGATTCCGATGGCCCCGGAGGACCGTGAGAAAACAGCCTTCATCTGTCCTTTGGGGTTCTATGAATTCCTGAGAATGCCACAGGGGATGTCAGGTGCCCCGGCCACCTTTCAGTGACTGATGGAACTTGTGGTGGGAGATATGAACTTACTGGAATGTCTAGTGTACCTAGATGATGTCATTGTGTTTGGACACACATTAGAGGAGCATGAGACCGACTGTTTAAAGTGCTAAACTGATTGGAAGACTTCAGCCTCAAGCTGTCAATCGACAAGTGCCACTTTTTTCAAACCTCTGTGAAGTACGTGGGGCACATAGTATCTACAGAAGGGATAGAGACCGATCCCAGTAAGGTTGAGTCACTGACTACTTGGCCTCAGCCCCATAACTTGAAACAATTACGTTTTCTGGGGTTCTGTGGCTACTACCGCAGTTTCATAAAAGACTATTCCAAGGTGATTTGCCCACTCCTGAATCTTACCCAGGGTTACCGCCCCCCCACCAACCACAAATACAAACAAGCATTTGTCAATACCGATTGTTGATTGCTTATATGTGCTGTTTAGGTATTTGGAAGTGGAAGCACCATGCCTTAGAACTGTCATGTGCCCCGAAGACATCCGCTGTGTCTTTCTATTCAGTATTCCCAGAAGCGGTAGAGGGGCAAGGGCCTCAGCAGTGCAGCAGTTGCAAAGGCTATAGGTCAGTCAGCCTCACTTCAGTAGTGGGGAAGATCATAGAGACACTGGTTAAAGAAAGGATAGTGGGCATGTAGAAGCCATCGGAGCCCAAGACCATAGGCAACATGGATTCACAGTGGGGAGGTCATGTCAGACAAATCTGGTTGATCTTTTTGAGTGGGTGACAAAGGAAGTAAATCAGGGTGGGGCAGTGGACAATGCTTACCTTGATGTAAGCAAAGGCTTTGACACCGTCCGACATAGAAGGGTGATAAACTAGTTGAGTAGGCTGGGCATGGGGGAAAGGGTGGTAAACTGGGTTAAAAACTGGGTAACAGACAGGAGGCAGAGAGTGGTGGTAAATGGGGAGCAGTCTGGGTAGAGGAAGTGACCAGTGGGGTGTTGTAGGGATTGGTCCTGGAGCCAGTCCTGTTCAGTGTCTTCATTAGTGACATTGCAGAAGGGCTGAAGGGAAAGGTTTGCCTGTTTACAGATGACACCAAGATCTATAAGACAGTGGATATCCCAGAGGGGGTGGAGAAAATGAGGAGGGACCTGGGGAAGCTTGAGAAATGGTCTGAGGACTGGCAACTGAAGTTTAATTCAAAGAAGTGCAAAATTATGCATCTGGGACACAGAAACCCTGGGGAAAGGTACGAGGGGGTAGGAAGTTGCTGACAGTCACAAAGAAGGAAAGGGACCTGGGGGGGGGTTGTTATTTCAGATTACCTGAAAATGTCAAAGTGGTAAGGCAGTTGGGAGGGCCAGTGGCATGCTGGGGTGCATAGGCAGGGGTATCACCAGCGTAAGGAGGGAGGTAGTGATGCCATTATATAAAACCATGGTCAGGCTTCACATGGAGTACTGTGTGTAGTTCTGGAGGTCGCACCTTTGTAACGATATGAACAGGCTGGAGATAGTCCAGAGAAGGGCGAATAAGATTGTACAGAGTTTGCAACACAAGACTTATGAGAAGAAGTTAAGGGACCTCAATATATACTGAGTGGAAGAGAGGAGGGAGAGAGGGGATAGAATAGAAACATTCAAGTACCTCAAGGTATAAATATAACTACTGAGAAGCAGGAGACAGCTGCTATAGACATATGTGCTAGCTTCTGTGTAATATTCTTTTGTTCTTCTAAATCTGTAATCTCCAGTACTTCAGTAACCACATGACCATACTGCCTTCTGTAGGCAGTTTTATTATGGTTGATGCCTGGTGTCAGATGGCAGACAGAGGGTTCACCAGATTGTGTTGCTATTCAAACAACTTCATAGAGTGTTCTTTTACTGGTAAGCATTTTGGAAAGCTGGTGAAGGTCTCACAATTTTTATTATGATTTTATCTCCTTATGTCCGTCCCCTTTGGCCCCCCATCCCCACACCCTAACAGTCATCAGTGGCCACAGCTGCAGCCTTCTTCTTGCCAAGATGGTGGGTGAGAAACATAGAAACATAGAATTTGACGGCACATAAGGACCGCTTGGCCCACCTAGTCTGCCCATTTCCCTACCTGATGGATAAGCTGCAGACTCTAGTTAAACAGCTTACTTCCTCCTACCCCCCAGTAGAACTACCTTATGTCTGTCCGTGAGCAGCTGCCTTCAGAGTATGTGAAGTCTGATGGCTTTCAGTATCGCTTATTGATCATCTTCCAACACAGGTGAGGCACTGCCAGCTGAAAAGTAACTCAGGACAAGCAGGTTTCAAAGTGGAGAAGAAATGGAGTGAGCAAGAATGAAGTACTCATTCAGATACGTTGTCGATTTTAAGATCAGCATACTGGTGTGGACACTGCAAATAGAATCCCAGCTCTTTAAGCAGCCTTATGAAGAGTAAAGGCTTCTTGAAGCACTGGGGTTGTGTTTATTATACTGTAAGTGGGCTGCATTTAATTTGGTAATTTACTGTACCTTACATCTGGATATATGGTAGGGACAACTTTAATTAAACACTGCATCTGAATTAACACATGATGCCACAGAAGCAGAATTTTTCAGCAGAAAAGGATCGCTCAGCCCATCCAGTCTGCCCAAGTGTTCTCTACCTACTTGTTACTCCTGGCTGTATATGTTACTGCATGTCTTATTCTGCCTGCGTCCATCAGGACCTTCTTGTGAATGAGCTTGCTTAATGGATTTTTCCTGCAATGAACTTAAACTTACTCCACTTCCATAGCCCTATTTATCTCCGTTGACCCCCTCCTTCCCCTTTTTCTAATTTACCCCTATGTTTATCCCATGCAGGCTTCATGCCTCCTACCATTTTAGGTTCCATCACTTCTCCTGGCAGTCTGTTTAAGGTGTCTAGCACCCTTTCAGTAAATAAATATTTCTTCACATCTATCCTGAATTCCGCCCCCCAGCTTCATTGCATGTCCCTTGGTTTGGGTGCTTATCCTCATTTGAAGAAAATTCCCCAAATGTACCCTCTTTACCCCTGTGAGGTACTTTGTAGGTCTTGATCATGTCACCTCTTGCCCTCCTCTCTTCCAGAGTGTACATGTCGAGATTCTTCAGCCTTTCCTCATAGGGATTCCTGTGAAAATTCTGAACTATTTTAGTTGCTCTCCTCTGAAAAACCTCCACCTTATGTCCTTTCTGAAGTGTGGACTCTAAAACTGGACATAGTACTGCAGCTGGGGGTATACCACGGAGTGAGACAATGGCAGCACAACATCCCTCCTCGTCCTCCTACTGGAGATGCCACTCCTTATGCACAACATAATCCAATTTGCCCTGCCCATAGCCGTGTGACACTATACTGCCATCTTAAGGTCCTCTGATATAATAACCTTAAGGACCATTTCATGTCTAGTGAGTATCAGTACATCCCCCATCCTATAACCAGCATCGGGGTTCCTATGCCCAAGGTACTTAATTTTACACTTGTTGGCATTGAACCCCAAGTACGTAAGAAAATGGAATTGATTTGAATGAATTGAGGCTTTTAAGCAGCTTTTTGGGGAGTGTATATATATGTGTGTGTGAGGAGGGCTCTGCTACTATAAGTATTTGCTTTGATTTGGTATAATGTGCGAACAGACTAACCCTGCTCCCCACTCCATGTGCTATATCTGAGATAAAGAGCCCAAATAGCATTGGGCCAAGCATTGAGCCCTGCGGCACCCCACTTGTCACTGCTCTGGGTGCTGAGAGCTACCCCACCACCAACACCACTCTCTGCACCCTCCTCTGTAACCATTTCTCTATCCATTTAGTCAGACCACCTTCCACCCATACACCTCCTTCTCCTTACTCTTCTCCTCCTTGGCCTGTCTCCCTCCTCCCGGTAGTCCACACCCTTTCTCCTCCTTATTCTTACCGGGTGGTGGTGCCTTCTGTATTACACTCAGACCACTCTGTCTGCCCCTTTCCAGGGTTACTATGCCTCCGCCTTTGCCTATATCTAGGGTGATGAGCTCATCAGGCTCCCCTGTCCGGACCTTTCTACCAACCTCAGTCTTTTGACCCCCATTTGTTTAAATCCACCTTAGTAGAGATATACCCCTCTAATCCTGGCTTTTTTTTTTTTTAACATATTTTCTCACAGGGCTACAGTCAGCTTGGTCATCCCGACCGACCCCGCTAGCCCTGCCTTCGACATCAGGCCAATTTGCTCACCTCCACGGAGCAACCCCATGCTGGGGAGGCGAGGAACTTCCCAGATTGACCCATCGGAGCAGGATCCAGTTGAGGAGGAGCCATTCAGGGTGGGCGGGGGTGCGGAAGCTCATGCTGCCTGACCATAGCCCATTTGCCACTTTTCTCCCTTTTGCGGAGTGCGCCCGTGCAATGACGCTTAGGTACAGCGTGCCAAAATCCACCACACTCCGCCACCCTTTACTACATCACTGTAGTAGCATCTGCAGTCATTACCAGGGGCAGCTACAGAGTGGTGGGTCCCTGGGTCCCACCCCAGGATAGGAGAGCAATCCTCCGGAAGCTCAATCCTATCCCTCCCTTTCCAGCCCCTGGCAGCCCGGGATTGCATCCGAACCCAGGTCGCCAGCATGGCGCGAAGTGTGGCGTCCAGTGCCTCAACCCTCAGTGCCAGTCGCACAGCAGCAATGCTGACTTTAATACTCCCCTCCCCTTCCTGCTCCAGTGTGCCCTGTCCCCCGCGTACAAGTCACTATTCCCCCCAGACCCTACCCCAGTCAGTCACTAACCCATAATGTTTTGTGTGGCACCAATCCCTTAGCCACTCAAACTCCTCAAGCCTACCCTTCCTCCCCAGGCTTGCACATGGTACCGGCAGTACCTCCAAGAATGCCACTGACTTCTCCACCCCCTCACACTGCCTGCCCAAATACTCAAACCTCCCCCTCACTACTTCCACAGTGTCCCCCGCCAAGTCAATTGTACCCACATGCAACAGTAAATGAAGTTTCTTTCTCCCCCTTGCTGCACGCTTGAGCAGTGCCTGCCCTGCCCCTCCTGCAGTCAACCTGGGACAGCTTCAACCCAAATATGGCTGTGCCTTCCTTCCACCCCATCTCACCCTTTCAGTATAGAACCCCAGGATGAGTACCCCTGCCCTTCACCCCTTTCCTTCTAATGCCTCTTCCACCACCCCAGTATTTGTTCTTCTCTGTCCCTTACCCCCGCCAACTGCACCCTCTGTGACTTCTGTATCTGTACCACCTACATCCACCTCACCCCTTTTTTCTGCCTTATTCCTCCCATCCCCCTTGAAACCCTTCCCAGCCTGACTACTTCCTACTGGGTTTCCCCTGTCGACCTCCCCTTCTCCCCTGCAGATTTCCAACCCCTCTCCTATCCCCACTGTTGTCGATTTAGCACCCCCATTCCCTTCTACCCTAATAGTGATGCCTCTCCCATCCTTCCCCTTCCCGTAGCCTTCTCTCCTTCAGTCACCACCCCTCCTTCCTTTCTAGCCCCCTTCTACCCTTTTGCCCTCACTATCTCTTCTTCTACCTGTTGCCATCCCTCTCATGCTCCGTTTGTCCTTCCCCTTCAGTATGTTCCAGCTCCCCCTCTCTGTCTGATAGCAGAGTTTCGAATCTATTAAATATTGATACCTGTCCTACATCTCTTCCTCTATCAGTTCCTCCCCTCCTAGCTGTTCCCCTCTGTGCCACCCCTGGTCCCTCCCTACCTGCAGCCATCTGCTCTCTTCCCTGGTACTCCTCGTGATCTTTTCCTCCCCCATCAGGAGGCCCCCTGCCCTCGCCTCGGACACCCCCTTCCTTCTCCTCTCTTTTCTGCCCGTGCCTCTGTTACTGGGGTCAGTTTCAGTCCCTAGTTATTCTTCCTCTGTTCCCCTTTGCCATCCCCTATTCCCCCCTCAGGATGCCTACCATACTTATCAGCCCTGCCACTTAGACTCCTCCCTAACCGCCACAGTTCCTCCCTCAAACTAGCCAGTCATCTACTGACCATACAACCCCCCATCATCCAAGCCCAGACCAGGATCATGGCAGACCCACACCCTTTACACCCCTCCACCCTTCCAAAGATGCCCGCCCTACTGACATGTGGCACCTGCCCCATTTTGGCCCCCATCTTATGTTACGGGCTCTTACTCCCAGGTGCTGTACCCTACTACAACTGTTAGGCCCCTATTTACTCAAATTCCTGTTCCCCCAAAAATAGTCCCCCTACTGACCCCTTGCCGATTGGGGTAATTCAGTCTCAAGTCTCATCCGTTAGATACTCTATTACTGTAGCAATCCTAAAGCCTCCTTGTCCATTTTTCACCCCTCAGCTGCTATACTTTTTGTTCTTGGCTCTCATATAGTTTCACTTAGCCCAGTTAGAAATCCTATTGCACTCCAAGTATTACTCAGCTCAGTTAGAGAGATAAACAGAACAAATAATATGTATTATTACAGCAATCATAACAGTATAGCTCAGTACTTAGGTGAGTTAGAGAAAGAAACAGAACAACTAAATCTGTATTATTACAGCAATCCTGAAGTATGCAAGCATTTCTTTGTCTCCACTACAGGGACTCTGCTGTAATATAGGATCACAGAGGACCATGGGTGGCAGGGTGGACAACTGTAAAGTCCTGGCAGAGCTCCTTTGAGCTCGTTCACTCCCCCTCTCTCACTCGCTTGTTCCATTTCTCTCTACGCTGCAGGCAGCCCTTTTGTACTGGGCTCCTGCCTGCATTGGCACCTTTTTCTGCCGACAAAAAAATCTGCAGCTGTCACAACAGAGCTCCGTTGAGGTCGCTCACTCCCCCTCTCTCACTCGCTCATTCTGTTTCTCCTGGTGCTGCAGGCTGCCCTTTTGTACTGGGCTCCTGCCTCGGTTGGTGCCTTTTTCTGCCCACAAAGAAATCTGCAGCAGTCCCAATAGAGCTCCGTTGAGCTCGCTCACTCCCCCTCTCTCACTCACTCGTTCAGTTTCTCCCAGCACTGCAGGCTGCCCTTTTGTACTGGGCTCCTGCCTACATTGGCGCCTTTTTCTGCCCACAACGAAATCCACAGCAGTCATGATACAGCTCCATTGAGCTCACTCACTCCCCTTCTCTCACTCGATCACTCTGTTTCTCCCACCACTTCAGGCTGCCCTTTTGTACTGGGACCCTGCCTGCATTGCTGCCTTTTTCTGCCCACAAAGAAATCTGCAGCAGTCCCAACAGAGCTCCATTGAGCTCACTCACTCCCTCCCCTTCCCTCACTCACTCATTCTGCTTCTCCCAGTGCTGCAGGCTGCCATTTTGTACTGAGCTCCTGCCTGCGTGGTGCCTTTTTCTGCCCACAAAAAAATCCGCAGCATCCTGACAGAGCTCATTTGAGCTAGGTCACTCCCCCTCTCTCACTCGCTCGATCTTAATCTGTCCCAAACACTGATTTCCCAAAGTGACCGCCATTCTGTGCCGGAAGTGTGAAAACACATTTTGGCCAGGATGTGAAAAATTTACATCTGTACTGTTCATAAGGAGGTGTGAAAAAATGCCAGTGTTGAAAATCTGGCATGAAAATATTACAAATTTGTGAAGTTACAAGGGTGCGAGGAAACTGCACAACGCATGCTCATAACACAGTCATTTTTTGGAGTTTCATTAAACAATTTTCATCATAGGAATTTTAGGACCTCTGCTCATGAAGTCACTGTGATTTTCTTAATGTGTCCTGAACACTGATTTCCTACAGCAACCATGCTATTCTGCGCCAGAACTGTGAAAACACATTTCAGCCAGGATGTGAAAAATAACAGCTGTACTGTTCATAAGGAGGTGCATAAAAACTGCAATGTTGAAAATCTGGAGTGAAAATATTACAAATTGTCGAAGTTACGAGCGTGTGTAGCAACTGCGCAATGCACACTCGTAAAACAGTCATTTTTTTATTTTTCCCACCAAATTTGCAACATAGATTTTTTGAAAGACAATCTCATGAACACTGGCACTGTAATTTCATTAATCAGTCCCGAAAGGTGATTCCGCACAGTGACCGCAAAATCACCTTTCGGAACCAATTAATGCTGTGACAGTGACTGAATTCACCCTAGTGAGCTCCTTCATACCATTCTCTTGCTTAGGAATGCCAAAAAGCTACATATCATTTGTATATACAATCCCCCCCAAGAGTGGAGTGCCAGGACTATCCTTCCTCCTTGAAGTTGTGGATGCTAAGACTGTGAACCATGAGATACTCATGATGGGCGATCTCAACCTAAATTGGCTTGGAGGAAATGCCAAGGCATATGAACCCCTGCTTGCAGGCCTTTCCCTGTCACAACTCATCCAAAAGCCCACCAGGTGGTTCACCACAGAAGAGAGTAGCTCCCCCTCGATTGGGTGCTGTCCAATAGACCAGAAAGGATCTCCTCCTCAGGTACCCTTCCTGACTCCATCTCAGATCACATCCCAGTGTACTGCATATGGAGGGTCTCCTGCCAGAAAATTCCCCACAAAGTTGTCCAAGTTAGGGATTTTTCAAAGTTTGACCTCGGTTCCTTCCATGAGGATCTGAGGCTCACTGACTGGTCCTCGGTGTTGAGTGCTTCTGACTGTCCCACTGCTGCTAGTTACTTTGTCAGGACCTTTTCAGCACTGCAGGACAAGCATGCACCCCTCATTAGGAGGAGGGTAAGGGGGTCTGCTACTAAATGGCTTCATGGGAGCCTTCTCGCCCTCATGCGGACCAGGGAAAATATTGGGCTAACTTTAAAGACACGTTTGATCAGACAGTATTTCAACAGTACAGGAAGCTCAGGAATGAATGTAAAAGAGCAATCAGGGCTGCCAAGAGTGATTACTGTACAACTGCATTACTAAAATCAGTTAAGGATCCTAGGAACTTCTGGAGGAACATCAAAAACATAGTTAGCGGTTCCTCCAACTGTGGGGTCTCTGACATGCTCGTTTTTTTTTCAAATATAATGTTTATTGAAACTTTTTACATTTATAATTGACAGGATTGTGCTTATCAATGTCAAACATGTACATTCAAAATCAAGATACATGATCCCATCCTCCCTCCCTTACCCCCCAGATTAGTATCCCACAGTCCCGATAATTAACAATCCAAAGTAAATAATTATATCACAAAATGCAACCTTAGGTAGAATATAACGTATGTAAAGGGGCCCAGATCTTCTTGTATTTTGTATTATTATTAAGACTAGATATGATTTTTTCTGTTCTAAGATTGGCTAGAAACTCATTAAGCCATTCAGAGTAGGAGACTATTTCTGTATTTTTACAATATTTAAGGACCAGCTTTTTAACAGACATAGAAATCAAGGCGATGTGGTATTTTCAATTGATCACTGATATTTGAGAATAATCCCCTAGAAGGCATACCTCAGGAGTGAATAAGTCTGATAAATCTAGTAATGGATCTGCTCTATCCTTTATAATATTCCAGAAAGGAGCTATCTTGGGGCAATCCCAAAAAATATGAAACAAAGTACCTTCTTTCTGCAAACACCTTATGCACTGATTGAAAACTATTACACCCCAAGTGGCCAGTTTTTGTGGAGAATAGTAGCGGTTATACAATATATTAAACTGCATGATACGTAACCTGTCTTGTGATACAAAGCAGTGACAGTTACTCCATAGGGCAGACCGGTCTTTATTCTAATGTGGAAAAAGATCTGACCAATAATTTGTGGGTCCAAATGAATCAGGAAAGTGCCAATCGTAAAGTATATTATACAACTTAAAAATTACTTTAGAGGAATTAACAAAAGGGCTCAAATCTGAGTAAAAACAAATTTAGGCGATGTGGGAACTATCTTATCAATTTTTTTGACAAGGAGATGTCTTAGTTGAAGAGCTTTAAAATAATCTGTTGATTGTAATCTGAATTTCAGTATGAGATCTTCTAAAGATAGCCATGATCCATCATCCTTCAGGAACAAGGACAATCTTCCATCTCTGAGTCTTCGTAACCATGTAGGTGATAAATTCTTGTTATCTATTTTGAAAGCTGGGGAATTCTAGATTGATTGAGAAATGTCTGTATAAGGTTTGTATTTTAAAAACCCACATAACTGTGAATAAATTGTAATGGAAGTTTCTATCATGGGTACCTTTTAACTTTTTTGGTAAGGAGGGTATATTTAGAAATAAACTTGAGGGAGCTAAGTTACATGAACAAATCATTTCCAATTCTATCTTAAGCCATGGAGAAAGAACAGTGGAGGGATTTGGATTTAACCACTTGAGATATCTGGAAGCATGGCTGGCCCAGTAATATATATTAAGATATGGTAGATGTAGGCCACCCTCAAATTTAGAAGCAGCTAATTTATAATATTCTAATCTTGGTTGTTTCTTAGACCAAATAAATTTTACTATTAAACTCCGAACTTTTTTAAACCAACTTCCGCGTAGATAAATATCGAGTAGTTGAAGAGGATGGAGTAATCGGGGAAAAACGTTCATTTTGGTCACATTTTTCTCCCCCACAAAGAAATGGAGAGAATCGACCAATGGTCTAGATCTTGAGTCACCAGTAAAAATAACAATTCGAAATTCTTTTTGATAGTAAGCTGTGTGCTTCTAGTTAGCTCTATACCCCAGTATCGTAAGGAATCCATAGACCACGAAAGACCAAAAACTATAATATTTTTTTTTAAACTTTATGGTTTAGAGGGAATACAATAGACTTTCCAACATTTAACTTATAATTTGATAATCTACTATATTTCTCTATAATATCTAACATAGCTGGGATAGAAGCCTCTGGGTATGAAAGCTGCAAAAGTAGATCATCGGCATAAGCAGAGACTTTAATTTTGGTGTCTAGAATTGTAAGTCCCTGAACCTTTTGACATAGGGACAATTTATGGATTAAAGGTTCCAAATAAAGATTAAAAAGTGGGGGGGGGGAGAGGACAACCCTGTCTAGTGCCAGAATGTAAGGAAAAAGGTTCAGAGATTGCTCCATTTCCTGAAATTCTGGCTGATGGATTTTGATAAACAGCCTTCACCCAATCCAGGAATTGTTGAGAAAATCCAAAGGAATTTAAAGTTTGAAGTAAAAAATTCAAATTAACTCTGTCAAAAGCCTTCTCGGCATCCAGGAACACCAAAGCCACCAGAAAAGAGGCATCCCTAGATGCTGAGAAGACATGGGAAAGAGTACGAAGGTGATCTACAGAAGATCTTCCTTTCATAAAGCCCACCTGTTGTAAACCTATTAAATCTGGCAGTATTAAACTAAGCCTATCTGCTAAAATTGTTAGAATCTTTATATCCTGATTCAATAATGAAATGGGTCTGTAACTTTCCACGGATTCTAGATTTTTGCCAGGCTTCGGCAGAAGCACAATAAGTGCTTCAAATAAAGTAGAGTCTACTTGTATACCCGATAAAATATATTGATATAAAGAGATAAGATGTAGGGTGATTTGTTCCTTAAAACATTTATAGAAATTAGACGAAAAACCATTAGGTCCTGGTGTTTTATCTGAAAGAAGACCCTGTATCACCTTTGTAATTTCCAAAGTTGAAATTGGGGCTACTAACTTCCTTTGCTGGGCTTCAGAAGGAAGGGGTAAATGGGCCTCAGTTAAGTAAGAAGAAAGAGTCGCGTTAGAAGGCGGATTATACATGTCTCCATATAATTGTTTATAGTACCTGGTAAATTCTGAAACCATTTCCTGAGGAAAGGATTTCAGGGACCCATCTATATTAGAGTGGATTGGAGGGATAAATCGGGCTGATTCCTGTTGTTTAATTCTCTGAGCCAATAGTCTCCCTGCTTTCTCTCCTTGGTCTGTGTATGAAGCCCTTGTACACAAGATTGCGAATTCTGCTTTTTCATTAAGTAAACCTATATAAGAATCTTTCAGTTTTGCAAGTCTTTGTTTAACCTCATCAGATGAGTATGGGTGTAAATTTGTTTCCAATGCTCTGATCTAAGATAACACAGCCCTCTGTTTTGACTCTTGACTTTTTTTTCTACCAGAAGCCAACCCAATTAAAATACCCCAGATATAGGCTTTAAAAGCACACCATATAATATCAGGCTTGGAATCTTGAGTGAGATTTAAACAAAAAAATTGTATAATATGTTCTTTAATACAATCCGTAGTTTTTGAATCTTTAAGCAGTTAGTCATTCAACTTCCACTGAGTTTGACGTTTGGGCAAGGATAAGAGGGATAACCTGATCAGCGCTAGAGAGTAATCTGAGGGAGGGCCAGGTTGAATACTTGAGGCTATTACCCCGGGTAAAAGTACCTGGGATATCAATAGGTAATCAATACAAGATGAGGATCTATGGATAGGGGATATGAAAGTATATTCCTTAGTCTCCAGATATAAAACCCTCCATAAGTCACATAGACCCAAACGATCCATTAGATCATGTAACACCCGCTGAGCTGGGGGAAAGTCCTCCTGAGACATTACCAGTGCTGTCCTTACAAGGATCAAGTACTAAATTCAAGACCCCTCCTGAAATTATTGAAGCAGGTAATAATGGGAGCACATTATTATGTAACTGCATAAAAAATTGTGGATCATCCTTATTAGGGCCATAAATGCTCCCTAATAACAGTTCCAAGGAATAAAGAGTACTTCGGACTAGTATAAACCTACCATGTGGATCCTTAATTACCTGTATAACCTTAAATGGAATATTCCTATTGATTAGGATTAAAACCCCACAACTGTTAGAAGTACCTTGGGCTGCAAAAACCTGCCCTATTTGCAATCTCATCTGAATGGCTTCCGAGTCTAATAAATGGGATTCTTGGATGAAGGAAATAAGGGAATGTAAAATATCTAGATGTTTCAGAATCTTATATTGTTTTAATTTCTTACGGACCCCTTTAACATTCCAGGTTGAAAAACAAATGTCGTTAGCCATCATTCCTATTCATTAAACATACATAGTTCAAAAGGAAATGAGATACTTTAGAACCTTCATAATACTTAGTTATACTGGACTGTGTCACCCACCCAATCCCTCCCACCCCACTCTGTCCCTATAATTCCCACTGTTCCTCAAAACACCAAAAAGAAGAAAAAAAGAACCCAACTCTACATACCCTTTGTATATCCAAAACCTCCCAGCCCTCCCTACCCCCTTTCTTTCCTGTGATTGTTTTTCAGCTCTCCACAAAATCGCCTCCCTCCAGCCCACCCACCTCATGTAGTTTCCCCCAATAACTCCATATAAAATAATGACAATCTTACTATAAAGATATGCATCAATGGGAGTAAACACAGGAATCTAAATACCAGTACCTTATTGAACTTTTTACAGTACTTCCCTTTAAGATATTCAAAACCTAACTCTATTTTCGTGGAACAGAGCATTCGGGGACTCTTTTCCGCTAGAAGTCTCCCATTGCACTATATTTAACTATTTGCCTAATAATAACATTCACTACCTATACTGTAATCCTTCAAAATTCTCACCTACAGTATTCCTGGAAAGGGGAAAAAAATAGAGAAAAAAAAAGAAAAGGCAAAAAGCAGAATCAAGTATCCTGCATTCTACATCAACCCTACGAATCTCTGAATGCCTCAGTGGCCCTAGAAATTCTGTGTCTTTAATTAGGCCAAAGATTCAATTTCAAAGCAGATCTGTTCGGGTAAACTGCTTTCTCAGAATCTGTTTGTATCCCTTCTGTTGCTACCTTGTTAAAAACAATGGATACAGTTGCCTTACCGCACTCCTCGGCTTAATATTGACATTGAGGTAAAACTGATGCAACACTCCCCTCATGTGTATTCCGAGTGTATCTGCATCCTCGCAGGCCCCCATTAGAATTACTATAACAAATAAAAATATGGAAAAATTTGGAGCTTTTCAGGAGAGTGATACTTTATGCTTCTCTCTATAAACGATATTTCTATATACAAGCAAACTATACCTTCTAAATTGTACCCCTTACAATGAACTCTCACTGTGCACAATCCATTTTACCTAGGTCTGGTGAAGGCAAATGCCTAATCTTTCAGTACAGTGCCACATTAGGAGGAGAAAATCTTTACTTCTAGAAATTCTACCCTACTGATAGGGCCAAATATTGTAGCACCCTCTGATTTTGAGTTTATGCTCCTAATCAATCATCAGGACATCCTAATTAAATCCCACACAGCACAACCATTTTTTAAAAGAAAGAAACGAGTGCCCTATAAGCTTTTACCGAGCTATACTTCCTTTCCAGCTTCAAATATAATAAAATTAACATAATCGTATCTCACAGTTGTGCTCCATCTTTAGTCCAGTCTTTGGAACTTGAACAATGAAAAAAGGCTATATCTGCATTCAACAAAATATGGACTACATTTAACTTTTGTTACTACTGAAAGGAAGTCCTAGAAAAGGCAGTCTTAATGATCCTTGTGCCTCAGGAGCCATTCCAGTACACCAGTACTAACTTTCTCTAGTAGGATTTTGCACTTCCCATCAATATATTCATTTTCCCAGAATAATTCTTTGAAATGAAGCCATACACTCCTTCAGGTGTTTTTGAACAACTCAGACATGGCCAACTTGAAGCTGACGGCCGCCGCTTCCAATTCCTCAAATGACTGCCACGTTCCTGATATCAGGACCTGCAATCTAGCAGGATAGGTCATCTTAAACTTGATTCCAGCAGCAATTAACTTTGTAACTAATGGATGAAAGGTAGATCTGCGTTGTCGAACCATAAGCGGTAGGTCTTGGGCTACTCGAATTCTTATCCCCTCCCACTGAAGATCTTGGATTTCTCTTATTTTTACAAAGAAATGCTGTTTTTCCAAGTAGTTTAAGAATCAAAAAATTAAGGGACTGGGGGAGCCCCAATCAGAGGAGTTGGTCTGAGTGCCCTGTGAGCCCGTTCTATGACATAATGGGAACCATAGGGAGAGGGCCCTATAATTTTTTCCACAAACTTTTGTACGAATAAGACAGAATTATGCCCTTCTTCCGATTCAGGAAGACCAATAATTATCGCATTGTTTCTGCAGCTACAGCCTTCTAAATCCTCCAATTTCTGTTCCATCTTTGACATTTTTTGTTTTATTGTCACCAATTTGGGATCTAACTTGTCTGCTCTTCTCTCAAGTGAGGTAATTCGTGCTTCACTGTTGGAAGTCATCAGGGCAATATCTTCAATGGCTTGTGAGACTGATTTAATTTCTATTGTTAGGTTCCTCAGTTCCTCCTTGAATGGACAAAATTCAGCAAGGAAGCCAGAAAGTGTCAATGGTTCTTGTTCTGGATTCTGCTGTGGTGTTGATTGTACAGTAGACGAAATATTGGCTCTTTGTTTTTTTGGGGTCTTTTCAGGTGTGGCTGGAGGGGTATGCTTAGGCTGGGATTTCTTCATTTCCACCTCCATCCCTCCAAAACCAATCCAATATGATGTTCCACGACTTCCAATACCACTAAATTGCTTTTGCTGAACTCCCAAAACAGTTTTAATAACGGCAAAATTCAGAATATTACGGCAGTAGGCAGGAGAGGTTGAGAAAGGCGTCCTTTCAGGCTTGCTGCATCATGTGACCTCTGACATGCTCATTGACGGATCACACTGTAACAATCCCCTGACTATTGCCAACGCATTAAACTCTCACTTTACAGATTTGTCTGCTTTCACCTCCTTATTCTCCTCTAGCGGGAGTGATAGTCAAGTCTTGTCTCCTTCGCCTCAGGCACCCCCCCACCTCCCATCTGATGCTCTACTTTAGAGCAGTGACAGCACTGGAGACACAGAGACTTCTCTCTGGTCTCTCCCCCTATACTAGTGCTGGCCACGATAGCCTAGAACTGAGACTCCTCCAATTTGGTGCCTCATACATTGCTCCCCCTCCCCCCGTGGCACGTATTTTCAATATGTCTCTCACCCTTGGAGTCATCCCGGACCTCTGGAAGGTAGCCAGGATTGTCCCAGTCTTTAAACAAGGTAACCCTAAAATCATTGACAATTATTGGCCTATAGCCATTCTCTCGGCTCTCAGTAAACTCCTGGAGAAAGCTGTTGCTGAGCAACTTATGGAGTACATTCAGGCCCATGAGCTGCTGTCCCCTGAGCAGCATGGCTTTCGGAAAGGGCACAGTATGTCCTCAGCACTTGTTACTGTCTCCTCCGGGATCAGGGCAGCTACGGATCAGGGGAAGCTCTCTGGTGCCATTTTCATTGACCTATCCAAGGCTTTTGACCTAGTTGATCATGCCTTACTCATCTCTCGGCTCTGGTCCCTCGGCCTATCCCACAACCCATCCTAAGTTGGTTTTCCAGCTACCTTCATGGAAGAAATTAATTAACCAAATTCAGCAAGGTCCTCTCTGATACCTTCCCCGTGGCCTCAGGTGTTCCTCAGGGATCAGTCCTGAGGCCTCTCCTCTTTTCCATCTTTGTTAATGACCTTCCCTCCATTTCTACCCATTGTAGCTCCATTCTATTGCTCATGACCTGGTCATCCTCACCCATTCCCATGATATCGGGATCATCAACCAACATCTGAATGTGGATTTTAGGAATATCCAGTCCTGGATTACAGCAAATAGGCTTGTCCTCAATCTTAAAAAATCCAGGCCATGCTCTTTGGGTCCCCGGCCAAGATCAAGTCCTCCCCCACCCCCCCTGTGCATCACTGGTACAGATGGCTCTCCTCTTATGACAGTTGACTCCTTTAAATACTTGGGGGTGACACTTGACCCCCAGTTGGACCTTGGTCATTATATCCTAAATGCTTGCAGGGCTATCAACTGCAAGCTCGATCTAGCCTATAGAGTGAAGAACTACCTTACATCTGCTGCCCACAGGGCATTGGCCAGAGGTATATTTCTTTCGACTCTCTGTTATGGGCTCATTACACATGCACATACTTCTAAAGTTCACCTCGCAAGGTGGAATGTTGCCTATAACAATATTTTATATTTTTGTGCTTGCTGCTCCCCGTCTTACCCACCACTGTGACCTGTATGCTATGCTCGACTGGCTCTCCCCTTCCAATCATAGGAGCTTTGTCCTGGGTAGCTTCACAAGTAAGGTGCTCAGAACTGACACCCACCATGGACTGGCTGAGCATCTTGTACCTGCTGCATCTTCCTACTCCCTATGGTCTTTGGGTATGCTGCTCTCAAAGTCCCTGCCACTCATACTCAAATGGGGGATAGGGGTTTTGCTGCATGTGCTCCCAGAATTTGAAACTCCTCCCCGGTCCACTTCTCCCCCTCTCACTCATGCCTCCGGAGCTCCCTCTGGACTCATCTGAAGCTTTCCTCCACATGTGGTTGTCCTAAACCGCCATAATCCCATCGTGGTTCCTGCACCAGGCAACTACATCCCTAAATGTGTGGTGGCCCCAGTGCTGGCCCTGAGGGTGGTTTTTGTTTGCTTAGGTCCTGTTTGTATCATATTGTACATACTCTCTGCTCTAGGTGGAGTTTTGTCAGATGCGCTGTTCGGTGGTCCTTGTTTGTATAGAAATGTACTCGCACCTGGGTGGCAATTTGTTGATGCACTGTTCTTCTCCTTATGTGATCCAATGTATGCTCTTTCCTACTCAACTGTGTTATATTCTTTACTGTTTATGTATTGAGTTGCCACCTGGTTCTACCTGGTGTTGTGCTATGTTCTACATAAGCAATAAGACACAATGGGGTGTGCATTAGACAGTTCTAATGCACGGCTAGGGGGATGTAGTGAGGCACGAGGCCATAGGCCGAGTGAGTCCAGTCCCCTAGCCGTGCATTATAACTGTCAAATGCACATCCCCGGAGTGGCTTATAGCTCTTATAAAATGGGCCTGTGTATTCTAAATGGGGGTACTAGTTTTAGCTGTGCATTAGACACATCTAATGCATGGCTAACAACCAATCAGATTGTTTGAAATCCTTTGCCCAATTTATAAGGTATCTTATTGTTTTGTATGAACTTTGTCCATCTTTGTACTCTCCCGGGTCGTACCTGAAAATAGGCAATTGTCTTGTCTAGTGTGCTTACCTGGTCAACAAAAGCTAATAAATAAATAAATGAGGAGGGGGCCCAATAACCCCATGTTGAAAATGTGGTGCCAAAATTCCAAAAAATGCCTGAGATATACAAAGAAATTGCAAAAAGCCCTGTTCATGCCATTATACAGCTTACTGGCATTTCCTCACTTTGAGGTCGACTTTGAAGAGTGCAGATGTGTTCCCGGTCTACCGAAGATCGTCACACTGGACTCCGGAGGTAAGCATGGGGTGAGAGGGGGTGTGGGGAGGCAGGGTGCGCAGTGGGTGGGCGCAGGTTGTGGGAGGGGCAGGGAGACCGTGAAGGACTGTTTTCTTTTTTACAGGTTTAATAAAAAAAAAACATCGCAGGATGTTTTTTTCTTTACAGGGGCATTGGGCATGCCGTGATGGGCTTCCAGTGTGCTACCTGAATGATTGGGGGGGCTGTAGTTGATGAGAGATTGGGCATCCCGTCCAGCACATACTGAATGCTGGGGGGGGTAAAAGAGCTAAGGGGGATTGGGCACATCCTCGGCATAAACCGAACATTTTGGTGGGGAGGGGGGATGATTATGCCAACGAGGAGTGGACTCCCCTGTCAACAACCTGAACTCATGTGGGGACTGAAGCTGACAGGGATTGGGTCCTCTGTCGGCAAACAAACACTGTTGTGGGGGGGCACATGCTGCTGAGGGGGATTGGGCACCCTCTCTGCACTTAGGGCTCAGTCATTTTATTTGTGAACACAGCAGCGAGCCGCCGCCATGTTCACAAACAATATTACAGTACCAACGTTCTGCCCAGCAATAACGGGTCGCTCCCTCATTGCAGCGGAATGGCTGACACTGCAATGACGAGGCGGCCCCTGATTGCAGCGGGTGAAATGTTTCAAGGTTATGGCATGCTGGCTGAACTAGTGTCAGCAGCAGCATGCCACCCCATTGGGGAAGCAGGCCAAGCCTCAAAAGGCAGTGGGGGCATTGGCCACAGCAGTGCTGTGCCTCCACAACCTGCTTCTGCAACAAGCTGCCGCAATATGTTTCTTGCACATGCATGCAATCAACATAAAAAGGGGCTGTCAAAGAACCAGAGAAAGTGTACTTCCACAAGTGAACCTTTTGGGCCCCGCTGGACACCCGAATGTGAAGCAGCCTTCCACAAAGTCATATACCAGTTCACCCACACCCCCGTCCTCACCTATGCTGACCCTACCAAGCCCTATGTGCTGCATATGGACGCTAGTCTGCAGGGCCTAGGAGCTGTGCTGTATCAAGACCATGAGGATAGTTTGAGACCGGTAGCTTTTGCCAGCAGGAGTTTGACCCTGTCAGAGCGAAACTATGCTGTGCACAAGCTGGAGTTACTTGCCCTAAAATGGGCCATCGTTGACCAGTTTCATGAGCACCTCTATGGGGCAAAGATATTGGTTAAGACCAACAATAACCCATTGACCTATGTACAGACTTCAGCTAAGTTAGACACCACTGGGCACCGGTGGCTTTATGCCTTATCAACCTATAATTATGCTGTTGAATACAGACCGGGACTGAACCATATTGATGCTGACGCCCTGTCATGAAGTCCCGCTTCCAAGAGTGATTGGGTCAGGCTGTCTGAACCTGACATCTGAGATATGGGCCAAAAGTTTGACAGAGATGAACAGACATCTGCGGACACAGTGGACTGCTTAGTAGGTTGCTTGGGACCTCCTGATACCTGCATACCGGCTGCCTATTGCCATTTCTCTGCTCTAGATATTAGTGCACTACCTCAGTTTGACAATGACAGCATTCTGTGGGCTCAATCCCAAGATCCTACAATTCAGCCAGCACTTGATGCCCTGCATGCGGGGAAAGATGTATCTAAGTTGCTTTCCCCTGACTTGCGAACTGTCCTATTGTTTAAAGAAGGCTCCAAGTTAAAGTTACTCATTCAGTTGTTATACAGAGAGACAGTGGATCACAGCAGTCAAGTAGACAAGTGACAATTAGTCCTGCCCACAGCCTTTAAACACTTGGTACTGAGGTCCCTCTACCATCACATGGGGCACCTTGGTATTGACAGGACTCTCGACCTGGTACGATCTAGTTTCTACTGGCCCAAGATGAGGGCCGATGTTGAGCACCGTGTAAAGACCTGTAGTCATTGTCTTCAAAGAAAAGCCCTGCCTCAGAGGACTGCCCCCCCTTGTCAATATCACTACCAGTGCCCCCCTGGAACTGGTCTGCATAGATTTTTTTGTGCTTAGAACCTGATCAATGGAATATTGGCAATGTATTAGTGGTTATGGATCTTTTCACATGGTATGCACAAGCTTTTCCAACTAAAGATCAAAAGGCTTCTACCGTGGCCAAAGTGCTAGTGGAAAAATTCTTCATCCACTATGGTGCCCCCCAGCGGATCCAGTCTGACCAAGGCAGAGACTTTAAAAGTAGGCTAATCAAAGAAATGCTCTCTCTCTGTGGGGGGTGCGGAAGTATAGAACCACCCCCTATCACCTGCAGGGGAACCCTCAACCAGAACATTTTAACCACACCCTTCTAGACATGCTGGGCACCCTCCATCCAAAGGACATGCAGAAGTGGAGCCAGCAGATTAGCACCTTGGTACATGCATACATGTGTACAATTGCACCAAAAATGATGCAACTAGGTTCTCCCCCTACCATTTCATGTTTGGGAGGGAGGCCCGCCTGCCAGCTGATGTCTGCTTTGGGGTCTCCCAAGATGGGGTCCGAGCCTAAAGCTACCTGCAGTATGTACAGAAACTGAAAGCTCAAATGAACCATGCATATCAACTGGTCCAGACAATAAGCCACTAAAAGAAACCTCACCAACAAAGAGAAGCTTGATAAGAAAGGAAAGGCTCAAGAACTACGGCCTGGAGACTGTGTGGGTGTTCATCCTCGTCAGCAGCCATAATGAGCATGTTGTCCCCTTCCATGACTGTTAAGTCCAGTAGAAAATTAAACGTGTGCAGTAGTGAGGTAATAAGAGCAGAGGATTACTACAAGCATGATGAGGTGAAGGAGCATAATTACTTTGAAATGTTGTCCAGTGCTGGTAAGAGTAGCAGTTTTGGTGGTGGTGGTAGTGGTGGTGGTGGTAAATGCAGTATGTCTAGTACAAGTGGTACATCAACCCTGGTTGGCAAATCTGGCAAAATAACTGCATTTCTGGGTTTATCATCATCACCTGTGCAACCGTCTTCATTAAACGTCCACACTTCACCCCCTGCCAGTGCCGTTCAGAATCATCACAAAGCAGAACCATTTGTCATCACACCCTGTGTAAAACGTTTAAGTCACCCCATGTTACAGTGTTTTTTGCGCATAAGCTGAAGTCGCCCCCCAATCATACAGTGTCACGTGAGCCTAATGCTGCTGTAACTGAAATGCTGGCAATTGATCTTTTGCCCTTCTGCTTTGTGGAGAATTCTGGGTTCTGGAGGTTTGCTGCATATGCCTGTCCAAAATGGAAAGTCCCATCCAGGACATACTTTTTTATTTTTTATTTTTTATTTTTTTTAATTTTTTTATTTTTTATTTATTTGCACATCAGTTTACAACCTTTGAGCCAGAGGCTCATTTCCAAAGGTACCAAATCACATACAGGACAAATACAAATACAAGCATTCATGGCTCCAGGATGTAGGTTACATAGTTTGCAGACATATGTGATAAAGAACATGATAAATACATATACATGCATTTTGGTTCCAGAATATGAGTTACATCGATAGCAGGCACAAGTGATGAAACAAAAGTACAGAGAGGCTAGTTTGGTTACAGTGGCACATAGTAATGGCACGTAGTAGTACTACAGTATGAGCAGTCAACAGAGCAGAAGCTATTTAACCAGAAGAGGTACATACTTGCATGGAGAAAGGGCAAGCAACAGGAATAATGTCAGTACAAAAATTCGTGGTATGAATTTAAAGAGGTGTGGTAAGGAAGCTGCCCAGTGAGCATTGTCAGGGCACAGAGGGTTGCGCCTCAAGTTATACAGGTGCAACTACGCGTGTTGAATAGTTCACTTCTGAGTGCAGTTTTGAATTTGGAACCCATGCTGTCCTCGAGTTGTTCTGTACTATGTCCAACTCAGTAAGACATGCCCTTCAACATTCCTCCTCTCAATTCATCCATTTAAGCATGGATATGTGGACAAGTGGCAAAACAGCGGGGAGTTCATAGTTGTGTATTACTGCACACTGGGCGTGGGTGCCGGGGGTTGTTTGTGATGTTGGTAGTGTGAATAATCAGTGCAGTAAGGTGGATTGTCACGGTAGCAATCTTCAAGGAATTCGGCAGCATGCAATGATTGCTATGCGCAATGTGACCTGTTCACACACTGGTGAGAGCATGTTGGAGGTGATGGTGACTGAAACTGACAAGTGGCTGAACCCCCTGTCCCTGAGAGCTGGGTTCATAACACGTGACAATGGATCAAATGAGGTGAAATGCATAACGAATGGTGGTTTTTCTCATGTTCCATGCATGGCCCATTGTTTACATTTTGTGGTGCAGGAGTTTCTGCAGCACCCTGATGTAAAGGAAATGCTGACCATTGCACGCCGTATCTGCTCTCACTTTTCACGATCTGGAAAGGCCCATGACCAACTATGGCAGTTACAGATGCAAAACAGCCTGCCTCAGCACCGCTTGAAGCTGGAAGTTGTCACCCGATGGAACTCCACTTTATACATGGCAGAGAGGTTGTATGAACAATACAAAGCCATCTCAGAATATCTTGTGATGCACACAAGCCGTGACAGTTCCGAGGCCTCCATGTCTATGATGACTGAACAGTGGCGCCTCATGGACTTTGTAATAATTTTGTGGTCTTTTGAACATGCCACACAGGCAGTGAGATGCGAGTCTGCCTCCATTTGTCAATCAATTCCACTGCTGCGGATGCTGAGGCAGACATTGGTGAATGTACAACATGGCCTTGATTTTGCCGGAAACAGTGCTAGCAGTATGTTGCTGCATCACATGCTGACAGTATTCAACCAGAATCATCACATTGCGAGCATTTAGCATAGTGACAACTTTGCCATAGAAACAATGCTGGACCAACAATACAAACGTGGAATTGCATCAGTACTGGAGGGAGGGCCTGAGAAGGCAAAAAATATCAGTGGTCAACTGGTGCGCTTGGTTTGTGGGGCACAGAAGTCGCGTGCTAAGGTCAGCAAACCTCAGCAGCATAATCCGGCTGAAGGTGTACCTGGAGGACCATCAAGTATATCCTGCAAGGGGAAGGGGACTGCAGTTCCAGGTAGTCTGTCATCCAAAGTGGCTGGCATCAACCCCCTTTGGGAGGCTTTGTCCCAAGTGGGGATTTGTGAAATAAATGATTTGGGAGAACAGGATGATGCATCAACCACTGGACTTAGTGCGGCACAGAAAATGATTGAGTCATATTTGTCTTAAAACAGGCATCTGACAATAACTGATGATCTTCTTTTGTACTGGAGTGGAAATGGCAGTGAATGGCCAGAGCTGACTGCAGTGGCACTGAAGTATCTCACATGCCCACCCTCCATTGTAAGTGTCGAGAGGGTATTCAGCTCAGCAGGTGCAATAGTCAGGGATCGTCGGACAAACCTGTCTCCTGCAAATGTTAGTTTGCTAACATTCATTAAAATGAATGAGAGGCACATACCAGCACAAACTGCAACCTCGGTATTTGTACCCCAGCCTAGTCATGGTGGTTTTGGTGATTTGGAAATGGACCATCCTGGTGGCACTGGCAGTGGCAGCATGAAACGACCCACCACTGACGTAGATGACGACACAGTGGAGAAAGAATTTCCCAGTGGTCAGGCTTCAGACATAGATGACTGTGAGGGCAGCTTTCTTTATGAGGATGATGATTTGGTTAATGCTGGCAGGTTTTAACTGAAGTTGTTAAAATGCGGTGTGCTCCCCCAGACCACCACCACCACCGGGACTGATGTTAGCCACTGCCACCACTGAACATGAGTCTGTCTGCCCCCCCGGACCACCACCACCGGGACTGATGTTAGCCACTTCCACCACTGAGCAAGAGTCTGTCCACCCCTGACCACCACCACTGGAACTGTTGTTAGCCACTGCCACCACTGAGCATGAGTGTCTGCCCAGCAGAACACCACCACTGGGACTGATGTTAGCCACTGCCACCACTGAGCATGAGTCTGTCTGCCCACTGGAACACCACCACCAGGACTGATGTTAGCCACTTCCACCACTGAGCATGAGTCTGTCCACCACCCGGAACACCACCACCGGAACTGATGTTAGCCACTTCCACCACTGAGCATGGGTTTGTCCCCGCCCCAGAACACCACCACTGGGACTGATTTTAGCCACTGCAACTTCTGAGCAAGAGTCTGTCTACCCCCTGGACCACCACCAGCGGGACTGATGCTAGCCACTGCCACCACTGAGCATGAGCCTGTCCACCTCCCAGACCACCACCACCACCAGGACAGATGTTAGCCACTGCCACCACCACCAGATACAGGAATATGTTCCAAGGAATGTCATCATGTGCCGCAGCTATCACCACCAGCACCCACCACCAGTGTCATTCAGACAATATTTCCCCATTACATTTACCATGCCAAGGCAGAGGAAGTCAAACAGGAGACCACATCCATCAGCCACAGGCACAAAGCTTCTTAATATTTAAACTATAAACTGAGTATGTGTACTAATGTTTATTATGCTATTTAACTTCCTTTAGTTGTATGTTTTGTTTTCTGTAGCTTTTCAGAGTCAAAATGGTCAAACACTCACTGCAGACTTATTTTGTTTGTTTTACAGGTTAACAAGAAAACTGTCTTTCACTGAAAGTTGGTAGGAATGGTACTGCAGCTATACCGTACAGAGGAACTTGTGGAATATCCATTTGAAATCCATTCTTGTAAGTATGAAGATTTTATTTCATCAGTTTCATTTTTTTGGAAAGTGCATCAAATGAGACTGAGTACGATTCATAAACAAGGTGAGGTGTATGTCACCAAAACTATTTCTGTAAGATATCATTCATGCACTGTATTTTGAACTTGCAGCTGTGCAGCCCTGATCATCACAGTGTTGAAGAAGTTGCACATAGGTTGTGTTACTTGACAAGATGTGGTTTTGAAATGTAACTTAACTTGAGATTGAGAACCAGGGACAAATTACAATCAAGTTGTAAGAAGTCATTCATTTCTTTTTTTAGGAAACTTCCAGATGCTTTGTTGTTGTGTCAAAGTGGCCTTATCCAAATAAGTTCTTCAACATCAGTTCCCCGGGCTGGGGCATACATGCAACATGCAGAAGTTGTTTCATTCGATGACCATGACCATCATTAACAACCAGACTCCAGAAGGATGCAGATGAAATCTGTGAAGAAGTAACCAAATAAGAAACCATTAGAGACAAACCTGCAAATATGCTCCCCCCACCCCCCCAAAAAAATACTTACCTTCATTTGCTTGAGAGTTATCCATTTCAAATTTCTACATAAAAGTTCTCATCAAGCACTGAAATGTGTACACCAACAGTATCCGTGACCTGTGATACAGAACAATACCATGAGTACATGTCCATGTCAAACCCCCACCTACAAAATACACAAATATATATCTATATATATATCAACTCACCAAGGCTACTATTAGTGTACAGACAAAGGGCACCCTTCCATCCAGTTGAGATGATCACATTGCATTTGCTGGAATCACAGCACACATTGGACCAGCAACAGTTCGTGCATGGTCATCATTTTATTCTGGGGGACTTTGTATGTGCTGTAATGCTCCCACTTTACTTTGTTACCACTTATCAATTTTCTGGACACAAGGCAGATGCATTTTGGGCATGCAGAAAAAATCTGGGGACTCTGTGCCACCACTGCGTGCATGACTGAGTGTGCCATTAATTCTGGGGGGACTTTGTATGCACTGAAACGCTCCCATTTTACTTGGTTACCACTTGTCAATTTTCTGGACACAAGGCAGATGCATTTTGTGTGTTGTGTGATTGTGAACTCATGATGTCATACTGACATTATCAATTAAAGCAACATTGCAAGACTGTGGTGACAATTTTGAACTGTACTTTTTTATGCTATTTTGCATTGCCAGCCACTAGTTACCTCCAAGTCATGACTTGAATGATACACTTCTTTTCACAATTTCTGTCTGCTTTACTTAGTTTACTACTTTTTGTCATGTATGAAATACAGCAGACTCAAATACTGGGAAATTATAGTATCATACAAGTCAGGATGTAAGTAAAGGAAGTTGTAACATAGCATTAAAAAATATAGGTCAGAGTTCTCAACAGATTGTTGCATTGCTGCTTTACAAAGATTCACCATGTTACATAGTTATGGTGTTGCACCTAATATGTGGGTGCCTTACTTCCAGGGGAATCTTTCTTTCTTCACATGTCCTTACATAGTGCAATACATTTCTGTGAAGACCAATTGTATTTTCATTAAAGTGTGTCACATCACGGAGGAATTCCTGTTGAGAAAAGCCACCCAAATTCTGCCCCCCTTTCTCAGCAACATTAGGACGTGATGCCAGAGAGAGTGCGGGTGTATGCTACAATATAGTGAATGTCCAATTGTCCGGCAGCTTTCTGAATGTTTGTTTATGTTATAATGGTCAGTTTGTGGTGAAATGTGTGGGCATGTTTCCAGTAACAAGAGCCTTGTTAGTGGAAACATGCCCACATTTCACCACAAACTGAACATTATAACAAAGAAACATTCAGATAGCTGCCAGACATTCACTATAGTCGAGCACACACCCGTGCTCCCCCCGGCATCATATCTGAACATTGCTGAGAAAGGGGGGCAGAATTTGGGCAGCTTTTCAGAAAGGGAATTCCTCCATGACATGACATACTTTAATGAAATTACGGGCAGTTTTCACAGAAATGTATTGCACTATGTAAGGACAAGTGGAGCAAGAAAGATTCCCCTAGAAGTAAGGCACCCATATACTGGGTGCAATGCTGTAAGTTGGTGAATCTCTTTCATGTCTATTTCACAAACAAAATAGTTATAGAGCCTCAGTAATGTTTACTTTGTGTCATGTTTTGGGACTCATGAATTGTATTTGAAGTTTTCGCAAACAGCATAAAGACTGAGCAATGCAAGTATGTTGTGCTAAGCTGCATGTATGCTGTCAGTGTTCTTTCCTGTGTGTGCATACATTGTCCAGCTTCATGCAAACATATATATGGTAAGACTTGTTGCAGTATCAAGAATTAAGATAAAGAATACCTGATGTGTACTTTATTGGTACTATCAGCACCAGCAGAGTAAGTGATATGATATTTTTTCAGAGGTATCGGGTCACTGTGCACCTCAGTCACTCACAGTGCACACATGACTTTGTAGAGATCATAGCACAAAAAAACACATGCTCTCCTAAAATTATGTGTGCAGTATGTGACTAAGGTGCACTCTGGCCAGGCAACTCTGAAAAAGTTTCATATCACTTAGTCCACTGATGATGATGGTGACAATAAAATATATGTTATTCTGCTCACTATTCTTTATGGCATAAACACTGCAACAAGTCAGCAACAGCAATATATGTTTGCAACATGCTGCACAATGTCTGATGTCACTCTCACACACACACACACACACACACACACACAAACACACATACACACACACAGGAAACAACACTGACTGCACACATGCAATTTAGCACATCATACCTGCACTGCTCACAACAGCTTGTCCACAAGCACTCCACAACAGAAAGTCAACATTACTGAGGCACTGCAACAACAGAAGGGCAAATGCCTATTATTAAACAACAACAAAAAAACACACAAAAACAGTATAGCACAGTAGTGTGGGGCGGTCCAGAAAAAAGTCCCTTAATGGGGGATTCCATGGTGTTTGAGCAGCAGGTGGAGCATTGTCAGTATTTGCAGCTGCTGTTGCTGGATTTGATCCACCTGCTGCTGCACAGCACCCACCCTCTCGTTGCTTTCCTCGAGGGCCACCCACACCATTGCAATGTCGACCTGTGTTGCAGGCACTGTGGCGGGGCCCAGTGCAGCAGGAAAGCCAGGTAGTGGTGGTGGTGGAGAGGGTGGTGCTGGTGGCTGTGGTGGTGGTGGAGCAGCTGCTGCAGTTGCCCTCCTCCTGCTGCAGAAAGGCCAGCAGGTGGACGCCTGGCCCCTTCGGTTTCAGCCTGCTACTCCACCTTGTGGTGGTTTGCCATATGCGTGCGCTGGCCACCAGTCCCCAAATGTGTCCCCCAAGGGCCATGGCGCACCAGCACGCTACACAGATGGCAAACCACAATGGTGCTGTCTCCCCTCACACAGTTAAAAAACTGCCACACTGGGAAGCTGTAGGGGGGACCAGATATACTGCTGAAACCACCTACATTTACCTGGGGCTCCACCTATGGCTGTGGAGGTGGTGCTGCTGGAGCCCCTGCAGCTGCTACTGGTGGTGGTGGTAGTGGCGGACTAGGTGGATGCGCAGCCAGCAGTGGCACTGGTACTGCTGCTTCCACAGGGGGAGAAGCAACACCCAAGAGTCAGGAGCGGTCCAATAACACCTGATCGCCCCCATGTGTGCGCACTCCTCTCCTCTGCCCACGCCTATGGGCCACAGACTCTCCTCATCCCGGGTCCATAGTGCAGAAGTTCCCGACTATCACCGACACCTCAATACTACGACCTTCACCCACACTCACAGTCTCACACTCTCAGACATGCACACACACACAGTCACACACACACACAAAATAAAACTTATAAAAAAAATTCAGTAGCAAAAAAAAAATGGCACAGTACAAAAAAATCAAGATGTAGCTTTTAAAAAAGCTGTGTTTTGTGCTCAAAATCACAAAGATGCAACTAGAAAACAAACTCATATCTCACCAAAAAGGCTTCTTCCTTCTACAACTACAAAGGAGAAAATGAAAGTAACTGCTTTTCTAACTCACTTCCTTCCTGCCTGGCTAAAGCATGTGACTTACAGTACTGTAAGCCATGTGATGTGTGGGGGGCTGCCTATATTGTTGTCACTTCGCCTTACTTCTCATTAAGGCGGAATGACAACGCAAAGTCATTATAAGAAGGCGAATTGAGCACTTTACAGTGGCCACTTCGCGTTGCATTCTGCCAATGCGAAGTGGCCACTTCGCATCTACTTTGTTGGTAGATTTAAAATTCACTGCATCTCTAGTTAGTGGCACATGGAGAAGAGAGTGAGTGGCTGGAGCAACCAATATAACATCTCTGTGTTGTTTTTTCCCCATTTTGAATTTTATCAAGGAGCGAGGAAAATAAAGCGGGCATGCAGACTAAAACTATATGCTCCAGAATGTATCGGGAGCACGTACGCTACATGTGCATCAGCTTACCATCTCCCACTGGCATAGTAGTTTGCTAGGGAGTCAAAACGTGACAGAATCATACAGCATCAAATGGTAGTAGGACTATGACCCCTCTAACCCCCTGCTGCCTCGAACACTGGACTCGCAATCGAGGAGAGGAAAAAGCAATGGTTGGGCAATGCTAGCTGCTTGTAAGCAGCGAGTGCGAATAATCCACAACGGCGGACTAATAAAGAACTTGCAGCCTAAATCGTCAGGAATCACAGGCGAAGATAGGGAAGAAGGCGGTAGACATCGCAAAGAAGCTGGACAAGGTGCCATGACAATGAACAACAACACGGTGAGTATGATGCAGGCGCTGAGTATTTTTATCTCAGGAACGCTTGAGGATGAATCTCACATTTCACTCTTTCTTTTTTCCCCAGTAAGAACGATGTCAGAGGGCCACGTGTGCGGTGGGTGTTCCTCTGTGTGGCAGGAATGGCGGTACATGGAGCTAGCTGCCCCTCATGGCACAGGGCAAGCAGAGTATAGGGTATGAGCTGTGCTGATATGGCCCACCATACCTCTCTCAACTGTCCCAGATTATGAGGATGCCTTCATTTTGGACCTCAAAACTGTTCTGTCCCCTTTTTTTTTTTAATTGGCCATGAATTGGGGACTGCTGTGAGTGCTTGTCACGTGGAGCCTGAGCTAACTCCCCCCCAGTCTGCATTGGCCCCTTTTTATAAATTTTTAAATGCCAAATTGGAATGGCAATAAGCCTACACACTAGAGGGAAGTAAAGTTGTACTTGAGTGAGGGAGATGTACAGTACTGAGACAGCTGAGGTAAATTAAAAAATACTGGGCCAGATTTTCAAAGACCTGCTGAACCATTGCAAGTTGTGGAGATTTAGGGGCTTCATCATACCCCGGCTGCATCAGGGACCCTGCACTGTATTCAGAAAGAGCAGGGTCCCTGTGCCAGAAATCTGGGATATGCCACAACCACAGGCGTGCACACCTACTGGTAATGCCACAGGGATCCGGATGCCCCCCCCTTGGTGCAACCAAAGAGGTGCCAGGATGACTGGGAGTGGTGCACACACACATGCCTGGCAAGGGGGGTACTGGGGTGGCATGGGCAAGGGGTGGCATACTGGTGATTGGGAAAGGGGTGGATAATCAAATTAGAGCAGTTGCACCCAGAGGGGGTACCGAATCTGGCACATTACTTGCACGGACACAGAACAGCGAATGAGGGGATATAGCCACACAGTGCCATGGCCCCATGTTGGCAAAGCCCTGGCAGCAGTTTCCAGGGCCATGCTCATGCTGGGCCATGGCATTGTGTGTGCTATACCCCCTCATTCACCATTCTGTGTCTGTGCAAGTAATGTGCCATATTCGGTACCCCCTCTGGGTGCAACTGCTCTGATTTGATTGCCCACCCCTTTCCCAGTCACCAATGTGCCACCCCGTGCCCATGCCACACCTCCCACATGCCTGTTACAGCCCCCTAAAAACACTTGCCACAGTGTCTGCAGTGGTGCAAGGGGCTTAGACCAGGTTTTCACTGGTCTATCTCCAGCCCCTTGCTTCCGCCACGGCGGAGCTTCTTGCATCCCAGAAAAAGGGGATGTTTCAGCGCCGCCATGGCATAAGGCCCCTTGTGGCATGGTGCACCCTCATCTGGCCGTTAGGGTGGCACAGCACCACTAGGATGCAGCAGCTCATAATTTAGATACAGACCGTGTTTCTGAATTGCCAATGCCGCAACTTTTGACGCCAGGTGCAGGTTACGTCACAACTGTTTGATGTAAGCACCTTGCGTCCATCGTAGAGCTTTGAACCCCCCACCACTGAGTGCTGTTAATGTATTTCCAGTGTATTTTGAACTTTTACTCATAGCTTGTTATTTTTTATGTTTTCCCCCAAAATTTTCAATATGGCCTTTTTAGGAACCCATCTCATGAACAAGATCGGTGAATTTCCTTCAAACCAGTCCCACAAGGTGACTTTACAGTCACCCTGTGAAATCAACTTTTGTGCTGACTTTGAAAATGTTCACCCAACCGGTTCAAGAGGTGGGAGTCATAAGAAGACTATATTGAACATTTGGGGTCAGAATTTAAATAGAAAAAGTTCAGAAGGTACACTGAAATTTTTTCAATGCTTGCCCAAAACTTTTGCAATTTTCAATATTATGATCAAAAATTTTCAACAAAGACATTTTTTCACACCACCCCGTGTATGCAATAGGTGTTTTTTTTTTTCAAATCCTGGCAAAAATGTTTTTTCACACCTGTGGCGTGATCTGACATTCTGGCTAGGATTAAAACATTTTCATTGACCCAGTTTGTGAGCTGGAGTAATAAGACTGTGTTGAAAATTTGGGTTCAGAATATCAAACAAATTATGAAGTAGCATGTTTGCAAGGATGACTGTTGACTCAGTGGGGACCTTGCTTTCCCATGCCAGTGACCTGAGTTTGGGTATGACCTCGGTGAGCCAACTGAATGGACTGAGGCTGGGGGGGGCACTGCAGTGTGTGGCAATGGCCCAAGCCTGAGGAGGGACAGAACAAGTGCACATATGACGCCTTGTGGTGGGCAGTGAAGCCTTCCTTTACGAGGGGTTGACATGCATTTCGAGGCCTGATGGGACCATGCACTGCGTTGAGACAGTTGACAAGAAAAATGGGAGTGTACCTGGCAGGATGAAGGTCTGAGCGCTGCAGGCCCTGCACCAGTGATGGGCACTCTACTGCATTCAGCTGCCCAGCAGTCACCCTCCAACTCAGGAACTTACTTGTACATTTGGTTATCCCCCCCCCAACACACACACTCACACACTCACTCACTCACTCACTCACTCACACACACATTCCCCCCACAACAGGAATAGGAATGGGATGAGCATCTACCCCATTGACTGTCATCTACTTTGACAGTCTGTCAACCTGTCAACGTTGCAGGCATGCAAAAGGTGATGGCTCCATCCTGCCCTGCAGGGAGTCAGCGAGTGGAGCAGCTTCCAACCCTCCCAGAGGAGAGATGCCCCAGGGACACCAAATCCTGTTCATATCCCCCACACTGATGTCCACGAGCAGCCCAAGTCTGTTCCCAGACAAGGGTTGCTACTGTGGTAGTGGTTATCTAGCCTCCTGGCCAACCCATTTCAACCCCTCCCCTAAAAAATACAATTCCCTTTCACCCAACACAGCTCATTGGTATTTTTAGTAATTATACTAACCCATTTTCCACTTTGTCTACAGGTCCAGAGGAACGAAAAGACACCAACCCCGGCATTGGAGAAGAACATGCACCACATGGATCAGATAAGTATTGTTTTATAATTAGAGCACCTCACTTGTCCCAGTTAGTTACTAAAGAGCTTCAGATCCTTTGTGACCCCATTGCTATTCTTATTTTACCAGGTACAACTGGATGTTCTCTCAAGCCACCCAAACCCCACCCCACAGTCCCCGGGAGCCAGGTAAGAAATCTTTATTGTCACACAATAGCTCAGTCACCACATAGATGCATATATACCCAGGAAAAAATATCAAAGTAATACACAAAAACTGCACAGCAGCAGTTAAGAGTCAGGTCAGCATCAAAACAGTATACACAGTACTATGAGACTGATTAATGTGTGGAAAATGCATTTGACATTTATTTGTGCAAAAGGTAATTGTTGCCTGGTCATACCAGTGCATATAAAGCTAGACTATAGGAAATCAGTCCTGTACCATGAACTTTGTGGTCACTGCTGGTTATCTCCTCAAAAATGCCGTCAGATCTGGAGCTTTGCAAAGTGCTTCTTGTGCTAAGCAGCAAAAACCTCTATACGGAGTCAAATTAATAGCTTGCAGTGCAACACTGCAGTACAGAACTTAACTTTCTAAGAATGACTCAAAAGCCAAAGCAAAACAACCCATGGGACCAGTAGCAAGTAAAGATGTTTCAGCATCGATCGACCAGACTTAATCTGAAGATGTAATTTTGTGAGAAGGCCACCAGCAGTAACTATTAAAGAATATACCCCATACCGTATTCACTTTCATATGGACTGATATGACACCTTTTAGGTGGTAGTTTGCATTTTCTTTCCTTTGGTAACCAGGTAAGGCCCACTAGGCACAAGTGTCTGTTTTCAGGGGTGACCTGGGAGCACTGGGGTGGATAAGTGACTTGCTCAGAGTCACACAGTATGCTGGTAGAGGTTGTGGGAATCAAACCCAGGTTTGGTAGGCGTACCAAGCTCATTAACCACCCCTTACTCTAACTTCTAGGCTATTATGTCAACCCAAATATATGACAAATGCATTTTTGCATACATTTCTCATGTTATTGTGTATAAAGAAATCCTAGTAACTGGGGAGCCCCTTTACCATCAGGAATTTAGCTGATGTCAGATGCAGTAATAATTGGGTGTAACATGCCCAGTTATTACAGTGTTTTGTTAGAGAACTGAAGCCCTATGCCAGCATCTGAGAACCTGGCATCTGACAGCACGAGCTGCAATTGACTTTTTCAGACGTGAGCCACTATGCAGGAATGTTGTCACCGCAAGTCTTGCTCTGTGCTCCTGTCACACTGAAAACAGTTTAATACTGGGTAAGAAATTTATTAGAGAATAAGTGGCAGAGGGTGGAGGTAAACTGAGTTCATTCCAAGGAAAGGAGTGTAGCAGGCCGAAAGGTTCCCTAAAACATATAGGACAGGCCAGACGAATCTGGAAAGAGAGGCAGGAAGCTTATTCAGGGACCAAGATGCAAAAGGTTTATTTACAAGGGACAATAAACAAAAGATGGCAGTTTTCGAACACACTACAGAGTAACAAAATAAACAATGAGACATGATCAGGACCAACAGTTGGTCGCACCAAGAACAGGGGGTTAACCCTTTTTAGTCCAAGATCTACGCGCCCCTGGCCCAGGTGATGAAACAACTGACGAACCAAGCTTAGGCTGTCCTCTGCATCGGCTGATCAGCAGGTGGGCATTGACCTCACTAAGCGCTTTCGTAAACAGGCCATAATGGGGCATCCTCGAAGAAACAGAACACAACAAGGAACATGGCTAGCTGGTCAATGAAGAACTTGGTGATTCACTGAGGCTCCGGGCAAGAAGCTAAAGACTTCTGGTTGGCAGGTGGTTCTCTAGACTTTCCGCTGCAATGACCACTAGCAGGTCCCCAGCACCAGATGGCCTCTCAACAAGATGACTACTGACTTAACGATCCTCGGGCTGCCTCTGTGGAGCAACATGGGCATGCTTACGGGCGGCCAGCAAAATAATAAAAGGGTATGCACAACATTAACTGTGGTACCTCAAGCTTGAGCCGGGGCAGCTCCTAAGCTGACTTACTACTGGATACCTCACTAGTGGCTCTCTGCCACTCACCATCGCAGGGCTGATGCTGGAACACTTGTGGTGAGACTTTGGCACAGGCTGACATCACTGGAGGTGGTCTTGCCACAGCTGGCGGGTGGGCCGGGGACCTCCCTGGGTCAGCGTCAGGCTCTGGCAAAGCTGATCCGGGCAACAAAGGCAAAGCTGAACATCCGGTACACCAAGGCACAATTTGATAACACAGTTCAGTCACAAGCAAACAGTTCTGTTTCTGGCAGACAGTTCAGTTTTTGTAGGAAACATAGTCTATAGGGGGTGCTAGGCAGGCAACAACACAGTTCAGTTTGGGTACTGGGCCACTTAGGCCATAGGACCATCCCCCCCTTTTGCCAAAGGTTGCTGGCCCCTACGGGTCTTCCCCTATCCCAGCTATCCTTACAGATCTGCCCCACTTTGTTAATGGTAAGAGCCACTTCTGGACCTTGAGTAGGGCCTCATCCACTGTTTCTAATGCTTGAAGGCCTGAATGCTGGACCCTCACAGCTAGCCCCTCCTTTACAGCAGCTAGCCAAGGGCTTCCACTTCCCAGCCCTGACTCTGGCACAGAATGGCACCAAAGGAGACAACAGAGCCTTAACCTCACCCCTTCTCCTTCCCAGACTCAACTCTCGGGGCTTCTAAGTCACCATGCCCCTGTCCCTTTAGCTTGAAATGAGCTGCTATTCAGCTCAGACTGTCCTTTTCCAGAGGATACCCTCAACAATAATGCCAAAACCCAGACAACACAAACAAACAACAGTAAAAAAATGACTTTGTGGCCTCTGGCCACACCTGGGACCCCCTCTGTGTTTATAGGGCACCCAGCCCATGGCCTCTGATAATTCCTCTCTCCTTCTGGGCATTTGGCCCACTGCCACAGGTGTATCCCCCTCTCTTAGGGATGCCCGCCTTCCCTGGGAGCTCACTATGCCTTCCTCCTCCTTCTTTTGGTGCTCCGGCCCTTTAAATCCTCTCTCCTAGCTTTCCTCTCCCCATTCCCTGCCTGGCCCCATGGGAGGAGTCTACCTAGGCCCTGCTCCCCCTAGGGTATTGATCCTGCACCCTAACTAGCATCCTGTAGGGCTCATACCATGTGGTGCCCCTTTTTGCTTTGGGGGTACTTTGCTCTCTGGTATCCTCTTTCCCTCTAAGGTGCCTCTGGCATTCAGTAAAATAATCTTTGGACTTGCAGTCCACTTACCAGCATAGCTCAAGGATGATCACTGCTGCTGAGGTTTTCAGGGATGTGGCCAGAGGGCTGTGCTCCCACTCAGCAGCTCTTTTATGCTGCTGCAGGGGCCAGGAGGAACTAATTGGTCTGGGTTGCATTGTCTGCCCAAACTGATTTTTGGCTGCACATTTTGGTCCACTCTGAAAACTGTTCCCTTCACTGACCGGGCTGCGGGAAGATGGCTGATTGGATTAAGGGAGCCGCACTTCCACCCAACCGTCTGTGCCTGCTGCTACTGCCACCCGACTTGTGCTGGCGGGGAGTGACGCCAGAAGAGCCACGGACCAACCCCCAGGTACCCTTTTTTGTCTTGGCTCCCTGTGTCCTCTACGCTCCATGTTCAGCTACCGAACTCTCCTCTCAAGCCACTCCCCAGCCCTTTTGTAGGGCAGGAGAGGTCCTGGCATTCGGCCAGGAGATTGGGCAATGCAAGCCCCGTGGGGTCTCCTGCCCCCGACCCCCCCCTTTCTAGTGCCAAATGGCATGAAATTAAACAAAGGGATAGGGAGGGGTCAGTGGGACTGCAAGAAAGGAGGGGATGGAATGGAGGAAAGGTCAAGGAGAAAAAAAGAAAATTTTCACACTGGGGAAAGGTTCCCTGTTTCCTTGTGGTGCCCCATACTTTGGGTTACTACAGCATGGTGACCGGGGGGTGCCTCCAAGATCAGTGCTGGGACTGGTCCTCTTTAGTATCTTTATAGGTGTCACTGCAGAGCAGCTTTAGTGGAAGATATGCCTCTTGCGGATGACATCAAAAGTTGCAGTAGGGTGGAGGCCCCTGTGTGGAAAGGATGATCAGAGACCTGAAAAAAGCTGAGGAGTAACGAAAGAGATGGCAGCTAGGTTTCAGTGCAAAAAAGTGCAAAATAATGCACCTCGGCTACTGGCCATCTGACAGAAGTAGGAGCTTGCTGCTTATTTATAGGGCAAGGTGCATAACCCTAAGGAGTGCCACCCTTGCCGTATAAATAAGCTGCATGCTCCCTGCTTGTGTCACACAGCGGGTGGCCAAGGTGATGTGTAGAGGGCAGCATTGCTTGCTGCCCACTGACTGCTTCACCCATGTTTGGAAGAGAGGTGGGGGGGAGGGGTTGGATGTTTGATGCCGCAGGAGTGGATGGGTCCACTACATGCAATGGACCTGGACCGTGACCTGTGGGACATTAGGGAAGGGGGAGGAGGATTTCTTGTGACTGATAACTGAATACTCCACTTAGTGGCACTGCACCTGTCCCCAGTCTGCACCCTGTAGCAGGGGACAGGTTGTGGCTGCTGAAATGGGGACAAGGATCATTGGGGAGGGTTTCCTGGAAGGACAGGGGTGCTGCTTCCGATACTAGTTGCAGACTGGTTGGGGGGCACTTCACCTAAGTATGCCTGCCTTGGGAATTTTGGGGGGGAGACGCATGAACGGCCTTCAAGCCATCACAGCGGCTTCTTCGGGACTGGAATACTCGGGTGGAGGGATCATTGGACACCAGGGACAGGGATCTTCAGTATCAGGCATAGGATCGGGTGGGGGAAACCACTGGACATCAGGGAACTTGTGTGTGTACGTCAAGCATAGTGTAGGTGGAGGGAGGGAAGGACCACTGGACACCAGGGAAATGGGATTCACAAATCGCACATGGGATTGGGTGGAGGACTGGACCACTGGACACCAGGAAAACAGGTTTCAAACATCGGACATGGATTGGGTGGGGTGTGGGACCACTGGACACCAAGAAAATTGTGTGCATGTACTGGGCGAGGAATCGGGTGGGGAGGCCACTAGCACCAGGCATAGCTCAGCATCTGGGACTGGGAAAATTGAGGGGACGGGGCTGCAAAAAATCACCCAATTACCATGCAGATGGCTCCTTGGCACCTTGCATGTCCAGTGGGCTCACCTGCATGGGTCCATTTGAATACTGCAAATTGCACTTCAGCACGAACCTACAGTGGTATACTTCGGAAGCTATGTCAGGGCAGCCCTAAGTGGCTTAGCACTGGGCAGACATGACCCTGTATTCAATCAAGTTGCACCAGTGAGCAATTCCACTGAATATAGCATTTTCAGGTACCAAGGTATCGCAATGCGAAGCACTGATTTTTTTATGCTCCACTTTTAAATATAGACCCCATTGTGCATTAATAGCACCAATGCCATATTGCAGTTGTGCCATAGGTGTTGACAGAAGTGAAGGCTGCCTGCACCCTCTTCACATACAATGCCATACCCCAGCTGGGCCGTAAGGGTCTCCAGTAGATTGGGATACCGAAACCCTCCTTTTCCAGAGCCACAGCATATTACCTTCATATACTGCAGTGGCCCTTCTGACCTGGTGGATCGAAATCAGGATCCAGAGCTGATCTTGGGTCTCCCAAATTGTAATGTGGCTCACTATCAGCTAGCAACACTTGGGTCAAAAAATGAGACCTAACTGAAAATGGAACCCAGGCTCCATAATGCTACCCTGTGCTCTATCAACTGAGCTATTAGACCCAACCTGAGCTTAACTCTGTGATTTAGGATGTTTAGTTTAAGATGCAAGTTTCTTAAGATGTTTTCCAAGTGCTTTTCAGATGCACACATTAAAGAATGGTGAGGACACTTGGAGACATAGCCAATCATAAATTCAGGTAAGCACATTTTTTACCATATACAGTGTATATCCATTCTTCAATCTACTTCTCCTTTTGATACACATCCTGGTATCATATGGTTCGAGAGGAAAGCCTTTGTCAGAGAAAAGGATGCACAAGAACATGGGGTTATGTTATGAAGCTGGAGGGGATAGAATCAGGGGAAATGTAAAGAAATACTTCTTCACTGAAAGGTGATGGATGCCTGAAACAGCCTCCCTGAGGAGGTGGTGGGAGCAGAAACTAGTGAGATTTAAGAAAGCATGGGATAGTTACAAGGGAAACTTCGACACAAGGAAGGGGGTGGGTAAAGCCAGAGACCAAGTAGGGTCTGTGTTGTGACTCTATGTAGAGAACATGGGCAGACTAGGTGGGTCAAGTGGTCCTTATCTGTCATTAGACTCTATGTTTCTATATCTGACTTCCTCAAGCACAATCAAATTATTGTACTCTCACAAGCCAGCCTACCTTGCACTTCTGTTACACAAGCATACCCACACTGGGACTTACCTCTGCCTCTTACTAACACCCTGACTTACTCTCCGGGGCACAGCCATCAGGAGAAGGCTTTACCCCAGACAGAGACTGGTTGATGTTTCAGAGGGGGGTGCCTCAGTCGGATATGTGGCACCTGCAATGAGGGGTGGATGACCACCTACAGCTTACCTACACCAGCTGGCCTCCCAATTGTTAGCAGTACCATTGCATCAATAAACTGGCTAGTAATTGATTATTCTTAACTAATTAACTATGCAATATATGGTGCACAGTTAATTATCAACGAATGCTCAATGGGTTTAGGGATTGCAAATGATTAGTTATTCTTAACTAATAACTGCATTACACTTGTGATGTACAGTTAATTATCAGCTAATGCTCAACAAGTTGAATGTTGATCGTAAATACATTTATTACATAAGCTCAACTAGTGATTCATGAATGCCAAACTAATATTCAATTCATGGTGATTAGTCAATTCTTAGGTAACAGATCAATAAATGACTAACTGCTGAAACTGTTGAGAATTAGTTAATTGAACTTCAAGGGGTTGGCAACTAACTAATTTGCATGTGAAAATCTCAACCAAAGCAAAACTGAAGATTAGTTGAAAATGTATTAATTGTTAGTAATTTGAGACAGTTGAGCATTAGGCCTATTTTTCTGCATGGCCGTTTCAGCTTGCAGACAACTGTTATCGGGTCATTGTGGATGTTGCAGTTACTACCCTTGCCTTGCTGGCTCAAACAACCTTTAGGCACTTCATTCATCAAACTCCAGATTTGGGTTTTTTTGTATCCAAGGTTTTATACATTTGCACAGTGCCTTCACCCAGAGAAACGTTTAAGTGGGCCTGGCATCATTGTGGTACAATCCCCTAGGATGCAATGCCCACCAAGGAGGCACCACACTCATGAACCAACCCAGTACATAACCTCTAAAATGTATATAGGGTAGCTAAGGATCTTCCTGAAGGGCCTTGGGTAACAATTTAAGGTACAGTGGAGTCGGCTAGGATGCAACGCAGTAATGTGTGACACTGTGCATGACAAAAGGGATTAACTGGCACTGACATTGCCTTGTTTACTGCAGCAGCTCTGCTCCAGTATGCTACAGTTTTGTTGTTACATACTGGCCAGCTCCACTGTACAAGGCACAAGGAAGGGGGGGGGGAGGGAACATTCTCACTAGTTCCCCTGCTGTAAGGGAAAAGATCTGGTCAAAGCCATTAATTTTAAAATAGGCCACAGGGGCATGATATAATTCCCATAGGAGATCTATAAAATATGATGGGAAGCTAAAGTGGGAGAGGGTGAAATACATTATAGTGTACAGTGACCTCTCGTTACACATAGAAATCCATCAGTCAAAATGTTATTTTACCACCGAATACTCCACTGTGTCACTGCCCTATTTCCCAGTCAGCAGCCCTTAGCAGGCGTCTTCTTGTGGCTGCTGAAATGTAGACAGGGATCGTTGAGCTGGAGGGTTCCTGGGAGATGGGGGTGCCACTACCGGTACGAGTTGCAGACCAGTAGGGGGGGGCAGTTCACCTCAGTATGCCTGCCAAGGCAACGTTTGGGGGGAACATATGAATGGCCTTTGGACCATCACAGCAGTTTCTTGGGGATGGGGAAACTGAGCAAGTAACCTCTGGACACCAGGGACAGGGATTTTCGGTATCAGCATGGGATTGGGTGAGAGAAAGACCACGGGACACCAGGGAATGTGTGTGTGTGTGTGTGTGTGTGTGTGTGTGTGTGTGTGTGCGCGTGTGTGCATGTGTGCGTGTGTGTGTGTGTATACGTACCTTGGGCATGGGTGCGGGTGAAGGGAGGGACCGCTGCACACCAGGGAAATGGGATTCACACATTGGACATGGAACTGGATGGAGGGAGGACCACTGGTCACCATGGAAATGGGTTTCAAACATCGGGCATGGGATCAGATGGGGGGAGGGACCACTAGACACCAGGGAAATTGTAAGCATGTACCAGGTGAGGGATTGGGTGGGACGGGGGAACACTAACACCAGGCATAGCTCTGCAGCGGCAATTGGGGGGTGGGGCTGCAAAACATTGCCCGGCTACCCATGTGAATGGACCCTTAGCACCTTGCATGCCCAATGGGCTCACTTGCATGGGTCCATTTTAAATACTGTGAGTTGCACTTCGGCACAAACCATTGTGGTGATGTACTTCAGGAGCTAAGTCAGGGTAACGCTTAGTGGCTTAGTGCTGGGCCCACATGACCCTGTATTCAGTCAAATGGCACCGGTGAGTTATTCCACTGAATATAGCATCTTTGGACACCCGAGCTATTGCCATGTAGAGAGCAAATTTTTGCACTCCACTTTAAATATAGGACCGATCGTGCTTTAATAACACCAATATCATACTCCATTTGTGCCATAGATATTGCCAGAAGCGAAGGTTGACTGCACCCTCATCACATACAATGCCATAATCCAGCGGTGCTGTGTCATCAGTAGAGCCGGCTACTAACACCCTCCTTTTCCAGAGCCACAGCACATTACCTTCATATACTGCAGTGGCCCCTCTGACCCGATGAATGGGAATCTGGATCAGGAGCTGGTCCTGGGTCTCCCACATTGTAATGTGGCTCACTATCAGCTAGCAACTACTTGGGTCAAAAAATGAGACCTAACTGGAAATAGAACCCAGGTCCCCATAATGCTACCCTGTGTTCTATCAACTGATAGCAGAACCAACCTGAATGAAACTCAGTGATTTAGGATATTTTGTTTCAAATGAAAGTATTAAGGCATTTTCCACAAGCTTTTCAGATGCACACATTAAAAATGGTGAAGACACTTGGAGACACAGCCAATCATAAGAAGTTCAGGTAATCATATTTTTTATCATATACTGTGCATTTCCATTTATCAGTCTACTTCTCCTTTAGTTACACATCTTGATCTCATATAAATAAGGTTCAAGAGGAAAGTCTTTTTCAGAGAAAAGAATGCACAAGAACAAGGGGTCATGCGATGAAGCTAGAAGGGGTTGGAACTGGAGGAAATGTAAGGAAACACTTCTTCACTGAAGGGCTTGTAGATGCCTTGAATAACCTCCCTGAGGAGGTGGTGGGAGTAGAAGCTAGAGGGATTTAAGAAGGCATGAGATGGTTATAAGGGAAACTTCGATGCAAGGAAGGGGGGGTAAAGTCAGAGACCAAGGATGGTCTGTGGTGTGACTGTAGGTAGGGAACACATGCAGACTAGTTGGGCCCAAGCAGTCCTTATCTGTTGCCAATTCTAAGTTTCTGTACCCTACTGTTCGTTATGCACAACCACATCATTGTGCTGTCACAAGCAAGCTTACCTTGTGCTGCTTTTACACAAAGCATACTCACCTTGCCCACCTTGGGACTTGCCTCTGCCTCCTAGTGACACCCTGACTTTACCCTCCCCAGGGTTGGAGACATTGGGTGGGGGTTCTACCCCAGACAGAGACTCTATGGTTCAGAGGAGGGTGCCTCAGTCGGCAATGAGGGGTGGATGTCTTCCTGCAGCAGAGGGCCTCCAAATTGCTAGCAGTACCACTGCATCAATGAGCTGGCTAGGAATCTATTATTTATAACCAATAACTACATTACACGTGTACAGTTAATTATTAACTAATGCTCAACAAGTTGAGTGTTGATCGCAAATGATTAGTGATTAGTTATTCTTAACTAATAACTATGCATTACACATGTGTACAGTTAATTACCAGTTAATGCTCAACAAGTTGAATGTTGATTGTAATTAAATTATTACATAAGCTCAACTAGTGATTCATGAGTGCCGAACTAATGCTCAGTTCATGGGGATTAGTTAATTCTTAGGTAACAGATCAATAAATGACTAACTGCTGAAACTGTTGAGAATTAGTTAGCAGTAGGCTGAACTTGAAGGGGTTGCCAACTAATTCATTTGCATGTGAAAATCTCAACCAAAGCAAAACTGAAGATTAGTTGAAAATATATTAATTGTTATTAATTTGAGGCAACTGAGCATTAGGCCTATTTTTTGTATGGGCAGCCACCTAGCAACATCACCCACCTTCCCAGGTTCTGAACTTGGACCTTCGGTGCAACTAGATTCCCTGCATGGGGGGAGGGAGCAGGAGAGGAAGGGTCATCATCCCCATCCCCCCCCGCCGGAGACTCATCGGCCATGGCAACCCCCGCCCCCACTGGATGGTGCAGGGAGCATTACAGCTGTTGTCTTCATCTTGCTCTGTGTTGATCGATGGGTGGAGCAACATTGTTCTCCACCCCAAGGGAGATCAGTCTTAGGGGCACTGAATCCTCACCATTCATCATGGCCCCTGCATGACCAAGTCCATTCCAAAATCCAGGTCAATGGCGTGGTACCTGTCCGGTATCACCCCCCACCAACATACATTTACACAAAACCCACTTTTTCCAACCTCTACAGATCCTTCCTTACTGACCCAGCTGATCAGTATTTTTATTCTTCATACTGATCAATTTTCCCTTTTATGTCTACAGGTCTGACAGGATGTTGACCAGGTGTAGGAGGACATTGACCATACATATCAGATAAGTATTGCTTTTTGTCTATCCTATATTGTTTCTCATAGTTCATAAAGAGCTGCAGATCCTGTGTGACCCCATTGCTGTTCTTGATTTACAGGTATGAATGGCTGTTCCTGAGACTCCCTTATTCCAGGCTCCACAGGCACCAGGTAAGACATAGGTAGTGGCTGCCAGTATGGGTTTCCAGGTATAGTCTAGGTGGGCAAAAAGAGGGGGCTGGTCCCAGGGAAAGCTAGTCCTTGGATCCTAATGCTGATTCAGCTTGAGGAACATGAGGATGTAGGTGATGAAGGCAAATCCAGTGCTCTCAGGGCTCATCTAAGAGCGTGAACAATGGAAACGTAGGCATGGGAGGCCATTCCAGTCAGCCCAGGATTGGTCCATGTTGGGGATGTCACAAACGCACTCGGCAGGTCAGGCCCTCTTCTCCCACAGTGCCAACCTCTGAGCGCAGTAAAATGAACAGGTAACAGATAGGGTAACCCTCCTGTCTGCTTGTGGGTCCAAATGAACTTTGGTCTCAAGTTCTGGGGGGATTCAAACTGTGAACCTTATGCTAGCGTACCCAAATGCACAGGCTCAGAAAATCTGCTCTTTGGGGGGATGCCAGATATCTTTTGCCTAAAGGCACCTAACCAGGTATCCAAAATGAACCCTTAAAACTCTATAAAAGAGTATATGCTTACCTTTTCCCAGTTTAGTAACACCGTCAAGCTCTGAACAGTTTTTGTCAGTCTTAACCCTCTGTACGTCACATGCAAAAAGAACTTCAAAGACACACCCAGGCAGTCTTTCAAAATAATATTTTGATTAACATGGATAAAAATATGTAAAATGTAAATACAGAACACTATATCAGAAAGCATACAATCACTTAAAAGAACAAGGTTAAAGTACAAAACATAAACTCCTACCACAATACAATTAGACTTTTTCTATCTAATGTATTACCTCTTTACAGTGCTTATAGTTGGATCTTGTTTCTTAAGAGTCCAAAAAGAAATGTCACAAAGATCAGGCACAAGTCTTAGTTTAAACTGTGTCTGTCTCACACACCCCTGTTATGACATCATCTAGCTCCTCCTCCTTTTAGAATATAAAAAATATACAAACAATGATCTTATTGTCAGGAGATATTTTAAATACTGTGACTTGGGCAAAAACTAATTTCCCAAATTATGACAGTCTTTAATCAAGCCTTTCCTTTGATCGTGTGTGGTTCCTTTGTAGATTTACAGCCCTGCAATCCTTCACATGCAAGCAATACAGCTTTACAGGAATCAGCTTATCTGAAGTCATAAAATGTATATTTTAGTTTCCCAGCTTCAGAGGTAGGAGGTCATAAAAGTTTACAAGCTCTAGATCTTGGCAGCTGGGTCAGTTCTAATTACAGCAAAAATAAACAGGAGACCCTTAATTAAGTCTCTCTAGTCTTTAAATTACCTCCTGGTTTTCAGGTCACCTGTCACTTCACTGACCTGGAGGGGGGGGCACCCATAGCACAGGATGCCTCATATGAGACACACACATGCCACATTCTATATTACAAATATCATAGAACAATCATAACCAGCTGGCCAAGCATCTCAGGGGATACCATGGGGACAAAGGTGAGGCAGGCCAGCCCTGCAGTCCAAGGGTTGGGTCATGGTGGGTGGACTGGGAGAATGTAGGTGGGGAAGGCTGATATGGTTTATAGTTGCTGGTCAGGGTGGGCAGAGAGGGCGGATGTCAGTAGAGGATGCTAGTCATGGGTCCCAGGCCTGGTCCCAGTTGAAGAAAATGGGGCACTTGGGTGATACAACAAGTCTGGGGGTCCCAGGGCTGATCTGGGTGGGCACTGCAGACAGATGAGACATTGTTAAAGGAGGATAGTGTGTGGGACCCAGGGCTGGTCCTGGTGGGTGGATTGTGGGAACACAGGTGGGGAGGCTGTTTCTGGCATCTCTGGGCAGGAAGTGTGTCCAGGAGCTGGGACGAGGGTCAGCTAGGGGTGGGAGGTGGTTTGGGGACAGAAAGGGTCATCTAGTGGTTGGGTGGGAGGGAGGGGTCTGGAACAGTAGTCCAGTGACAGGGATCCTGATTGGTTGAGATGAGGCTGGTATGGGTTCTGGAAGTGTGGTCCAGGTGCTGGGAGAAAGCTAGGGGTTGATAGACTGGTATGTGGGGCAGGAAGTATAAAGGAAATATATTGTTTGAACATCGGTTCTGTTATGAAACATGCATGGGCAATATATAAGCACATATATGAAACAAGAAAGGTACATAACAAAGCATACATTTTCCAAGAAAGTTTGCATCATGGAAACATATATAAACAATATATTAATAATGTAGATGTAGTATGGAAGAAATATTTAATATGCATATGATGCAATACATAAAAACTGTATGTCCAATATATTGTCAATATGAAAATAATTTGAAACAAAATATGATACCTATATTTTCAAAGTTCAGTAAATAGTAGGACAATATGTAAAACAAGCATTTGTCAATGCCGAATGTTGGCTTGCAGGCATTGGCATTGGTAGTGCAGGAGTTAGAGAGATGCATCATAGGAATGGCAGTGAAGTATTGAACTGATGCCAACCCACCCCTACCTTGCAGAGAGTGACAGGCATTAAGGTGTCCCTTTGGGTGTTTGGTAGTGCAGTCCGGGAAAACATGGCAGGCAGGATGTGAAAAATGACAGCTGTACAGTTCATAAGGAGGTATAAAAAAATGCCAGTGTTGAAAATGTGGCATGTAAATATACCAAATTTGCGAAGTTACAAGGGTGCGTGGGAAATATGCAACGCACGCTTGCAACACTGCCATTTTATGGGCGTTTGGCACCAAATTTTCAGCATAGGCATTTTAGCACCTCTGTTCATGTACAGTGTCACTGTTATTTCCTCAAAGTGTCCCAAGAAGTGATTTTGCACAGCGACCACGCTATTCTGTGCCGGAAGTGTGAAAACACATTTTGGGTAGGATATGTGAAATGACAGCTGTACTGTTCATCAAGAGGTGTGGAAAAATTGCAATGGTGTAAATCCAGACTGAAAATATCGCAAATGCAAGACGGTTCGAGCATGCGTGCAATCTGCCAATGCACGCTCATAACACAGGCATTTTATGGAGTATCATAACCAAATTTTCAACATAGGCATTTTAGGACCTCTGCTCATGAACTGTATCATTGTAATTTTCATAATCTGGCCCAAACACTGATTTCCCACAGCGACTGTGCTATTGTGCGCCGGAAGTGCGGAAACACATTTTGGGCAGGATGTGGAAAATGACAGCTGTACTGTTCACAAGCAGGTGTACAAAAATGACAATGCTGAAAATCTGGCTTTAAAATATTGTGAATGCGCGAAGTTACGAGCCTGCATAGCAGCTGCGCAATGCACACCCGTAAAACAGGCATTTGTTGGATTTTTTCCACTAAATTTGGAACATAGGCTTTTTCAGAGGCCACCTCATGAACACTGGCACTGTCATTTTGTTAATGGGTCCCGAAAGGTGATTTCACGCAGTAACTGAGAAATCACCTTTTGAGGCTGATTAACACCATGACAGTGATAGAATTCATGAGGAGGGGCCCCAAAAACCCAATGTTGAAAATTTGGTGACAAAATTCCAAGAAATGCCTGAGATATGCAGCAAAGTTGAAAAAACCCTATTCACTCCATTATACAGCTTACCGGCAATTCCTCAGTTCGCGGGTCGGCTTTGAAGAGTGGAGACATGTTCCGGTCCAAGGAAGATCACTGTGTTGGACTCTGGAGGTAAGTATGGGGTGGGGGTGGGGGAGGCAGGGTGCAGTGGGTGGGTGGGGGAGGGGGCATCGAGATACGAGGGATGGTTTTCGCTTTACAGGGGAAAAATAAAGGAAACCATCACAGGACAGTTTTGTGTTGCAGGCGCTTGCGCTGGGGTGGGCCCCAGCATGCCACCTAACTGCTTTTTTGGGAGTGTCAGTAGCCGACGAGGGATTGGGCACCTCATCGCCACAACAAGGGGGGAGAAATAATGGCAACGGGATTGGGCACTCTCGCCGCAAACAAAGAAAGCGGGGCACAAGCCGAGGGAGATTGGGCACCCCTCGGCATTCAACAGTTGGGGGAGGTGATGCCGACGGGGAGGGCTCCCATTGGCATACAAAGACAGCGGGGGCGAGCCAGGGGAATTGGGCACCCCTTGGCATTCCACATTTGGGGAGTATGCCGAGGGAGGGCTCCCTGCTGGCACAGTAAAGCAGGGGGTGTTACCAACACGGGATTGGGTACTTGATATCGGCAGTCGTAAGTTGCTGCTGATCATGTTCGTACGGGCGGCGAAGCACGCAGTTAAAGGATCGCTGCCTATGACGAGCTTTGCTTGGATTGCAACGCCTTGCTTAGATGTGCTTGCCCATTATGTATGCATGGTGTGGTGCTGGCATGCAGGCTGATTGGGGAATGAGGGACGACTTACCGATGCGCCCTGCATTCGCCCAACAGCGTGCTGTGTTCTCAAATCTGCACTTCTCTTTACATGTTGGCTTTACGCGCAAGTGCGGCAAGCCAACATAAAAATGGAAAAAATGTATAACAGATGAACAACATAATTTAAATACATTTATTGTATAAGAATCTATACAATAATAATTGTATTCTTTGTGTATTCGAAAGGAAAGATGGTGGTCACGCTGGGCCAGGTGTCGACTTAGCTCTGCTGTGTTTTGTTTTATTGTTTTTGTTTTAACATATTTTATTTATTTTTAATACTTTCTGCAATGTTTATTATGCTTGAAAATCGGGGTCGTGTGTGTTGAAAGATATTGCGGGACTTGCGTATAATTGATCTTATTCCCCGGCTGGTTAGTAAATGCTTTTGCCCACTATCTCTTAGTTGGGATTTTGAAGGATTCCCCAGGATTTTGCTCCATCGGCATTAGTAACCGGTGCAGTCGTGGCATGTTGTGGACTCTGAGAACTATACGTGGCACCGAGGTGGCTTTGGCTGCCTAATTTTCCAATATTGGTGTAGAGAGTCGGCTGCTGCGGCGGCCGAGATTAGGACTGTTACGGGACTGTGGCCAGTGTGACAGAGTCGTGGTCCCGGTGTTATAGGGGTGATTGTTTGTGCCCCCTTGGACTGGAACGCCTGTTGGAATCGGAGTGAGTGTCTGTAGACTGAGGGAAATTGTGAATATCGTGAACTTGTTGAGATACCCCTGAAGTCACTTTTTCTGGATACTGGGAACTGTTTGAGCAGGTTTGCTGCTGTGGACTAGAGAAGACGTGGTCAGTTGGACTGGCATATCCTGAGAATTAAACTGAGATGCCCTGGTAAAGGAACTGTTTGGAGAGGACAGCTCCATATTCCTTTTTTTACTTTTCATCGATTCGGTGCTGTCTTTGCAGAATTTTACTACCTGTTTCAGGGCTCTTTGTTTTTTATCTAATTTGTTGGCTATTTGGGGATTTTGGGGGTTTCTGGCTCCCACAGGGTTGGGGAGAGGGGCTGGCCGGAGGACTGGTGTCCTGTTCTCCTCCCCTAGATTTGCAGGGTGGTCAGTCGGAGGGGTGGCTCTGCCCGCGGTTGTGGTGGTGTGCCATTAATCCTCCAAGATATTTCCCCTTATTCTATAGCTTGAAGAAATTTGTGTGCCCTGAGAGAACTTTGGTTTAAATCTCTGAATCTGACCACCAGGGACTTGATCTTTGACTTGACTGGATATTTGTTCTGGCATCTCGAACTCCTGGAAATGACTGATTGGAATTAATGTCTCCAGTCTTTAAGTCCTTGTGTTTCCTGGACAGCAAGCATTTTTTAATTTTATGCTATCTTCAGTTCTGAGTTTTTCCTGTTGCTTTTATTTTATTTTGTTTTATATTATTTTTTTGAAATTAGTTCAGGCAGTGAGAGGGCTCAGAAATAATCTGTATTTTCACCCTTCTTCAGATAAGTGTGAGATACTAATCTGGGGGTGGATTATCAAACTATTTTCCTTTTATTTTCTTTGGTTTGTTTAGTTTATTTGCTTTTGTTATTTTACTTCTGTTAATGATTTATATTGATTGTCCTCCATTGAGACTTGTGAGAGACTTCTCTGAAGGGCAACTTTTTGGGTTTTATTATTTTTGTGGTATAATTTAGGTTATGTTAAGTTAGTAATTTGACAGTCTTAGGTATCTAGTTGTGTGACAGGAGTTGAATCTCATAAGTGGTTGATTTTTGGGAGTATGATATCCTGTTTTTAGACTGCTTAGTTTTGAGTGCTGGGCTAGGTTGTGGACTTATGAGATGTGTCCGCTTGTTACCCCGGTTATGCACTACTCAGCCTCCGCTGTTCACACCCTCTGCCCTTTTCATACCCCTTCTTTGTTTTTTTTTTCTATCTATAAACATTGTCGGGCTTTAGGTATTGCCCACAGGAGGGGAAGAAGGGGTTGGGGGGGTGAACAGTGGAGGCTGGAGGAGTGGGGCACTTTCATTAGGGTGGTTAAGCCCAGGAGACGCCCTGGGGCGAAGTGGAGCCTGGAGCATGGACCATCTTGTCTGGTCCCCATACCCAAGGGCACCATTGTTGGTGATGGGCAGGTAGCTAGGGCAGCCCAGAAGTTTTGTCCAACCCGGGCGCTGTTGTGCAATACTAGATCTGTCCGGAACAAGACTGCTGTGATTTCAGATCTTGCTGGCTCGACAGATCTGGCTTGCATCACCGAGACCTGGCTGGATGATAATGCAGGACCAATACTTGAGGCCGCAATTCCAGCTGGGTATACGGTGATACATCGCTCGATGTTGGACCCCGGGTGGGGGTGCAGTCTGTTTCAAGACCGAATTGGCACTCACTAGTGTTCCAGTTGAGGAGACCATCTCTTTTGAATGTGCTGTTGTGGCAGGTGTGGGCTATTGAATTGCTCTCATCTACCTTCCACCCGGAGATGGAACGCAATTCCTTAAGGAAGTAGTGGACTTCGTCATCAACATGGCTTTTGAGTCTCCCAGGCTGATGGTCCTGGGTGAGTTTAATGCCTGGATTGACGACGAACTCTTGCAATTTGGACAACACTCCCTCCAGTTAATGGATTCACTGGGCCTAACACAAGTGGTTACCACTGCCACACACAAAGGTGACCATTCTCTTGATTTGGTCTTCCTCCTGGGGATCGAGGCTTCTGACGTGGGGGTGGAACCAGTCAGCTGGTCCGATCACTACACTGTGAGATTCAATTTTGGCACCCCACCTTGTAGGCCAACCCCTGTGGAGATGGTCAAGTACTGCCCTTTGCAGAATATTTCTTCCAATGGCCTTGCTGAGGTCCTTGACCTATCACAATTCCCTGTGCATTTCAGTGATCCAGAAGCATTGGTTGTGGCCTATAATAATGTCATCGCCTCTGCCCTGGATTCTATTGCTCCAGTTTGTGTGTGTCCTCTCTCCCTTCGACCTCGGGCCCCATGGTTTGATGGGGCCTTGAGGGAGTTGTGGCAACTTGGACGCAGGTTAGAACATTGTTGGCAGAAATCTAGCCTGTATGCCAACCATCTTAGACTGTTAGAACACTATCAATTCTATCAGTCAGAAATTTCTCGTAAGAAGGCAGAGTTCCTGTCTGGAGAAATTTCTGCCACTCAGAACTGACCAGCTCAGCTGTTCAGAACTGTGGACAGATTGTGCAACCCAACCTGTCTACAGCTCCATAGAGTATTTTCACAATTACAGTGTGATGAGCTTGCTCGGTTTTTTGCTGATAAGGTGGCTGACATTAGGTCAGAGATCTATTCGACAAATTCTATGCGGGTTGCTATTGGTCCGGATTTGGTCACCACCTCTTCATTTTCCTGGAGTACCTTCGACCACCCGGAAATCGTGGATGTTATGCGGATTGTCCAAGGGTTTCACCCTACCTGCTGTAGTTTAGATTCAGGCCCTACTTCCCTAATTTTGGGGTGTGTGGATTCCATTCTGGTTCCAGCACATATAGTCTGGTGCTCGCTTGATTCAGGTGAATATCCCTGTTCCTTGAAAGAGGCAGTGGTGACACCCTTGTTGAAGAAAGCTTCTTTGGACCCAGACTGTCTTGCTAACTACAGGCCTATCTAGAACCTCCCCTTTGTAGGGAAGGTGATTGAGAAAGTAGTGGCGGCCCAGCTGGAGAACCACTTGACCATCCATAGCATCTACGAACCTCTCCAATCAGGTTTTCAAAAGAGGCATAGTACCAAGACTGCACTGGTTCGGGTGCTCAATGATCTCCTGATGGTGAGAGACCAGAGAAAATGGTTCATTTTGGTACTATTAGATCTGTCATCAGCATTTGACACCATTGGCCATGGAGTCCTACTTAAGCACCTGAGATGTATTTGTGGGCTTTCTGGGACTGTTCTCAGATGGTTCACTTCATACCTCACCAGAAGAACTCAGAGGGTGGTTTCAGGTTTTTTTTCCACTGATCCCATCTCTCTGTTTTGTGGGGTTCCTCAGGGCTCTATATTGTCCCCCATGTTGTTTGCGGTGTACATGCTTCTCCTCGGAGACATTGTGAGATGGTATGGGCTGAGGTTTCATTGTTATGCCGATGATACCCAGTTATACTAGTCCTTTGCACCCAACCAGGAAGGAGCTATCTCAGTATTTAACAGCTGCCTCAATGAAATCCAGGATTGGATGAGGTCCAGTTGGCTGAAGTTGAACTCTGGGAAGACGGAGGTGTTGGTTTTGGATCCGGATCGCCGGATAGCGGGACCTGGGGCCAGCTCCCCATCTGGACTGTTTTTTGGGGATGTCAAGCTACAGGTCTCTGAATGGGTGCGAGACCTGGGGGTGATATTAGATGTGGGTCTGACTCTTTGGTCCCAGGTGTCAGCGGTGGTTAAGTCATCTTTCTACCATCTAAGAAACATCACTAGGATCAAGCACCTTGTTCCGTCCAGTGATCTGCCAACCTTAATCCATGCCTTTGTGACCTCGCGCCTAGACTACTGCAACTTGCTTTACTTTGGGCTTCCGGGGGTTGATATCCACTACTTGCTGCTGGTGCAGAATTCCGCAGCATGGGTGTTGGTGGGTACTCCTAGATCTTCTCATATTACACCGGTGCTGCGGGAACTGCACTGGCTACCAGTTCAGTGGTGGATCACCTTCAAAGTCGAATTACTGACTTTTAAAGCCCTGCATGATCTGGGCCCTGATTACCTGAAAGAACTCCTGATTCCTTACCACCCTGTGAGATCGCTCCACTCAGCCGAGGGGGGGGGTTGCTAGAGATTCCAAGGATGATTTTAAAATCTGCTGGGGCCCGTGCTTTTATGTTTGCGGCTCCTTCCTTTTGGAATTCTCTACCCCGTTGGATTAGGGAGTGCACGGCTGTGGGGAGTTTTAAACAGGCTTTGAAATCTTTCCTTTGGGAAAAAGCTTATGGTTGTACTGTTTATTGATTTGATTCTGTTTGGTTTTATGATGCTGATTTTTGAATTTTTGTCTTATTGTAAATAAAGTATTATTATTATAACATTAGTTAAATGATAGGAAACACATTTACTTACTATTTATTTCATATTATGGAATATATGGAAAATATTTGGTCAATATACCGGAAAATACTAGAAACACATAAAATAAATGAGTGGTTTGTCAACCTGCCTCATATTAAAACCTATTTATGACATAATTTTATTATGAAATCAGTATATAGAAAATATATAAAAACATGTATTAAAAACATATTTATGACATACTTTCATTATGAAATCAATATATAGAAAATATATAAGAACATATAATTCTACATATACGTTGCATATATTTTAAGTATAGCCTATATATTTTCCATAGACCAAAAAGGGGCCAATTTTGTACTATTTAAAATATACAATGTAAAGAAAATATACTTCTTATATATTACTAGTCCTATATATACCATATTCATCCACTGCAATAGAAATGTTCAGTAAATATGTGGAATGAAAAACATTTCCAAATATTTACAACATATTAACCTTATATTAGTATTATAAAATGTAAAATATATGAAAAATATATCTTTTTTCCGTACAGATGAACTAGCAATACAGCAAGATCACTTGAGTGCTTAGTGAAATCCAAAATAAATTCATTCAGGTCACAAACTTATACTCTAATTAAGAAAACAACAAAGACAAACAGATAGGCAAAGACATGGTGGTGTGGGGGAAGCACAGATGTTCAGTATAACGATAACTCTGTTTTGCACGCTTGATTAAGTCTGTTACACCCCAAAAATTAGTAAGAATAGTCATTGATCCAGAATGCGACATAGCTCAGTTAATCCACTGTTGCACTGCATGTTTACAACCGATGCACTGACATTGTCAGACAACATGAAAAAAGGTCACATCAGGTTACATACACATAAGGATACTACCTATACAAGGCCTAACATTACCCTGAAAATCAACAAAAACTCACCCTGGACTGCCTGGCATGCCTACCAACTTCTGAACCTGACAACTAATATCGAAATCTTCTTTCCTAAAATGTGAGCTGCATATTACAGAGTACTTTGATGGAAAGAAGTCCTGTCTATGCAGTCTCACAAAAGAGATCCAACTATTATGGACAGACTCCTTTGTTTGGAAATGAATGAAGAGATACGTTGGCAGATGCTGTGTTGCCACAGCCATACACCACACATTTGTTTGGCATATTTTTTTTTTGTCATAAACAAATAACAATATTACAATAAAAGAAAAAAAAAAGCCGAATTTTAAATATGTGAAATGGTTTCCAAAGTGATAACTGTGTCCACACTATTATCAGGAAAGGGTAGGGACAAAGTTAAAAAAAACAGGGATTTTCCCCAAAACTAAAGAAAAAAAAAATTGACAATAGATTTACAGCCTCTACACACTACTGTACTTCCAGTGAAAATGCAGTTTCTATGAAGGTTGCTGTGAGCAACCAAATGGCTTGTGGCAGATGTGTTGATCCTTCAGGTGTGGGGTCACTGTGAGTATAGCCTGCCTCCCTCATACTGCTTGATTGACAGCAATCCTACACAGCGTCATTTCTGCTCTTTACAATGAGGAACTGCCATCCACGATACTACCGATCACAGAAGAGATAAAAAACATGAGAAACAAAAGAAAATACAACCATGCCACAAGCAACATATGTAGGGACAGAAAAAATACACACCTAGACTAGTTATAACCCCACAAAGTGTAATTAGTGTGTTTTGGATAAACTACCTCTTTAAGCACAGTGGTCAAACTTTGTGAATAAAACAGATAGGCAAGACCTTGGTGGGGGGGGGTCAACCAACAAGGCACAGGGAGCAGTTATTTCTCAGTGACAGTGGTAGGAATTTGCTACACTGATAGCAATTTTGGTTGAGAAAAAATATTAGTATAAGATTGAACCCACTAAATTGGGGGGGGGGGGGTTCTTTCCACTTATATCCTTGGCCCTACCACTTTTCAGACCATTCCACCACCAATGCAAGGAGGTCACCAAGTATCCTGGGTAGTAGAGTGCTAAGAGAGGGAATCCCTATAGACTGATACATGTTGGTGCAGCATACTTATTTCATGCCTGCTTGTGAAGCAGGGTGGGGGCAGACATGATAATCTTAGAGTCCTTTCTAACCTTAAAATGCTACGTTACTATGTTGGGATATGTGTGTGGGGCATGGGATCAAGTAATTAAAGCCTCCTTACACTGTGCCTCTAAACCTACCATGGTGGGACCTCCACTAGAGGGTGATAGGGTATCTCAGATCCCATGGCCATTCAATTCTTGGTCTCTTATGTGACACTGACAACAATGTTGCTAATTAGTGACCATTTGGGATGTGGCTTTGTCATGAAGATACCTGGCCACCAGGAACTTGATTGAGACCAATACAACTCACTTCACACACATATATAGACCACTGATTAAATTATGGTTTCCAGCCTTTTCTGGTCTGAGCTAGATGCCTGGTGAGTGAGCTGCAACCTTGGCAACCCCAGGTTCAGATCCAAAATAAACTTCAACAAGAACAAAGAGGCAATAGATGAATGCACAAGAACACCATGGCTCTACTCAGATATTTATTTTTATAACTGGTAGACCATGCTGGGCAGGCAAACATAAATCAGGAACCAAAGAGACCTAACCTGACCTAACCTCTTTTGTCAGGGGAAGCTAGATACAACCCAGTGACCTAGAGAAAAGGTGAAAGGCTCTGTAGCCCATGGTCATCCACTGAGCCATCTAATCCCCCCATCAAATGTAACTGCCCCAAGAAACAGTCAAGAGGTTCTTCATTTGCCCTTATCTCTGAAGCATGCATATATGGTATTTGACTGCATTTGGCCAAAGAAATGTGTAATAGTACAGTGTACTGTATGTGGAATGTAAATGTCAATCAAATACTGAGCAGACCTTGGGAAGAGATCAGCTTTAACTGTCAATTTTTTCTGTCATCAGTATTGTCACAGAAATTCACATCACATCTAAGATGTTTGTTCGGTTCATGTGTGCAGGCCTGCCTCTAAACCTCATTCATCAAAAGTCAGGGACAAGGCTTAAAATGATCAGGGACAAATGACCAAAATCAGGGACGCATCTGAAAAAAATAGTAATATTACTTCCAGAAGCTGTGTACAACATGCTTCTTAGTGTGAATAGCATTTTCTTAATGAGAACTGTCTGTAACATCAATGGATGTCATTATTTTGTGATTCAAACCCTACTCTTCAGTGACAGAAATGCCAGATGTAGGAGAGACAGAAGAAATTTCTGAGGCAAAATAAGGGACATCCCTGAAAATCAGGGACAGTTGAGAGGTACGTGTGTGGGTTCAGCACATGTTTTAGAGAAAGGAAAAGCAGTTACTGGTAGTTGAGATTTGCTGTTTGGCTGGCTTTGGCTCCATCTGCAGGTGTATCAGGCATTCAACATTTCAGACTTGTTAGAGTGATGATGTGTTTTGCATTAGTTCATCCAGCAGAGGGTGTCAAAACACAGCTGCAGACATTTCACGGCTATCTCTGGCTTGTGTTTGTTGGGCAGATAAAACAGAGGACTTTGGTTCCTAATGCTGTGTATCTGGCACTATTCCAAAAACACGTTTATGTTACTTTGGGTGAGAATAGTTATAGTGTTAAAACTGTGCACTGATTTCCATCACAGCAGGCCTGTCATAAGCTTGAAACACAGAAATACAGAAACATAGCAAGTGACGGCAGAAGGAAACCATACGGTCCATCTAGTCTGCCTGTAGGCCTACCCCCCTCCCTTAACTGCTAGTCAGTGGATGGCATGGATTTTTATAGTATCCCATTCAAAATGTACTACCAAGCCTGGTGGAAAGCAGCTTTCAAAATCCTTGCTGACACCACATTTGCACTCACATGCATTCAAAACAAACAATTGATATCAAACAGAAATAGGGCAATCTTGATATGGTCTGGCAATGTGCAACTTACGTAACTGTTCACTTGTGTGAACTGTGTGCCCAGTACATTGTGGAGGGAACTTAGTTCCTAAGGGCCAAGTGTATTGCACAGGGGAGACAGGAATCAAGTGCCTCCCCTCCACAATGCACTCGGCCCTCAGGAACCATGAATTACGATGGCCCGGTGGCACTGAGGGTTGAGGCACTGGATGACACACCTCGCACCACGCCAGGGACCTGGGTTCGGGAACAAGCCTGGGCCATCAGGGATCGGCAGGGGAGAGAGAGGATTGAGCGGGCAGAGGACTGCTCTCCTCTCTTGGGGAGGGATCCAGGGACAGCCTGGCATAGCAGTGGCTCCAGTGGAGACTGGAGGCACTGCAACGCTTAGGGGCTAGCGCACAGTGGGAAGATGTTGGGCGGCTGTCTTCCGGACGTGGGTTGGATCATCCATGTCATGGGCTGGGCTGGATTGCACAACCCACGTCTGGGGACTACAACAAGAAAAAACACCCCGGCGATCCGAGGAGGCAACAAGGACCTCAGTGACCTCCCTCACATCCCCAGCACCGGACAGCCATGCCAACAATCCATGGCTGACTTCCAGAGAGGGACGGACTCTTTAATCTCAGATAGACACCGCCAGAGGGAGTGGTGGGCCCTGCCCCGGGGGGGGTGATCCGGGGTGCTGGGAAGTCCCTCAATGGAAGAGAGAGTCAGCAGTGGTGTGTCACAGTGGGGAGTAGTAGGGATCAGTAGAGCAGGTACCTCCAAGAGATGCCTTGGAGAGCTGGAGATGGAAACAGATTTCGGGGAAAAAGGAACCATAAATCTCCCCTCCACAACACACTTGGCCCTCAGAAACCAAGTAGCTTCCTTTCCACAATGCACTCGACACCAGGAACAAAGTGCCCCCTATACAGTGCACTTGGCCTTCAGTAACAAAGTGTCTCCTCTCCACAATGCACTCAGTCCCCAAGAACCCAGTATCTTCCCTCTACAATGCACTTGGCCCTCAGAAACCAAGTGTTTCCCCTCCACGCTATGCACCTGCCCTCACAAATCTAGTTTCTCACCTCAACAATGCATTCAGCCCTCAGAAACCAAGTGACTCAGCTCCACGATACACTTGATCCCCAGGAATCAAATATCTCCTCTCCACAATGTACTCTGCCCCCTGGAATGAAGTGTCTCCCCTCCACAATGCACTCTGCTCTCAGGAACCAAGTAACTCCCCTCCACAATGCACTTGCCCTCAGGAATCTAGTTTCCCACCTCCACAATGCACTCAACCCAGAGAAACCAAGTCCCTTCCCTGCACAATGCACTCATCCCCCTGGAAACATATAAGCCCCCTTTGTGAGCTTACTGCAGCTTTGTCCAAAGGTTAGCTCACCTGGTCTCCAGGGTCCACTGCTGGCCAGAGGAGCAGGAGGCCAGTGTCTATATAATGGAGGGTTTCGGCACCATAGAGAAAGAACCAGGCGGGGAGTGGAAGGAGTCAGGAGTCAGCCAATGTCCAGCTGGAGGTCCAAGGTTCAAGGCCGGGGTTGGGCGATTGCCACGTCAGCTCACCGCCCTCAAAGAAATGAGTGCCTGAAGTCATCAGGGACCAGCTGGTGCTGCTTTGAGTTTGACCTGTGTGTGGGTACCTCCATGCTATGCTGGGGAGCCAGGGCCCAGGGAGTAGAGGAGCCTGCATTGCGATCCCTGGAATCGGGGCAGGTCAGTATGGTGGATCCTTGTATGATTAGGCCCAGTGGTCGCCATGGGGGCTATGGTATGTGGATCAGTTGTGTCAGCTCAGCCCGCTGGGGGGTACAATGGAAGCAGCCTTTATTCCATCACCATCATGAGCCCTGTGTCCACCTAAGAGCAGTTGGAGACCTCCCTAAGTTCCAACACTGTGGGTTTGGGACCACCCGGAGAAGGAGTCCATGGGGTGCTAGTGCAGCGTGAAGAGACCGGGATATAGTTGGGGAGGACCTGTGAGAAAGAAAAGACAATGTCCCCAGATGAAGTGAGGTTGTAAGGAATTAGTGCTGGATGGAGTGTGGAGAAGATGCATGATTTGAGGCCTGTCTATCCTTGCGGAGTAAAGTTTGTTGCCATCATTTGAACAGGAACCGTATTTAGCCCCTTGGAGTGCCCACGTAGATCCCTGGATCAAAGTGTCTGTACTTTGGTTTCAACCATGTTAATTTTGAGAACTGCCCACCACTGTAGTGCTGTCGTAATTGCTTCACGGAGCAGCTGCCATTCTTAATTAAATCAGTTTGGATCCTCTAATTAGTTGTGGACAATGGATTTCATCTTTACTATGCCTGTGATTATCTTAACCAGAGTTTAAGCTCCCAGCAGCTGCACCCTGTTAAGAGACTGCCTGCACCCCAGGACCATCCAGAGTAAACCCAGGTAAATGAGCTATGCTCTCGGGACTGGGTACATGTCTGTACTGTGCCCCCTCCCCCTTTTTACCACCTGGAATACCCCTAGACAGGCATGGGGGGGCTTACAATGTGGGGTCTCATACAGGATTTGATTTTGGAGTGCAAGAGCCTACCTGGACTATGTGTCGGGGAGTTGCAGCATTGGGAGACTGTTTTTACTATTTTCAGCCGGAGCCTGTGTCTCCTAAACCCACCATCCTGGACTATATGCTTTCATGCTGTTTTGGGAACGGGACCATGTGTATAGACATGTGCCTGTAAGATTGTAGGCATGCAGATTAGTGGGAGCCCTACGCTGATTGGCCAGCTTGGTTGGGACCTCGAGGGTACAGTGTGGAGTGCTGTAGGTGTGGTCACCATTTTGCTGAGAGCCTTGGACAGTAGAGTACTGCACCTCCTGTAAATTAGAGCCTGAGGGAGCAGGAGTCTGGAAAACTTTGTTTTCCTGTGTTGGACTGCTAACATCTGTTGGTGGAAGACATGGCTGAAGCTCCTGTGCCATCTGGAGGGGACATGACGGTGCTGTCATCATTGTTGTCATGGCTGCAGAGCATGCTACAGAAGACCAGCTTCAAGGACCAGTGTGCTGTTTGTGGTATCGCTAGAGCTGATGTGCAATGCCTACCAGTTTGCCTGTAGTGCTCACGTGGAGCAGCTCCACTGTTGTGCCCACCATTCCAGACTTACATGCCCTCTTTGGGGTGGTTGCACCCTTACTCCATGGCTACCACCACATCTGCAAGCATGGAAACATGGGAGGACTTGGACAGAGCATTGACAGAGGTGGCCTCTGGGAAAAAGGGTTGTAGACATCTTCCCAGTCCTTCTCCCCTGTGGATCCTGCCCCTTCCCATGGCAGAAGGGGAAGCCATGGTCAGGCATCTTCTCCCATGGACAAGGCCCTTATAGAAGGGGCCACAGCAGCAGGTATCCCATCACAGAAGTTGGAGGCTCGGTGAACTCCTGGAAAAAATGAGAAGCCGTATGTAGAGGTAAAGCAGGTCATCTTGGAGGGAGGTTCCAGCAGTGAAACTGAAACTATACAAATTCCTGAGGCCATGCCAGAGGCTACAGGTACTTTTCCAACTTCGTTAGTGTTCGAGGACTCAATGTAGGATTCAGCCCATCTGGTTCCCCCTTCTCAGGTATCCAAACACCATTCCCATTGGCTGCAGCCTGTAAAAAATTGGGGCAAGGAAATGGACAATCGGCAACCCTCTGATCCCAGGGTAGCTGAAGTGTACATCAGGGAGCTGGCTACAGGATGGGACTGCCCCTAAAACCAGCATCTTCAGCATCCTTGATTGGTCACAGGTGGAGCGGTGAGTCCACAGGAGGATCCGTAAGGAGTGTCCTGGAGAGGAGTACCCGTACCTGTGAGAACGGCTGTGGGATGTCATTGAAGTGCGGCATGAAAATTGGGTTTTGCAGGGAGCCTTGGACAAGGTGAGAACCCATTGAAGGATCAGCCCATCAGACCCCATCATGAATAAAGAGAAGGTCATCAAATAGGCCAGGTCACTGTGTGCCTCCTCGGTGTGGCTCGGCATCACCCTGTTCAAGATATTTTCTATGATACAGGATTTGACCAGCCTTCGCTTCAAGTACTACATCATCAGTCAAGATTTGTTTGGGGAGGAAGTCACCAAGCCAGACATGAAGTATTATTATACTTGAGACTGCCCCCAGAAGGCACAACCTGGCAGTGCAGCTGTATCCACTAAGCTTCCTTCACCAGTTGGACAATCACATTGGTTGAGATCAGTTCTTTTGAGCATTGCTGTTTTGGGAAAAAAAAGTTGTGGTTCTTGTTAGCACTGTTTATAGGCTGATTAGTTATCTAAATTCACCTTGTTTGCATCTGTCCTACCACACTGAAAGGAGTATCTCTCCATTTAGACTTTTTTACAAAAAGAAAAAACTGTTATTTGGACTCCAGCTGCCATCGCAGTGACAGTACTCTTTTACTGCAGTAGTTTAGCATGAGTGGTGTGAGGGTGTGTCTCCCACTGTTTATTAATTATTAAAGTGTATTGTTGCAGTGTTATTTAATACTGTGCACCTCTTGCTTGAATGCCTTCTGTTTTGAATATTTTATGTATGCTGTTACTGGATGGGTAGAATCCATTTGGCCTCCCTTGTTGTGGCGACAAGTTTGGGCAGTCAAGGTAGTTAAGAGTAGAGGGGGGAAGGATGCCAACACCCTAGTACCAGGCAAACCATCCTGGGAAACAGGTGGTTGGGTCACCTGGGGCCCCAGATAGGTAGGCTAGGTGCAGTAGCATGACAGTGCCCATGGGTAAGCAGTTTATTTGGGATTCCCACTGTCTTGGCAGTGTTGCAGCACTGCCATGGGACTATTGGGTGGACAGAGTGTGCATATCTCCACTTGGTGGGTCTCATGGTAACTGCTAAAGCATTCACCAGGTGATGAATGTTTTGTGAGGGGGACGTTTAAGCCTCCTTTGGGAGCTGACTGCAGCTTTGTCCCAAGGTTAGCTTGCCTGGTCTCTGGGGCCCCCTGCTGGCCAGAGGAGCAGAAGGCCAGGGGCTATATAAGGGAGGGTTTTGGCACCATAGAGAGAGAGAGAACCAGGAGGGGAGTGGAAGGAGTTGGGAGTCGGCCAGTGTCCATCCGGAGGGCTGAGGTTTGGGGCTGGGGTGGGGTGATTGCCACCACGGCCCACCGCCCTTAAAGAAATGTGCACCTGGAGTCACTGGGGACCATCCGGTGCTGCTTTGAGTTTGGCCTGTGTGTGGGGACATCCATGCCACATTGGGGAGCCAGAGCCCAGGGAATAGAGGAGCCTGCATCGTGATCCCTGTCACTGAGTCAGGTTGGCTTGATGGGCCTGTGCGTGATTAGGCCCTGCGGTTGTCATGGGGGGCCATGGTGCACGGTTCAGTGGTGGCAGCCTCTATTCCATCACCATCATGAGCCTTGTGTCCACCTAAGAGGAGCTGGAGGCCAACCTAAGTTCCAGTGTTGTGGGTTCAGGACTGCCCGGAGAAGGAATCCATGGGGTGCTTGTGCAGCATGGAGAGACCGGGATATAGTTTGGGAGGACCTGTGTGAAAGAAAAGACGATGTCCCCAGATGAAGTGAGGTTCCAATGAATTAGTGCTGGAGGGTCATGGAGAAGATGCATGGTTCGAAGCCTGTTCAGCCTTGCGGAGTAAAGCTTGCTGCCATAATTTGGACAGGAGCCTTATTTGGCCCCTTGGAGTGCCCACATAGATCCCTGGATCAAAGTGTCTGTACCTTGGTTTCAACCATATAAATTTTGAGAACTGCCCACCATTATAGTGCTATCTTAATTGCTCCACAGAGCAGCTACCATTCTTAATTAAATCAATTTGGATCATCTAATCAGTTGTGGGCAATGGATTTAATCTTCACCATGCCTGGAAATCCTAAGGCAGCTTTTGGTTGAGGTCACCAAGGAGGGGGCAGTACTGAACTTAGTGCTGACAAACAGGAACAGAACCATGGATGTTGAGGTGGGCAGTCCCCTTGGTACCAGTGACCACAGAACTGTGTTGTTTTGAGTCAATATATTGGCAGAAGAAAGCCATTCAAAGATTAAGATCCTAGATTTCCAGAAGGCCAACTTCCTGGAGATGGGGAACAGCTCAAAACTGCCCTGGCAGCAGAAGATACGGGGGATGGGGTAGAAGAACAGTGGCTTAGGCTCAAGAGACCCATAGCAGGAGTGACAAGTCAATGTGTGAGACTGCTTAGCAAAAGCAAAAGAAAGAAGCAGCCACTGTGGTTCTCTAAGTCAGTAGCAGAGAAAGTGCAAGAAAAAAGTAAGGCATTCAGGAAATACAAAGAGACACAGAAAGAAGAAGACAGAGTGAAATATCTGGAGAAGCAGAGAGAAGCTGGGAAAGCTGTCAGAGGGGCTAAGGCAAGAACGGAGGAAGGAATAGCACAGGCATTTAAGAAGGAAAACAAGACCTCCTGCCATTATATTATCAAGAGGAAGAAGACCAGAAATGGCATTGTTAGGCTAAAGAAGGGAGAGGGTGGGGGGTGGAGTATGACCTTGAAAAAGCTGAGATACTAAACAAGTATTTTTCCTCAGTATTTATCAAGGAAGCGATGGGGAGAGGCCAAGACTCACAAGAAAAAATGCACGGGGGGAGAGGTGAACACCAGCTCATTTACAATGGAGAAAGTCTTGGAAGAGCTAGGGAAAGTAAAGACAGACAAGACAATGGGGCCAGACGGGATTCACCCTAGAGTGCTGAAGGAACTCAGGGAAGTCCTAGCAGGTCCGCTGACAGTCCTCTTCAACCAATCACTAGAGATGGGGGAGGCACCTGGAGACTAGAGAAGGGCAGAGGTGGTCCCCCTGCACAATACTGGAGGTAGGGAGGAGGCTGGCAATTACAGACCTGTAAGCCTGACCTCGGTGGTGGGGAAGCTGATGGAGTCCCTGCTTAAGGAGAGGGTAGTGAAGTTCCTGGAGTTAAGCAGAGCAAAATACCCAAGGCAGCATGGATTCACTGAGGGCAGCTCCTGTCAGACTAATCTTATCGATTTCTTTGACTGGATGACCGGGGTGGTGGATCAGGGAGGGGCGGTGCATGTGTCCTACCTGGATTTCAGTAAGGCCTTTGACACTGTTCCGCATGGAAGGTTGCTTAACAAATTGAGGAATCTGGGTGTGGGCTCTAAAGTGGTAAAATGGGTTGGAAACTGGCTAAAAGGCAGGACCCAGAGAGTGGTAGTAAATGGCATAAAATTAGAAGGGGGGTGGTGACCAGCAGGGTTCCACAGGGATCGGTGCTGGGTCCAGTCCTATTCAATGTCTTCATAAGCAACATTGCAGAAGGACTGGAGGGGAAAGTATGCCTGTTCGCAGATGACACCAAGATCTGTAACAGAGTCAACACACAGGAGAGGCTAGATAAAATGAGAAATGACCTAAGACTACTTGAGGAATGGTCAAGGGTTTTGCAGTTGGGTTTCAATGAAAAGAAGTACAAGATAATGCAACTGGGACACAGAAACCCAAGGGAGGAATACAGGATGGGGGCAGGTTCTAGCCAAGACAAGTCAGGACAGAGACCTGGGGGTTATCATATCCGATGACCTGAAGTCAGCCAAACCTCACAAAAAAGCAGTGGGGAAAGCAAACAGAATGCTGGGGTGCATAGGAAGGGGCATAACCAGTAGGAAGATGAAGTGGTGATGCCACTGTATAGATCACTGGTGAGGCCTCATCTGGAATATTGTGTCCAGTTCTGGAGACCGTATCTCAGGAAGGACATAGACAGAATGGAAGCAGTACAGAGAAGAGCAACAAAAATTATACATGGACTGTACCACAAGTCTTATGAGGAAAGACTCAAGGAACTTAACATCTATTTACTAGAAGACAGACGGGAGAGATGGGATATGATAGAGACTTTCAAATACCTTAGAGGAATAAACAGAGTACAGGAGGGGAGCATATTTCAGAGAAGAAAGTGCTCAAGGACAAGAGGACATAACACAAAACTGGAGGGAGGGAGGGAGGCTTAGGGGGAATGCTAAGAAGTATTTTTTCACATTGAGGGTGGTGGACATGTGGAACAGCCTACCAGCAGAGGTGGTGGAAGCAAAAACAGTACAGGGATTCAAAAGTGTATGGGATAAGCATAAAGGCACCCTGCTGTACAGCATAACAGGGGAAAGGCAGTCCAGATAAGAGTAAGGATTGCCAAACCAAGTAGGGAAATGGGCAGACTAGGTGGGCTGTATGGTTCTTATTTGCCGACAGATTCTATGTTTCTATGTTACTATGCCTGTGATTATCTTAACCAAAGTTTAAGCCCCCAGCAGCTGTGCCCTGTTAAGAGACTGCCTGCATCCTGGGACCATCCTGAGTAAACCCAGGTAAATGACCTATACCTTTGTGGAATATGTTTGTGGCTGTACAGTGCCCCCTTCCCCTTGTTTCCACTTGGAATACCTCTAGACAAACATAGGGCGGCTTACACATAGAAACATAGAATGCAATGGCAAATAAAGGTCTCTGGGTCCACCTCTGCCCATTTTTGCTAACCTTTGTTTTTTGCTGCAGATTCTACTTGATCTACTGTGCAATCCCCCCCCCCCCTTATCCCTATGATTCCCTTGTGCCTGTCCCAGGCATTTTTGAATCCCACCACTGTTTTTGCTCTCACCTCCACCGCTGGAAGGCTGCTCCAGATATCAACCACCCTTTAAATGATAAAGTACTTCCTCACATCCCGCCTGAATTTACCCTCCCCCAACTTAATATCATAACCCCTTGTTTCAGAGCACCTTTTTCTCTGAAAAATACCCCACTCTAGTACATTATTTACCCCGTTAAGTATTTAAAGTCTCTATTATATCCACCCTTTCCCTCCTCCAGGGAGTACACATTTTGCTCGTTTAGCCTTTCCTCATAGGGCTTTTGATGCAGACCCTGCACTATTTTGGTTGCCCTCCTCTGGACCGCCTCCACTCTGTTCATGTCCTTCCTGAGATGTGGTCTCCAGAGATGGACTCAGTACTTGGGGTAAAGATCTTACCAGTGATATCTATAGGGGCAGCACCACCTCCCTCTTCCTGCTGGTGATACCCCTTCCTATGCACCCCAGCATCCCACTAGCCCTTCTGACTGCCTTGTTACATTGCCTGGCCATCTTTGATCATCTGATATGATTTCACCTAGGTCTCTTTCCTGCTTGGTCTTTGCCAGTGTCACTCCACCCATTTTGTACTAGGTTCCTGAGTTTCTATGGCACAAGTGGATTATTTTGCACTTTTTGGCATTAAAACCCAGCTGTCATACCCTTGACCATGCTTCCAGTCTTTTTAAATCTCTGCCCATCCTTTACACACACACACACGCACACCCGAGTGTCCACTTTATTGCAGATCTTGGTGTCATCTTCGAAGAGGCAGACCCTCCCTTCCAGTTCCTCCACTATGTTACTTATAAAGGCATTGAAGAGGACCAATCCCAGCATTAATCTCTGAGGTACCCCGCTGGTCACCCTCCTTTCCTCGGAGGGAATTTCATTTACCATTACCCTCTGTGTCCTATCTGCTAACCAGTTTCTTACCCAGATTACCACCTTATTATCCACCTCCAAGTTACCCAACTTGCCTACCAGTCTACTATGTGGAACAGTGTCAAAAGCCTTGCTGAAGTCCAGGGAAGCCCTGTCCACTGCTCCGCCATGATCCAACTCCTTGGTCACCCAGTCAAAGAAATCTATCAGATTTGTCTGTCATGACCTTCCCTCTGTAAAACCATGCTGCCTTGGGTCCTGTAATCCACTGGATACAACATTCACAATCCTTTCCTTTAATAGTGTTTCCATTAACTTACCCACCATCGATCTTAGGCTATCTTAAGCAATAAGGCATGACAGGGCGTTGGTTGTACCAGGTTTATCCCATAGTCTGGGGTGTTGTAAGACATGAGGTGAAGCCAAGTGCCTTTAGCCCTTGACTGTGGGGTAAACCAGTACAACCAACATCTCCAAAGTGCCTTATTGCTTATATAAAATGGGGCCATTGGCAACTTTTAAAAATGAACACTAACAGTTTTCAAAACCACAAATAATATAATAAAACGTTTCTAAATAATACCAATTATAAAATGGCAGGGTAAAATCATGTAATCTGATTGGCTGTTATTTATGTGTAAAATATGATTTACACATGGGTAAAAAAAAAGAACTGCTCAGCAGTGAAGAGTCTGCAACATGGATCAATGGGCATTTTTTAACACAGGCATTTCAGTTAGCCCTCCACTGCCAGAGCTGATCTTCCACCACAAACATGGCTGCTACCTTTACACTGTTAAAAAAAAACTTTCAACTGGGCCCTAAAGATAAAACTACCTTAAATAAAAAATAAACCAAATGAATTAAATGCTGTTTCCCTGATTATCACACTCTCCTTACATGCATAAACAAATTAGAAACAATAAGTATTTTTTATAGTTTTCACTACAAACTGTTTCTTTGCTAACAGTCAAAAATCCCCCTTCTACCTTTAACTGCTTATCTCTTCTTATAAAATGGCAAGAAAAAATCTAGAAATCTCATTGGCCAAGAGACTTCAGCTGACTGTATGTTAAATCTCTATATACGCACAGTCATCCTGGTCCTAAACCACATCACACAATGAGCAAATCAGTCCTCATACAACCAGAACTATCTTTCATCAGTCCCCTTCAACCAGAACTGATCTTCCATTATAAACATAGCTGCTGCTTTTACACTGTAAGAAAACCTTCAACTGGGCCCTAAAAATAAAACTACCTTAAATTTAAAAATAAAATAAATTAATTAAATGTTGTTTCCCTGATCATCACACTCTCCTTACACACATAAACAAATTAGAAACATTAAGTATTGTTTATAGTTTTCATTACAACTGTTTGTTTACTAACAGTGAAAAATCCCCCTTCGGTCTTTATCTGCTCATCAGGGAAATCTCTTATGCTTGCCTTGATAGCGATATAATTGAGCCTCTGGCTCTAAAACAGGCCTTTCAAACACCATGAAGTCTTGCTACATTATGACTATATGCAGTCAGCCACTGCAGCTGAACTGCCCCGGAGAGGAAAGAGTTAACTCCAGAGAGTCTGGAGTTCCACAGCGCGAGGGCGCTATACCAAAGCTCTATCTGGCCAGTTTCAAATTAAACTGTCAGATTCTTACCCGCTTCACTGAACAGTCGCTCCGGAGATCAGCTCCTTCATCGGTTCATTTCTCGGTTCAAAGCGGTATTTTGATTCATTTGAACCGGCAAAAAATATTTATTTTACTGCATTTCGATTAAAAGCTCTATCTGGTAAACCGTAGTAGAAAATTTAAAGTCTGTGTGGAAATTCAATTATCGGTTCGGTTTTGAACCGATCGGGTTTGCTTAAATTAACGCTTTTAAAGTGTTGGTTGGCTTTTAGAGCAAGGTAACCCGGTTCTTATCGGTTCTAAAAAACCTTGCTTTTAAAATAGGTTTTTCAAATACCCGTGACACGTGTTAGGAACCGATAAGGGTGTCTTGCCTGGCACTGCCATCAAAAGGGCAAGTTTTTGGTTAGGCTGGCATTATGTCTGAGAAACCCAAAAGAAAAACCGGGCCCACTGGGTTTCAACACTGTGATGTCTGTGGGGAAGCCCTTGCCAAGGCTAACCCACACACCACTTGTGTTTATTGTCTGGGGGCTGACCACCTCCTGTCAGACTGCCAGGTGTGTAAAATTCCCTGCAGCCACCCTGAAAGAGATTGGGCGGCTCAGGGAGCGAGGCAAGAAGTCCGCTGACCGGATGGCCAGCCCGGTCCAGTACCCACTAGACCAGAGGGGTGCCTCTGACCAGGGCGAGACTTCCTCGGGCAAAGGAAGGCTGGTTCAGGGAACCAGTCTCAGTGAAAAGACAAAGAAATCAGTAGGTTTGGAGTCCAAATCGTCTCTCAACTGCTGCAGAAATAGCTAAAGCCATACAGATTGTCCAGTCACTGTCTCGGTCTGCGAGACCACCTACAGTTGGTAAAAGGCTGGTTCGTTCCAGTGCTGATGGTTCAGGAGTATGATGTTGAGGAATTTTATGAACCACAGGAGAGGAGGATGAATTTGATCATTACATGTGTGGCTGGGAGGGTCTGGGCGTGCCCATTGAACGGACATTTCTCCAGACAGACCTTTAGAATCTCCTCCTATTCTGTCTGAGTCCCTTCTCATTTTATGTTTTACAAAAGGTTGCAGAAACCCTCCAGCTTCCTTTAGAGGAAGCTGTGGATGAGCAAGAGGAGCCTGATTATGTAGAAATGATGGATATACTAGAGTCTAGGAGGTTGTCTATTCCTTTGCATAAGTCATTTAGGAAGCAAACAACAAAGATTTTAAAAATCCTCATTCTGTCCCTCCTGTAGATAAAAATGGACAGAAGATATACCTTGTCAGGCTCTGATACAGACTTCCTCACTGAGCAGTGTAGTCATGTAGGTGTGGTACAAGCTGCAGCCTGTGACAAGGCTAATATTCCCTCTGGCCTCACATCCTCCTGATAAGGATTCAGGAGAATTGATGCCATGGCGAAAAACAGTATATGCAGCTTCTTTGGGACTCAGGCAGGCAAATTATATATGGCTTATGTGGCTAGATATCAGAAATCTAGGTGGGACACAGTATTGCAGTTAGCCAAGCAGACCAGACAGCTGACTAGTGAGTTGGAACAGGTGGCTGCTGATGGCATTGAAGCCTCTAAAGTTCAATTTCATACTGCTGTTGATGTTAATGATGTTTCCTCTAGGGTCATGGCCACTTCTGTAGCTTTCCGTGGGTTGGCATGGCTCAGATGCACTAATCTGTCCCAAGATACTCAGTCAAGGCTATGGATTTTCCTGTTGTGGGTAATTCTCTGTTTGGGGAACAAACAGAAAACTATATGAAAAGATGGATGAATACAGAACTACCTACAAAAGTGCCCAGGCTAAGGAGAGGCATGCCACTCCACAGAGGCACGCTCCCAGAGGTAGGGGCAGGCCTTTTCCACAGGCCTTTTACCAATTTCAGGCCTCCTCTGCATTTGCACAGAGGGTTTCTTTAGAGGCAGAGGTAGACGGGCACAAGTAAACGTCCCCTCCCTCAGCCTAAGGCTACATGTCAAGCAGGCACCCTGATGGGGTGCCCAGGGCCGATTCTCCTGTACCAGTGGGGGCAGGTTGGTTTATTTCAGCCAGAACTGGGTGTCCCTAACCGGACAGGTGGGTTCTGGAGGTAATAGGCCAGGGTCTGGTTCTCAGCTTCAAACAGTTTCGAAGATGAGAGCCAGACATTTTCCACCTGCAAATCCTTCAGAAGCCCTTGCTTTGAAGCAGAGGTTTCTTCTCTTTGGACTGCAAAGCAGTAGAAAGGGTCCCTCCTTGCCATCAGGGCAAGGGCTGTACTCAAGATACTTTCTTACCCCAAAAAGACAGGAGAATGGCGGCCCATTTTAGATTAAAGGTACCTGAACAAGCATCTTTTGAACCAAAGTTCAAAATGTTAACTCTGACAATGATTTTGTCTCCCTGAGGCCAGGGACTGGTTAGCTTCCTGGACCTCAAGGATGCCTATTTTCATGTTCTGATCAGGCCTCTCACCGAAAGTACCTCAGGTTGGAACTACCCTCAGGCCACTACCAGTTCAGGCAATGCCCTTCGGCCTTACCTCTGCGCCAAGGGTATTCATGAAATGTCTAGCTGTGGTAGTGGCTCATTTAAGAAGGCAAGGGATTGCTGTGTTTCTACCTGGACGACTGGCTCATAGTGGGTCAGTCCCCAGATCAGGTAAAATCCCACTTGCAAGTCACCCAGCAGCTTCTCACTTCCTGGGATTCCTGCTGAATTTACAAAGTCAGTTCTCGAACCAGTTCAGGTACTAACTTTCATAGGTGCAGAATTGAACACAGAGTTAGCCAGGCATTTCTCCCCTCGGAAAGGGTAGACAGACTCATTGCCCTTATCCTCCTTTACCCTGCGGGTCTCTCGACCAGCAAGGCATTTTCTGAACTCCTAGGCACATGGCTGCTTCCACAGCTGTAGTGCAAGGAGCAAGATTCCAGATGAGGGACATTCAGTTCCATTTGAGGGCCTATTGGTCTCAAAGGAGGGACCCCTTTCCAAATTGGTTCCAGTGACTCAAACCCTGATCCTGGCCTTACACTGGTGGCAGGATCAAACAATCTAAACAAGGGGTTCCTTTCATTCCGTTTCCCTCCCTCACCCTCACCACGGATGCTTCCTGTTAGGGTGGGAGCTCCCTTGGCGACCTGTCCACTCAGGAGTGTGGTCTCCCCAGGAATCTCTGCTCCACATCAATCTTTTGGAACTCAGAGCTGTCTTTTTAGCTCTTCAGGCGTTTTCAGCTTCTGTCCAGAACAAAGTAGTTCAAGTCAGGACAGACAACACCACAACAATGTGGTACATCAACAAGCAAGGGGGCACTCGGTCATCAGCCTTGTGCACCGAAGCAATGAAGTTGTGGTCTCTGGCTTACTCCCTGATAGCAGTTCACCTTCCAGGGAAGGACAATGTCCTGGCGGATGCCCTGTAGCAGGATTTCTCAGGGCCATCACAGATGGGCTCTGAATCCTCAGGTGCTGGGGTCAGTCTTTGCCAGATGGGGCACCCCTCAGATAGATCTTTTGCGAGCCCCAGACAACCACCAACTTCCTCTGTTTTGTTGCAGGCCTCCAGTGCTGGGATCAGTCCCCTGGACGCCTTTCAGTTGGATTGGAAAGGAAGTTCCTGTATGCCCTTTCCCCTTCCCTTCTTTCAGGGTACTAGTAAAAATCAGATCTCAGCCCTGCAAGGTGATTCTGATTGCTCCAGATTGGGCCAGACAGCCCTGGTACCCACTGCTTCTGTCCTTGACAGTTCACCCTGCCCTGAGCTTGCCCAGAGTCCACGACTTACTGGCCTGTGCACAGGGAGAGTGTGGTATCCGGACCTCAAACCTCCATCTCAAGGCATGGCTCTTGAGGAGTTAGAATTTGCTGACTTACACCTTTCTCAAGGTGTTTTGATATTTTAAAGGCTTCAAGGAAGCCTTCCACTAGGGCCACTTACAATTCTAAGTGGAAAAGGTTTTCCATCTGGTGCTCTGAGAAGAAGATTATCCCAGAATCTGCTGATCTGCCCATTTTACTGGACTATTTGGTCCATTTAAATTCCTTAGGCCTTAGGCCAGCTACCTTAAAGGTTCATCTGGCAGCTGTCTCTGCTTTTCTGTCAGCAGGAAGCCTGCTTCCTTTCTTCTCACCCTGTGCTTTCAAGTGTTTCAAAGGGTTACTTCACACCACCTCCTTTTCAAGAGCCAGCTCCGCTTGGGACCTGAATGTTTGCATTGCTCAGTTAATGCAACCCCTTTGAGCCTCTGTCCTCAGCAGAGCTCAAGTTTCTGACTTGGAAAACTGTTTTCCTAGTGGCTATCACTTCTGCCAGATGCATAAGTGAACTACAGGCCTGTCAGTGGAAGAAGATTTTATCTCTTTCCACAGAGATAAGGTAGTCCTCAGGACTAACAGAAAGTTTTTCCTAAAGTGGTTTCAGATTTCCACCTGAACCAATCCATCTCTCTTCAGTATTTTCACTGAGCATTCTTCCTCAGGTGAGAGGAGTCTGCACAGCTTGGACGCCAAAGAGCCTTAAGCTACTATTTGAACGCACTCAAGGGTCACAGGTTCGAATCCTCCAACTCTTCCTTACCTATGGCGAGGTTGGCAAGGAAACTGCATACTAAGAGGACAATTGCAAGGTGGATTGTCTCTTGTATCCAATTTTGTTATCAAAACTAGGTAGAGAACCCCTCAGGACTAAGGGCTCACTCCACCAGGGTACAGCTGCATTCTAGCGGTTGCTAGAGATATTCCCATTCTGGAAATCTGTCAAGCTGCTACTTGAAAACAGTTCACACTTTTGCCAAGCATTATTCCCTGGATATTCAGTCCAGGAGAGATGCTCGTTTGGCACAGCTGTGCTTCAGAGCCTATTTCCTAAGTAGGTTCTGACCCTCCTCCATGGAGGTACTGCTGTGTAATCTGCATATAGTCATAATATAGCAAGACTTCATGGTGTTTGAAGAAAAATTACTCACCTTAGTAATTGCTTTTCTTCTCATGGAGTCTTGCTATGTTTCCACCCTCCCTCCTGCCCCTCTCAGAACTTCTACTTGGGTAGGGGTGGCAAATTAGTGCAAGCACTGTGTCATGCCATTTTAGTTCTTCCTTTCACCCCTTTATTTAGGGGTTGGGGAATTAGGTATTTCTGTTTTAAGTAATATGTTGGCTCCTTCCTGGACTTGAGTCTTTGGGGGAAGGGGGGTCTAATAGTGCTTGTTAGGGAGAAACTAATAATACTATTATTCATTGTTATTATTATTATTGCTGTTTATATTGTTGTTTATATTGTTGTTATTCCTACTAGTAGGTAGCCACTTGGCTAGTGTAGAGCTTTCCACACAGACTTGTTGCTTAGTGTTAGCTTCGTAAAGATCTGACAGTTTCATTTGAAACTGGCCAGATAGAGCTTTGGTATAGCGTCCTCACGCTGTGGAACTCCAGACTCTCTGGAGTTAACTCTTTCCTCTCCGGGGCAGTTCAGCTGCAGTGGCTGACTGCATATAGTCATAATATAGCAAGACTCCACGAGAAGAAAAGCAATTACTAAGGTGAGTAATTTTTTCTTGTTGTCTGTGTGTACAGAATGTCAGGAGAATAACATTATACAAGTGGAACAGAGCAGAATTTTTAATCCCTGTATTCCATGGTAAACATTCCATGATAAACATTCTATGTCTTGAATGTGGGGAAAAACAGAAAACAAAAAACAGGATGAAGAACGTAGGCAATACAGTAATACTTTATAAACAAAAAGAAAAGGTGGGAAAACACAGTTATATAGGCAGAGGCAGACCCAAAGTGCCCAAATGCATTGCTAATGTTAATAAAAGCATGTACATTTGGATTTTATATAGCAGAGTTTTCAGGTGAAATCTACCCTCCTTGCCCACCAAAAGAAGGCAACCCGGCAGGTTTAAAGTTTTTTTTTTTCCTTACTAACCTTTCACCTCAATCCTAAAGCAGTTTTCCTTTTATGTACTAGACCACAACACATAAGTAAAAAACAAAAATAAAAAGGCTGCCTTCAATGAGACTATGTAACTACAGTACAGTGTAATGAAAATTAAGTTTTAAACACAGCTTATGTCTTACAAATTTACAAATGTTACAGTGTATTTATATGATAAAATTTACATGTGAAAGAAATTATTTTCAACCAACTCTACTAATAAATACTTTTACTACAAAGTACTGTACTAGTTAACCTATTGCTGACATATCCTATTTTATGCACTAATAGGTACTCCTTTTTTCAGTTTTTAGATGTTTTAGAGGTGTAATGTATTATAAAATGGTCAAGAAAAATCATGTCTCCTGATTGGTTGACAGGGCTTGGAATCCAGTGGTATAAGGAATAACAACCACCAGTTTGGGAACAATTTTCAGCCAGCTGTGCAAAGGCCACCCTGAAATAAATGCTTTCCCCACATTCTGTAATGGAATGCCCGACCTCCATGTTAGTAAAGAATCTGACTGGCAAGTGAAATCATCAAAATTTAAAAAATACCATGATCCCATAACACAAACGAGAACAAAATCTCACACAATAAATCAAGTAAACCTTAGTGGCCATTGCTAGCTGCATCATTGTCCCTCTCCTAAACTGAACTGCAGCATTTTTCTGAGTAGGCCACATATCCCGCTGTTCGCAGTAGATGAACAACCTGCACATCCAATCTCAGCTTCGGGAAACTGTCTTAACAGCTGATTGCACGCTTGTTCACCCTTCTCTCCCAAAGCACTGGCAAATAATTGAAACCGCTTCTTTCCCACATTCGCTGAATACTTTCCCCCTCAGCATACACATGATAAAATGTAGGAATCGTAGTGCAATCCAACCCTAGCTCCATCCCTGTCATACCACACACCAGTCCGCACTGCAACACACAGCTCACATTCATAGTCTGGGTGCATAGGTGAATCGCTGCAGCAGCAGTAAAAAAAAGAAACTTATACTTATCATGGCACCGATGTAACTCGCAATCCATAGAGGTAATCGGCCGGTGAAATGGGCTATCAGTTAACTCAAATGTACAACCCAACGCGAGTGCAGAGAGGCATTTGTAACCCCTCACCCATGCCTTTTTGCCAAAATGGCAGGTGGCATGCTGTTGAAGCTGAAAGCAGTACCTGGTGGGGACCTGGGTTCGGGGAGGATGAGGTTACTCGGCACAGGGGGACCTACGTTTGACTACTCTGCACAGGGGCACCCAAGTAAATCCGAACACAGGAAGCAATAACTGTAATGTCCAGAACCAGGAATGGGATTCCTCAGTGTGGCTTTTATTCACATACTAGCTGAACAAACAAAGCATAGATGGACCCCCATGGGGCTACATTTCCTGGTAATGCAGATTAGAGACTACAGAACACTTTATCACCATTTCCAGCCCTCAGGCTCTGAACCCACCAGGCACACAGCCCGGACTTGCACACAGCTTTGGGTACACAGCCCGACTTGTACACACTTGGGTTTTCCCCACTGGCCCGGCTCCCCTGCCGGCCAGTTGATCCGCGGTCCATTTGAGGAATGAACCAATTATCCTGTTCACGGTCCATTTGAGGAATGAACCAATTATCCTGTCGTGTCTCCCAACACCACACTAGAGTCTGCGACTCCTAGAGAGAATTTTCCTTACAAACCCACGTCTGGGTACTTCCCCCATCACTGGCCAAGTGCCTGAAGCAAAGTAGAAAACCACAGAAGAAATCCATAGAGGTGGACCTGGTCACTAAAGATGGGGGGCCACCCACCTCCAGCTCCCACAACCCATACCCGGCCATTTCTATGGAAACTGAACAATTCCTTTACTGAACTTTTTAATGTAGATTAAGGGTAGAAGTCTGTCACATTCCCTCTACATATTATTTGCATCCCAACAAACTCAGGAACTTGAAACTACTTTTACTTTGCTTGGCCCATTTCTCTAGGCTTCCCAATATTTAGTAGTTCAATCCCCACATTATCACACAAGTCCTAGGGTGAAAACATAGGCCCTTTTAGCCAGAGCAGACACTCACCCTTACGTTGCAGGTGCCCCACAGGTGACTCACAAATCTTCTTTTCTCCCAAAATAAATACTGGAATGAACAGGCAGCTTTTCCTCCACAAGCAGAACTAAGGGGATTGCCCCAGGAATCTGCAGGGAATCCTTCTCATTCCTGCCCCCCGGAGGGAGGGGGCACTGAGACCTGAAAACAGCGGTCTCCACCACTTGAGTATTCTTCCTGTGTCTCTCTTTAAGGTGGAGACACACACCCTATTACTGAAAAGTAGCCCTCTGTCAGGGTTGAGGCTCCTAGAGCCTTTACTGAGCTGCTTAACAGCAAGCTCCCTACTTCCAACTTCACTTACTGAAGACAAACTGCAGACTCTCCTTTGAAAACTCCCAACATTCTATCTAACTCCCTTTGCTGCAGATTCCAATGTGGCTCATGCAGCTGCGAAAGTTCTATTGGTGATGTCATCCCTCAGTCTCAGCTGAGACTGAGAACAGAGTGAGACAGTGTGAAACCCATTTAACTGGAGTTTCACAAGCTGTCTGCCCTGCCTACCACTAGGTCTTACTGGGATTGTAGTAACCCCGGGTAACAATGGGGTTACACTCGCCCTTGACCAGGAAAATGACTGTCCGCAGTCATTATTTACCCGGCCTTAGGCCATCCCACCCTATGTGCTACCTGCGGAGGGGGGTGATCAGGCCCCCTCCTACCATGTGCAAGCACAGGCAGGCAACACTAAGGGCCTAGAGGCCTTCAGCTGACATATCAGCCTCTACACTATCCACTTACTATGGACACCCAGTGGCTCTGGTAGAACTATCCAGAGCATAGCCCTGATAGTTCAGCACTGCAGTCCCAATGGCCACTCAGGACCACAGCCTGTCTATCCTCCCTAACCCTCTAGGGAAAACCTATCTGCTTCTAACCTAATACCCCCAAAACAAAAACTACCCAGGGACCTCCCCAACCTTGGGCAACCTGCAACCACACACCATTAAAATACCACATTACTGCCTCCTCCCTACCCCCACAACCACACCTGTGGAAGGAAAGGGTTAATACAGCAATAACAACCATAACACCACAGTACTTTAAATTTCTAAACACACTAAAGCACTGATGAGGAACTCTGATGAGCCCCTCCTCCTATTCTTGTCTTCCCTTCTGTCTTCCCAGGAACAACTGTAAGAAAAAGAAAGACAACACACACTCCTAATCTGCATACACAGTCTACCTAGACCCCTACCATCAAAACACTAAAGAATCCAAAAAAGAATTTTTAGAAAAATAGGTGAAAAACAGTATTTACATTAGAAAACAACGACATTATTTACAATACACATTTTGGGGGGACGGAGTGCCCTAAAAGTCCCAACTAGTGACCACAATGCCCGAAGGCTAGTCCAATAAAGAGTCTCTCCTGGGCCGGAGCCCGGTGAGCACAGTTCTAACAGGCCAAAGTCCCGAAGGGGAGAGTCTTTGAGGACAGTTCACACATTTTGAAGTCTGCTAGTGTAGGGTGTGTACTGCAATGTCATAAAGATAGAAAAGTTCGGACTTACCAGCCACTTGTAGTACGAAAAATTCTTAACTGACCTGCACCTGTGAAGAAGACTCTCCCTGGCAGCATTTCTTCCGATACAGCTGGGCGGACATCTTCTGGGAACCACAGGTGGGCACATCTGGGAACTGCTGGGATGATGTCATCTCTGGAGATGGAACCTTAGAATAGGAACAAAAAGGAAAACAGCTGGTCTGATGTCATCCGATTACCAGGCGATGAACAGGATACAGCTGGGCTGGTGTCCTCTCTGGATCTGAAGTCATCTAGTGAGCCAGTCGATGATTTCTGGAAAGGACAGTACACTGTAGACTGATGAATGTGGGGCACGTGAGTCCTGGATATTCATATTGGTGAATCAATAAAGGCACTTCACAGTCTGGTGTGGCAGTATAGACTACCACTGCTCGGCTCTCCATTTTGTAGGCATGGGCACATTTGCTGAGAGGTCCTTGCACTGAGGCCAATAGTACCGGGGATCAGGAGCTTGAATTATTACCCCGTCTGGGTGCACATAATTCACACAGTGGGAGATTTCACGTCCCTCTCCATCCACTATTCTCACTCTGTCCATAAACAGTGTCCTGCCTCTCTTCCACTGGGTATACTTTTCGTGAAACAGTCTATTTTTTACATACTTGTTGGCCCCAGGATGCACATTTTTCATGGCTTCATCCCAGATCCAGGATTTCCTGCAGTTCTCAATCTCCTCCCAGACTTTCGAGGAAAGGTTGGAAAGGTCATACCATAGATCTCATTTGCCTTCCTACGAACCAGTCTCCTCTTTACTTGCTTTGGTCAATCTGAGACCGCTGGCCTGGCTTGGGGGTGGCCAGTCCTGGTTCTGCCAGCTATGCATCCTAGTTCTGCTTGTGGAGGAAAAGCTGCCTGTTCATTCCAGTATTTATTTTAGCAGAAAAGAAGGTTTGTGGGTCACCTGTGGGGCACCTGCACCGTAAGGGTGAGAGTCTGCTCTGGCTAAAAGGGCCTATGTTTTCACCCTGGGACTTGTGTGATAATGTGGGGATTGAACTACTAAATATTGGGAAGCCTAGAGAAATGGGCAGTGGGCAATGGCATCACCACTCTCTTCCATGAATTCCTCCGAGGCAAGATCTTGAGGCTGTGTACCCATTCCTTTTTCACAAGGCCACATAGGTTCCCCCTCATCTTCCTCTTCACTGAGGATCTGAGCCCAGGAGTGAGCAGTCATTCTCACTCCTGAGACTATCCACTCATCATTGGGTGTGGAGGTCGACACCTCCCACTCAAAGGCCTCCCGTATCTCATCTTCGTCTAAGAGACTTGGGCTAGGCCCCCCCTCCGGGGGTCTATTGATGCTTTATCCAAACTTTCTTTCTGGGATCCAGCATCGGAAGAAAACCACAGAAGAAATCCGTAGAGGTGGACCTGGTCACTAAAGATGGGGGGCCACCCACCTCCAGCTCCCACAGCCCATACCTGGCCATTTCTCTGGAAAACTGAACAATTCCTTTACTGAACTTTTTAATGTAGATTAAGGGTAGACGTCTGTCACATCTTACTGAAGACAAACTGCAGACTCTCCTTTGAAAACTCCCAACATTCTATCTAACTCCCTTTGTTGCAGATTCCAATGTGGCTCATGCAGCTGTGAAAGTTCTATTGGTGATGTCATCCCTCAGTCTCAGCTGAGACTGAGAACAGAGTAAGACAGTGTGAAACCCATTTAACTGGAGTTTCACAAGCTGCCTTCCCTGCCTACCACTAGGTCTTACTGGGATTGTAGTAACCCTGGGTAACAAGGGGGTTACACACTGAAAAAAAAAAAGCTGATCACTTCCCGAGATGGAAGTGCGCGGTGCATGATGGTAGGCACCAAAATGTTAAAGTCCACCCCAGTGTGGCAAAAACTTCCTTAGCTGACGGGGGTGCCTAATCCCCTGTCGGCTTCACTGTCCTCCCCAAGCTGCCTGGTGCCACGCTGGGAGCCCACCCCAGCATGGCAAAAGCTTCAGTTACCCGACAGAGTGCCCAATCCCTGCGTCAGTTTCACTGCCCCCAAAAAATGTTTGTATGCCACCTTTAGGGCCCACCCCAGCATGGCAAAAGCTTCCTTAGCCAGCAGGGGTGCTCAATCCCCCGTCAGCTTCACTGTCCCATCCAGCCATGCTAGGAGCCCACCCCAGCGTGGCAAAAGTCCCTTGTGTGTAAATAAATTGAATAAAAAAAACTGAAACTAAAAAAAACCTTCCCTCATTGATTCTTTTGCCCCTTCCCCAACCCGCACCCACCCTCTGCATACCCACCTCCCCACACCCCCACCTCACCCCCACCTCAATCCATAATTATCTCCAGAGCCCGGCGCGATGATCTTCGGTGGACTGGGAACATGTCTGCACTCTTCAAAGCCGACCGCGAACTGAAGAAATGCCGGTAAGCTGCATAATGGCATAAATGGATTTTTTTTTCAACTTTAGTGCATATCTCAGCCACTTCTGGGAATATTTTTACCAAATTTTCAACATGGGGTTTTTGGGGCCCCACCTCATGAACTATGACACTGTTATTTCGTTAATCGGTCCCAAAAGGTGGTTCCGCATTCACTGCATGGAACCACCTTTCGGAATGATTAATGAAATGACAGTGTCTGATTCATGGTGGCTCAAAACCCTATGTTAAGTGGTAATATTCCAAACGACTGTTATGCGCGTGCGTTGCGCACGTTCCTACACACACTCGTAACTTCAAGCATTTTATATATTTTCACTCCAGATTTTCAGTATTGCCATTTTACCACACCTCCTTATGAACAGTACAACTGTCATTTTTCACATCTCACCCAAAATGTGTTTTCGCCCATGTAGCACACAATGGCACGATCGGTGTGCAAAATCGATGTTCCGGACAGATTAATAAAATTATAGTGACACTGTTCATGAGCAGTGGTCTTAAACTGGCTATGTTGAAAATTTGGGGAAAATATTCCCCAAAATGACTGTTTTACGAGCGTGCGTTGCGCAGTTCCAACGCACACTCATAACTTCAAGCATTTTTAATATTTCCACTCCAGATTTTCAGTATTGCCATTTTACCACACCTCCTTATGAACAGTACAACTGTTATTTTTGACATCTCACCCAAAATGTGTTTTCGCACATGTAGCGCACAATGGTGCGATTGGTGTACCAAATCAGTGTTCGGGACAGATTAAGAAAAATCACAGTGAAGTAAAGTGCAATTCATAAACTACAACAAGTAGACTGTTTGCTAATGTTGTTGGTAATTGCTATTTTTTACTATTCAAAAAAGTTTACCAAGGGACTATTTTATCTCAATGTTTCAATTAATTCTCTATCCTGTATTTAAATAAATGTTACAAAGTTTTCAAAATATAAACACCTTGTCAGAGTCCTTTTTTGCATAGTTATTTCCCATTTTATAAGTGCAATAAGACACTCCAGGATGGTGGCTGTTATGTGATAACCGCACACCTAGGTGTGGAAGGACACTCGGCCTTCGGCCTCATGCCTCACCATGCACCTAGGTGTGCGGTTATTACCTCTTTCTTTCCTCACACTATTATATCTTAACTTACTCTCTTCTTCTTGCCCTGACAGTGAGATAACCGAGTCTCTGGCTGTAACAAAGGTCTTTGTTGTTTGTGTGTACGGTGTGTTGGGAGAGAAATATTCTGCCAGTGGAACTGAGCAGAATTTTGAATCCATGTATTCCATGGTAAACATTCCATGATAAACATTCCATATCTTGAATGCAAGGAACAACAAAGAAAAAAAAACAGGAAGAAGAAAGTAGGCAATAATACAATGACATCATCAATGACATCACTTGCAGTGGGCGGAAGGATTATTTTATCACAAATGCACAAAGTAAATCTATTTTCTACTTACAAAACATGCTTTTCCCAATAGTCAAAAGTAAAAAAAAAAAAAGTGTCAGTTTTATTAGCACAGTAAGGTACTCAGGGGTGTGTGTAAACCATATTTTACAGCACGGCCAGTAGCTGAAGTCACTCGGCCGTTGGCCTTGTGCCTTACTACGCCCCTGGCCGTGCTGTAAAATATGATTTACACACACCTCTCTGTGCCTTATTGCTTACATAGTCCCTCCACAGATGTTTTTCACCTATCAGTAATCTGTCTTTCTTCACATTGAATACATTGTGTGATTGTTCACCATGGAATAGAAAAATGTAAAGCTCTGCATTATAAATGCCTCCCCACACACACACACACACACACACACACACACACACACACACACACACTCCTCAAGTGGAGCCAGAACCTCAATTTTATCTGTTGCCAGGTAAAGAGCAGGGAGTTCTCTAGCAAACTGCTATAGGAGGGGGATATTTTTACAGTCATCAAAGAAACACCAGCAATGGAAACTCTGAATAGTACTTGATTTTTTATATTTGTGTATGTGTGTAAAGAGGTACCATTGAGTAAAAATAACATTACATTATTTATTTCTTTATTTAATTTAATAGACTTTTATTTTTAGGGCCTAGTTGAAGTTTTTCATATATTTATTTATTTATTAAATTTTGATAACCGGGTAAGCCCACTGGGGCCCGAAGGTCCCTTTTTCAGGGGCGACCCGGGGATTACATGGAATAATACATGGGATTGCATACAGCACAAGTAGGTTACATAAAACACATCAAAACATAGCATGGGTATACGAGTAAAGGTTGCAGACATGTTTGTGATGGAAATTAGGAGCTAAGTGGCTTATGAATTCTGTGAGTTGACCTGGTTGGCAGGGACTTGTTTTTAGCCATTGGTGGTTACTGCCATGACTAGAATCAAGTATCAGTCAATCAGGACAGAGAGATTTCCTTGCCCATTTTATATAGGCTTGTAATTGCCTGCCTTTTCCTTTCTTCTACTGTTGAGAAGTAGGACTACATCTGCCCTTCTCCAACCCTCCAGGACCATGCTGGTCTCCAGTGATCTGTTAAATAGGTCTATCAGAGGTGCAGCTAGTACCTCCCTGAGCTCCTTCAGCACCCTTGGGTGTACCCAGTCTGGTCCCATATCCTTGTCCACCTTCAGATTAGTGAGTGCCTTCTAGACTCTCTCTCTTCAGGAAATGGACTAGTGTCCATTTCCCTCCCAGCAAAGTTCCTGTGCCCTTGCTCGGTCCCTCCCCTTCCCTTTCTAGAGTAAACACCGAGCAGAAGTGTTTGTTTAAAATGCTTGTCTTTTCTAGACCCCCCTCATACAGTTACATCCCCCAACCTTAACCGTACAATCCCTCTCTTTGTTGTCCTTGTTTTGCTAATATACCTAAAAATGTTGTCCCCTTTTGATACTCCCTAAGCTATTCTTTCCTCGATTTGCATCTTTGAGCTCCTTACTGCTTTGTTTGTCTCCCTCTGTTTTCCATGATACACTTCCCTATCCTCCTCCTCCTCTCTGGGTCTCCTTATACTTTCAGAATGCTACTCTCTTAGCCTTCATCTCTTCTGCTACCTCTTTAGAGAATCATAGTGGTCTCATCTTTCTTTTACTTTTGCTTATCTGCTTAACACAGAGTGCCTTCACTATGCCCTGTTTTAGTTTGGCCCATTTTCCTCCAACCCCCACCACCAGTCATCTCCCCCTGGTAGGTCATTCCTGAGACATCCATTCATCTTAGAAAAAGCAGCACTTTTGAAGTCCAGGACTCTTGCCATTGTGTGGCTGGATTCTGCAGTTGTTCTTATGTTGAACCATCCAATGATCACTGGTCCCAGGTGGCTTCCACCTTGACATCTGCAACACTGTCCCTATTAGTAAGCACCAGGTCCAGTATTGCCTCATCCTGAGTGGGTTCACTGACTAGTTGCCTAAGTAACACCCCTGCAGGGAGTCCAGGATGTCCCTGCTTCTTGCCGAAGCTGCAGCAGGGAGGCTCCAATCTACAGCCGACAGACTGAAGTCCCCCACCAGCAACACCTCCCCCTTTTCCACCATTTTGCCAACTGTTTCTAACATTTCTTTGCCTAAGTCCTCCCACTGTGCTGGAGGCCTGTAGATCACACCTGTCCAAATAGTGTTATCATTTTCTGACTCAAGTGTGACGCACAGCACCTCTGCCTCCTCAAATTCCCTGTATTTCTGTTGCTTGTATGCTTTCCTTTATATAAAGCACCACTCCCACCCCCTTTCCTTCCCACCTTGTTCCTTCTGAACATCGTGCAGCCTGGTATGACTATATCACAGCCATGGTTGTCAGTACAACATGACTTGATAATGACTACAGTATCCAGGTCGATTTCCATCATGATGACCTCTAGGTCTGGGATCTTATTTCCCAGACTTCTTGTATTGGCATACATGGCCTTCCCTATTTTGTTAGCTCATTTCTTACTGTTTCCCCATTTTTCCTTATGTTCCCACTTCCTCTATCTTCTGACTACTTTGTTTCCCCCCTTTCTCCTTTGCTAACCCCATCCTTCCTTGATTAACTTGCACAGTGGTGGGACTCTCGCCCCTTGGGATCTCTCTACATTCTATCTCAGCCTGTGGTTAGGGGGGGCAGTTTCTGCCTCTCCTTTTTCTTCCACCCCTCTCTAGGCTAGTTTAAATGTTCATCAAAGTAACTTTTTAAACCGTCCACTGAGAACCGTGTATCCCCTCCTGGATGAATGCGGGCCATCACCTCTGTATAGGCTCTGATCCTGCCAAGTGGGCCCCTTTCCCCAAAGTAGCCATATCCCTCCTCCCTTCACCATTTCTTCAACCATGAATTGAAGGCCTTGATGTGGAGCTTCCTGTCCTTCCCCTTATCGTAGACAGGCAGTGCCTCTGTAAAAGCTGCAAAGCTTGCTACCTGTCTAAGACTGCTTCCCAGCTCCTTAAACTCTCCCTGTATTGTTACAGCCCCATCCCTAGCCAGGTCATTTGTTCCCAGGTGGGCAGTGACATCCAGCTCACCCTCCCTTCCTACTGCCCTAGCGATCTGTAGGATACACTTCCCATCCCTTTGGGCCATGGTGCCAGGTAGGCACCTGACCTCCCTCTCCACCTCTTTCCAATTCCCAACTCTGTCCCCCTGACAATTGAGTCCCTCACCAGAAGCTGCTTCCACCTTCTTTGCCAAGTGGGCCCCTTTCCCCAAAGTAGCCATATCCCTCCTCCCTTCACCATTTCTTCAACCATGAATTGAAGGCCTTGATGTGGAGCTTCCTGTCCTTCCCCTTATCGTAGACAGGCAGTGCCTCTGTAAAAGCTGCAAAGCTTGCTACCTGTCTAAGACTGCTTCCCAGCTCCTTAAACTCTCCCTGTATTGTTACAGCCCCATCCCTAGCCAGGTCATTTGTTCCCAGGTGGGCAGTGACATCCAGCTCACCCTCCCTTCCTACTGCCCTAGCGATCTGTAGGATACACTTCCCATCCCTTTGGGCCATGGTGCCAGGTAGGCACCTGACCTCCCTCTCCACCTCTTTCCAATTCCCAACTCTGTCCCCCTGACAATTGAGTCCCTCACCAGAAGCTGCTTCCACCTTCTTTGGGGTCCTCTTCCACCTACTTTGAGGCCTTCACTCAGGAGGGCCCCCACATTCTCCCTAGCCACTGCCACAGGTGCCTCCTCTTGGCAGTCTCCCTCCACCAGAATGGCATAGGAATTCTGTAGTGGTACCAGCTGTGGTTGTGGTTAATGAATGTGCCTGCGACCCCACTCCCCCAACCTTTCAGATCCCACCACCTCCTCCCTCCTTGAGCCCGCCGTAATCCAGCCACACCTCCTGTCTGGCATCCTTTGAGGTAACAGTGTTGGACTTGGTGGCCCCAGGTTGGAAGAAAGAACAGTTACTCTCGGTATTACACTCGGTTAATAAAAGTGGAAGTAGGCTCTAGGCCCATCGAGACCACTTTCCCCACAAAAGTGGGGGATATCAAGTATAACTTCCCAGCAATAGTCTATCTAACTCCAATTTAAACTGGCTGTATGATGTCTGCTCAACTATATACTGTGGTAAGGAATTCCAAAGCCCCACGGCTCTCACAGTAAAATAACATTTTCGCTTATTAGTGAATGCCCTTGGTATTTGAATTTGCCTGTTATTACATCTCAGGCCATATACTTTATCCAAATATTTTAATCCACATAAATTCATAAGATTTTCGTCATTTCGAATATTAAACAACAACAAGTCACCTCTATCCCATCTTGTTTGTAAATTATATAGTCCCTATGATTGTACCCTTTCTTGATATGTAAGATGTCTTATTTCTGGTATTAATTTTGTCAATCTTCTCTGTAAGCTTTCCAGTTACATAAGAATTTACCATAGCAGTAGATCTTTGAGGGGATCTCAGTCAACGGGTAACACCGTAGGAACTTCACCGCCAGTGAAGCAGGATCCACATGGAAGATTTTCTGCATTATAACTGGGGCTGCCTATGCCGACGTCACTCATTAACATCACCAACCCTATATAGGCTCCTCAGTTCTTCCCCTCTGAGATTCTGAGGGAGCATAACCAATCAGAGGGGACAGAGGAGAGAAAGAGAGAGAGAGAGTTGCCCAGGCCAAAATAAAAGGCTGAGAGCACCAGAAAAAAAAATAGGTTCATGAGATAAGAACCCCTCAAAGGGAGATGGTGGGAGGGAAAGCAGACATGATAACTGAGATCCCCAGAAGATCTACTGTTATGGTAAGTTTTTACATAACTGTTCTATCTTCTTCGGGGGTATCTCAGTCATCAGATAACACTGTAGGAATGAGTCCCAAGCAGTTACAGGTACCAATAGACAGTCTTGGAGGGGGGCTGTCCATAACACGAGGGCCTGCAGCACAGCCCTGCCAAAACCTGCATGGGCTCTTGAGGCAATGTCCAGACTGTAGTGCTTGGTGAAAGTATGGATTGTACTCCAGGTGGCACCTGCATGGATGTCAGTGGTTGAGACTCCTTCAGAAACAAGACACAGAGGTAGCCATGCCCCTTGAGGAATGAGCTTTGACTGTACCAGGAAGTTCTTTGCCATACTTATTGTAGCAGAACACAATGCAATTTGTCAACCATTTGGATAAACACAGCTTAAAAACTGAAGCACCCTCTCTACCTGTGATGAAGGAAACAAACAGCTGCTTTGACTTTTTGCATTCCTTGGTGCGAATCAAGCAGTACTTCAAAGTTCTGCACACTTCTAATGTATGGAGCGGTGCTTCCCCTGGATTGGCACGCTCGGGAAAAGAAATTGGAAGGTGGATAGACTGGTTGAGTGTAAACTCTGGAACCACCTTAGGAAGAAACTTAGGATTAGTGTGCAAAGACACCCTATTTTTGTGAAAAATCAAATAAGGCTCCTCGCTAGGGGTCCAAAAGCTCTGAAATTCTTTGAGCAGAAGTAATGGCAATCTAAAAAATAACACTTTCCAAAAGAGAAAGCGCAGATTGCAGAGTCCAGTGGGCTCAAAAGGAGACAGGGTCAACTGTTCCAAAAGAAAATTCAAATCCCAAGCTGGGACTGGAGAACGAATTGGGGTTTTCAGATGCAGGATGCCCCTAAAGAAGGAATGGGAGACATCTAGCTGAACAGTCATACGGTCACAGACAGGCTCATGAAAAGCAGAAATGGCCGAAAGGTGCACCTTGGGGGAGGAGTACTGGAGATCCGAGTCAGACAGAGAGATTAGGTTGTCCAGCATGTAGCAGGTGAAAGGGTCCAAACTATGTTTGGCAGCCCAGATGGCAAACCTCTTCCACTTCATGGCATAAAGTAGCTTGAGTGGAATGCTTCTGATGGCTACTAGTACATCTGCCACTCCATCAGAGACCCTGAAAACTGGTGATGGTTATGTCCTTAGGAGCCAAGCATGCAGATGGAAGGACCTGAGGCTGGGATGAGCCAGGGTCCCATGATCCTGGGTCTGCAGGTTCCAACATAGAGGGAGAGGGACCATAGGTTCCTCCACCAGCTACTGGAGCATAGGAAACCATACCTGCCGGGGCCAGAGTAGAGCTACTCAGATCATGCTGTAGTCTATGTAGTATACTACATCTGCAACTTGATTAACACCCTCTGGAGCAGAGGAAATGGAGGGAATGCATAAAGAAACCTCACACTTCAGGAGAGGGTCAATGCGTCTCACCAGAAAACTGCAGACCCTGGATCTAGCAAGCAGTAATTGGGCAGTTTTGAACTGAGAAAGATGCAAAAAGGTCCAGCTGTGGATGACCCCATCTGTTGAATAAGTCTTCTGTGATGAATGAGAGAAGCTCCCATTTGTGCATGCTGGACTGAGTCCTGCTGAGACTGACTGCCAGAGTGTTTAATATTCCTGGCATGTGGACTGCAGAGAGTATCAGACCGTAACCCAGCACCCAGTACCACACTCTCATGGCCTCCCTGCATAGGGGGACTGAATGAATACTCCCCACTTGTCGATGTAGTATACTACACTTAAAATGTCTGACTGCACTAGCGGCCTACCCAGAGCAAGGTGTTCCTCAAAAGCCTGCATGGCATAGAGCACCACCCTCATCTCCAGGACATTGCTATGCAGGGATGTTTCCACCTGGGACCAAGAGCCCTGGACCTAGAAGGGATCAGCCCAGACCCGAGGCATCCGTGGTTAGGATCTGTTATGTGGAGGAGATCTGGAATAGGATACCCTGAAGCAAGTTCAAGGGGTCCATCCACCACTGCAGCACCTTGCAGACAGGGGAAGCGACCAGAACCAGTTAATCTAACTCATCCATATGCTGGTCCCGCTGTACCCAGAGGGTCCATTGAAGAATGCGCATATGATATCTTGCCAGTGGAACAGTGGGAATGTATTTTGAGGTACACCCTGGCAGGAATGTAGCGGCTTTGAGCAACTTCTGGAGCTTGGCCTATAAGACATCATTCTACCCTGTTTTGGGGCAGGAAGACCTTTCCCTGTGCTGAGTCCAGAACTGTCCCTATATATTGCAAATTTTGGGACGGTACCAGAACTGACTAGGGCAGATTGACCATGATGCCTAGGGAGCAGAAGAGCTGGAGAGTCCGCTCCAGAGTCAGTAAAAGCCATTTCATGGACAGGGCCTTTAGAAGCCAATCATCCAGATAAGGGAAAAACATATGTAACCCCCCTATAAATGGGGGTTCTTAAAAGCCTCCTAGGAGCTGCCTAAGTGTTCCCCCTGGTGGTCGGCGTTCGGCGCTTAAGCCGTTTTACATGGCAATGCTGTGAGTGCTTTTAGAGCCTCTGTGTACTGTCCCTTTAAGGGCTGCCTGCTCGCAGGCCTAATTAGTTTGGATGGCGGGACCGTGTGTGTTTATGCTCGAGTCCCAGCCGGGCTGCTGGCTAAGAGCTTTGTGGCTGCCGGAGCTAGGTGTGCAGAGAGAGCCTAGTTGAGAGCTGTAGCCATTTGTGGGGAGGAATGCAGAGGGACAATGAAAATGTAGTTTGTCTAACCTGCCTTTTGTCGCAGCGCGAACTCTGTCTGTTGCTTCACCATTTTGGTCCAGAACTGCCGACTTGGACCAATTGGATTGCCAGGACTCTCATCGAGAGCTAATTGTGAGGGGACTAATCAGAAAGAGCCTCTGGGAAATGTAGTTGGGATCCTTGGCGCCTTTTTGCACCACTGAGGGCAAGATTAAGTGACTGGCATCTGTAGCCAGCCAATGGGATCGGGTGGCGCCCGAACTGAGAGTTCTGCTCCAACTGCCAAGGGGCAGAGGCATTGTGACTGTGAGGAGAGGGGAGCTCTGAGCTCCTGCGGCATTAGAGTATTGTGGCGGAAGCGCAGGAAGGCCTGAGGGCCATTTTAATTACCGCGTCAACGGACTAAATCCACAGGCTAGCGGTCAGAGGAGGCTGTGTACAAGCACAGCTACCTACCAGGCTCCACCTGAAGAGGACTGGAGAATCTGCTAAATCGCGCTCGGCCTGTCAGGACAGTGAAGCTGCAGTGAGACGCCCGTATAGCTGTGAGTTCGGTCGGGTCCTGGAAGCAGCTGCTTGGTATGGTACCCCTCTGTTATTTTCCATATAAATGTGTGGAGAAGTGTTTGGAGCTCAGGCCTGATCCTGCGAGTGGTGTGAGTGTGCTCTCTCTTCTGGAGTTGTGAGTACTGAATCAGGGTAGCTCCCTGTCTATTATGCCTAGTGAGGACACGATCTTCAGGTTGTTTTGCTGGCTATACATACTGACCCTGCTGACTCGAGTTGGTCTTCTTAGGAATCAAGTGCTTGTTGTGTGTCAGGGCCCCAACCAAGTGCATCAAGGGACTAGCCATTAGGGTTTGGGTACCCAGGGACAGTGACACATAGGTTAGGCCTGTGCACAGAGCCATAGGTAGATTTTTTACATATAATAGTGGTAAGCTAATCAACCTGATTTCCCCAGTTCTTGTTATCTCCCTCCTGAATAAAACAGATTGCTTGTTTTGCAAAAGTACACTGGCTAGTTTATGCATTACTGGTGAACTGCTGCACAGTGAATGTGATATAACTGTACCTTGCTTTCCAGGGGGTTCCCGGAGTGAGCTGAGTGGTTCGAGCCAGGGGGTAAGTGTATGTGGTAAGGACACTGAAATTGAACTGCTTGAGCCACTAGTGGGAGAAAAGGGGGGCTGCAGTGTCCCAGAGGGCTGTGACCAAGTCGATTTTGACTGTTTTAACCCCGACCTCTGGGTGGAGGCACCCGCCAACGGATCTGGGCCCCTCAACCTGTCACTGTTAGGGCAGGCAGGGGTAGTAGCCCTTGGGATAGCGCCCTCCTGGGGGTTTCAAATTGAAGGCACCACTGGGATTAGCATCCCCTAGTGGCCAAGTGAGTGAAGTGCATAAAAATGGAAAAACTGGAAGGGGATATGTTGGCAAAAATTAAGTTGGATCTTATTAAGACAATGGTACACAAACTGATGGGGTGGGGCGAAGCCGAAGAGCTGGACTCCCAGAGAATTGTATTACTGTTAGATGTGCCCCTGGGAACCCCAACAGCTGACATTATTTCTACAGCAGAGCGTGTTAAATGTTTGGGCAAAGTGGAGGTAAAGGGGCATATGGCTGACCTGCTCGACCAGATGTTGCAGGTGCTACTTTTGTGCAGTGCGGCCGTCGACCCCGAGAGGGTACCCCCAGTGATTTACCCGGAAGGTGCCCAACAGGGGTGGAGGGTCATTCACACTTGGAGTGGGTCAGTCACCCCCAAGGGGTCTCCCCAGACTAATAGTTTCAAAGATAAACTGCTTAAATTGTTGGCTGTGGAGGAGGTCTACCAGGAATTGCTGCAAGCATTGGATCTGTCTAGTGATGCTACCCCCAGGTCTCCCAGGTACCTCCCCTGTCCCCCAAGAGTTCTATTTGGCTCCACTGCCTTAGTGGTCCTCCTATACAGCTCGATTCTTACCGTAGGCTGAAACTTTTTTCTGGCACAGTGCCAGTGCCTACAGGGGAGGATGACCTGGAAGCTTGGATGGACTATGCCACCCCTTTAGTTCAGGAGTGGCAATGCTCTGAGGGGGAGAAAAGGAAGCGATTGATGGAGAGTCTGCAGGGCCCTGCTTTAGAAGCCATTAGGTTCTTGCGGGCTACCAACCCGGAAGCCACTGCAGCAGAGTACCTTTCTGCTTTAGAGGGGGTGTTTGGGAGTACAGAAACTGGGGAAGACTTATTATGGAAATTCAGGTCTGCTAAGCAGTAGAGAAATGAGAAGCTGTCCGCCTTTGTTACTAGAGTGGAGAGGGCTTTGCAGAAGGCCTATAGGAAAGGGGGGATCGCAGCCACGGCCTTGAACCAGGTCAGATTGGAACATGTTTTGAAGTCTGCTAGATTTTCTAGTGTAATATTGTTAAAGCTTAAGTTGCATGATCGACAGGCTGCCCCGCCTGAATATTGTAAATTGATGAGGGAAATTAGAGAAGTGGAGACCGATGAGGAGGGGTGGGAACCCTATGTGGGGGTTGTGAACCCAAGCGGGACCCCTGAGTCTAGTACCCCCGAAGAGACCCCCTTTTCAGGAAGGTCTGATGGATCCCCAGATTGTCCAGGTGATGTGGGGTGCAAGCTATTTCCTCTGATCCCCAGGTAGAGAATGAGTTGAGGGCCGAGGTCAGAAATTTACAAGATCTGGTGAGGGACTTGAAGCGATCTACCATCTACCCTGTTAGGTATGGGGAGCCTGAGTTGTCCAGAAACCAATGCCCTGGCCCAGGGGAACCCTCTCATCCCCCACAGGGCCCCCAGCAGACAATGTGTCCCCCTCCCAATAGAGACCCCGGGACCCCAAGTTCTGTTACCATTGTGGGGAAGATGGACACTTTCAGCCTGAGTGCCAGATGCTGGAGAATTTAAGGAAAGTCAACAGCAAACTGATCACTTGGCATCGCAGGGCCCACGTCCGACCCCCCAGGAAAAGCTTTGTGACCTGGGCCAATGCCCAAGCAACTGTCAATGCTGTGCCCCCCTAATGGTCTGATGTGGTCGGGCCCTCAATGGAGGCCCCAGTGCGAGTAAATGAGATTCCCAGCCGAGCTGTATTGGACAGTGGCTCTCAGGTAACCATCATGTTTCAGGACTGCTATCAGACACACCTACCTGAGGTGCCCCTACAACCCTTGGATGGTCTACATGTGTGGGGATTGAGTGACAAGGCTTATCCATATTTGGGATATATCCAGATCTGGTTGTCATTCTCTACTTCTTTGGCTAGAGTGGACGAACAGGTGGAGGCCTTAACTTTAGTCTGCCAATCCACTGGACTGTATGATGGGGTACCCATGTTGATTGGGACAAATGCTCATATGTTTGGACGACTAGCCCAGTTGTGTTCAGAAAAGCAAGCATTCAGAACCGGGCGAGCTCTAAGAATACCCACTGTGATCCAAAAGGCCGTTGAAACTCAGAAGAAGGTTAGCCAGGAGGAACCTGAAGGCCCATTGGGTGTAGTATGGAGAAAGGATCCGGCACCGGTGAAACTTGCCCCGAATGCTCAATGTATTCTGCACGGGGAAGTCCGACTGAAAACGGATGTTAAGAATAAGTTGTTGATGTTGGATGCACCTGGGGAAGGAAGATTGCCTGAGAGACTGTTGGTCAAACCCAGCATCTTGCCGGCTAGAGCTCATGCTTACGTTAAGAGGGTGATGGTTCAAGTGCATAATGTGTCCGACAAAGAGATTCGAATAAGAAGAGGGTGCACTTTGGCAAGTGTACATTGTGCAGATACTGCAGTGTTGACAAATAGCAAGGGCTCCAGGAAAGAAGACAGAGTTACTCCCGACTTGTTTGATTTCGGTGACTCCCTGTTGCCTGCAGAATGGAAAGTGAGGATCAGTGAGAAGCTTGCCAAAAGAGATCAGCTTTTTTCCCTGAAAGAATGGGATGTGGGATGTGTGTAAGGGGCTGAGAACCACATCCGGCTGCATGATGAAAGGCCTTTCCGAGAGAGATCCCGGCGCCTGGCCCTGGCTGACATAGACGATGTGAGGCAGCATTTGCAAGAGATGCTTGCTGCTGGTGTGATACACAAGTCCAGGAGCCCCTATGCCTCCCTCATTGTAGTAGTGAGAAAAAAGAATGGGGCAGTTCAGATGTGTGTAGACTACCGCACCTTGAATCGGCGGACCATCCCAGACCAGTATACCATGCCCCGCATACAGGACGCCTTGGATTGTTTAAATGGCAGTAAGTGGTTCTCTGTATTGGACCTTCGCGGCGGGTACTACCAGATCCCAATGGCCCCCGAGGACCGAGAGAAGACCGCAATTATTTGCCCCCTAGGTTTATATGAGTTTATTTGGATTCCTCAAGGGATTTCAGGTGCCCCAGCCACCTTTCAGCGCCTGATGGAACATGCTGTAGGAGACATGAATTTGCTCGAGTGTTTGGTTTACTTAGATGATGTCATAGTGTTTGGCCGCTCGTTGGAAGAACATGAGCAACGCTTGTTCAAGGTCCTGGATCGGCTGGAGGATTTCAGCCTCAAGCTGTCTATAGACAAGTGTCAATTCTTCCAGACTTCTGTGAAATATGTGGGCCACATAGTATCCACTGAAGGCATAGAGACTGACCCCAGCAGAGTGGAGGCTTTGACCACTTGGCCTCAGCCCAGAAATTTGAAAGAGCTGCAACGTTTCCTGGGGTTTTGTGGATATTATAGGCGGTTTGTCAAAGATTATTCTCGAGTGATTCGCCCCCTCCTCATCCTCACTCAGGGGTACCTTCCCACGCACAAAAAGTATAAAAAAGTTGTGCGCTCTGAGATGGAGAAGAAGTATTTTCGGCCGAATGATGTGTTTGAGGACCGCTGGACTGCTAAGTGTGAAGAAGCTTTATATGACATCATATACCAACTCACCCATGCCCCAGTGCTGGCGTATGCTGACCCGGCCAAGCCATATGTTCTCCATACTGATGTCAGTCTACAAGGATTGGGGACTGTGTTATATCAGGAGCACTCGAATGGTCTGAGACCTGTAGCTTTTGCCAGCAGAAGTCTGACTCCTTCAGAAAAAAATTATCCAGTGCGCAAACTAGAGTTCCTGGCTCTGAAGTGGGCCATTGTTGATCAGTTTCATGACTATTTGTACGGTGCCAAGATATTGGTAAAGACTGATAACAATCCTCTGACCTATGTACAGACCTCAGCCAAGTTGGATGCCACTGGCCATAGGTGGCTCTCTGCATTGGCCACCTACAACTCTGCTGTTGAGTGCAGAGCAGGGCTAAACCATATACATGCGGATGCTCTCTCTCGGAGACCTATGCCACAAACTGACTGGGTCAGGTTGTCAAAACCTGACATAAGAGCCCTTTGCCAGAAATTTGACCAGGAGAAACAGGTGTCTTCTGATGCTGTGGACTGTATGGTGGATTTTTTGGGGCCATCCGAAAACTGCATACCTGCTGCCTGCTGTCATTTTTCTGCCTTAGACACTAGTTCACTGCCCCAATTCAACAATGATAGTCTCCAACAGGCTCAATCCTGTGACTCTATGATAAAAATGGCTGTGGAGGCCTTGCAGGCCGGGAGGGACGTGCCCAAGTTGCGTTCCACTGACCTGAGAACTGCCTTGTTATACAAAGAAGGGCCCAAATTACAGCTGATTAACCAACTACTATACAGAGAGACTGTGACTAAGGAGGGCCGGGTAGACAAACAACAACTGGTGCTGCCCTCATCTTTTAGAGAACTGGTCCCGAGGTCCCTGCATAATCACATGGGGCATCTTGGCATAGACCGAACTCTCGACCTGGTACGGACTTGATTCTACTGCCCAAAAATGAGTACGGATGTAGAGCAGTATGTCAAGACCTGTGGCCGCTGTTTGCAAATAAAAGCCCTACCTCAGAGAGCTGCCCCCATGGTCAATATCACCACTAGTGCCCCTATGGAACTGGTCTGCATTGATTTCCTGAGTTTAGAACCAGATCTAAAAAATATCAGTAGCATATTGGTAGTCACTGATCATTTTACCTGGTATGCCCAGGCCTTTCCTATTAAAGATCAGAAAGCCACCACGGTGGCTAAAGTACTCGTGGAGAACTTCTTTGTCCACTATGGGGCCCCACAGAGGATCCACTCCGACCAGGGGAGGGACTTTGAGAGCCGGCTGATCAAAGAGATGTTATCTTTGTGGGGAGTACGAAAATCAAGAACCACTACATACCATCCCCAGGGAGATCCCCAGCCTGAAAGATTTAACTACATCTTGCTTGATATGTTGGGCACACTGCAACCCAAGGACAAGCCTAGATGAAGCCAGCAGATTAGCACCCTGGTTCACGCTCACAACTGCACCAAAAGTGATGCCACTGGATTTTCCCCGTACAGGTTGATGTTTGGGAGAGAGGCTAGATTGCCAGTGGATGTGTGTTTCGGGGTTTTCCCTGATGGAGTGCAAGCAGAAAATCATCTGCAGTATGTACAGAAGTTGAAGGCCCAGTTGCACCATGCCTACCAACTGGCCCAGACCATGGCTGCTAAACGAAACCTGGCCAACAAAGAGAGGTATGATAAGAAAGTGAAAACAATGGAACTGAGAGAAGGGGATAGAGTGCAATTGAGGAATTTGGGACTGCATGGCACACATAAAATTGCTGACAGATGGCATCACCTCCCTCATATTGTTGTGGGAAAACTGGCAGACTTACCTGTCTATAAAAGTGTGGCCTGAAAACAATTCAAAAGATGTGAAAACCATACACAGAAATCATCTGCTGCCAATTGGGCAAATCCTGATTGAAGCTGATTGAAGCTGAACCTCCCAATGCCCCTCCCTCCAGGCCTATGACTTACCTGTCTATAAAGTGCGGCCTGAAAACAATTCAAAAGATGTGAAAACCATACACAGAAATCATCTGCTGCCAATTGGGCAAATCCTGATTGAAGCTGATTGAAGCTGAACCTCCCAATGCCCCTCCCTCCAGGCCTATGACTAGATCTGCTGCCAGAAAAAAAACAGACCACGTGATTCTTCAGAAAGCCAAATAAGAGGACTTTGTCCAAACCCTTCCGATGAAGATGATCGCCACTCTGTGTCTGAAGACAGTGAAGATAATATTGATAATATTGAATACTACCCCTCTTATGAACTGAGCCAGCTGTTTCGGGGCAATCCCCTCGTTAACTCTGGAGATGAGGTTGGGCTTTCTGGACTGTCTGAGCCCCCAGCATTGTCTCCGGAACCCATGCTTCCAGAGGATGAATTGGGTAGCAACAAAGCCCAAGGGGTGGGGTCCTTGAGCATGGCTGAACTGTCTGGCCTGGCTGAACTATCTGACTTTTCAGAAGAAGAAAGTGATGTGGGGGAACAAGCCAGTGATATACCAGAACCCGAAGAATATCTTGAATGCCCCGATGGTTCTTCACTAGTGCCTGGACAGACCCCAGCTGAGCCAAGTAGTGTGGGTCCAGACATAGAGGGTCATGCCCCCGAGAGTACTATGAGCCCTGGGTCCCTTTCCCCTGTGGAGGTTCCCCCTACCAATCTTAACGAGGCTGAAATGGAAAAGGGGCTTATAGCAGGGTTTTCTGAGACCCCTAGATGCTCCAGCCAACAAGTACAGCCAGTAGTAAAATTGATCTATGAGTCTCTGGGTCAGCCTGTGGACCTGCCCTTGAATGTGGTCCATAAAGGGGTGTATGTGTCCCCAAGCTCTTAGCCTAAGTTAGCCTTGGGAAATGACTCCAGACTGTTAGTGTTGCCCTCTGAGTGAGGTACCTCTGCCCCCGTTAGTCTGCCAGTGGCTGGTAGGGAAGGATCCCCTCTTTCCAGGTGTCATGGGCAGGAAGTAATGACCTGAGGTAACAAGAAAAAGGTTATCTATGTGTAATGTTGCATAAATAGTAGTAAATTGAGGATACAGTAACCATGTATGTAATATAAAGTGTGATATAGGGTTACTTAAACTGTTTGCCTTAAAGTGATTTAAGGGTAACTACTTGACGCGGAAGCCAAGTTCTTTCCAGGCCAGGAAAGGTGTAACCCCCCTATAAATGGGGGTTCTTAAAAGCCTCCTAGGAGCTGCCTAAGTGTTTCCCCTGGTGGTCGGCGTTCGGCGCTTAAGCCGTTTTACATGGCAATGCTGTGAGTGCTTTTAGAGCCTCTGTGTACTGTCCCTTTAAGGGCTGCCTGCTCGCAGGCCTAATTAGTTTAGATGGTGGGACCATGTGTGTTTATGCTCGAGTCCCGCCCGGGCTGCTGTCTAAGTGCTCTGTGGCTGCCGGTGCTAGGTGTGCAGAGAGAGCCAAGTTGAGAGCTGTAGCCATTTGTGGGGAGGAATGCAGAGGGACAATGAAAATGTAGTTTGTCTAACCTGCCTTTTGTTGCAGCACAAACTCTGTCTGTTGCTTCACCATTTTGGTCCAGAACTGCCAACTTGGACCAATTGGATTGCCAGGACTATCATCGAGAGCCAATTGTGAGGGGACTAATCGGAAGGAGCCTCTGGGAAATGTAGTTGGGATCCTTGGCGCCTTTTTGCACCACTGAGGGCAAGATTAAGTGACTGGCATCTGTAGCCAGCCAATGGGATCGGGTGGCGCCCAAACTGAGAGTTCTGCTCCAACTGCCAAGGGGCAGAGGCATTGTGACTGTGAAGGAGAGGGGAGCTCTGAGCTCCTGCGGCATTAAGTGTTCGCGCGGGAAGCGCAGGAAAGGCCTGAGGGGCCATTTTAATCACCGGCGTTCAACGGGCTAAATCCACAGGCTAGCGGTCAGAGGAGGCTGTGTACAAGCTACCTACCAGGCTCCACCTGAAGAGGACTGGAGAATCTGCTAAATCGCGCTCGGTCTGTCAGGACAGTGAAGCTGCAGTGAGACGCCCGTATAGCTGTGAGTTCGGTCGGGTCCTGGAAGCAGCTGCCTGGTATGGTACCCCTCTGTTATTTTCCATATAAATGTGTGGAGAAGTGTTTGGAGCTCAGGCCTGATCCTGCAAGTGGTGTGAGAGCGCTCTCTCTCTTCTGGAGTTTTGAGTACAGAATCAGGGTAGCTCCCTGTCTATTGTGCCTAGTGAGGACACGATCTTCAGGTTGCTTTGCTGGCTATACATACTGAGCCTGCTGGCTCGAGTTGATCTTCTTAGGAATCAAGTGCTTGTTGTGTGTCAGGGCCCCAACCAGCTGCATCGAGGGACTAGCCATTAGGGCTTGGGTACCCAGGGACAGTGATACATAGGTTAGGCCTGTGCACAGAGCCATAGGTAGATTTTTTACATATAATAGTGGTAAGCTAATCAACCTGATTTCCCCAGTCCTTGTTATCTCCCCCTGAATAAAACAGATCGCTTGTTTTGCAAAAGTACACTGGCTAGTTTGTGCATTACTGGTGAACTGCTGCACAGTGAATGTGATATAACTGTACCTTGCTTTCCAGAGGGGTCCCCGGAGTGAGCTGAGTGGTTCGAGCCGGGGGGTAAGTGTATGTGGTAAGGACACTGAAATTGAACTGCTTGGGCCACTAGTGGGAGAAAAGGGGGGGTTGCAGTGACCCAGAGGACTGTGACCAAGTCGATTTTGACTGTCTTAACCCCGACCTCTGGGTGGAGGCACCCGCCAACAGATCTGGGCCCCTCAACCTGTCACTGTTAGGGCAGGCAGGGATAGTAGTCCTTGGGATAGCGCCCTCTGGGGGTTACACATATAGTCCCTATCTTCTGCAAGCTGCTGCGACCACTTGTAAGCACTTGGTAAAGACTCACTGAGCAGAGGACAAGCCAAAGAGCAGCACCTTGAACTGATAATGCTTGCCCTGAAAGGCAAAAGGGAGAAACTTTCTGTGAGGAGGAAAGACCGAGATGTGTAAGATGGCATCCTGCATGTCCAGTGAGCAGAGACAGTCCCCTGAATAGAGGAGGGGCATCAGTCCGGCAAAGTTACCATCTGGAACTTTTTTGTAATGAACATACATACTAAGATCCTTTAGGTCTAGAATGGGCCTCAGATTCCCAGTCTTGTTGGGGACCAGGTGAAACCTGGAATGAAACCCCTTGTTACTGGTTCAAGGTTTGAGGTTCAAGGTTACGTTTAACAGATGTATAAAATCACATAGAATTTGTTACATCTCAAAATTTTTAAATCATTAAATCAAGTACAATAATACAAAATATCAGTTTTACAATAATCCATTCATAAATAAAGTGCCATAGTCATATAAGATATTTAGCAGGCCCCCTACTTATCCATAATAGGCATTCACAAATTTTGCAACCCCATAAATAACATTTGTTTTATTAAAATTTAAGAGATATTTCATACAGTCTTCCTCATTCCACAACTTATACTTTTTGAAGAAGCGGCATAATTCATCTCTTCCTCTCTAACGTTAGAGTGTCACAGCCCAGAAGGACATCAGTCATATTTGTAGAGTTTACATTTTTACAACTGCATACGGGTTTATTTCCCTTCCCCAACTTCTTTCTCTGCATGGTAACAATTCCCAAACTTTCTAGCCGCATCCTACACAAATTATTACTGTGCCATTTATTTTCACAATGTAATAAATAATACTCTGTGCCCCAATTTTGCTTTATGCTAGAATAAAGGCCACATATGTCTAGATTACGTATTTTTTCAAAATCATTCTGCATTTCAGTGTCATATGCCCTCTGTATAATTTCTTCTACAAATTGGTTCATGTTTATATTAGCTTTAATAGACCAAAGATCTTCCATACCAACTTTCTTTACAATTCTTTACAAGCCCCACTGGGCAAGTGGATCCTCCAGTGTGATAGATGTTGGTTACACCCCACTCTGAATCTGGACTATGGGACTCTTTTCTATCTTCTTTTTTCACTACCCTTTGTGTCAAACCTTCTGTTGCAACAGTACCTCTGAATTCTGATATTTCCTTTTCTACAATTCTAGGTAGGCCACCTAGGATATGTACTTTACTATCTCTTATAAGCTCCAACTAATACCTGATACTACATGTATTCCTCTTATTTTCCATCCTGTTAGCCCTTAAGAATTTACATAGAAAGATAGTACTTGGGAAGGTGTACCTAGTAGTGGTGACTAGGTATAAATATTGTATGCCTTCGGGCATAGAAAGAAATGAACAAAGTCTCTTAAAGCTAAATGGGTCTAAGGGAAAGAATGCATAAATACCCAGGTAAAAGAATAAAAAGGATCCTTAGACACATATGTTTGTTTATAACATGTTGTACAGGGGTACATTAGAAACCCCCCCCGCTTTGAAAACAGTACTGTTTAAAATGTTTAAATAAAAGTATGAAATGTCCCCCATATTAATAAAACAGTATTATTTAAAATGTTGGCACTCTAGTTTGCTAGTAGTAGCTAATTCAGGACAGTTAGCTAGTTAGAGGAACCTGCCCCTATACTGCAATATTGTATGGTCTCGGGTCACAGCGATTTCTACGCTAGCAGCCACCCTGAGACACAAAGAGAAAAGGAGTGGTTGTAAAAGTGCTCAGTTCACACTGCTAAAGTGAACCAAGCAGAATCCTTGAGAAGGGCACCTTTTTCTGTGCCTAAATAAAGAATGCTTTCCCCCTCAAGTTCGAGCGAGCACTCAGCTAGATGAGGCGGGGTGGCATTTGACAATTTCAGCCACCCCTGGGAAAAAGGAAAGTGAAAAAGTGAAAGTTGTTTAGCAATTGCCTAGTTCGCCCTACAGACGAACCAGGCACCAAATGAACAAGGCATGCTGCCTTGCAGGATAGACAACTGCTTTTGGGAATCAGAGAAGGAGTCCAGAGATGTTTATAAACCAAGGACTCCATGGGAAACAACTCAGAAAAGGAGTTGGCGGCTGTACAGTAATTTTGTAATATCGGCTGCCTCTCCAAAGGCTATTCTCACTTTATGAGGATTCCCTGCTAAGCAACCCCAACCCAAAGGACCACAGGAACTTCCTAAATACATTCTGTACCCTCAGAGAAAGGGTTATGCTGTGCTAGTATAATTATTTAAGGAAGGTAATAACATAAGAGGGCTACATTTTTAAAACTAAGAAGCTGCACGACTATATGCCCTTACAAATGTGATATTCACTCTTTACAAAAGGTGTCAGGGTATTAAAATAATTGTTTCTGTGTTATAGGAAGTATTTTAAAGATGTTTCAGTAAACAATTACAAAAGGCTTCAGTTTAAAATAAAACAAAGGGTTGCATGACTGCAAATGCTCCCAAGCTATTATTCACCCTAAAGTAACAGTATATAAGGGTTGCCAGAGTATCTGTATACACATATAAAGTGCTGAGAGGGTGCAGGCCCATATTCACAAATTAGCCAGGTAAACCTAAAACATAGAACCTTCTCCTTACCTGACTGCTGATTTCTAAACAGGTTTTCTTAAGGGAACAGTGCCCTCTGAAGCCTCTGTTTTATAGTGCACCCTCTGTCACTCATGGTGTAACTAAGGAAACACCAGGTGTGTTACTAGATAGTTAGCCTAGTAATTAATGCAAAATGGGAATAACATATAGAATAGTGGATGGGTGAACATCCACAACAAGGCTGTGTTTCCATCGAGGGAGTTGATGACATCACAGAGACCTCGAGAGCGAAGCGCGAGAGGTCTCGTTGATGTCATCAACTGCCTGAGATGGGACGCAGATCTGTTGTGGATGTTCACCCATCCACTGTTTTTATAGTGTATGGGTTTTTTATATGGGTTTTTGTTTTACATTTTTTTTTCACATTTGCCATAGGCTGCTCCCGCTTCCCTCTGGTGCTTCTGCTTGCGCCGCTCCCGCTTATGCTCCATCCTACTCCTCAGCACATCATTTTTTAAATCGGGAGAAAAAGAAAGCAATTGTTTTGAAAGGGCCATATATGGCTCTCCGTATCCCGATTCCCAACTTCTAAGTTGGTGGCTCCGCTGCTCCGGTAGCGCTAATCTAAGCTGCCATGTTATTTGTTTTTCTAGAGAGGCGTTGTCTCAGGCCAATCAGGCAGCAGGTCAAGGGTAAAAGTTGTTGTACTATCGATGTGACGTCAGAACGATAGTACAACAACTTTTTTTACGTTTGAACTGTACTACAACAAGATTTCAGTAGTTGCTGAAATCCATTGACAATAGGCAGCACCCATATACTATAACCCATTATTTACTGTTTAGTGGTTATTAATTACTAAAGTGGCAAGCTAATCTACCTGAGCACCTCTGGTGGGTCACCAATGTTAAATAGACTAACCAAGAACTTTTATATTCGCCCAGCACACTCTATGGGGGTTGTTTGTGATCAGTACAGGGTCATCGTACCTCAGTTCTCTTGGAGTACCTTCAGCCGACCGGAGTTCATGGATGTCATGAGGATCATCCAGTGTGTGTGCCTTACGTGCTGTAGTTTGGATCCTGGACCGACCTCCCTAATTCTGGGTTGTATTGATATCATCAATCCAATCCTTTCATGAATAGTCTGGTGCTCCTTGGAATCTGGAGTGTTTCCCTGTTATCCGAAAGAGGCGGTAGTGACATCACTCTTGAAGAAAGACACCTTGGACCCAGACTGTTACGCAAACTACAGACCTATCTCTAACCTTCCCTTTGTAGGGAAGATGATTGAGAAAGTAGTGGCAGCACAAGTGGAGGACCATTTGACCATCCATGACATCTATGAACCACTCCAGTCTGGTTTTCATAAAAGACATAATACCGAGACAGCACTGGTTCGGGTGCTCAATGTTCTCCTGATGGCGAGAGATCGGAAGAACCGTTTCATCTTGGTTCTTCTGGATCTGTCCTCAGCTTTTGACACCATGGACCACATGGTGTTGATAGGATGCCTGAGACATATCTTTGGAATGTCGGGGACAGTCCTCAGTTGTTTTGCATCTTTCCTCACTGGTTGTGTCTGGGGTATTTTCCTCAGGCCCAACTGCTTTGTCTTGTGTGGTGCCTCAGGCTTCAGTGCTGTCACCCATGTTGCTCACGGTGTATATGCTGCCCCTCAGAGACATTGTAAGAAGGTATGGGCCGAGATTTCACTGTTATGCAGATGATACCCAGCTCTACCTTTCTTTTGCATCCAACCAGGATGGAGCCCTCTTGGTCTTTAACAACTGTCTGCAAGAAATCCAGGAGTGAATGGATTCCAGCTGGCTGAAGTTGAACTCAGATAAGACTGAGGTACTGGTTGTGGACCCAAGTCATTGGATAGGGGGTTCGGGTGTTGGTGTACTTGCTGGAATTTTTCTGGGGGGTGTCTCAATCCCGACCTCTGATCGGGTGCGTAACCTGGGGGTAGTTTTTGATAATGGACTGACCCTGCATTCGCAGGTGTCATCTGTCATCAAGAATTCCTTTTTTCATTTTAGGAATATCGTCAGGATTTGTCATCCGGTCTCATCCGACGACCTTCCAACTCTGGTTTACGCCTTTGTGTTCTCACGTCTGGATTACTGCAACTCCCTTTATCTAGGGCTTTCTGGGGTTGAAATCCGTCGCTTGCAACTGGTGCAGAACGCAGCAACACAGCTTTTGACTGGATCCTCTCGATCCTGTCATATTACCCCGGTGCTGCGCGGACTGCACTGGCTGCCGGTTCAGTGGCATATAAAGCCCTACGTAGACAGGCCCCGGACTTTCTGAAAGAGCTTCTGGTTTCTTACTGCCCCAGTCAGTTGCTCCACTCGGCCGACGAGGGGTTGTTAGAGATTCCAAGGGTGAATTTGAAGTCATCTGGTTGTAGAACTTTTGCTTATGCAGCCCCCACCTCTGGAATTCTCTACCTCCCCAGTTACGAGAGTGTGCCATTGTGGAGGAATTTAAATAGGGTTTAAAGACTTACCTGTATAGTAAAGCTTTTTTAAACTAACTGAGTTGATTAATGATTATAGAAGTATCTGTTATTTATGTATATGTTGATTATTTGATGTTGTACTTTTATTTTTACTGTGAGGCGCTTTGGCATTGGAAAGGTGCAATACAAATACATTTTGTCATTATTATTATTATATTATCATTATCTAAGGTTAAGGGCTTTAGTCAGTCGACCACACCTAGAGGGTATATAAGCTCTCAGCACGGATCTTCAGGCAGATCAGCCTTGGTTAGAGAGAAGGACAGTCTACAGTGCAGGTAGACTGGTATTACAGAAGGTAAAAATTGTAGCAATTCTACATATCCTGGACTATATAGCTGTGTGTGCAAGAAACCACTGAAGGAGAAGTGGTCATTTATATTGCAGCATTTATTTTGTCATCTTTATTATTTTTGTAAATCTTGTAAATAAATGTCATGAAGTGTGTTTTAAATCCTGTCAACTTGCCTCATCTGTGATTATTTCCCGGACCCTGTGACATCCAGCAAACCATCCATGGTTTGAGCTAAGCTCCAAGGCATAGCTGCCTGACCACTCCCCACAGAATCCAGGGGATGGCAAGTCCTGCCTGGTGAGTGGATCCTCCAGTGAACCGCCCGCGGTTCGAGCTAAGCACCAAAGTGCAGCTGCCTGACCGCTCCCCACAGAATCCAGGGGATGGCAAGCCCCACCAGGTGAGTGGATCCTCCAGTAAACCACCCGTGGTTCAAGCTAAGCACCAAGGCACAGCTGCCTGACCACTCACCACAGAATCCAGGTACAGAGCCTTCTCAGACTGAATCTTTGAATCTGGCGCCTACCTGCCCAGGCAGTTCTTGACTGGCACTTGCTGTCACTTAGAGGGGTAGCCCTTCCAGCAGCAGAGCCCGGTTGCCAGCAGGAGTGAATTTCATTTACTTATTTTATTTTGCCAACAAAACAGGACTCTGCTGAGCTGAATTAACTTGCCTGCAAAACCGAACTCTGCTCACTTCACTTGAATTTGCACCCCCCCCAACCTCCTTCCAGTATTAAATACTCCTGCTGCAGGATGTGACCCGCCTCACCCTCAGCTAGGCACATGGTATCGCTTTAAAGCAACAAGTACCACTTAATGTTAGCAACCCTAAATTGCTAGCGGTCCAAACCTATAAGCTTCTCTCTAAGGCAAATTGATCTGCAAGAGCCAGTCCCTCACTGGAACAACCTACCCCAACTCTCTTGTTCCTCACTGTACTGCACAATCAGTACATAACTCTCACTGGCTGACCCAAACTTAAAAGATCAGTCCCAATCCATAGTTCACCATAAAGTTAGTAGTCTCCCCCGAAAATGAACTCTAAAGTGAGTTAGCTCTTCACACCAGGAGGTGCACCTACTCAGATACTCTTACTCTTGCTGCTTGCCCTGAAACTAAGACAGCCAACCATAACTGCCTCCACCTACCACCAGGAGTTTCCTATCACACAATGCGTAAAACCTGCTCAGAGGGAGACCAGCTCTACAATGCCCCTATCTGCCCACTGCAAGCAACATCCCTCCTGGACCTCTCTGTCACCTGGATCTTTGCCCCAGCCATATGTCTTTTTTCCTGGACTTAACATTGCGCTTGGCTCACCACACACTAAATGTGACTACCAAGATTCCTGGAGGTCGAATGTAAAGACTACCTTCCCAAAAATGTGTAGGAAACTCACCCTAATCCTGCTGTTGATCTCTGGTAGCATTCACCCTAACCCTGGCCCCATTCTAACCCAAACTTAGACCCTGAGTACTACAGGGCAATTAAGGATTGTGACCTTGAACATTGACAGCCTCCTAGCCAAGCTAATACAGTTTGAGGCTTGGGTGGCACATACTCTGTCTGATGTCATTGCTCTGACAGAGACCTGGCTGTCCCCATGAACAACTGACTCTGTAGTCTCCATCGCCGGATACAACCTTCATAGACTGGACCGCTCCAGAAAAAGAGGTGATGGCTGCATAACAGACACCCGGAGCCACCTGCCGTGCCACAGAATTCAACTGTCAACAATGACTGCAAATGCCTAGCAATAAAAATCCTACTAGGCAAGGGGCAAAAAGGCCTGATTGTTATGGCAGTCTACATCCCACCAGGGTGGCAGCAAACTTGGCTAGAAGCCTTTACTAATCTTTACACCCAGGCTAGCCAACACAAGGAGACTATTGTACAAGGGGATTTTAACTCCAACTGGCTTGCCAGCTCCAGTGCCGCACACAGAGATCTTGTATCTGGACTCTACCTAACGCAGGTTGTCAAGAGTTGCACCAGAACAAACTACCACACTGGTACAAGCACTCTGATTGACTGGGCACTAACAAGTCACCCAGAAATGCTTACTGATGTTACGGTACTTCCAGATACTCTGAGTGACCACTCACCTATCCAGTGTGAGTGGTCAACAAAACAGGCCAACCCCTCACCCAAATTGGTGAGGAACAGAGTTATAAAAAATAGCACTATGACCGACTTCAGGAATCGCCTTTCAGGCATCGATTGGAGCTTCCTTGACTTATGCCCTTCTGTTGGCACTGCCTTCCAACTCTTCTTCACTCATTTCAACATGGCTACAGACTAGTTTGATCCGTACCATAAGAAGATGATAAAAGGTCATAGTATGGACTGGGTCAACTCTGAGCTTCTTGGTATGATGAGGCAATGGGATCTTTTTTGGCACTGGGCCAGGGCAACAGGGATAACTATGGATATCCAAAACTACAAATCGGACAGGAAAAGGTGCACCTAGGAAATACGACAGGCCAAGGCATCATTCTACAAGAACCGGCAATCTCACTGCTGGAGTGACGGGAAGAAGTTCTGGGACTCAATTAAAAACCTCCTTGGGTCTGATGACAGGACTCCCCTCCCCCCCAACCATGATCTGCCACAATGATGAAATCATACTTGATGCTGGCATGGCCAATATCTTTAATAAGGGTTTCTCTGACTACATCGCAGTCCTGCCTCCCAGGTCTGCCACACACCCTGATGGAATACTAGCCTCCATCCAATTGCCCTGCTCTTCCACTGACAAACCCAGCCCAAGCTTTTACTTCAAACAGGTGATCGTAAAGGAAACAAGAAAATACCTTGCAAGTGTCCTGAGAAAAAGAAGGATGGGGGGTGATGGACTCGATATGAAATTGATTTCCATTACCTTACAAGAGGTCATCTTTCCCATCACCAAGTTGTTTAACCTGTCTCTCCACCTGTCCACTTTCCCCTCTACACCTGGAAATCCACTCTGGTCACTCCTGTGCACAAAGGAGGTGACCGAGCACTAGTATCCAACTACCCACCTATCTCAATTCTATTTCCGCTCTTCAAATCACTGGAGAGAATCATAGCTGACCAACTCACTGACCACCTGCATAAATATAAACTCCTCTGCCCCAACAGCATGGCTTCTGCAAGATGCATAGCACTAATACTGTCCTAATTGCCTTCACAGACTACGTGCACGAGGCACTTGACCAGGGTCAACTGGTCAGAGCAATCTTCATAGACCTAACCAAGGCTTTTGACCTTGTGAGTCATCAGCTGTTGCTACATAAAGTGAGCTACCTTGGATTATCCCCCGACATGGTCATTTGGTTCTCCAGCTACCTGTCTGGGCGCTCTCGGCAGGAGAAAATCAATGAAGCCATCTCCAAGACCAGCAAAATCACAGTGGGGGTCCCGAAGGGGTCCATCCTGGGCCCATTCCTGTTCAGCCTCTTTGTGAACAACCTTCTAGAAGAGTGCCCCTCCTCCGAGGTACTGCTCTATGCAGATGACACTCTGGTGTTCTCTCGAGGCTCTTGCCAAGATGCACTCACTAAGGACATGCAGTACAACTTTGACCTCCTACAGGGTTGGTTCAAAGATAGCCTGCTAGTGCTCAACAGCAAAAAATAAGTCAATACTCTTTGCCGGAAGTCAAAAGAGGAGGTATACCACTTCCTTCTCAATTTTGTGCAACTCCCACTCCACCTATGAGCAGGTGCCCTCATTTCAGTACCTAAGGATTACTATCGATGAGTCCCTCTCCTTTAATGAACATATACAAAATATTACCACTGCTGCCAGTAGGAAGTTAGGGGCCCTATATAGGCTTCAGTTCTGCCTCACACCTGAGGCTAGGGTCCAGGCAGTAAGAGGGACAGTTCTGCCCATCCTGGACTATGGTAATGTGGTATATGGCGCAGCCTCTGAAACCAGCCTGCCCAATGTCCATACTACCCTCAACAAAGCATGCTGCTTTGTTTTAGGTGCAGCTCGCCTTACTGATGGCTTCCTCTCATGTACCAAATCAAGCTCCACTATTGCCTTCTAGGGCAGAAGGCCCTTCTAGGTCTTGCACCTCCCTCCCTACAAGCCTTATTCCATCTGGTCCTGGCTGAGCACTCCATGTGAAGTGTTACAAGACACACCCTAGCAGTGCCTTTCAGAAGAACTGCCTTGAGGAGGTGAGCCTTTGCAGTAAGGGCCCCACCTGGCTAAATGAGCTCCCCCAGGCCACTACTAGCCTTACTCACCTTGGTCAATTCAAATCTGAAATTCAGAAGACCATCTCCCCTCCAATACAATGTTGCTGTAAAGAACACCCCAGCCATTTCTAGCCCTCCCGGTGCCCCCTGACACAATATGGCTCGGCTATGGCGACCAGTGGCTCCTAAGAATCTTCGGCTAATCTCCACCTACCCACCCCTTGGTCCCCATTCCTCCACTCCCTCACCCAACTTAGCTCTCCTGACCCTCCATATCCCCACCTCCACACCCTCTTAGCCCCCCTGACCCTTAAGCAAGTGGTTTGTTGGTCTTGGGGTATGATTCTTGCTTTGAGTGCGAGAGGTCCTGGGTTCAAATCCCAGACGAGTCCTTAAAATAAATGAAGTCTAGCTAGGAAAGCAGTATTTTAAGGGGGCACAATTTAAAGTTAGAGGGTGGACGGCTCAGGGGTAATGTGAGGAAATTCTTTTCCACGGAGAGAGTGGTGGACGCATGGAACCGCCTTCCTGGAGAGGTTGTGGGGTCTAAAACAGTGGAGGAATTCAAACATGCATGGGACAGACATAAGGCAATTATAGTGGGGGGTTGCAGGAAGTAGGCTGTTGGTTAACTAGAATCTGCAGCTTATCCAATAGGTAGGGAAATGGGCAGACTGGGTGGGCCAAGTGGTCCTTATCTGCTGTCAAAGTCTATGCTTCTATGTTTCTATGTTAAGTTATCACCCACCATTGTGCTCTCCCCCCCTCACCCGTCTAGCGTGTAGCCTACTCTCCCTTAATGGCTGTACTTGTTGGTGGTCATGTTAATTGTTCCCTCCGGGAACCTATCTAAGCTTCATAGAAACATAGAAACATAGAATTTGATGGCAGATAAGGACCGCTTGGCCCGCCTAGTCTGCCCATTTTCCTACCTAACGGATAAGCTGTAGATCCTAGTTAACCAACAGCCTACTTCCTCCAACCCCCCACTAGAATTGCCTTATGTCTGTCCCATGTATTCTTGAATTCCCCCACTGTTATTGACTTTATGATCTCCTCAGAAAGGCTATTCCATGTATCCACAACCCTCTCTATGAAGAAATACTTCCTTACATTACCTCTGAGCTGTCCTCCCTCTATCTTTAAATTGTGCCCCCTTATGTTTGCACATCTCTTTTTCTGAAAGATACTACCCTCTTGGACTTTGTTGATTCCCTTGAGGTATTTGAAAGTTTCTATCATGTCCCCCCTCTCTCTCCTTTCCTCAAGGCTATACATCTTTAGTTCCCTTAGTCTTCCTTCATATGTCTTCTGATGCAGACTCTGCATCATTTTGGTTGCCCTCCTCTGGACAGCCTCCGCCCTGTCTATGTCTTTGTGGAGATGGGGTCTGCAGAACTGTACACAGTACTCCAGATGTGGTCTTACCAACTGTCTGTACAGACGGCCAACAACTTCCTGTTTTCTACTGGTGATGCCTCTCCCTGTGCATCCCAGTATCCCCCAGCCCTCCTTACTGCCTTCTTACATTGCTGGCCCACCTTTAGGTAATCTGATATGACTTTCACCAGGTCCCTTTCCATTTTTGTTGTTGACAGTATCTCACCCCCATTGTGTACTCTTCCTCTGTGTTTTTGTTTCCCAGGTGCATTATTTTGCATTGAATCTAAGCTGCCATACATTTGACCATTCCTCCAACCTTGCCAAGTCCCTTTTCATCCTTTCCACCCCACCTTGTGTATCAACCCTGTTACAGCTGCATTCTGGGAATTCTTATAAAACTGCACATAGTGGGAACCTGCACTTTATTTACCTAATCTGTTATGGGACTATTTTCCTCTGTATTATGTAAATAAGTAATGGCTTTTGCAATGTATTCTCTCTCTCCCAATCCTTCTATGTGTAATGCTGTTTAGCCTTTTTAATGATGTATAACTGACAATGCCTTCTAGCTGTTTCTGTTTTTCTCCACTGTCCACGTACTTGATGTTCCTCCACCCTCTGTTCGATGAGGATCCTTTGTAAATGAGCTTTTAGCTCAAAGGTTATAATTCTGATTTTACAATAAACAGAATAAATAAATAAAGAAGTTGTAAACCAGTTTACTGGACTCGCTCTAGATTGTCCAGGTGATCTAACCAGCACAATTTTGGAAGCCAGTCATTTGGCACTTCCTTTAGTTTTTTTCCAAAATTTAACTGTTCTTACTTTAATTCTTTGTGACAAAGGTCTCAGGCCAGCTTCTAATCTCATAAAGGCAGTTGAACATTTCCTAGGTATGTTAAGTCTATTTCTTATGAAATAATTTTGTACAGTTTCCAGTTTTGTTTCGTTCACATATATACCCCAGACTTCACTCCCATATAAGGTCTGACTAACCGTTTTCGCTTCAAAAGTTGCTTTAAGGGCAGTGAAGGAATTGTTAGCAAACTTATTTGCAAATGCACCAATAGCTCTCACTGAACTATACACTTTATTTTTTACATCAGAGATATGGGAATTCCAGGACATACTGTTATCAAAAATAATCCCGAGGTATCTGTACTTCTTGACCTCATCAAATTTTAAACCATTGTTACTGCGGTGCCTGGGCTCGATGGCCTGCTTGCGCTGAAGAGACTGTACCTCCTCCCGGAGAACAGATAGGTGAGCTGGGGGATGACAGGAGGGTGGGGGAGGGGTTTCTGGAGGTCGCTTGATGATCTCCAGGGTGTGACCCTGTTCTATGATCTGCAGAATCCATATGTAACCCCCCTGCAAATGGGGGTTCCCAAAAGACTTCCAGGAGCTTGCTTGAATGCTCCAAGCCTGAATGGTGTTTGGCGTTTAAGCCATTTATCAGTGAGTGTTTTTAGAACCTCTGGTACTGTCTCTTTAAGAGCTGTCTGCTTGCAGACATAATTAGTTTGTATGGGGGAACTGTGTGCTTCTCTGAGTACCACTCGAGCTGCTGCCAATTCACTTCATTTTTGCAGTCACTGGAGTGCAAAGGGAACCTATCTGAAGGATGTAACTGTTGCCAGAAATTATTTAGAGTAATAATGAAATTACAGTTTGTCTAACCTGCTTTCTTTGCAGTCAGAACTGTGTCTGCTAGTTCCCCATTCTAGTTTTGAACTGCTGAACTGGACCAATCAGTGTGGGGTAAGCTAGCTCTAAAATGGTGCCTTGGACGAATCAGAACTTGGACTCATAATCTGAGCCAGCCACAAGAGGATTGTATGGGCAGTGACTCTGGGAGATGTAGTTTAGACTTCAGTGCCTTTTTGGACCAACAGCAGCAATCTATTGTGAGTGACAGCCAATCCAGTCAAGAACTGGGGGAACTCAAAGGAAGTGCCGGTTTTGTCGGTTGGAGTTTGAGTTGAACTTTGGCAGTGAAGAAGGAAGGAGCCCTGTGCTTTTTCAGTGTGCAGTTTTAGTCAAAAAACGTGTGTAAGGCCCAGAGTTCCGGTCTGCAGCTTGTGTAACAGCTTGTTAGGACTGAATCCGTCCTGCGAATAGAATCAAAGGATCTCTGAAGAGTAGAAACCAGGCTCACCCTGTAGAAGACTGGAGGAATTGCTGAAAATTGCACTCGGTCTGTCAGGAACTGAATCTGCTGTGTGTTCTCCGGGTATTGTGCAGTATTGCGATCGGGATACAGATGCAGCCTGCCTGGTATAGTGCTTTCTTTTATATGGATGTGTGAAGAGGTTTGTGTACCTCAAGTGAGCCCTGCTGACATTGAAGGACCCTATCTTATTTGGAGGTCGTGAGTACTAATTCAGGGTCGCTCCTGTTGAATTACACATTAAATCCAAATGGAATTACTGTACTGCTGACTGTTTAATTCTCCTTTTCTCTGTGTGAAAGGGCCCTACCAGCTGCCACGGTTTGGACTAGCCACTAGGGCTTGGGTACCCAGGGACAGTAACTGATAGGGATAGGCCTGTGCACAGAGCCATAGGTAGATTATTAGAGTGATAAGCTAATTAACCTGATTTCCCCTGTCCTTGTTATATCCCCTAAATAAATCAGAGCTGCTTGTTTCAGCAAAGTTATACTGCCTGAGGTATTTGTCTATGTTAAGTACTGTACTGTGATTGTTGCACTGTATCTCATTTCACAGGAGGTCCCAGTGCGGAACCAGACCTGGGGTAAGTGTATACTGTGAAGGTAATTCTGATATATTGTGGGCCACTAGTGGGAAGAAAGGGGGGTTGCAGTGTCCCAGAGGGCTGTGACCAAGTTAGTTTAACTATTGCAAACCCTGACCTCTGGGTGGAGGCACCCGCCATTGGATCCAGGCCCCTCAACCTGTTAGTGGCAAATCAGGCAGGGGTAGTAGCCCCTGGGATAGCGCCATCTAGGGGTTACACATACATCCAAAGTTATAGTTCTCCATTGATTCAGATGGAGGGAGAACCGACCTCTGACCACTGCCTCCTGGTTAGGGACTAGTAAGGGGGGGTCTGGCAAAGAGTTAAGCAGAGCTGGAGCCAGCCGCAGGGGCTGGTCCCTCACTTCTGGGATGATAGCGGGACTGAACAGATTTGAGGTCCCTGCCCAGGGCTTGCAGATCATTGATAATGTCCCGGACATCAGGGCCAAGCAGCTTAGTGACATTAAAAGGGGCATTAAGCACCTTTCACTGAAAATCAGCAGCAAAACTTGATGCCCTCTGCCAAGATCGCCTACGTAGGCACATGCCCATGGCCGTAGCACTAGCAATGGTGTCAGCCATGTGGTAGCGGGCACTGAGGAGGTGCTTGCCAACATTCTCAGCAGCTTGGAGGTACTAGCGCTCTCATCACCAAGGAATGTGATGAGTGGAGTGCCATAGGGATCAGTACTGGGACCGGTACTGTTTGGGATATTCATAGCAGATATCTCACACAGAATCCAGAGTGAAATCAGTCTGTTCACAGATGACACTAAAATGGGAGCTGTGGTAGATGACATAGATGGGTGAAAGGGCTGCAGGATGACCTGACAAAACTACAGGAATGGTCAGAAACATGGCAGCTGGGGTTCAACACCAAGAAGTGTAAAGTACTGCACTTTGGAACTAGGAACCAGGGGAGGAGCTATCAGCTCAGAGGGGTTCAGTTGAAAAGAACCGGGGAGGAGAAAGATCTCAGGGTGATTATAACGGGGAATATGAACAACTCAGCACAGTGCAGGAAGGCGGCAGCAAAAGCCAACAAGATGCTGTGCTGTATAGCGAGAGGTTTCTCTTCCAGGAATAGGTAGATGATCCTTCCCCTGTACAGGTCACTGGTCTGAACGCACCTGAAATACTGTGTGCAGTATTGATGCCCATTCCTGAAGAAAGACATCAGATTATTAGAAGGGTTACAGCGCAGGGCAACAAAGATAATCCAGGGTGTGGAGGGTATGTCCTATGAGGATAGACTGGGTGGGCTGAACATGTATTCACGGGAGGAGGGGAGGGATAGGAGGGATATGATTAAAACCTTTACGTACTTAATGGGGATTAACAAAACTGGCACAGAGAGGATCTTCCAGATTAGAAGTGGGAGGGACACGAGAGGGCATAAATTGAGATTGTTGAGGGGGAAGATTCAGGAGGGAAATCAGGAGACACTTTTTCACTGAACCGGCAGTGGATAATTGGAATGCCCTGCTTGAGGAGGCGGTAGCCTGTAGTACGGTGGGGGGTTTTAAGAGGGGGTGGGACAGAGTGACGGGAGGGGTAATTAAGAGGAGTGGGAGAGAGGGTGGGGCAGCTGCAAGTTGAGGGGCTAGCTGCACAATCGAGCAGACTCAATAGGCCAGGCCAGTTTCTGCTGGTGTTTCCATATGTTCGTGTGTGTGCCCTCTGGAAGGGTCTGTACTGTGGCCTTGCCCATTTTTTTTCCCAATTGTTTAACCAGGTGAGACACACTAAGCTGAAAGCTTGTTTACAGGTACAACCTGGGAGCACAGGGAAGTTAAGTGACTTGCTCAGGGTCACACAGTATGCAAGTGGGGGCTGTGGGATTCAAACGCCGATCTCCAGATTAGCAGCTCAGAGCCTTAAACAACTGCACTATACTGCCTCCAGTAGGCATTTTGGTATTTTACCATGTGAGATAGGTAGCGTACAATCCTCAAGACCAGTGTGGAGTAGGCATGCACCCTCTTGCCCCAGAGATCAATCTTTATCTGGGGGAAGGGATCTAAAGTGCTTAGGTGCCTTAGACTTGTCATGGGCTGCCTTGATAACCATTAAAGACAATGATGGTAAAAGACATTGTCGACGGTGGAGGGGTCGACAGCACAGGGCATGATGACCCTGTCAACGGGTCTTGAGGACCCAGAGTGCACAAAGCCAGGGCCCTGGAGAAATATTGGGTCACAATGGGAGGGTTGTCATTGATGGGCCAGATACCAAAAAGGTAGATGATGGTAGAAAGTGTTGACGATGGCAGAAAGGTGGAAGGCACCAGACCCAACAACTCTGTTGACAGGCTTGAAACCCTGAACAGCCTGAACCCCAGGGCCTGGAGAAACATCAGACTATGATGGGAAGGCTGTCTCCGATGAGTCAGTCATTGATGGAGAAGGTACCCTTAAAACCGACGACAGCAGAAGGCATCGTCAATGATCGAGGGGTTAATGGCACAAGACACAACGACCCAATCGATGGGCAGGAAGTCCAAAGAGCCCAAAACCTAGGGCCTGGGGAGGCATAAGGCCATGACAGGGGGCTTTTGTCAGTGAGCCAGTCACCAGTGGAGCAGGGGCCACTAACCCGAGAGTCGACGGCCAGTCACCCGATGAGGCGGGGGACCATGCTGTCAATATGGGTCTAATAAGAGCAAAGATCTGGACAGTGATGTTTGACAAGGCCTGAGCCATCAACAAGGAACCCCTTGAAAAGGAAAGAGCCACCAGGGCTGGGAACTCCGGGGGAATGATCCCGAGAGGCAGAGACTTGACGCTCGGCAAACCATGCACCAGTTCTGTCAGGATGGGTCTGGTAGGGCAAAGACCTGGACAGTGACCCTCAACAAGGCCTGAGCCACTGATGAGGAACCCCCTGAAGAAGAAAAGGAGCCATCAAGACCGGGAACACTGGGGGAGCATTTCTGAGAGGCTGAGACCGGACGCCCAGTGAAGCAGACGCCAGCGCTGCTGGTATGGGTCTAGTAGCGAAGGATCTGCCGGCGATGGGGAAGGATTTACCCAGATGATCCCAGCCCTAAAACTGGTCCATGAGTGAAGAATCTTCTTCTGTCCAAAACCACAGACACAGAGTAGGATTCCTCTATGGAGGAGATTCTCTGTCCGCTGTGGCCCCGACGAATAATGGAAGCAGAAAGAAAAAACTCCAAGTGTAGGGGAATCTGTAAAAAAAAAATAAATAAATAAAAAAGAGAGTCATTCTAAAACAAAAAAAAAAGTCAAAGGCAAAAAAGAAACAAAACTGCATCAGAGCTTCTGCAGAGACCTACGCAGACTGAGTCGATGGCAGGAAAGAACTGAGGAGGAAGCAGAGCCGCCTATATAGGGTCGGTAACGTCGATGAGTGACGTCAACGTGGGCGGCCCTCATTGTACTGCTGAAAATCTTCTGTGTGGATCCTACTTCACCGGTGGTGAAGTTCCTGAGGTGTTCCCTGATGACTGAGATACCCCCGAAGAAGATCACGTTATCCGACTGCTAGTCAACACAGCCCTGAGTCTAGTGACCTCCTTCTGACTTGCAGCCTATGCAGTCTAAAGTTTAGAGACCTTCTCCACAAACCCAGAGAAGCACTAAGTATCTGTTGCCCATTATGCACTCAGCAACAAGGAGTCAAGTGTCTGCTGTTCACAATATATTCGACACCCAGCAGCTTAGTGTCTGCCCGCTATAGACCCCTCAGACTTCAGTCAGCTTCACTGTGGAACTCTGGGACTCCCATGGAAACCCTAGTCTCCCAAGTGAAATGTAGAAACAAAGAATTTTACAGGCAGATACAGATCTGAGGTCTAGACAGCCTGTCCAGTCCCTACCTCATTCAAGATGCCTGTCTAAAACTAGTCAGACTGTAAGCTGCCTAGACAATACCCACTTCCTCAAGGGTTATCTCCTGGCTACCTCTGCCTCCTGCCTTCCTGATACCCTCCCAAGTCACATGAATCTCTCCCTCCATGCTTAAATGCATCGACTGTGTGAACATCAGAAAGGCCCAGTGGTAGGTGGTTCCATATATCCACCACCCTCTCCATAGAGAAATACTGCCTTGTGTCCCTCTTGAACTTACCTAGTCACCAGTTCCAGGTTGTGCCATCACATGATTTTGCCCTCGCTGAGCCTAAACCATCTTTAGCTATACACCTTGTTGATAACCTTCAGATATTTGAAAGTTTTGATCATGTTCCCCTTTGCTAGTCTCCAGTGAGTAAATGCCAAGGTCCTCCAGTCTCTCCTCATAGGACCTCCTCTGCTGACCACACAGCATGTAGTCACTCTCTTCTGAACTGACTCCAAAAAGTACTGACCCTTTTTCAGGTGCAGGCTCTAAAACTGATACAGTATTCCAAGTGCAGCCTATCCAGGGACCAGTACAGTGACAGCACAATGTGCTACTGCTACTACACCACAGGACTGGCCTTCAATATTATAGCCTTTTTCCTTCACTCGTGGTGAGTTACTTCAGCTGTACCCTTTTTCCAGCTGAGGCTACTGACAGGGTAGACAAGTAGCAGCCTTTACAGCTACACGCTTTCACACCTTCATCACCTGGCAAGGGGTGGGCAAATGATGGGTGGCCTATACCCTCTCTTCCTCCCTGGGCTTTTAAACCCTGTGCATCACCACCAAATAATTCCACCGCTGCAATAGACCACTAACATAAGAGGGGTCTCTGACTCTCTTGGGAACCCTTCCTCCTAGCAGTACACTAAAAGAGCTGAACCTGGGGACTCTGGAGAGTGGCACCAGACCACTGCAGTGGGGCTAGTAGGACAGCCAGTTGGCACCCACAGACACGCCTTGGTCTGAAAAGCAGCCAATCAGAAGTGGAAAGACAGGAAACCAGGAAGTGGCTCAGGGGCTTAAAAACCCCACACTCCACCACCCAAGAACCCCACCACTGCAACAGATCACCGACACAGGAGCGGGCTCTGACTCTCTTGGGAGCCTTCCTTCCTAACAGTACACTAAAACAGTGGAACTTGGGGACTCTGGAGAGCAGCACTGGAGCTCTGCAGTGGGGATAGTGGGAGATCCAATCAGCACCCACAGACATGCCCCCTGGCCTGAAAATCAGTCAATCAGGTGACACGTCCCAGTGTCCCTCAAACACTACTAGCTACATAAGGATTAGGCTTCCAAATGGCCCCCCGCACTAAGGACCCCTGAGACAAGGACAGCACAGAGGAGTCTGCCCACTGGAGTCAGCCCAGCAAGGCAGCCAGCAGTCAGACACTCTGCTACTCAGCAGGTCGGCAGGGGAAGCAGTAAAGGAGTAAGTTAGGTGACAGGACGTAGCAGGAGGAGGCAGGAGTAGGGGTAAAAAAAGGGCTTAAAGCAAGCAAACATTGGGACTAGAAGAAATATTCTATATAGGGTGAAGGTAAATTAAGGGTTTAAAGTAAGTATAAAGGTGGGAATAGGGGAAACATCTCATCTAGGTCGGGGTAAAAAAGAGGTTAGAGTAAGCAAACCAGAAACAGGCAAGGCAAACAATAGATATGCTGGGAGGGGTGCAGTGCAGTGACTGCTGGGTGGCAGTCTTCAGGGAGACTTTCTGGAGATTGCAGTGCTGCCCCATCTGCGTGCACCTTTCTGGGCTGAGGGAGGAGGTTGCTTGACTCCAGGATAAGTTGGCTAGGTTTTGGGAGGCCTTCTTCTCCCCCCCCCGGGACCACCAAGTCTGCTACCGCTGCATCAAAGGTTGTCAGGGAGATAGGGTGGCTGGGCTATGATGGGCTTGGGAAGGGTGAGAGTGGTTGGTCAGAGGCATATCCCCCAGATAGTACCACTACCCAACTCATACGCTGCTTTGGCAGGGTGGGACTGATTCATGGAGGATCCTGCAGTAGTGACCAGGGATGATCTGGGAGTCGCCCGTAGGGGAGGCCCCCAGGAGGGTGGCAGAGGACCACAGAGGAGGAGAGGAGGAAGCAACTCCTGGTGGGGGACTCCATTGTTAGGGGGATAGATTTGGGTACAGAGAGGGAGGTGGAGAGGGAAGTTAGATTCCTACCTGACGTCATGGCTCGGAGGGATGAGGAGGAGATCCTAAGGATTGCTAGGGCAGCAGGTCAGGAGGGAGAGCTGGATGTCATGGTCCACCTGGGGATGAATGACCTGGATAGGGACTAGGCTAGGAGAGTGCAGGAGGAGTTCAGGGAGTTGGGGAGGAATCTTAGACAGGTAGCATGCTCAGTGGCCTTTTCTGAGGTGTTGCCTATCTACGACAGGGGAGAATAGGGTACTCCACACAAGGAGCTTCAACCAGTGGTTGAAGGTGTGGTGCAGAGAGGAGGGTTTCAGCTATATTGGGGACAGGGGTCCCACCTGGAGGGATGGAGGCCTATATAGGGGAATGGCCTGCATCCATGCAGGAGGGAGACTACAGTCCTCAGTGAGCAGTTTAAATACTACATTGGCAAGCATTTAAACTAGCTGATGGGGGTGGCTGAAGGAACCAGGGAGACATAAACTGTCCACCACAGCAAGCTGAAGTAGTCAGTAGGGAATACCCTAAGGGAGGGAAATCCCCAAGGGTACCTAATAGCAAGGAAAACAATATGGAAGAAATCAAGAGGGATGGAAATGAAGGCAGAGGGGGTAAGGAGGGTAGGCTAAAGGGTAAAAGGGGGGATGGCAAGAAGGGTGGTACAAGAATTTGGAAAGCCATGTGTGCAAATGCTCATACTCTGGGAAATAAAATCCCGGTCCTTGTGGCCATAATGGCAGACGATGACCTGGACATTGTCTCCATTACTGCTTCACAGTGCAATGAGCACCATGACTGGGATACAGTCATACCAGGCTAGACTCTTATCATGAAGAACAAGGAGGGTAAGAAAGGAGGAGGAGTGGTTCTTTACATAAGGGATAGTATAAAAGCAACAGAGGCACAGGGAATACAGGAAGGGGCAGAGGCGCTGTGGATCACCCTAGAGACAGCAAATGTAACTACTATTTACATTGGTGTGATCTACACACCTCCAGCTGGGGGGTGGGACGGATAAGGTACTGGTGGAAGCCATCCAAAACATGGTGACTAAGGGAGAGGTACTGCTGCTGGGGGACTTCTGTCTGCTAGATGTGGACTGGGGCATCCCAGCTGCAACTTTGGCTAGGAGCAGAGACATCCTGGACTCCCGACAGGGGGAATTCCTTAGGCAAATAGTAAGAGAGCCCATTCAGGAGGGAACAATATTGGACCTGGTACTCACCAACAGGGACAGCATCGCAAATGTCACAGTGGGTGGCAATGTGGCCAAATGGGATACATCCAAGGGTATTGAAGGAACTCAAGGAGGTGCTGGCTGTACCTCTGACAGCCATGTTCAACCATGCACTGGACACAGGAGTGTTCCTGAAGGACTGGAGGACAGCAGATGTAGTCCCACTTCACAAGTGGTAGCAAGGAGGAAGCTGGCAATTACAGGCCAGTCAGCTTGACTTCGGTGGTGGGGAAAATAATGAAATCACTGCTCAAGGAAAGGATTGTGTGTGGCATACTCAAATTTAAGGCACACCCTTGGTGTGGGATGCTTTAATAAACCCCTCGGGCTTTGCACTCATGGTTTATGTAGCATCCCACACCTCAGGTGTGCATTAAATTCTTGTAACACACACTTCCCCATCATTTATTCTCTATATAATGTATGGACAGTGTCCATTAACCCCTGTTTTCAATCAGTTTATAACCTGATAATCCCATTATTATGACATCGGTATGCTGTAAACTTTGTTTAACTATGTCATAATGATGGGATTACAGGATAGAATGTCACCACTTTTCAAAATTCTTGGAAAGGAAAGGTGATCTACTGCTTCAACATTCATTCAAAACACACACACATTCCATTCAGACAGTTACAGACCCACTGCAACGTAGTTCGCAATGGCTAATTTCAGCACTTCAGTTGCTCAACATTCAAACCAGGAGGCATTCATAGCCGAGCAGGAGAACAAATGCACATTGGAAAAAAACTATTTTTTTTCCCCATAGTGGCTTGTTTTTCCACACACTATAAAATGCAATGCCTGAGTAGCGGTGGTCAACCATAGACGTAATCACCTCTCGCGGTTGCCATGACAACTGTAAACCTCTCGAGCTGCGATCTTGAGGTTTACTTGGTTGTCCTGGCAACTGCTTGAGGTGATTATATCGTGGTTAACCACTGTTACTCAGGCATTATCCTTTATGTAACTAGTGGTTTACAGGATCTGAGGCAGCATTGATTCACTGGGGAAGGTCATGTCAAACAAATCTGATAAACCGGGGAAGTAGAGCTGGGGGGGAGAGATGGATGTGGCCTACCTAGATTTCAGTAAGGCCTTCGATACCATTCCACATAGGAGACGCGTAAACAAGGTAGGCAGCCTTGGAGTGACTCCAAAAGTGGTAAACTGGGTAAGGGATTGGTTGAGGGATAGGCAACAGAGGATGGTGGTAAACTGAGTTTACTCCAAGGAGGGAAGGGTGACCAGTGGGGTGCCACAAGAATCAGTACTGTGACCAGTCCTCCACTCCCCAGCAGCTCTCTGAAAACTCCACCCCTTCTGCCCCCTATACCCCTAACACTGCATCCTGGACCTTTCTAAGCAAAAATGAAGCCATATGCACCATACCATTAACAAATGTGAATACCTCATGAACTGCAAATGCTACACACAAAATACGAGTGGGAAAGTTGTTCAGCACAAAATTACATTTTTAACAGTGGTATGCAATAAATTCTAAGCACTTTGTGTGTTTTTTTTATTCTAGCTGAAATACCTAAACTGATTTTTGTAAAGTAAAAAGGCAGCGTAAACAATTTTTTGGGGGGAAACAAGTAACATATCTACACAAAGTTATATATCCATAGATGATGAGCAGGTAGTAAAGTAATTCTGTACTAAAAAGCAAGCTTTCTAATACAAACAGGTATTTTGACCCTTTTTATTCAAGGTGCTTTTGTGAGGCTTGACAGGCAAAATTCAACCATACCATAAACAAATACAAATACCCCATGAACCATAACTGCTACACACAAAATATGAGTGGCAAAGTTGCTCAGCACAAAATGATCTTTCTAATGGTGGTATGTAATTATTCTAAGCAACTTATTTTTTTTTATACTAGCAGAAATACCAAAACAACGTATTATTTTTTAAATAAAAACCATACATGCCACATCGTAAACAAATGCAAATACCTCATGAACCATAACTGCTACACACAAAGTACGAGATGCAAAGGTGCTCCACACAACATTACCTTTCTAATGGTGGTATGCAATCAGTTCAAAGCAATTTTTTTATACTTGCTGAAATACCCAAAATGCTGATTTTTTAAATATTTTTTTTATAAAAAAAGCAACATAAACCCTTTTTTGTGGAAAATATGTAACATATCATTTGTGAGACCTCAGCCAGAGTACTGTGTCCAGTTCTGGAGACCACATCTCCGGAAGAACATAGACAGGGTAGAGGTGATCCAGAAAAGGGCAACTAAAATGATGCAGAGTCTGCACCAGAGACCCTATGAGGAGAGACCAACGGACCTCAATATGTACACCATGGAGAAAGGAAGAGGAGATATGATAGAGGCTTATGAATATATCACAGGTATAAATAAGGTACAGGAGGGGAGCATTTTTCAGAAAAAGATGCTCAAGAACAAGGGAACATGCTATGAAGCTGGAGGGGGGAAGACTCAGAGAAAAGTGAAGAAGTACTTCACAGAAAGAGTAGAGGATGTCTGGAGCAGCCTCCCAGTGGAGGTGGTGAGGCAAAAAATATAACAGGATTCAAGAAAGCATGGGATAGGCAAAAGGGAACCTTAATGTTGTATACTGTATAGGATACGCCTTTTTTTAACCAGAGTCTAGGAAATTATTGATCCATAGTTTTTTTTAGCCTATTGGACTATGACATTAACATTTATATTGCCACCACAAACGCCATCTTGGCTAGATTAAGAGTAACATATAATTCCATTTTGAGATTTTTGACAGGAGCCTCTTTACATACTCATTCCTGTAATTTATGTAAGATCTCAGGTTGTCTTTCCTTTCACAAAAATGTTTGCTTTAAGTCAGCCGTTTTTATGTTTAAGTGTGTTCTGGCTTTACTGCCTCACTCCATTACTTCCCTCTTCCTCGGGGCATTAAATGAATGTGGAACCTGGTCCCAGAGTAAATGAACCTTTTCATTTCCTCTATATAGGAAATCCATCAGACAGAGGTCATTTATTTTTACTGCTCCCCATCTCTTCTACTCACTCCCCTCCCATACTACCAATTGCACTTCACTATTCGCCTTTAAAAAGTCTTTGTGGATATGTTTTTTTTGATAATGATGAATGTAACTGTTTTGCGTGAAATTATGACATGTATTGTAAATGTCTTTATGACCATTTGTATGCATACTCTAATATGTCTTTTTATGTGTATATGTATGCTTGGTGCATATGAAAATGGGCAGACATGCTCATTATGCTTACAAGTATAAAATAAATGAAAAATGGTTAGGGAAGAGAGGGCTATGCTGGAGATCAAGTAGGGTATGGGGTATTACAGTAGGCAGGGAAAATGGGCAGACTAGGTGGGTCAAGCAGTCCTTATCTGCCATCAGTTTTATGTTTCTGGGAGTGATCACCTTACTTCTGCAATGCACTGTGGCACAGCTGGGCCCAGGGACTGGGTGAGATGGTCCTCAAGTAGGAATGGGAATACCACAAAAGGTTCTGGGGTTCTAAAAGGTTCTGATAAACCTTAAAAGTTTCCGATAGTCATCGGTGCCTTTATCATAACTTTCAAAAACATTTAAAGTACAAAAACTGTTCAAACAATCATTGTCCATCCTTAAGATATAGTCAGTGGAGGAAAAGGAATGTAAAAATAACTTGGAGTGGTACTTCACAATCTACAGCCTCCTTTTGGGTTTTCCTGCCACCCACACCAGCTGTCTTACTAGATAAATACCTGCTGGGGGAGTATATTCAACTACAGAATTATTGTTTTCAAAGTATTCAGAACCTTAAGAAAAGTTCTAATAAGTTTTATTAAGAGAAAATGGCATGGGTTTTGTGATTCTGAAATGGTCCAGCCTGGTTCTCCCATCTGTCTCCCCAAGGTGGCAGCACAATGCAGTACTTCCACAGATTACAGGCCCAGCCTGAAAGTGGGACCATTTAAAATGATTTAAAATGATGGAAGTGTATAAACACATGCTATGGGCTGAAGAGGGTAACCATATTTATTGAAAGCTACCCTTTCAGGCTCCTGGCCTGAAAAGATAAAATACATGTAAAGAGCTCTGTTCCTACAAACCCATGTACATTATTGTCAAGGCAGAACTGGAACCCCACTCAAGCAATATATGATCAAGGATATTTCTTATTATTTAGTGTCCAGCCTGTAATAATATGGCCAACATTTCACTGGCGGACCGGCTTTATCAAGGCCTACAGGATCCAAACACTAACCACATAGCCCTGATTCCTCTTTTTTAATGAATTTCTGATATAATCTCCTAAATATGTTTTTATAATTCATACACAGTGGTGGATTTCTTAATTTTATTCCGTATATTCTTATAATGTCTGCGCGTAAAATAACATGCGCCCTCCCGCTCAGCTCACTCTGCTCAAAATGGGGAGATCCTCATTGTACTGTATGAAGCACTGATTCACTGCATGGCATATGTATCTCCTTTAGGCTAGCAGTACCCCTCAGGTGTGGATGGGTGGGGCTGTGTGTCACATGCACCTGTGATAAGCACAACACAACCTGATGCACAGTGCTGCAGCAACCACTTATCAGCACCAACAATAGTGATGGCAATGTTGCTCTATGCCCTAGGGAGGGTCCGACCCTGTTGTATGAGGATGAGGACAGCTGACTCTGTGGGCTCACCCATCCTGCAAGGGTATTTATGTATGAATGGGGTACAACTGGTGCTTTCTGGGCTGGGGTGGGGTGCTATGTTGTGCCTGCTGCCAGTTCAGGGATATCTTACCGAGGTTGTGCTACGACTTGGGCCACAGGAGCTGAGTGTGCCATGAACGAGGTTCCAGGCAGCCCTGGCACAAGCCATGAGACTGCTAAATTGGATTAAGCAGATAGGCAGGTACTGTGTGGACAATTATGGGACTGCCTGGTTCATCCTGGAGCTCACCACCATGAGTACAGCCCCAAGCCTGGATCCAGGGACAGCTACAGGGGCATTTCCCTGCAGGTAGCTGCATGGGGCATGTGGGGGGGCTGCATTGAGGCATGCGGGGGGCTACATGGGGCAGGCAGGGAGCTATATGGAGCATATGAGGGGTGCATGGGGTATGCGGGGGCATATGGGGCTGCATAGGGCAAATGCGGGCTGGATGGGGCATACTGGGGGCTGCATAAGGGCATGAGGGCATGCTGAGTGGGATGTGTGTTCAAGAGACTCATAGCTGCCTTTTCCCCTGCAGGCCACCCTGGCAATACTGATGCTGATCAGGCTGTAACAAGATGGCCCGGACATCAGTGACCTTTACCCAGAGCCACCATGGCACCCACTGACAGAGGAAGAGAAGGTGGCATGGGCCATTTACTATGGGATGACCATCATCCAGACTTGGAAAGTGTAGCAGTTAGGGGCTACAGGCATGCATGGCAGCAATATCTATAGGCTGCAGGTACCCATCTGCCTGCCCTGTGTGCCATGCTGTGGGATGTGGACACTGGAAGGACGCAACTTCTAACATTCACATGGGTTGTGTGCCATGGACACTGGTGGCCTCTGGACATTTCTATTTTCATTTTGTTTTGCTCTGCTGTTGGGGATGTCATGTTTGGCTTGGTACCACCTGTGCAATAAATTGTGTATTTGTCCCATGGTAGTATACAGTGTCATTCTTGGGAGGGTGTGCTCCTGCATTTATGGCTGTTACACATGCCATGTAGTGCAAGGTGTGTTGCATACTATGTTGTGTGGTCATATGTGCTATGCATACACTGCATCTGGGCAATGTGCATGAGGCACGCATACTGCCCACTGGCCCACGTAGTCTGTGCAATTTCCTCTGTACCTGCACTACACATAATCCACGTGTATCCTTTGTGTGCAAGACCCTATGTGACAAGTTAAGTTAATCCACAAGAAATAACATATAACTCACACTCACAGGGTTACCTTCTGAATTTCCCACTAATCAAGAAAATAATTTAAGAAATAACATTTTTTATCAGGCCCCTAAGGCTTGAAAATTCTATCCCCTTGGAGCTGCATAGTGCTGAATAACAACTATAATGCTCTTCCAAATAAAGTATTTGGTTATCTAAACACTGACTGTAATTGTTTCACGTGAAAATGAAGCTGAATGGTTAGTAAATTATGGGATGCATCAGATAAGTTGTTTAAGATAATTGTGTGATGTCCTTAAAGTATGTTTACATTATAAAGTACAGTATATCTATTATGTGTGTACTCCCAGTTAATGCCTACCTGTTGCTGCTTTTCCTAGGATTTCAGTTTGATTTGATTAAGCGAAGTGCAACCAAAAAGGTTAACGTTCATTATATATAGCATAAGTTAAGAACAGGCTAGAGCTCCTGATATCACAGACCCATGAGGTGATTAAGAATCAGCCTGTTCTTAAAATTTGGGGGTTATTTTGCATACTATAAGGGTTTCCTCATTTTGCCAACTGATGCAGCAGTAAATGAAGATACTGTTTCTGAGACTGGCGAAAAATGTGCCGAAAAGCTACTGAGATGAAACACCGTTCAATTGTAGTTTAAAATGGCAGCTGTGTAGAGTGTTCAGTAACAGATTTATGGGGGGCAAATGTCATTCTTAATGATTTTCTGGAACTGACTGACATTTTTGGGTTCAAAAAAGTCCCTCTTAATAGGTGTTAAATATGACTTATTGAAACCACTGACCAAACGAGAAAACTATGTATTATAATAAAGTGAAAGGTCAATGGCAACCATTTGACACATTGTTAAAAAAAGCCTGAATTCAAGTCCCTGTGTCATGAGTATTGTTTCCTGAAAATGTCATGCTATTTGGTTTTGTGGTTTTCTTTACATCAGCATTTGTTAACTTGTTCTGCACTAACTGGAAACAATCAGGCTGTTTCTGTCCTTCTGACTGAGCATTGGAGAGTCCCTGCTTGACTGAAGAGCTGTAAACTTCCTAATTAGAGCAGTCTGTAGAATTATTTGTTTGCTGTCCAGGGTTTTTACTAACTCAGTTTCTGGTATGTGTTCAGATGAATTAGCTGTAAACCTATCATTTTGTTATTCTAAAAAGCTGGTTATTTGAGTTGCAGTGCTGGATTGAAGTGGTATGCATTTGAGAAATCAGCTTGTCTGCATCACAGCTGTGAATTCTGTCTCATCAATGATGGTTTCTGTGTGAAAATACATACTGTATAACTAGAAACAGTATAGAGTATTCTGATGCTCACTGTCTCCTGCACCATAGTTGAGGCAGCTGCACTCTGTTGCCCCATCCCCTGCCCCACAAGCCCCCTGTCTCTTGCCCCACATTCGAGGCTGCTGCACCCTGCTGCCCACTGTCTTCTTGCACACAGTTAGGGTTGCTGCACCCTGTTGCCCCTATCATCTGCCTGAACAGTCAGGGCTGCTGCACCATGCGCACCCAATCCCACTGTCAAAGATGCTATACCCTGATGCCTCCCTGTGTCCTGTCCCACAGTCAAGGCTTCTGCACCATCCTGTCCACAGTTCCCTGCCACCACAGCCAGGACTGCTGCACCCTGTTCCTGCCTACTTAGGCAGTGCTGCTGTGGCCTGCTGTGTCCTAGATCCTCTTGCCACAAGAGTTATGGCATTTGCTGCACCCTGTCCTCTGCCCCCAAAGTTGTGTCAGTTCCACCCAGGTGTGGCTGCTGCACCCTGTCCCACAGTTTGGGCTACTGTACCCTAATGCTTTCCTTGTCTCCTGGCCAAACAGTCAGGACTTCTGCATCTTACTGCCTTCAGTCCTTCACCCCCATAACGCAAGATGAAAGTATTTTTCTGTTTTTTCTTTTGGGCAGTGCAGCAAAAAAAAAAAAATCTGACTTTGGTGGTAAGGGGCAGCATGGTGCATCAACACTAACTGTGGAGTCATGGGGCAGTGGAGGCATGGGGCTGTAGGGTGCAGCAAGGCACAGCAACCCTGTCTGTGTAGACAGGAACAGGGTGCAGCAGCTCTGGCTATGGTGGCAGGGGACAGACTACAGCATGGTGCAGAAGCTTTGATTGTGGGGCAGGACAATGGGGGACCATCAGGGTACAGCAGCCCTGACTGTGGGACAGGATGTGCATGGTACAGCAGCCCAGTCCATTTGGGAAAATAGAAGTAGGTAGCAGAGTGCAATAAAAGCCCCACTTCTGGTGACATGGGCAGCATGGTGCAGCAACCCCAAATGTGGAGGCAGGGGACATGGAACTCTAGGGCATAGCTAAGCACAGCAGCCCTGACTGCGGTGACAGAAATGGGGCAATATGGTGCAGCAGTTCTGATGGGGAGGGGGCAAAGTGCATCAGGGTGCAGCAACCAAAACTGTTCTGGCAGGGGCAGCAGAGTGCAGTGGCCCTTATTGTTCAGGCAGGAGATGGGGGCAACAGGGTGCAGCAGCCCTGACTCTATGGGAGAACAGAGTAGGCATCAGGGTGCAGCAGCCTCTATTGTGGGACAGGAGACAGGGTGCTTGTGGAACCGGTGACAGGGTATGATATGGTATGGTAAAATTTTATTCATATACAATATTAACAGGATTAAACTCCATTGGGCAATAAAACTCATATACAAGGAAGTCCAAAGGACATAAACAATGGACATAAATGGTAGCAACAGAGTGCAGCTTCTTCAACTGTAGGCAGGAGATGGGGGCATCAGGATGCCATATAGTGTTTCTAGTTATACATATACATGATGTATTTTCACACAGAAACCATCAAAGAACTGAAATTTGTAAGTTCATATAGTACATGTGCCTGATACAGTAGAGTGTGGCAGGCACTTGTTTTTCAATCTGAGAGGTAAACAATTGTTCTTACATGAACCTATTTATTGAGGCTACATCAATGACAAACTACTTGCATGAATTAACAGACGTTAGATTTATTTTATATCTATTAAATAAACAACCCAGTATTATGTAGCTAGAAAAAAAACAGAGTTTTCACGGAGCAGAGCTCACAGTTGTGATACAGACAAGCTGATTTCTCAAATGCATACCACTTCAATTCAGCAGTGAAACTCAAATGATCAGCTTTTTAGAAGAACACAATGATATATTTTCAGCTAATTCATCTGGACACATACCAGAGACTGAGTTAGTAAAAACCCTGGACAGCAAACAAATAATCCTACAGACTGCTCTAATTGGGAAGTTTACAGCTCTTCAGTGAAGCAGGGACTTGCACTGCTGCAGCAGTAGCTTAGTCCAATATAATGTAATCACTCTCCAAGGATCAGTCAGAAGGACAGAAACAACCTGTTTCCAGTTAGTGCAGAACAAGTTAACAATACATGCTGATTTAAAGAAAACCACAAAACCAAATAGCATGACATTTTCAGTAAACACTACTCATGACACAGGGACCTGAATTCAGGCTTTTTTAACAATATATAAAATGGCTGCCATTGATCTTTAATACACCAAACATTTTACAAAAAAAACAATAAATACAATAATATTAGTGCTTATTATAAAACACACTAAACAAAAAATAAACAAACAAAACAAAAGGAACAGCTTTTACCCCTTCCATAATAGAAAAATGGCGGGGGGGGGGGACAAAGTGCTGCTTAAATGACCCCCAATTTTTTTCTTGCCCATGGAACATTACCTTTACTTTATCTTTCTCTTGTACTCATCAGTCTTTGCAACTACACCTTCTCCTAAAAGAATATTGGAAATGAAGAATTATTTTATTTTTTTCATCTGTTCCTGGTGGAGCACACTGCTGTCCCATGAAGATGACCCAGGTTTACACCATGCTTCCCCCACCCCTCACTCTGGGGTGGTGGAGTCAACAGAATGCTGCCAAGGCTGTGCTCTGATTTCAAGGGAGGGAGGTAACCCTTCTGCTTCAACAGCAGTTCCTGTGTGCATGGAGCCACATGGTATGCCACGGTTGTTCAGTTCTGTTTGTTGCAATAAAATAATATGTTTTTAGTCAAAACATTATTACATATATCTTTAAAAACAGATACTTTTAAAGTGTTGCATGCCTGGTGACATCATAGCCCTGGCAAATCAACAAATCATCATTCATGTTTTTGAAGATCATTCATGATTAAATATTTTTAATAACATGTTGTCATGTGATCATGAAAGGAAACTCCAATCTAAGATCCTAATCCATCCCATAATTTCATCTTAAAAAAACATAACTTTTAATTTGCCTACTAATGCCTTTTGATGCTCCTTGAAGGTTTTAAGTAGCATGATGATTTTGAATGATTTAGGATTAAGTTAGAGATGATCACTGATTATATCACTTCCTTAATATGATTTTGTAAAATATGCAGGAAACATTAAACATGTTTTAATTGTGATAACTATTAATCTGTAAAATACTGGCAAATGAAAACTTAATTATAAACTTAACTATATGATGTCCATTTTAATCCTTTCTGAAGAGCAGATGCCGTAGCTGCTAAAATCAAAGGCTTAACGCTATTAAATGAACTTCAATTATGGTTCATTTCAGTGTTTTCTGGTTTATTTTCTCTTTTTATTGAGCTGCTAAATATTCAGATAATGTAACACTTTTTTCACTGCACTTTGAAAAAGACTCTGACTGTCCCAAGCTGAACTTGCAATTGCTGTTTGTGACATCACAGTCTAGTATCATAGTAAGGCACTATGATGCAATAACCAAAGGCACTGTGAGGTTAGTTGGGGGCAGTCCAATGTCTTTATGCACACTTTTTTGATCTGCTACAAACATGTGGCATAAACCCAGGAAAGGAAAACTGAAAATTATAATAATGTATCTTGTCTAGTGAATTGTAATAGCTGCAGTGTTGGGTAAGTTACTTTTTCAAAGAAATGTAATCAGTTACAGTTACTTATTACTTTTATTTAAAAAGTAATCAGTAACTGTAACTGTAATGCATGTTACTTTTCATATTACTTTATATTACTTTTGATAACATGGTTGCATTTACTTACTGAACATAGCTATGTGCTCATTAAACTCCAAGAATTGTATAAAAGAAATAAAACAGATTCTAAAGACAGTTAATATGTTAATTTATAACATAGTACCCATCTGACATTGCCAGCCACAACAATCCATTTACATTTCCATGAATAAGAGTTCTATTTAAACAAAAACACTCAAACACACACCCTGCATCTACTGCTGCCCTCCTCAATCTTTTCTCCCCACAGCTGAATCCTGACTTTGCCAGCCATTGCTGTCCCAGATCTTTTTCATTTCCATAACACCCACACTCACCCGCCAACACACACACACACACACACACACACACCCTGCATCCACTGCCAGTGCCCTTGGGGATCTTTCCCATATAGCTGTGTATCCTGACAATGCCAGCCACAACTACCCCTTTACACCCCACCCTTACCTCACTGACACACACACCCTGCTGCATCTGTTGCACTTGGCGATCTTTCCCACATCTAGCCTGTATTCTCCTCTGGACTATGCAATAAGCGACAACTACCCCTATACGTTTCTATAATAAAATCCCACCCTCACATAGCTCCCCCTACACTCACACAACCCTGGCCTGCAGATCTATTTCCCTCCCTTGCCTTGGTGATCTTCTCTCATTTCCCTACAGCGGCCTGAATCCTAACTTTGCCATTGCCAGCTACAGATCCAAACCACGTCACATAAAATAAATTCCATCAGCGTACACATGCTTACCCCAATAAAATTTAAACACTCTTTCCTACAGCTGAACCTTAACTTGACACTGCCACTGAGTCACAGTTATAATTATAATGAAGTCTGCCATGACTATTATGCCACTGCTAATATGCCACAACTGAAGACAGACAGTATAACTAACAATCAAATTATCACACAACACAACACACTTGTTGCATTCTGGTACATACCCTTTCAATGAGGATTTTCTTTGAGATGGGACGGTGATGATGATAGACCTGGCAGGTGGGTGGACGGGCAATCAAGCGGCCTACTGTGGCAGTTTGGCACATATGGTGTTGATGGAAATAGGCCCTGAGCCTTGCCTGCAGATGGACTACATGCCTTTTTCCCTACAGCTGCCATTCTGGCCCCAATCCCCTTGGGGTTCACAATGGCTACTGTAGAGGGTCACAACTGATGACATGCATGGGTGTAGCAAGCTATTTATAAATTGTACATCAACTGACCAATCTGTTGCCCCCTCAAACAAAGTTCATCAATTTCTATAAAATAAATTCCAATAAACATTATTAAAAATTAATAAAATATTCCAATAAAAGGTATCATCTGCAACATATTTGTGTTTTTTTCTCTACATTGTTGACTGGACTAACATGGCTACCACAGTTCTTTTTATCAATTCCTACAGCGATTCATAGCTGTACCATGTAGCAGAGCATAAGTTGTATAATTTGTATAACAAATGTTGCAAAATGATATATTTAATAATAAACTGACAAATAAAATGATGTTTTCTGACTTTCATTTGCACAGCACATGTTACAAATATAGAACAAAATGGTAATATTAAATGCATACTGAAAATAGAAAATTGAGTTAGAATCGATGTTTCAACCATAGGTCTTTTCCAGGAATTATCTAAAAGAGGAAAAAGCAGGTTAGGGAAATAAGAGAAATATATGTGAGGAAAGAAAATAAGGGGAGGCTGTAGGAGAAATATAGAATAATACATGGTGGTGGTGTGTTTAATGAGATTCTACACAAACCTGAGGTGTTGGATGCCACATAAATCCCTCAAGCGAAGCTCGAGGGGTTTATTTAAGCTTCCAACACTGAGGGTGTGTGTAAAATCTTGAGTTAAACACATCACCACATGTTTTATTTTATGTAAATGCTGCAGAGCATTTTTTCACCACAGCAATTATATCAAATAAAGCCACATCCCCATGCAGCTGCTATCCCAGGGTTTCGGTGCAGTCCGCTGTCAGAGTTTCGCTGCTGAAACATTTTGCTTCCCCCTTTCTTTCTTTACTTTTTATAGCTTAGACATAACAGCAGACATAGGCCAGTTACAGTATTTCCTTTTTCTTTTAAGTGAACTTACCGCCGAGTGCCAGTCACAGTGAAGTGTGCAGACATGTGGTGCTACAGAAAGGTAGAGAGGGAGAGAAGTGCTGCGGCTGGCGCATGTATTAACCAAGGGAAAGCAGGTACATGTTCGCCATTATAACCAACGGGTTATAATGGAAAATTATAACCCAGTTTCCCTTAGGGAAAAAGCTCTAGCTAGTTATTATATATATACAATAATGGATGGGGAAGTGTGCTTAATGAGAAATTAATGGTTGTCCAAGGTGTGGGATGCTACATAAACCCCGAGGGCGAAGCCTGAGGGGTTTATTAGGCATCCCACAGGGAACAACCATTAATTTCAATATACACTTCCCCATCTTTTATTATTTATAATTGCTGGTCAGCAATTTTTTCCAGCATTATTTAGAAGGCTTACACACACACACACACACACACACACACACACTCTCTCTCTCTCTCTGTCTCTCTCTCTGACAGTCTTCTTTTCTCCCTGCTTTAGAATTTTTTTGGTATAGCTGCTTTTATATTTCTTTTATTTTAACCTGTAGTTTGTTTTACAATAGTTTACAGTTTAGATCGCACTTGCGATCACTGCTCACCAGTCATCGAGATTGGAGCCATTCTTGAGGCAGTTCTTGTCCACTGCAGTCATCGGGATCAACCAGATAAATTTTTTTACTTTCAACTGGAGATACTAATGGTTTATTTTTGAAAAAGAAAGAAACAGAACACATCACGATGAATACTTGTGGTCTGGCTGATCCTCGCAGCTTAGGGGAAAAGGAGCCGCCATGATTCTGAATGCGATTAGCCCGCCCAGGAGGGGGTGGGCAGCCAATAAGGGAGCGGCTGTTCTAGACTGACTGGGTGAGTGCTAACAGCAAATTATAACTGGTTCAGCACATAGAAAAAATTGCTGACCAGTTATTATAAAGCGATAATAGTTAAGGTAAGAATAGAATCTGGAAAATGAAAAGGTGATGATAGGTATGAACAGGCAGAATAGAAGTGAATGGGCTGAGGAGGACCTAGTAAGAAGGCTGAAAGGTGAAAGCTATGTGTCCAGACTCATTTTAATTTTCTACAGATTAAAGAAATACTTAAACTGGAGGGACCAGTGATTTACACCAGTTCTGCGACAAGTGGTACAAGGACACCCAGTGCAATGACACTTCTCCAGAGTCATTCAGCCTAACAACATTTTCTGTAATGAAACAACTGGCAAAAACAACCCCGACACCCAAAGGCACTGGGACTGTAACCATGAGGAAAGAAGCAGAGCGATAAATGAGACTACCTTGTAGTCATAGCCACTGTGTTAGAGCAAACATCTCACAGGGCAAACCAGTATTAGGTCAGAATTCCTGTGCTAAATGTTGCAAGGCTGCATGTCTTTGCTACGGTTGTTGTGCCACAGGTTTACACCACCCTGTACCTCTGGCAGCTCATAATACAGAGACACTGCGACTACTCAAACCTGAATATCAGCAAGGCTACAAAAAATGGCACCTCACAGCCATGAAATGTTGCCTAAACTTTGTATTGTGAAAAAAGGCAAACTATGGTAGGCAACTGGCATTCAATGTGCAAGGTGAAGATACTGGGTGCTCATGCACTGCTTGTCAGAAGGCAGTTTGTATAGCCTGATGTTGTAATAAATCGAGCATGCAGTTAGTTGAGCAGCCTTTGTTTACACTGAAACCTGACTATCAAAAAGACACCTGCACAACCTTCGGATTTCTGTGACGTCATAAACCTCTTGAACTTCACTCATGAGGTTTATGAAGTTACAGGAACCCCTTGATGGATTACAGCAACCATAACAGATGCCCATCTGTTATTCTGTTTATACTACAGTAACTAGTTACTTTCAGAGAAAAGTAATGTTGTTACAGTTACTTATTACTTTATATAAAAAGTAATCAATTACTATTACTAGTTACCTAGAAAAGTAATCAGATTACAGTTACTAGTTACAAGTGACTAATTACTACCCAACACTGAATAGCTGGAGCATTACTGCCTGTTTGTAACCCTGATTTCACTGCCCTTTCAAAAAAAGCCTATTTCAGTGATGTTACTGATAGCGCTGTGCAGAATTTTCAGATTCCAGTGGAACAGGATTCTGCACAATTTCAGAAAATTCCACCTAATTCCACTGAATTTCATCAGAAACAGAATTCTGAAGTTCCAAAAGCAGAATTATACAATGGCAAGAAAATTTCCTTTGCTCTGATTGGCTACCACTAGCTAGAGACAGTGATGATATTGAGCAATAACATCACTGTATCTACAGTAGGTCTGGCATGCTGATGACCTCATCACCTCTCACACTAAACATGTAGATCACTGACCACACCACTTACCAAGCCACCACAGCTTAGCCTGGCTCAACCCCCCCCCACCACATCCACATACAAACCCACGTTCCCTGCCTGTCTCACTCCTTGAGCCACTTAAAATCATAATAGAAAAAGAAAAACGGCAGCTGTCCTGCTTTAACTTCACGGAGCTGCCTCAGACTGTGACCCCGCACGCACTCAGCCGTTTCAATAAAATCCAGACGGACACTCGCCAGCTTCTCAGCAAACCCACAAACTTTGAGTCTTCCTAAACAGCAGTTCACCAAAATAAAAAGAAAAAAAGATCTGTAACTTACAGGTTCCAACTGATGTCATGTTATGGAGTGGAGCGGAAAACCGGAAGTTACTGCTTGGCTTCGCTGTTTTTTGTTTTTTTTTTTGTTTTCGATCCCTGTCTTTCTTACATGGCTAAAAACAAAACAAAAAAAATTGTCAAATGCTCCCAAGGCAAGAAGTGGGAGCACAGTCATGAAATGTTATACTTCAGTAAATGTTACATGGGGGGGGGGGGCATACACAAAAAAAGGCACTGTAGTAGCAGCAGCACTACCTGCTGAACTACTTTTTATTTCATTTCCGAAATATGCCTGTCATACAAAAAAAAATGCAAATACTACAAAAAAAGTTTTTCTTTTTAACTTTTAATATTATTTTAAAACGAGCCATTGTATAATAGCAATAAGGCACTCCAGGGAGTGTGTTATTGTGTAATAATGTCACTCCTGGTGTGGTGGAAGCACTCGGCCCGCCTCATGTGCGACCACCCCAGGGTGGGTCAATACAATAACACACACCTAATATCGTGCTATTATAGATCAAACTATTGGATTTGTAATCTGTGGTTTACATAAACCACAGATTAAGTTTCCTCAAACTGCGGATAACGAGTCTGCAGTTTACCTAATGAAATTTTACAGAATTCATTGAAAAAAATGCCACTCCACCTGAATTCCACATTCTGTACAAGTCTAGTTACTGATGAAGTCACATCATAAACTCACAGACTTAGTCCTCCCTGCCAGCAACATTGTATGACTGATTTTTCACACATTCAGTATAACTTTGTTGTAAATGTTTGAAAGAAAACAGACACTTGGTTGGATACAATACAAACATTTCCAAAATGTGCAGCTGAATGTTACTTCAGAATGTGGAGGGGCAGTGGTTTTGAAATGCAGCATTTAATATCAGGCTGTTTTCTGTATGGAATAACACACAACAGCATGTGCATTAATTGTTTTCATCATGTACATTTAAGCAATGTACCACAAGAGGGTGTTGGTGATGCCAGGATTTACCCACACCTGGTGTGTTGTTTGGTCACGAGGCACAGCCGAGTGGTCAAAACACACCAGGCATGGGTAAATCCTGACATCACCAACACCCTCTCGTGGCATATTGTGATTATACAATGTCCTCCTTTTTTTTGGCACGTAGAAAAAATAGTAAATAGAAGTTTTTTTCCTCATTTTAACCTATTTTTACTGTGTTCATTGTTCCGCTGGAAAAAAATACTCCATGGTTGCTGGAGTAGCGCTGCTACTGTGGATGTAAAGTATTGAATTAGCATTGCCGGTTGCAGTGTGTTTTTGAGGGGCCGTTAAATGTTGAAAATTATGCATGTGGCACAGAAGATATTATGAGAGAAATAGAGATGAACAGGAGAGAAAGACGTGGTTTGAATTTTCCCGCCACTTCATTTGAGGTACGCGGTTTCATGTTGTAGTGACTGTTCGGTGATGCGATTTGCCAGTCACTCATGAGCAGGGATTTTCGCTGTCTTTCCGAGTGCTGTGTTGGTGACTGTTGGAGTGATTTCAGGGGACATCCTGATGTGGCTGACCAGCGGCTGGCACCTCTTCCCATGGGGTGATGCTAAGATTTACGATGGGAGAGAGGTGCCAGTCAGCCAATCAGGATGGAGGATTTGCAGTCTGTTTTTGTGCCCATTGTATAATTAGAGATAGAGTATGGCTGCTTCTCCAGTGAGTGCTGAGCCACTAGGCTATAGGCTGAGTTCTCCTTAGCACACATCGGAGAAGTGCCTATGTCTCTCAAAAAACACACACCCTGTTGCGTGTGTCGTTGCCCACACATATTCAGTGTATACTGATACAACAAGAGTGGGATTTAAAATGACAAGCTAGAGTGATAACTTGACTGATGACAACACTAACAGTAAAATATAAAAAATGTGTTGCTGTAATTGTCACAATTGATAACTTGAAGGTTAGTATCATCACAGTGCAATACTGCACCAGTCAGAGAACAACTTTCACAATGCTGATGACATCACAAATGCCTAGTGGAGCACCAAAGCCAACATTTGAAATAAAAAAGAAACAGTTAAGTCTCTGAATATCAGTTTTAAAAGTTATGAGTAGTAAAATAATGTTGTATAAATTGAATAAGCAATGGTCTGACTCAAAATATGTAGTTTATCGTCACTTGTGAGGGGCAGGACTTTCACAACTTGTTTGTGGTTCTACCACTTTTGAGTTATGGTCCTGCCTCCTCACACTTGAAGATAAATTATATAGAGTCAGGAAATTGCATATCTCCAGTACACATGCCAATCTGAGCCTTATATGCAAGTGTAACCGGGGTGCAAGTATAGCTGTTCAGAACTGATGTAGCATTAAGAAGGGAGGGCCACAGGGGAGTAAACTCCCCTAGAGCAGGGGTGCAAGAAGAGAGGGGTGGGGACCAGGCAGAGGAAAAGGTGGGGTACAAATCAGGTAAGCATGAATTACGGAGTAAAATAGGCAGAGACCGGACAAAGTAAAAAGGGAAGAGATGGGTCAGGTGGAGTATCAGGGGACAGCACTCGTAGGAAGGAGGGAGGGAAGCAGGGCAGCAGGCAGGGAGAGAGTAAGGCATAGGGAGAGCTGCATGCACCAATACAAGCAGTCTGGGAAATAAAATTCCAGACCTGGAGGCTATCATGGAGGAGGCTAGTTTAGATTTGGTGGTCATAACTGAGTTGTGGTACACTGGGCACCGTGACTGGGACATGGCCATATCTGGCTGCTCTCTGTTCAGGAGAGGCAAGGCAGGGAGGAGGGGTTACACTATGTGTGAAGGAGTGATCTAGGCCATGGAGGTACAGGGTCACCTGGAGGAAAAGGAAAGGCTGGAGGTCCTGGGGGTCATCCTAGAAACAGGCTCTGAGGCCGCTATTCATACTAGGATACAGCACAGACATACAGCACAGGGAGAGAGGAGTTAGATAAGGCACTTGGGGAAGCTATTATCAGAACAGTAAGTAAGGGGAAGATGCTGCTAGTTGGTGACTTCAAGCTGCCATATGTGGAGTGCAGCCTTCCAATGGCAGTTGCAAGGAGCTTTTCTCAGGCAGCTAGTCAAAGAACACACTAAGAACAGGGCAGTGCTGGGCCTGGTGCTTACAAACAGGGACAGCATTGCAGACATTACAGTGGGCAGTCCCTTAAGTACCACTGATCACTGTACAGTGTGGTTTACCATAAAGACAGGAACAGAGGCAAACCACACCAGGACAAGAGTCCTGGGCTTCAGGAGAGTGGATTTTAGAGAAATGGGAGACTGCTTCAGAAACTGCTGGTGAGAGGGGGGGATTGCCAGGGATGGGTAGAGGCACAGTGGGGAACAATAAGGGAGGGCATAAGTAAGGCAACCAGCCTCTGCATGAAGGAAGAGAGTAAAAGCAGAAGGAAAAAGAGACCATTATGGTTCTCTAGGGAAGTAGCCAAGATGATGAAGGAAAAAAGGGTGGCATTCAGCGGTATAAGGAAACTCAAGAGGAAGGACAGGGAGGTATACCAAGTAAAACAGAGGGAAGTAGGAAAGGCGGTGAGGGGAGCAATAAATGCGCAAACACAGAAAAGGATAGCCAATGGGGAGGTAGCTAAAGAGGATAAGGCTTTCTTCAGATACATAAGTGAGAAGAGAAAAGCATGGGGACAGATAGTGAGGATTAGGAGGGTGGCAGGGGAAGACTGTGCTGAAGAGGACCAAAAAAAAGCTGCAATCCTGAACAGGTATTTCTGCTCAGTCTTCACAGTGGAGGAAGGGGCTGTGCATTAGAGAATGAGTAAGGTGCTTCTGGGAGTCCTAGGTTTCCAGTTAGCTTGGTGGTCCAGCTGGTAGCATAACCAGAATGCTATGCTGAGCAGCCTGGGTTCAAATCCTAGCTAAGTCACTTAATTTCTTTCTCTCTTTGGTTTGTTTGGGTTTCATATATGTGCATACTGCACCCTTGTGAATTAAAATGTAGTTATCTGTGAAGCCCCAATTTGTGCATTAGAGAAAGAGTAAGGTGCTTCTGGGCATCCCAGGTTTCCATTTGCCTTGGTAGCACAACCAGAATGGTATTTCTGGTGGCTTGGGTTCAAATCACAGCTAAGGCAGTTATTTCTTACTCTCTTCTGTTTGTTTGGGTTCCATATATGTGCATACCACACCTTTGTGAATGAAAATGTAATTATCTGTGCTGCACCAGGTTATGCATTAGAGAAATAGTAAGTTGCTTCTGGGAGTCCTAGGTTTCCAGTTGCCTTGGTGGGGCAGCTGGTAACACAATCAGAATGGTGTTCCCAGTGGCCTGAGTTCAAATCACAGCTAAAGCACTTATTTTTTTTCTCTTCTATTTGTTTGGGTTTCATTTTCATAGAAAAGAGTCCTGAAGAGACTTGCAACTCTGAAGCTGGACAAGTCTTGGGACTGAACAGGATACACCCAAGGGTACTAAAGGAACTCAGAGAGGTACTAGCTGCTCCACTGTTGGCCTTATTCAATAGCTCACTTAAAACAGATGTGGTCCTGGAGAACTGGAGAAGAACAGACATGGTCCCTCTACATAAGAGTGGCAGCAGGGAGGAAGCTAGCAGCCATAGCAAGGTCAGTCTCACTTCAGTGGTGGGGAAATTAATGGAAACCCTGCATAATTAAAGGCTGCTAAGGTATCTTGTATGCTGTGTGCTGCAAGACCACAGGCAGCATGGATTTAAGAGGGGTCAGGGTTGTGACAGGGTTGAATAGGACCCTGTCCCAGTTGTTATGGAGAGTTTGAATGCAGGGATCCGTTCTGTTCTTTCCTTTCCTGTCTCTTGTCTGTCTGGTTGCGCAACCAAATTTTCCTGTGAGACTTAGGGTTTGATCACCCAACAGTCAATTATTTGCCTCTCACTGTCTCTCAGGCTTCCCTTGCTGTTTCTGTCTTTTTCTCCCTTGCATATCTGCTGGTATAAAAATATATGCAAATCATTATGTGGAAATTTAACTGATATTGGGATCCCTTTGTGCAGAAATTATATAGTGTTACTGTTGAAATGTATATAATTATAGTTTGAGATGATTTCAAAAAGCTATTGGGAACTCAAGGGGTAAACCTGAGAGCAGTTTTTAAGCCCTTTTTCAGAAGCTGTGGAGAAGGGGCCTCAGTTCTGGGACATGGTGCTCTTGCTGCCCCTGCATGAAATTGACAAGAACACTGGAAATTTACAAGAATGCTTTAGAAAAAATCAGGATGCATGTTAAGAAGGGGGTAGATGGATCTTCTCTGTTTATTCTGCCTTTGTAAATAATTATTCTGAGCCATTGTTTTTTTTATGTTACTGCTAATACTCACTTTTTGTGAATTCTACAACTGCTCCTATTTTTTTTTCCTGTGCTTCCTGGCCTGTGCCTCAATGATGGGGTCATTACAGATAAATCTGATTGATTTCCTCAACTGCGTGACCAGATATATAGATCGGGGAGGGAAGTGGACAGGGCCTATCTGGACTTCAGCAAGGCCTTCAACCATGTGGCACATTGCGCAGCCAAAGAGTGGGAACTGAAGTGGTGAATTAGGTTAGAAACTGGTTAACAGATAGGCAACAGAGTGGTAGTTGATGACATTCACTCTAATGATGGAACAGTGACCAGCAGAGTGCCCCACTGCTCAATACTGGAAGTGGTCCTCTTAAGTGTCTTCGTAAGTGACACTGCAGAAGAATTGGAAGGGAAGGTGTGCCTTTTTGCAAATGATACCAAAATCTGTAATAGACTGGCTACTCGGGGGGGGGGGGTGAAGAGAATGCACAGGGATCTTGAGAAACTCAAGGAGTGGTCAAGAACATGACATTTGGAGTTCAGTGCCCAAATAATGCAAAATCATCTACCTAGAGCACAAAAACCCAGGAGCAGAGTATAGGATGGGGCAGAAGTATTGACAGTCACTAAGCAGAAAATGGACCTTGAGGTTATCATAACTGACGATCTCAAAGTGGCAGGGTGGTGTGACAAAGTAATGGTAGTTCTATTGAGATGCTGGGGGGGCATAGGGAGGGGTATATCATTATATATAATATAGCTAATTTTTTTGTGCTTGTTTTTGAAATGGCTGTACTTTGAATTTGTATGTATCCTCCCATCCCCTGCACCCCCCAGAACGCATCTGGAATGGAGCGGTAGTCTGCTCAGTGTGCCCTCCTGGTAAAACATTTAAATAAATATAAATAAATAAATCTCCAGCATGAGGAGAAGGGGTGGTGTTGCCACTGTATCACTCTCTGGTGAGGCTCACTTGGAGTACTGTGTCCAGTTTTGGAGGCTGAACCTCAGAAAGGACATAGGATGGAGGCAGTCCCAAGAAGGGCAACTAAAATGATGCAGCAGTGACAGAAGACACCCTACAAGGAGAAGCTGAGAGATCTCAACATGTACATGCTGGAAGACAGGAGAGTGAGAGGGGACACAATACAGACTTTCAAGTACCTCACAGGGGTGAACAGGGTGCAGGAGGAGAGTATTTTTCAAATGAGAAAGAGCACTAGGACCAGGGGGCATGTAACAAGGCTGGAGTGGGAAAGGTTTAAGAGAGAAGTGAGGAAGTACTACTTCACTGAAAGCATTATTCTGGAACAGACTGCCAGCAGAAGCAGTGGAGGTGGAAACAGTAGTGGGGTTTCAAGCATGCATGGAATAGACATGTGGAAATATTAGTAAATATGTAAGGAGGGAGTTTTTTTGGAGACCAGTTAGGGTGTGTGGAGACAGATTAGGCAGGGAACATCTGGGCAGACAGTGGTCCAAGCAATCCTTTTCTGCCAACACTATTTTTTCTGTGCATTTATTTTTAGTTGTTTGACTGATTTAAAAGATTTGGCTAGGAAAGGTATACTGCACTGTACAGCTTGTTTCCAGGTGCATCCTGAAGGAAGATGAAACAAAGGACAAACTAGAATACATTGGTAAATATTTAGTAAAACAGTAATTAACCAGTTATAGAAGGAGATTAACCGAATATGAAAAATACAATGGGCCGGATATTCAAACTGTGCCCAAAAAGTGCGCAACAGCAGGAGCAAGCACAAGTCTATTGCGCACATGCGCAATACACGCAATATTCAAACATGAAGCAAGACAAATTGCGCAACCAGCCAACGTCTGAATATCGCACAACCTTCGCCATAGCGCAACCAGGAAGGGGAAGCTGAGCAGAGATGATGCGCCACAGCGCAACAAAGGCAGCCCAGCTGAGCAGTCCAGAGGTGCCATAGCGCAAAGCAAAGAGACCCCAGCAGCAGAGCAATGGAACTGCACAACCAGGGAGGTAGGCGGGGCCCACCAACCATGCCACAGATGGGCACAGGAACACACTGCAGAACCAACAATGTACCCCCACACCCCAAGCACAGCATAACTGGGGGAGGGATGGAACAGCCACCGGACCATGGGGACAAGTAAAGAAAGCACATCCCGGCCGTGTTACTGCAGCACACCCACTGGCAAGCTGAGAGTGCCACACAAAGGAGGCGGACCACCCCAGTGTCCAGCAGCCCCCCGTGTGCACAGCACACCCAGCACTGTGACCCCAAGACACCACCCATGTGCAGTGACCAGCACTGCAGGAATCCCCAGGTCCCCCGGCACACTGCAACCTCGTGAACCACAGAACTATACAAGCCAAACCCACCATGAGCACCCAGCAGTTGGTGGCAGCACCACCAGCAATACAGTGGAAGCCACACCACAGAAACACCACCACACACACGCACACACATACCCATGACCATACCACCCCAGATGCCATGCACACCACTGCAACTGAGCACCTATAGCCAGCTGCAAATCAGAGACCACCACAGTATTCATATCAAAATATAAATGTAATGAAGAAGAATAACAAGAACAACAAAGCAACTATGTACATATATACAAAGCAGGGGTGGGGGTATGGGTATAAGGTAGGGGTGGGTAAGGGGCAGGGGTGAACAACCGGGAGAGGGAAGGTGGGGTGTGGTGATGGGCAGCTACCGGCCGGCAGCCTACCCTCCTTCCGCCTGGTGCTGTGCCCGGGGCCTCCTCCGGTGCTGTATCCCATGCCGCTGCATGTCCAGAAGGATGGCGTGGGAATCCATGGCCACCTGTGTGAGCCTCCGCAGTGCTCACTCGATCCGACGCAGGATCAGGATACCTAGGACAAGGGATCAGAGTAAATGGCTGTGACTGTCCACATCCCTGAATCCCACCCAATATGCATGGCATACAGCCAAGTGCCCCGCTGCTGTGATGGACTGCACCCACCCACAGTGACTGTGCACAAGACATGCCCAACCAGGCAGCAACAGCCATGTGTCACCGCCCATGTCCATCACAGCACAACCAAGGCTGCCCAGTGACGTGGCTACGTGGTGGGATGCTAGTGCCACAGCCATGTGCCCAGTGCATGCATGGACCACCAGTGACGCACACACACACATGCAGTGCCACTGGACAGTGATGACTGTCACATGTTGCGTGCATGGTAGTGTTGTCCATGGACGGTGACCGTGCCCCCCCCAGCATGCAATAGCATCCATGATGTAATGACACTCACCCTCATCAAGCTGCTGCTGCTGGTGCTGCTGCGGCTGCGGCTGCTGCTGCTGTGGCTGTGGCTGCTGCTGCTGCTGCGGCTGTGGCACACCACCTCTACCAGCCACCCCGGCACCGCCATCCCATGCCTCAGCCTGGGCCCGCCTCCGCTCCTCCACGCCTGTGGGAGACAAATGAAGAGAAATACATCAGTGAGATCCCAAAGCAGACAGCCCCTTGCCCCATTGAGTGTGCCTGCCCACACAACCAGACCCAAACAGCACACACCTGCAAACACCTTCACAGCAAACCATAGCCCAACCCACCCCATGCGCAGGTCACATTACACAGTGTCACCCATGCGGACAATACCGTGCATACACAGCACACCCACCTGGCCTAGGCACAATGTCCCTCCTGGCACGAGACCTGAGGTGCTCCAGCAGAGCACGCTCCCTCCTTTGCAGGTCACTATAGCAGTGCCTGCACTGCTCAGGAGTCCTCCTCCACCCAGTGGCCTGCTCTAGGGCAGTTGCCACCTGCTGCCACACATGGGTGCGTGCCATCTGCAGGGGCACTCCCCCAAACAGTGTCCCATGGTGAGGCTCCACCACAGCCACCAGGTTTGCCAGCTCCAAGGCCCCCCATTGTGGAGCTCTCCTGCGTGCTATTCCACAGTTGTACAGTGGCAATATGGCGCTCCACAGTGCGGCAACCCCACGTGGAAATGTTGCGCAATACAACTCCATGAGTCCCTATCGTGCCGTTCGTACAGCGCCATCGGTCCACATCGCGCTGTCACTGAACAGCGCGATAGAGCCGTACACATGCCAGACGTACAGCGCCAGGGGGCAAAGGTCGGGCACAAGGTCATGGGTCAGTGGCACAAGGCCACGCACAGTGCCATCGGACATCTACATGTCCTGCACGATCGGTCACCTGCGTGCCAGTGCCACAGTGGACTATTGCGCAGTTGTGCTACAGCGCCATTTGGTGACCAGCGCTGTAGCGCCACTGGCACAATGGTGGCCGTGTCCTGAATTGCTGATTGCGCACAGCACATTATCAGCGCGCGGCAGATGCCTGCGTAAGCTACCTGGGCATGCACAATGCGGTGTACTACGCAGTCACAGAAATGCGCCATTGGCTCAGCCGGCTCAACCGTATTGCGCAAATTGCAACGGCGCAATATTCAGCCGACACATGCTAATCATCTGATCAGCCATTCAAAGGCGCAGTGGCACGATTTGCATCTCATTACAGTTGCTCCACTCCTAATTTGCATGCATTGCGCTATAAATATGTGACAGTGGACTGCGCTGGCCAGATTCGGGTACTGCAGGTGAGAGGTGAGTTGCAAGCTGTGTGATGTTCTGGGCAATGGTCATGGGATAACACTGTAGACTGCACAGTGACAGGTGTCCACTTCCACCCATACAGACCGACATGACCGAGCAAAGACCAGGTGAGGATGAAGATGGTGGGCGAAAGAGAGGCTTCACCAAGTCAGAGACAGAGGCACTCTTCCAGGCCTACCTGGAAGAGGAGCCACTACTGAGTGGACGGCGGGGCACCCCTCTGGCCCGTGCTGCTGCATGGGAGGGGTAGCCATGTGAGGTAAACCTGCAAAGGAAGCCACCAGCGCTCTGTGCAGGAATGCAAAAAAAAGATGGGGACAGACCGGAGACGGGTCAAAGAGAAGGTGGCAGCCCTCAGGGCGGCACATGCTGCCACAGGCGGTGGCCAGCTAGAGGTGGCAGAGCTGACCTCGGTGGAGGACCGTCTGGCTGCAAGAATGCAGTGTAGTGCTATAAAGGGCATACCAGGAGGTGGATTCCAGACAGGTGGAAGTCCATCACTGCACGGTATGACATGGTGGTGGTGTTGGGGGGGGGAGGTTGATCACATGCACTAACATGTTCTCACTTTCTGTTACAGATCCTGTTCATCTGCAGGGGACGGTGGTGGTGGGACCATGCAGTGTGGAAGACCTGCCAGTGTTGGTGGAGGGTCCATCCACCTCTGCTGCCAGCCGGCATGCACTGCACCAGCATGGACGCCTGGCTGCCACCTCTGTTGTCAGTGAGTCAGGTGTGGGGGGTGCACAGCCTGTGTCTCAGCAGTCTGGCATGCAAGCATGCCAGCACGCTGTGACTGTGGCTGTTGCACGAACCTGCACCATTGATGATGCAAGGACTGCAATGGGCAGTGACAGGTGTGTGTCTCATAACAGACACACAGCAGGCCAGCACGTGCCCTTGGACCTAGCTGGTTCCAACGTGTGTGCCAGCATGTCAGCACAGTCCCAGGCTGTGCCTGTCAGCACCAGTGGGGCAGCACTGGTGGCTGTGCAGGTCTCTGGCACTGTTGCGGCCACAGCAGTGGAACGAGTGGTCCCTGGGGCACAGCAGTTGGAGGGGCAGCAGCAGCAGTCACCCACCAGATCTGGGGGTACAGGGTCCAGTGGTGGCACATGCACACCACCTGTTGACTTGCCCACACCTGGTCCTGGTGAACAGCGCCCACCCTCAAGGGGTGTTGAGCATCAGGACCTTCCATACCCTGGGGGACAGAATGCAGATGTGGCACAGGACCCATTGGACGAGCACACCCACCTGCTGCAGGCATCAGTAGAGCAGCAGATGCGGGTTGCAATGTCCGTGGAGGCACTGTGCATGGCTGTGGAGTGGAACAGCAGGGACAATGCATTGATCCTTGCAGAGATGGTCAGAATGCGGACGGATGTGACCACCGCCATTGACAGGCTGACCCAGGCAGTGGTCTCTGTCGTGGCCGCATTGGGCACACAGTCAGGTGCCCCTGTACCGCACACCCCACATTCGCTCTCCACTCCCCATTCCGGCATCGTGCAACACCAGACTGTCGGCGCGGGTTCTGCTGTGGGCATCCAGGCACACCTGGTGCAGGTATGTTCGGCATGCTGCACACCCTGTGTGGACAAGGTCGCGATCACGCAGTGGGACCCCTGGTGGTCCATCGGTGCCACCCCATGTGGCCCATGATCAGCCTGCCAGTGCTGCTGGGGACGGCGGGGCCACACGCATCCGGTGGCCGTGGCACAGTGCCACCTGGTGACCTGTCTCCCAGTGCGGGCCCTGTCTGATGCTGCCCTGTGTGCAATGTGTGTGTCATGGTGGGCAGTGCACTGGTGGGTGCCAGCAACACGCTGACACACGGACCACCTGCACACTCACCCAACTGCTGTCCACAGGTGCGTGTGCATGATGATGCCTGCATTGTACTGTACACCAAGGTGCAAGGGTGCCCAGCATCTGACACACGTACTTTGACAGTACAGGTGATGGGGGTGGTCCGTTGATCTGTGTGTTTGCCATGTCTGTTCCTATTCTGCTGTGCACCTGCCCATGTACACTTTGTGCCTGGTGTGTGTGTGTGTGTCCATATGACTATTCACCCCTCCCTGATGGTGTGTTTGTGCGCCTGGACCCTTCCACTCCCCTTGCCGTCATGCACCCCGGTGTGTTACCCCGTGTGCCTGTGGGTTGTGCCTAGACAGTGTTGGTTGCACATGACCCCTTGACTTACCTGTGTCATGCAAAATGCTCCTCCGTGATGGTGTCCCGGTGCAGCTGGGCCTGCCGGATCAGTCGGGGGTCCCGCCGTCCAAGGGGGGGCTGCTCATCCCCATCATCCCCGGCGTCATCGGTGTCCCCATCGCTGTCCTCCTCCTCGACCTGTACAGCTATCCCATAGTCTTTGGCCATGTTGTGCAGGATACAACAGGCCAGGAATATCCCACAGGCTTTTGAGGGGCTGTACTGTAGGGCACCGCCAGAGGTGTCTAGGCATCGGAAGCGTGCCTTAAGCATCCCAAACACCCACTCGATGATGTTGCATGTGGCGGCATGTGCCTCATTATAGCGTTGCTGCGATGGGGTCATGGGGTGCCGGTAGGGTGTGAGCAGCCAGGGACGGAGTGGATATCCGCTGTCACCTGTGTGCAGATAGTGGAGATAAGTATCATGTTCAGGTCCATATTGCCCATATCCCTGTGTGCCACTACCATGGCACCTGTGACTTTCCCACCCTTGCCCTAACTTTGCAATTCCTACATGCATACTCACCCACTAGATGTCCTGTGGGGATGTCCCCACTCTCGAATCGATGGCACATTGCAGATTGGTACCATATGAAGGCATCATGTGCTCCGCCAGGGTGTGTGGCACAGACATTGATGATGCGCCCACTGGCATCACACACCACCTGGCAGTTGACACTCGAGAAACCCTTCCGGTTTCGGTATGCTGCCCCATCGGGGCCAGGTGGCGTGCAAATAGCCACATGGGTGCAGTCTATGGCCCCTAGCATGCCAGGCATACGTGCTACCCTGTGGAACTCCTGCATGTTTGCTGTACGCTCTGCCGCAGTGCTGGGGAAATGGATGTACTCCGCAGCATGTGGCAGCAGTGCGCTGAGGAATTGGGTGAGGTTGCATGATGTGGCTGACTGTGTTATGCCTGTGGTGTCCCCTGTCGGCCTCTGGAAGGTACCCGTGGTGAGCAGGCACATGCAGGCTGTTACCTTTGTCTCCACTGACAGAGCGTGACTCCATTGTGAGGGTGCCTGTATCACATCACTGCACAGCTCACAGAGCCGCCTCAGTATTGCCCTGTTCAGGTGGTACCAGCCCACAATCTCTACATCCGTGTACAGCTCAAAGCTGGCCGGGCATGACTACCTGTTGGGGGTGGCCGCCGACAGGCCCCTTCACCCCGTACGTCCCCTGCATGCCTTCTCACCCCTCATTACAGCTTCCATGAGGAAGCTGGCACTGTCCATGTCCCTGGCTTGTGTTCCCCCCTGGCTGTTGTTGCTCTGTTACCCCCGCTGTCCTGACTGCTACCTCCACTGCACCGGGTACACCTACTAGCCTCTGCAGTCTGTGGCTCCACACACCCTCCCTTGTCCCTCTTCTCTCCTGTGCACTCCCTGGCCTGCACTGTTTGCCACTGTCGCCTTGTCTGTCTCCCTGCCTCATGTGGCTTCCCTGTAGCGTTCTTGCGCCTCTTCCTTGAGCCTTTTTATTTTGGCTCATTTCCGCCGTGGCGCACCTTCTGGCTGATCCACTGTTGCACATTACGCAAGCCTTTCAATATCGCATTGCACTCTTTATGCATGGATCCACCTTGGTTGCACATGCCTTCATTTGCATTGCGCTGTTGCTCAACATGTTTCGGTGGCGCAACTGCTTCCCGCTGAATATGGCAGGATGGCGATTGACTTCCATGACAAGAACCCTATTACATGGCGCAACCCTTTTGAATATCCGGCCCAATGTGCACAAGAGATACAGCTGTAAAACAGAGTAAAGAGGACTAAATGGCACAAATACTAACTTTGCTTAATGAGATCTGCCATTTCAGTTGATTATACACTGTATGTACTGCTATACAGTTCCAAATATTATAGCCAAATAAAATGTTATATGGCTATCATTTCTACTTCCTACAGTTGCAGGGACTATTAAACTGCAAATTCTCAAATTAAAAAATTGTGAGTTTATCATTAATGCAGAATACTCCCTTATGTAAACCTGGAAATTCTAATGGACAGGAATGGAATAGCTTGCCTTGCTTAAGGGTTCTGTCTCCTTGACCTTTGACTCGACTTGTGGCATGTCAGATGATAAGCCTACCCAGCTGTATGAACACCAAACACTAATGTGTGAATACTCTACATCTTGAAGTAACCAGTTCTTTGCACTATCGATCAGGTCCAACTTGAAACGGAATGCTTTGTTCCCCTCATCCCTTTCTGTTTCTCCCACCCTCTCATTGGAATGTCAGTCACAGATGCCACATTCTCCTGTATCAGCAGGTTAAAGGTTCATTTGTTATCGCAGCTTCAGGACAAAATACCATCATCCACATTGCTTTTCAGATTAACATTTATGAGTCCAAAAGCCAAGGCTGCTAGGGAACTCTGTCAGTGGATTCTGATAGCCTGCATCAGGTGGAGCACCCAAAGCTGACTTGACTGTTGTACTATGAGTACTCTTTTTTTATTGCCTGTAATTTATTTTATACTAAAGACATTTTTAATTTTTTATTTCTTTTTATTAATTACATTTTCTGTCATACAACATACAACTGGTACAAACAAGAACTCAGCTGTTTGGTCGACACATCATAATAAGTTAGAATAGAACAGGTGTCCGGCCTGGTGGTGCTGAGGGCTGAGGCTCTGGACGCCTTACCTCATGCTATACTGGCAACCCGGGTTCGGGACCGAGCTCAGGCCACTGGGGGGGTCGGTGGGGGAGGGCAGGATTGAGCGTCTGGAGGATGGCTCCCCTGTCCTGGGAGGTAGGGAGGTTCTGATCCTGGGCTATGGTGGCTCCTGATGGTGACTGGGGGTACAGCAGCCAGTGGGTCCATCAGCCAGGGGACTGGCTGTGGTGGCTACCCTGTGAGCATGCCCATGAGTGAGCACACCCACGTTGGACACATTGCATGTCTGAGACATCGAGGAGGGAAGAACAAGGAAACACCCTGGGGCCTCAGTAGGTGAAGGTGGGTCAAGTGACAGACCACCATGCCCAACACCGGATCCTTCAGTCTGCCTCTGGATGTTCTTTGCACAACACCTGGTCTGCCCACTAGATTTTCAAAAAGGTCACTGGATGAGCTGGCGGTCCCGTCCCGGGGGGCTTAGATCCAGGGGGTCAGTGGACAGGGACAAGTGGAGAGGAGTTCCCACCCCCACCCCCCGGCAGCTAAGGCTGGGGATTTCAGGTGGGCGGGATACGGTCAGGTCAGGTGCCCCAGTGGAGAGAGTCTGAGGCTCCAGAGAAGGCGCATAAAGAGAGTTAACAAAAAAAAAAAAAATAGAGCAGGTACTTTAAGATACTGTAATAAGCCTCCTACTGTTATCAAGTAGTTGCACTGTAATATATCGATTAGGTATAGACAGTGTTTAGTGAAGAAAAGGAATAAGAAGTCTAAAACTGATGGCTTTAAGGAATAAAATCCACTCTTCTAGACATAGAGCCTGATATTTAAAGGGTGATGCAGGGCTTACGTCAAACCTTGCACCAACCCCGATGTTTGGCGTAACTGCACAGAACACATCTGCCGTATTTGCGCCCTATGTTATAATGTTTGGTGCAGTTTTGACAGTTTTCACAATTTGTGGCAGCTTGCACCAAAGTTTGAGCACAAGCCTCATAAATTGGCACCCTCAAATACACAAAGCTAGATCAGGGGGTAGCTGGTCTAACTTGGTGCATTTGATGCAAGGGACTTGTGTTGGGGTTTGTAGCAGGAGCCCTTGCAAAACTGCAATTGCTGCAAGGATTGCCACAAATCACCCCTTGCATCCGACTCCCTGACACAAGTCCCATGTGGCGATCCAGGGCCATTTTAAAATTGGGCCCATAATATAAATTATCCATCTTCTCCATAATAATTCAGATTTAGGTAGAGATTGAGAAAGCTTGGCTGTAAGTTTTTCTATGTCATAGATATGAATCATAATGTCATGCCACAGTATGATGGTCGGTAAATTTGGTGTGAGACAGTTTTTAGGGCTTCAGTGGGCGGAGACCTGCAGACCTCCAGCGATCAGAAAAGGAAGACTTTTTCAACCTAACAACAGTGTGGAGTTGCCTCACAGTTGCCTCCTCATCCATGAAGCACTCTGCTCTCTCCATTTGCAGTTGTGCTGCACTATTTTTCTTCAGTCAGTGCTCACGGCTAAACACAGCACGGTCTACCATGTCCAAGATGGCCACCAAACTGTATTGCACGTGCGTGACTACTTGCTCATGTGCAGTAGAGATTGGTGGCCATCTTGGACACAGTGGACTATGCCATGTCCCAGCATGACTGCCTCAAGATTTTTTATTATATATGTAACCCCTTCCCTGGAGCCGTAGTCTGGAAAGAGAGAAGGGCTACTACCCCTGCCTTGTCAGCTCGGAGCAGCTCAAACAAGGTTGAGGGACTTGGGATCATATTCTGGTGGAAAGAAGGGGGTTCTTACCAAAAGGTTAGGTAAATAGCACAATGCTTCCACCCAGAGTTAAATACAAAGTGGGTCAGATGTTGTTTTAGCAGTACAACCCTCCAGGATGCTGTACCTACCCACCTCCCCTTACAGTCATCCCACACACAAGGTATACCTGAAACCAAAAATCCATTTTCATAACATTTGCAATTAAAGACTCCAGCTAATAATATGCTTATGAGTCAGGTATTGTTCCAAAACAGTAAAACATCATTTATTTACATGGGGGAGGACTAGGAAAAGTACATTGGAATGGAGTTAACACATTGGAATTCATTTTTTGCATGTTTGAAAACATTCACCTTTCAGTTAACACATTTTTAGTGCCCACCTCCCACCAGTATTTCCCTTCAGTCATCACAGGTGTTAACCATATTACCCACTCCTAAAATGGTACCAGTATAAGCCTGTAAGTCCTATCTGGGTACCCAGGATCTAATTGCAGGCCTGTATGATGCAGCTAGTTGGCTAGCAGTTGGTGCACTTTAACATCAGGTTAACAACCCCATAACCCCAAAGGCCATCCAATTGCTTAAATGGCATTTTAACTTTTGCTTAAAAACTTTCCATGCCGTGGGATGTAAACTTGCAATTAAACTATGTACAGTTCCCCATGGGCAGGACAATCCCAGCATTTACTCACGGTTCTGTAGAAAAACTCTGGAGGCACTGAATCTGTAGCTCTGCGGTGGATGGAACTTGCAGAAACCTGAAGACTTGAAAAGCTTGAGTCATGACGCAGGTATCTTGTAGGTTGGAAAAGAGGCATGATGAAGCAAGCATCTTGCAGTTTGAAACACAGGTATGAAGCAGGCATTTTGCAGCTTGGGTTGCATGAGATGAAGGATGCTGGTCTTCACCTGTCATGCCTTTCCAAACTTTACCGTGATGGCCTTTGCAAACAGTATTCACTTGACAGGCCAGTATCTTCTTCTCTCTGATGGTCCCCAGGATGGGGGTGGGGGGGCAGGTAGCTTTAGTCACCCTGCAGGTTTCATTCAATACTGCAGTCCCTCATTCCTTTACAGTAATTTGTTACTTCAGTTTAAAAGAAATCTGTTGTCACTTCATGTTACTGGAAAGACATTTTCGACCACCTACCAGCATGGCAGCTGTGGCCCTTTGCTTTCAACACACACACAGTCTCAGGCTAACAGAAGACACTTTTTCTCTTCTATCTCACCGTGCAGGTGCAGACGCACATGAGGAACAACTCACTGATCAGGTGTAGCATCAGATGCAGTTTCCATCACAATGAAAATTCAGGCAGGCTCCTTTGGGTATTCTGCAGCCATACAGGCACCCAAAAGACATTCACACTTTCACAGACCTCACAGGCATGTGGGCAATTCTTCTCTTCCTTCAGGGAACCTCAGTCAATAACCCTGACTCTGTTTTAGACATTCTCTGACCTCGCAGGCATCCAAGCAATTCCTCTTTCTTCAGGTACCCCAGCCGATAAGCTCGATTCTGCTTCAGACACACCTTTGTGTTGGAAAACACTTTCTTTTCCATCTGTGGGAGACATGCAGGCACCTCTTGGGCTTTGTGGGTTATGCAAACCCCTAGGCAGTCCTTTTATTTCACTCAGGAGAACTTAGTAACTGTCAGGCAACTTCTCTGCCTCAGACAATTACATTTCTTCTTTGAACTGGAGCATCTTCCAGGCATTAGAACTCATATCCACTGCAGTTCTTAGGCATTTCTATTTATTTTGCCCCCACAGAATCAGGGAGCAAAGGACAGGAGCCCCCCTCCCTCAGGAGGAGGGCTCCAGTCAACACACTGATTGAATTCAAACTCTAACATCAACTAACAAAACAGAACTGATCCGATTGTCTCTCCTCATGAGCTGCAGGAAGAAAAAAAACAGTCCCTGATTGGTTGAACAGAACAATGGGGGAAGCCTGGTATCTGCTGATTAGTTGATGCCAGTTGTCAGTCACAGAAAAAGCAGTTAATAGGTTTCCTCGACTCCCTATGGGCTGGCAGTCTTGGTGGCAAAGGCTGGCACCACCTCCTTTTCTCAGGAACCCTCACAGCAGCTCCTCAGGATCCTTGCATTCTGATTGGCTTTTAGAGATCACCAGGCTGGCAAAACATAGCCGCCAGTAAAACATTTTAAGCAGTGTCCCAAGTTTGTCATAAAAATACAGGCAAAATAGTATAGGTATATAACCATTTAAAATCATGCAGCTGTAGCTGCCTTTGTGCCCTTTAAAGCAACTGCTGTAACAATTTAAATTAGGGCTGCATGTGCCCATCGCTACCTCCATAGCATTATCCCCCCCAGTGCTCCAGCTGTCTCCTTCATATTCATGAGCAGCACTTGCTGCTCCTTAAAATAACAGGCTCCCATTAATTTCTATAGTGCTTATATCAGCCCAGTGGCACTGAGGGTTGAGGCACTGGACACCACACCTCACGCCACGCCAGCGACCAGTGTTCAGAAACAAGCATGGGCTGCCGGGCGTTGGCAGGGGAAGGAGAGAATCAAGCATCTGGAAGACAGCGCTCCTCTCCCTGGGAGGAAGGACTGGCACTTCTGCTGAACAACTGCCCCCAGTTGGAGGCCGGAGGATAGTGTGGTTCACAGGAGCCAACCGCAGCAACTCACACAGGAGATGTGCAGCAATTAGCAACCGCTGCAGCATGTGACTGTTTCTTTTTTTTTCTTTTTCAGGCTCCGCCGGACCCCTAAACATGCAAGCAGATAGCGGGGCTGGCAGGAGCATTCAGGGACCACACTGGATCTGGGGAGCAAGGCGGCACAATACCGGAGGTGGCATCTGGTAAGCCCCCAACTGTGGGGGTTACATATATATTTGTCCTCTCTCCACCTGACCCTCCATCTCAGCACCTCACCCCAAGAGACATAATAGTGACACTGGAGGCGCCCAATCACCCAGTGTCGTGATCAGGAATCTTTGGTCTGTTTCCCCCCACCTGACCCTCCCTTTCAGCACCCACCACCCCAAACCCTCCCCCGGAAGCATAACAGTGACACTGGAGGTGCCCAATCCCCCAGTGTTATGATCAGGAATTCCATAACCCTGTAAAAAGAAAGCTGACCATCAATGACTTTTTTTTTTTTTGTATCTTTGTTGTGTTTTGGGGGATTTTTGGGGGGTTGGGGTTGTTTTCTCCTGATATTGTATTAATTATTTGGAATGAGTTGGTTTTAATTATTTGTTTTATTGTATTTTCAAATGTGCTGGGTGATTTAGTGACAGTCAGGCACTACTCCCCCACCAGGCTCAGGGAATTACACCCCTTTGATTGCCCTCCATTATCATCTGACACCTATAATAGGTGTCGTGCTTTGGGTATATTCAGGGGGCGAAAAAGAAGGAGGAGATCTGGGCCTGTGGGGGGACAGGAAAGGGGTGGGTGGATTGGGGTCGTGGAGTCCAGGAGATGCCCTGGGGCAAAATGGAGTCAGGAAAGAGGTCTTCCTTATCTTGTCCTCATATCCAAGGGCTCTGATATTAACAGGCAGGTGCCGAGGTCTTCCCTGACTGCTCATCCCACCTTTGCAGTGCTATACAATGCCAGATCTATTAAAAACAAGACAGCTATTATAGCTAATCTTGTTGGTTCAACTGATCTGGTTTGCATCACCGAGATCTGGCTGGATGAAAATGCTGACCCTATTCTGGCTTCAGCTATCCCAGCCGGGTTCTCGGTGATACACTGTCCAAGGCTGGATCGTAGGGGCGTGGGCATGGCCATTATGTTTAAGACTGTGCTGGGCCTTGTGGATGTGCCATTGGGAAGCACCAGATCCTTTGAATGCATCCTAGGAGAGGGTGTAGATTGCGGGATTCTCCTCATCTACCATCCACCAGGAGATGGTGGAGAATTCCTGCAGGAGATAGCAGACTTCCTTGTCGACGTGGTGTTGAGGTCCCCCAGATTACTAGTTCTGGGGGACTTCAATGCCTGGGTCAACAATGAACTCTTGCATTTTGGTCAAAATCTCCTCCAGCTGATGACGACGCTGGGCCTTACACAGGTAATTACCTCCTCGACCCACATAGGGGGTCATTCACTGGATCTGATCTTCCTTATGGGTATGGAAATAGCTCACTTGGGGGTGGAACCAGTCAGCTGGTCTGACCATCACATCATAAGGTTCAGCCTCAGGGCCCCCCCCCCATAGGTCTGTCCCTACGGAGATGGTTCAGTATTGTCCTTTGAGGGGAGTTAGCCCTAGTGACCTATTGGTGGTGCTGGACCTATCGGGCTGGTCAGGTGAATGCATGAGTCCAGAAGGTCTCGTACTAGCTTATAATAAAGCTGTGGGAGACGCTCTGGACAAGACTGCTTCTATTCGAGTTCGACCTCTCACCCTCCGTCCAAGGAGCCCTTGGTTTAATGGCTCCTTGAAAGAGTTGAGGTGAGTAGGCCGAAGGATGGAGAGAGCCTGGCAGAAGTCCGGCCTTGATGCTGACAGGCTTAAGTTGATGGCTCATTATGTTAGCTATCAATCAGAAATCACCCGTAACAAGGCAGAATTCCTGTCCAGGGAGATTTCTGCTGTGCGAAATTGACCGGCTCAGCTTTTCTGGATTGTTGACAAATTGTGCAATCCAATCTGCCTCCAGCCCAGAGAAGATTTTTCTCAGCTAAGATGCAAGAAATTCTCTGGATTTTTCACAGATAAGGTTGCCAGCATCAGGGCTGGTATCGGTTTGACCTCTCCTATGAAGGATTACGGTGATCGACATGAGGTGACATGCACTCAGTCAATCTGGTCAGATTTCTGTCTACCGGAAATCATGGACATTATGAAGATCATCCAAACACTGCACCCTACCAGTTGTAGTTTGGATCCGGGCCCTACAACTCTTTTATTGGGATGTGTAGATGTTATCTGCCCGATCTTTGCTGACATCATCTGGAAATTCTTGGATAGTGGGGTCTTTCTCGATCCCCCTCAAGGAGGCAGTCGTTCGACCAATCCTCAAGAAATCCTCCCTGGATCCAGACTGTCTAGCTAACTACTGGCCTATCTCTAACCTGCCATTTGTTGGTAAGGTTGTTGAAAAGGTGGTAGCGCTGCAATTGGATGCTCATCTTACAACACATGATGTTTGTGACTCTCACCAATCTGGTTTCAGGAAGAAGCATAGCACAGAGACTGCTCTTGTCCAGGTGTTGAATAACCTCCTAATAGCTAGTGATCAAAAAGCATGTACCATTCTGGTCCTTCTTGATCTCTCAGTTGCATTTGACACTGTAGACCATGGTGTTCAACTGGAGTGCCTGCGGGTCTTTCGCGGGCTGTCAGGTAGAGTCCTTAAATGGGTTCCATTCATTCCTCACAGGCAGGTCTCAGAAGGTTGTCACTGGAATATATTCCTCTGGTGCCTTCCCCCTGCTCTGTGGGATACCGCAGGGCTCCATTTTGGCCCACATGTTGTTTGCAGTGTATATGCTGCCATTGGGAGATATCATCAGGTGATACAGTCTGAGTTTTCACTGCTATGCAGATGATACTTAGCTGTATATGTCCTTTCTGCTCAGTCAAAAATTATGCACTCTCTGCACTAAATAATTGCCTTACTGAAATCAGAACTTGGATGAGTTCCAATTGGTTGAAAGTGAATCCAGATAAGACTGAAGTGCTGGTAGTGGATCCAGGTCATCTGGGGGCAGGTTTGGGGGCCTGGATATCCATCAGACCTGTTGCTTGGTGATACACAGCTCACCACCTCAGACTGGGTGCGAAACCTGGGCATTATTTTTGACGATGGTCTGACCTTAAAATCTCAGGTGTCAGCAGTCCCCAAATCATCCTTTTATCATCTTAGGAATATCACCCGGGTTAAACACCTAGTTCCTCCGGATGATCTTCCAACATTGGTTCATGCCTTTTGTCACCTCTCGTCTTGATTACTGCAATTCACTCTACCTAGGGCTTTCAGGGGTTGATATCTGCCACCTGCAGCTGGTGCAGAACGTGGCAGCCAGGCTTTTGACTGGGACTTCTAGGACCAGTCATATTACGCCTGTGCTCCGCAGTCTGCACTGGCTGCCTGTTCAGTGGCGGATCACCTTTAAGGTTGGCTTGCTAACCTTCAAAGCCCTACATGATCAGGAGCCCGGCTACCTGAAAGATCTCCTGATCCCCCACTGCCCCCTCCATGAACTCCGTTCCGCCAATGAGGGATTGCTAGAGATTCCCAGGGTTTGATTAAAGACATCTGGCTCTCGATCCTTTTCTTTTGTGGCTCCAACCCTGTGGAATTCTCTACCTCGTCGGTTGAGAGAGTGCCTAACCGTGGATAGGTTTAAAACTGAATTAAAAATGTATCTATTTAGCCTAGACTTTCCAGAATACAGATATTAATTTACTGTTTTATCTTTATTGGTTGTTTTTATCTTTTGTGCAGCGCCTTGGTTTGGAAAGGCGCTATAAAAATAAAGTTTTGATTTGATTGATTAATAATCCTCTCTGGACCACAGACACATCTTCTTTCTTCAAAGCAGACCACAAACTGAAGAAACAGGTATGCAGTTCAATGTATTTCAATGGTGTTTTGAACTTAGTGGCATAACTTGGCCATTTTTGCATATGTATGGCTCAAATTTTCAACATACCTTCTTTGGAACCCCGTCTCATGAACAATTGCATTGGCATTAGGTAAATATGTCCCGAAAGTGGATTTTGTGGTCCCTGTGCGAAATCACTTTTCAGACAGGAGCTGGAAAATTTCTCTGCCCTTGTTCATGAGGTGGGGTCACAAGAAGGCTATGTTGAAAATTTGGTATAAAAAAATTAAAAAACAACAAAGGTATGAGCCTACATTGAATTTTGTGAGCGCAGGCTTGTAACTTTGGTAATTTTCAATATTTTACCCCAAATTTACAACATAGCCATATTTTTACAGCACCTCAGGAATGTGACAGCTGTCATTTTTCATATTCTGGAGATGATTTTTTTTTATATCTTTAAAGGTGATTTCATGGTCCCTACACAAAATCACCTTTTGGACAGGAGCTGAAAATCTTCTCTGCCCTTGTTCATGAGGTAGGGTCATAAGAAGACTATGTTCAAAATTTGGTGTCAAAATAATAAAAAAAAAGTTATGAGGATATGTTAAATTTCACAAATGCAGGCTCTTAAGTTTGGTAATATTCAATATTTTTAACCCAAATTTTCAACATAGCCATTTCTTTATAGAACCTCATGAATGTGACAGCTGTTATTTTTCAACTCCTGACCAAAATGTTTTTTTGTGTGTCCCGAAAGTTGATTTCACAATCCCTGCACGAAATCACCTTTAGGCCAGCAGTTGAATATTTTCTGTGCCCTTCTTCATGAGGCAGGGTCATAACAAGGCTATGTTGAAAATCTGGTGCAAAAATATTATTAAAAAACTAATTTATGAGCCTACATTACATTTTGCAGACGCAGGCTTGTAACTTTAGTAATTTTCAATATTTCTGTCCCAAATTCCTAGGTTGCAGCTCTATCAGCTCTGGCCAGAGTTTATTTGCTATTGTTTTCATGGCTGTTACTGAAGACATTTTTAATGTAGCGTATTTATTGTTTACTTTTTGTGTACTATAGTATACACTTGCGAGATGTAGGCAGCTTCCAGTTCTCGGTAGAACTTGACTTGAGTGGGGGTGGGACCCTCCTCCTCAGTGGTGACAGGATATTGTCCTGTGCCTATGCTGCTGACCAAAAAGAAAGAACATCCAGGTTGGCGGCTCTAGGGCAATCTGCAGTTCTTACTTCTGTTTTCTCCAGTGGTGTCCCTATATGGTAGTGATATGAAAAAGGTTATAAAGATGGAGCAGAGGAAGTCTTCACTTTTAAATCTACTGTAGTTCATGTGTGTGACCTCAGTAGGTCTGCCGTGAGCTGTGATACTTTAGAAACTGACGTTTTTCTAGATTGCATTACTGTCTCCACATCTCTTGATCTGTGACTTGTATCCATAGCATTTCACATATGACATTTTGACATCCTATCCCCACTCTATAAAAATTTATTGAAGGTGAACATTTGAAATAATAGTCCATTCTATTCCATACAATGGCAAGTGCAGGCCTCTCTGACCGCTTGGTTGGATGACCATGCTCCTACTGTCTGACTAGTATCGGTCGATTCTAGTCAGAGAATCCCTCTTCCCACCACTATCAATTAGTGCAGGAGTCCCAAAGAGTTCTGTTCTCAGACCAGCTTTGTTCTCTGTCTTCCTAAACAATCTTGCAAAAGCCTGCTCCTCTATGCACATTCATACAGTACGTACTGTATATGGATGACACCATATAGCCGGTGTAGACCCACCTGTTATGCAAGACAGTAAATACAGTAGAAAATATAAAAATGCACTGATCGATTGCAGGTGGAACTTGGAACTCAGAGAGTGGACAGCTAAAGGTTAGCCTGTGACCCTGCAAGAGGAGAGAAAAAGTATATCATTTATGATGCCCTTGTAGTTCCCAAGGGGTTAGCTAAGGGGGAGGGCACTTGAGATACAATAACTGATGCCCCATCCATACATTAGTGCACAGCAGAAAAATTACATAACGTTAATGTGTATATCATACATAGTGAATGATTAGATGATTAGATTTTATGAAATCCAACATATCACAGTCTTATGATTTACCAGTAGTACATGACAACTGTAGTTAATAAACTCTATTAACTACAGGCTGTGCCTGTATTAATTGTACACATTTGGCACAAACCTAATGCTCATCCACAGAAGTCCCTACAATGGCCTTTTACCCCAAAACTACAACTGTACAAGTAAAGTGCTGTATTATTACTACATAGTTTGTGTGAACAATATTTTAAAACAAATCATCTCTTTAGTACAAGAAAACCTTACGTTTCATTTTTGTGTTAAAAATCTAATATTAATAAACCCTCATGACTCCGACACACCATTGACATTTCCCTTTGTTCACTTCATTCGCCAGCAAAACATCCAAATGTATGTATCAAGTCTCATTCCATTTACTGTAGCACTTGAAATATTCACTGTAAAATTATTTTGTTGAAATTGCAGAAAGAGCACTGCCTGCATAAATAACTTCCACTTTACAGTAAATATTTTGATTAGTGGCAATATTCCATTGGTCTGTCGCACTACTTAAGCATTTTATACCCCTGAACCAGCAGCTGTCCTTCTCTCCCTTCAGTCTCTCCCATCACCCCACTGTACCCTGTCTTATGAATGTACCTCTCTTCCTCTTGGTGACAGTTATGGCACAGGCGCTGGGACACACTACACAAAACTGGCTCTTCCTTAAAAGTGAGCTTGCCACCTTATACTGACTGGCTGCTCACTCACTCTCATTTACTGGCTGTTTTCACCTCACACTCAGGCACACTTTTTCATGCTCCACGGTGGTGACTCCAAGATATGCTGCACTTCAACCATCAAGCAGAATGCAAACCCACAAGATCCCAATTGTTCCCCATAGCTCCCTACAGTGTGACTACTCACTGAAATGTAAATACTTGGCTACATTAGGTAGATTTGTTATAATTAAGAAAAATAAGTACATTAAAATGCTAGAAATGTATTATGATAACTATGCACAAAATAAGGGTGCAAAACTATCTTGGGGTTCAGGGAACAAATACAAAAGTCAACAAAATGCCTCAATAATTTATACCCTTAATATGTGAACTGAACATAGTTTATCCCTAATACTGTTCATAGTGCTGAAAAAGAGTCTGGTGGCCACTGTTATTGTAAACATTTTCCTGGTGGTCTAGTGGCTATTGGGATCAGCTAGTTGCTGCATCAGGGAATCTGTTTAAATATAAAAAAATGCCCAGAATTAAAATAGGAGTCTTAAGTATGAGTAGCCAGTAAAGGCAGAGTGGCAGCAGAATTTGCTGCACTGCCTCAACTATGAAAGATAGCTTGTGTGCAGAGAAAGTGTTTAACAGCAGATTCCACACCACAGTGTGGCTCTTCGGGTTCCCAAACTGCAAGTATGGTCAGAAGCCAGGCTACGGCCTGCAGAGGCATGCAGAGGAGCTACAATCATGGAGGGACAGTTTCATGTACAACTATGTAAGTAATAATACCCAACAGGGTGGGCGTTACTGGGATATAACGGACCGCCCAGGGGCGTAATGAGGCCCGACGCCACAGGCGGAGGGCCTTATAGCCCCTGGAAGGTCCGTTATATCCTATAACGCCCACCCTGGAGGGTATTATTACACTTAGATAATGAGATTTTAATAGAAGTTTTTATAAAACAAGGATTTAAAGTTTAAAAAAGTGGAAAATGTTACTAAAAATGCAGATAAATGCCTGGCTATGTCAAATAGTCCGTGCTGTGCCACTAGAGGGCGCTTAATCCCCATTTATGTATTTCAGTTATGTAGCTACATATGGTTTTGTTTGTGAGATAATTGGGAGCGAGACACTGCGGCATAGCGCGGGAATGCCCCTGTCTTCTGTGAGACGGAACTCAGATGATGACCTACGGAGACAGAAAGAAGGTAGTTCATTTTTGTTTAGAAATGGAGGAGCGGGCGTTTCGTTGGAGTTGTTGCTAGTGGTCGATTAGTGGTGCTGGGTAGTGGCAGTTGTGAGAGAGTCCGAGCTTGTTGTCCTTGTGAGCACCAGAATGAGGAGCGGTTTAGTAGGGGCAAAACAACAAGATAAATATTTTCACTTTTTTGTCCATATTACTAGTAAGTGGTTTCAAGCTTGGCTGTGTGTGGGTGTTGATAGTCAAAGATAATGCCTATCGGTGTGTAGGGACAGGGATATCACGAGGTCATGGGTAGTGCAGGGGGAACTTGTTAGTCAGCGGGCCGTTGTTAAGAAATAACAGCCCAGGTGGCAGGCTGTTTCAGCCAATCAGGAGGCCAGTTTCAGTTTACCCATTATCTAAAATTAGTTAATACTCTATGTGGCAAGTGCTAGGCATATTTTAGGGACTGGGCAGCATTTATTAAAAATAATAAATATGGGAACAATGTAAATGAAAGTGGGGCAGAGAAATCCCACAGCATAGGAAAGGCCACATGTTTATAGAGAAGCAGATGAGATGCAGTCAAGCACTGGTGGGTACTAAACAAACAAACAAAAAAAACACATACAAGTCACAGTATTTAATTAATTATAAAGCAAATGTGATTTCAGCCAGTCAACACACAGTGCTAGTGTACCTCTTATCCTATGTATAGTGTGCTCTCATGCAGGAGCATTTGTAGGAAGTGCTCCACTTCAGCACCAGGGGGCAGGATGACACAGTAAACTCTGAAATAAACAATAAATGTTTTATAAATCACTCAAGCTAAACTTGAGTGATTTATGATAAGTTAATAGGACAGAGATATGTTCAGCTTCGCAGTCCTCGAGCCCAAAGCTGACTCTTGGACTCCCTTACACCATAAGAGACAGCCTCTTGGAGGCCCTATTAACTTATAAACAAACCCATGAGAGCACAGATAGAAGTCTTGGGACCTTATCAAAGCAGGCAGCACTAGTCTGAGACAGTTTAATAAAAAATGTTACTTATGTAGCCCCCCTCCCCAGCATGGAGGCTTATCTTAGGGTCCTGGGAGCCCAGCCAAACTGCTACCATTCCTGCATCCTCTCACCAGCCCCTGAGGATTTCAGCTCTGTGGTAGGGGACCACATTGGAATTGCCAGGGAGGCATTGGAGAACAGGATTCTTCAGCTGTCTGCATCCGTGTGTAAGTGGCTCCATGCCAAACATCAAAGGGCAGCTAGCTGCTACCAATGGAGTGAGCAATCAGTGCTCATGATAAAGTGGGGAATCCCCCACTGAATGCCCAAACTGGACCAAACTGCAAGAAAAGGTGTGTGTCAATGAAAGAGGGGCACCAAATACATTTAAAGGGCAGGAACCCTTTTAAAAAAAGACTTGGGACCAGTGCTTTGTGGACTACAAAATTGTGCAGCCATCTTGGTGCACCCTGACTCACCCTGACCATAGCAACAGTGGTCAGGGGTAGCACCATCAACCAATCGAACTGAAGGGGAACCACAAGTAGCTCCTGGAACACTGGAGGATTAGAGAATTTCAGACCAGAATTTGGGGACAATCTTCTGTTGTGTGATGGATCTCCAGCCTGACCCCAGATTAATTGTCCTCCATTCTTTGTCATGAGTACACAGCCCTTACAATGCTTTGTGCCAGTGCCACAATGATGCCTGAAAACTCACTGGGGCTAGCACAGTGTTGGACAGCAGCCTAGATGCTCCAAACACCATGCTCTAACATTGTTTCAGTAAAGTTGTTTTTTTAAATTTCATTGAAAACTCTGGCCACCTGCACAGGGTCTCAGGATTCCCTGGGGTCAATGTTTACCCAAATAAATTCTGCAGAAAGTCAGAAGGATCAGCTTTACAACCAGCTATGTGTTAAAGTACTTGGAGGAACCTGAAAATATGTTTTAATATATTCAAGTACAAGTGTACATCTTTGCCATTTTTGTAAAGGGGAAGGTGGGGCAGAGCGTAAAGGGTTATTCTTCAGGAGCGTCAGCTTGAGCATTCCATTGTGGCTTATGCTGCTGTTCCAGAGGGAAATGAAAGCTGACAGGTGCTGTGGAGAGAGAGAGAGAGAGAAGGATTCTAACCTCGCACAGACCAGGATTTAATTTATTCAGAACTTTCAGAAATTGAAAATGGAATGTACAGCCCAAATTCTGGGAGATCAAGCAAGGAGATGAAACTGACCAGACCAGAGGTAAGACCAGTCCAACCTATAGAAGAATACAGCAAGCCCTCTAGTAATGTATAGGTAACAGAATCAGCTGTATCCAAGAGCAAAGACAGTAGGGCAGTGAGAGAGACCAGGGAGAATTTGAATACAATACTACCTACTGCATTTTGGTGCTTGTATTCCAATGAAGTTTTTCTGAGAAGATACAAAAGAAGCACAGCCCAAGCTGTATCTGAGGATTATCACCACCAGAGGTTCACTGTTCAGCTCCAGCTTCATCATCCAACAACAGATAAAGGCAATGGTATTTATTCTCTTTGTAAAAAATGGGATAGAAGCTAAAAGGATATTTGCTGAGACAGACTATTTCCAAAGGGGCTTAAGCTAAAAGATCTTGAAGAGTCACCTGGTTATTAGGTAGATGATGCCAAATGGTAAATCATTAAGAGTGGGATAACAGAAGCAACTGATATCTGTATTATTATGTCAAGTTATATAGTTTTTAAATCAGATATGCAAGTTTAGGAGTTATTTTGATGTTTTCTAAGCAAGGGGTTACTGAGCTCAGTCCTCAAGCTGTCAACATCTCTGTCACATCAATGAATGCCCCCAACTGCCATTTCCAACGCGATGTTCAGCTTGCATATTAAGCACACATTGGTGTTATGGAAAGAGTTTGTTGTCCTACTCTAATTACAGTTATAGTACCACTGTCCCCCTCCCAAAAAAAGCTTCTCAAAAGCCTAAAAGTACTTTAAAGTAATTCAGTATTTTTACTTTTTGTCTTCCTTCCATCATTTTACATTTTAAATGGGTTCTTGGTCTCATTATTCGGCCGAATGATGATTAACCCAACCATCAATGGCAAGGTGACTCCCTCATAATTAAAGTACCTACTGTCACACTTGGACAGCTGGTTCTGATCCCTGTATCATTTTTTGTAAATATAAAAAAAATGTGTGATGGGCTATGTCAAGAGAAAATGCTGTCTTGCTGGAACTGACACATCAAACCCCTCCAGGGATAAGTTCAAAGGACAGGAGGTAGCTTAAACTACAGAGATCTGAGGTGCAATTAGCTTGTTAAATTTGCTTTGAAGCCCCAGAAATAAAATATCCATTCATGATGCCTTCGGGGAAATTCTTTGATTGCACTAGGTGTTATGAGAAAAGGGACATAGACCAGTGTTTTGGGTATCCTCCCAGGAAGCCAGCTCATTTTATCAAAGAGGCCTTTGATGTCTGGGAAGCAGGTCCCAGACTAAATTCGGAAAGTCCAATATACATTTGCTTTGAATATACAGTGACTTACATCAAAGAGACTTTTGATGCCTAGGATAAAGCAGATCACAGACCGGTTTGGACCAGTCACATAAAGAGAGGCGATTCCTTATGTCATCTATTATTTTTTTAAATATCTTAGTAGGACAGCCTGTGTTATAAAATATTAATTTTCATACACCAAGGCGAAATTAGGTGACTTCAGAGAGAGAAGGCCAGCTCAAGACTGCTGTTAAAACTACTGAGCAGCCCTTATACAGAGACTTTCATCATTCATATTTCTGACTGAGAGAAGAGAGACCACGAAGCACTGAAAGATTAAGAAGTAAAGACCTTAGACTAGACTAGTCTGAGTGTTATTATTGGTAGGAATCTGCACTTTTAAACCTATTTGTTTTAAGGCTGTATGTGTTGGGATATTTTGTTCTGTAATTTTACTGTTTTCCTATTTCACCTATTTTAAAGTAAAGATATATATTTTAAAAACGGAAACTGCCTGGTGTGCCTTGAAATTTCTTTTCATATAAGTGAAGCTTTGAAGGTTATAGTTGACACTGTGTATGAGCTTATTGTGATACCAAACTGGGAAACAGATAGAGTTCTCTAGGTCTTGCATAGAGTTCTAAAGGTTCATTTTGTAATACCTGATTAGGTGCCCATAAGCAAAGATATCTGGCCCCCCGAAGACAGAATTATCTGAGCTTGATAATTGGGTACGCTAACAAGAGGTTATCAGTTTGAATCTCTCCAGAACTTGAGACTAAGGTGACTCGAGCCCACAAAACAGACAAGAGGGTTACCTTGTTCTGTTCACTGTTCTCAATTCTACGCTCAGAGGTTGGCACTTTGGGAATAGAGGGCTGACCGGCTGAGCGAATCTGTGACACCTACACTTTACATTTTTAACATAGAAACATAGAATTTGATGGCAGATAAGGACCGCTTGGCCCACCTAGTCTGCCAATATTCTCTACCTGTTTCATATGCTGCAGATTCTAAATGATCCGTGGCTTTTCAATAGCTAGAGTTCATTTTTGTCTGCCCCATGTGTTTTTGAATTCCTCTACCATTTTTCCCCATAACCTCTGTCAGGAGACTGTTCCATGGATCCACCACCCTTTCCATTAATAAATGCTTTCTCACATTACCCCTAAATCTTGCTCCCTCTATCTTCATATCATAACCCTTTGTTCTTGAACATCTTTTATTTTTAAAGATGCTACTCTCTTGTACCTTATTTACACCCTTGAGGTATTTGAAAGTCTCTTTCATAACCCCCCTCTCTCTCCTCTCCTCCAGAGAATACATATTGAGATCCTCCAGTCTCCCCTCATATGACTTTTGGTGCAGCCCCTGCACCATTTTTGCCACCCTTCTCTGAACCACTTCTGCTCTGTCTGTGTCCTTCCGGAGATGCGGCATCCAGAACTGGACATAGTACTCTAGATAAGGTCTCGCCAATGTTCTACACAGTGGCATCACCACCTTCTTCTTTCTGCTGGAGATACCTCTCCCTATGCACCCCAACATGATAATGTGAGCTGAGGTCCCACTGCTTTCTTTCCTTACACTTTGCTCATATTGATGATGGTGGGCCTGGCAAAGGTGTAGAAACTTTTACATACTTCAACATTACCTATCTCACCTCAGTAATGAAAAATAGAAAATAATGTATTTATTTATTGAAAGAGATTTACCAAGAAATACATACTGAATGATAAAGTTCGTTTCCAGATGTGTCCTGGGGAATGGGGGTAGGACTAAATACACAGTATAAGCAAAGCGGAGTAATCTGATAAGCAAAAGGCACAGTTATGTACAGTATATACAATAACGTAAATGGCAAATTGTTAAACAAGAAAGATACTGTAGATAGGAAAGGAGGAGAAAAAAAGGAGGGGTAGTGAGCAGGCATGACAGTGTGAATAGATTGGAAGTAGTAGTGAAGGGGAGAGGGGGAGGGGGAGATAGAGAGGAAAAGGGTTGAAGGGAAGAAGGTAGTGGAAGGAGGGGAAGGGAAAAGGAGGGGGGAAGAGAAGAGGAAAAGTGCGGAGGTTGAAACATTTAGTAGTGGTATAGTAGCTTGGGGACTGGCAGTGGATAGGGAAAGAGAAAGGGGCAAGACATTAGACTAAGGGCAACTGCAGGTGGGAGATAGATGGGTATGGAGTAACAAGGAAAGAGAGCATTTGGAGGAGGCAGAGCGAATTGTAAGGGGAAGAGAGTTCCAGACTTTAGGAAAGCAATGAGAAGGCATTCTATCCCGCAAGGGATTTACATGAAGGGCACATTAGAAAGCGATAGCTTGAGTTATGAAGAGAGTAAGAGGACGGAGGCATGGGGAGAGAAGAGAACTGAGATATGGATATATATATATATATATATGTTGTGAGTGCCTGATTCGCCCTCGGACTAAATGCTGTGCTGCAAAAGTCACGGATAAATCATCGCGAGGACAAAAGGTGTCCATACAGTACATTTAGTCAAAATCACAGTTGCCGACATGTCAATAGGTCACAAGTTAATAATATAATCGGTCAAAATGCTGACCTTACCTGGCAAGAGCACCAGCCACAGCCATCAATTCCATCTCTTCCTTCACTTCCTGTGTATCATTGTTTGCATTCCCCACACAACCAACACCCCATAACAGAATCAGTCAAGAGTTTTAAGATCAAAAGATTCATTTTTATTGTGTCTTTAAAAATCATATAGATTAGAATAATCTGCCGCACAGCATAACAAAGAGTAGCATTTAATGTGTAATATGTGCAATCTGTAACAGCAAGCAGCATACAATGTAATGTAATGCCCCTCCTGTTGTGCCACATCACCTGACCTAGATGAAAATTACACCCAATCAGCTCTGTGTTTCGCAGAGAACATTGATGCCATTTCAAAATCTGTCATCACAGTAGTTTCATTAAGCTTTCCTCCCAGCAAGTTTTCCAAGTGAACAAAAATTTTGCGATATACGCCCTCGCTATGACCAGGCAGGACACCATGCACTCCCTGCTGCCGATGTTGGTGAACATCATGCCGAAGTGTTTCTTGTGTCGGCAGCAGGTGAGCATGACTGACAGACACCTGTTGTAGACCTTGATGCACCACATTTCTTGTTGCCTCCTCTGACTCTGCAGCTCTACGTTTCATATTGGCCCGTGCCACGGTGACCTCCACACATCCATGCACAGGGGCATGATTATGCTCTGATGGGGGCAAAGTGATGGTGTCACCCAAAGTGTACAGATGAGCATGGCCGGTACACAGCTCACATATCCAAAATACCTTGCTCTGTCTTTCTCCTTGGTTTACAAATAATTGTCCAATACAAGCTTTTGCTTGCCTTTCTGGGTCGGCTCATACTCCATGGCAGAATTTAGGTGAATGAGTGTATAATGTGTTGCCTCACCTTAAATACTGCCATGTTAGTGCTACCAAATAGCAATTGAGATAGGATAGCAATTACTGCTGTATCCCTTTAAATTTATTTATGTATGTCAGTGTAGGGGCGGAATAACAGATGCACACTCAGAAATAGAGGAAGTGGATGAAGTAAGTGCAGGGCAGAGACATGTGTACATCAGTACAGATTATTTAAAAAAAATAAAAATCAAAGCACAACGTCGCAGTGCCCGTCTCTTTCATCGTCGCCGGTGATTTGGTTGGGTTGGCGACATTGTCCACAACCTCTACACCGGCGACGCGATGTCTTTCGATGAACTGACCACTACATTTTGACCGCGACAATTAACAACGCGATGTTGTGTCTGTTTGCCATATACATATATAGAGTTTCCTTTTTCTAATTGCTAACCTACTTATTTAGACTTTTTAACTTGAACAGTTGCTTTAATTTAAACAAAATTTTGTTTACAGGAGATCATCAACGAGTATGTTTAGAGTTCGGACATTATGTTAGATAGAAATCTGGTTACACTTTTGGTACAGTTTATTGAACCCTGTTTGATTTCTGTTCATCTCTGAAAACCACATGCATACATTTTTAAAGCCTCAAATCCAATGGAAGACACCATGGGTATGCTAATCCTTAAGGTGAGTCAGGCAGATCAGAAATCACAATTTGGGATTTACCTCTGCTTTACTAGAGGCTTAGAACAAGACATTACAAATGCATTTTGTTGTGGTGGGTCTCTTCAGTACAGTAATTTCTTTCAGCCAAGTACAGTACCTGGTCAGCTCCAGTGGTAATTAGGCATTTAGTAGTCTCAGAGGTAGAATACCAAAGAGGTGTTTACAAGATGAGCAGTGTGGAGGATCCAATAAAGGATACAGGGAAGGAAGAAGTAACCACATTGTTTGGTTCCTGTGCATCCGTTTAAGTTACACACACATACACCCTAAAGCCTCAAACCTAGCACAAGGCATCATGGGTATGCAAATCCTTGTGTGGGGCATGCAGGCAAAGCTTCACCAGAACAGATGTAACCCCCCCTCTCACTGGTGGGTCTTACCTTAGGGCTCCACTCAGCCAGGTCCCACATGCTGCCACATCCTGCTGCCCCGTTCTGCCTTTGCTTCAGCCCTCAAGGACTGCCAGCTTGGTGGAGGACCAGAGGAGTGGTGTTACAGCCTCAGATGCTGTTGTTCCTAGTGCTGAGAGTGCTTGTTTGTTACTGCCAATCAAGGACGCCAATTAAATCCCCTTCAGTACTCTTCAACCCCTGGGACTCCAGCTTGTTTCAGGTGGTCTGGAGAGGTGCTAGGAGTGGGAGGCAAAGTGGTCTGTTTCAGCACCATGTGTGACTATGTATATCGTGGCTCTTGCCACTCTTTCAGGAGAACCACCGATCGCGTTGGATGGAGCACACTTCTGTCCTCATGACAGGTTGGAAATCTTCAGTTAGCTTCTAAACCTACCAGTTCAAAGGGCAAACCTGTGCCACACATCTTTGGGGATCAAATGTTATAAAATAAGGGCAAGAGCCCTCAAAAAAATAACACTGTTGGAGTTAGTGCTCCTATGCTGTATAAGAGGTCACCATCCTTGTGATTCCTGACCTCACCAACAGCTAATAGGAGGTCAGGGATCTCGAACTATGCCACAAGAAGCATTTGGGAGAATGACGTTGCTGCTTGCTTAGTGCCCTTTCACTGAACCAATAGGGCATCAAGAGAACATTCTGTATACAAATTCAAGTGACTGGCAGCCTTTTGGACCAATCAGACATTGTCCTTCCCCAGTGAAATGCTGAGGGCAGTTCCAGAACTGTTTTTTTTTTTTTAGTTAAGTATACTTTATTGAAAAAATGAGTACAATATAGTACAACAACAATACAAAGCAAACAAAAGATTAGATAACCAGCCCTATGAACACCCCACCCCCACCCCACCCCACCTGGAGCACCGTATTCATAGCATTTGGGACACTAAGGGCCAACAAACAAAGATTATCTGTATGAAGATGGGTACAGAATCCTGGTTAACCAAGACAGTGACTGCAAAGTTAGTTATTGAGACTCCCATCTGGTACTGAAAGAGTTAGGATGGTTACTGAGAGAGGAGATTTGCTTCTCTATGTTCAAAGCCTAGAATTTTGTGATGCCATTCCTTTCTGCAGGGATATCATCATCAAGCCAATGTCGTAAAATTACCAATTTGGCTGTAAGGGCTATCAAGGCCATGTGACCCCTGTGGAGGCCGAAGACTTGTGGGGGATAAAATCCAACTACACAGATCTCTGGAGTGATAAGTCCTCTAGCCCAAGGAAGGGATCTAAATAGCCTTTAATTGCATCCCAAAGAGGAATCACCTTGACACAGTCCCATAAGATGTGCTTGAGAGAACCCCATGCTAAACCACACCTGGTACGTAGCGGTGAAGCAGTTTTACCCATATTGTAAAGCTTCTGAGGTGTGAAGTAATGATTATGAAGAATTTTATGTTGAACCAATCTATACCTATCTTGCTTTATATACAATATTTATAAAGATTTTGCAAGATGGACTGCCAAATTTCAGGTGTCTATTGCAAATCTTAAGTATGTTGCCAGTTGTAACAGATTCTCTTGGGACTGTTAGAATCAAGGGTCTGAAAAGCACTGTAGAGGCCTGAAATGGGGTGAGACTGCAATGCAGTGTTAATGAAAGAATCGAGACTGTCCCCAGCAAGTCGTGTCCAAGGACAAGGGCTAGGCAGTGACAGCACGGATCATCTGGAGATACTTAAAAATAGATGAGCTAGGTAAAGTATGTTGCTCTTGAAGAGAGGGGAACCGGATAAGTGTATAGTATCTTCTACTATGAGAGATTCTACCGATGAGGGATGTATCTGTGGCCAAGAGGAAAGGGTGATGGGACGACGACCAATACAAAAATTGGGGTTTCCAATAAGGGTTTGCAAAATATCATTTGGCCACTGGAACCCATAATATGAATCCAGCTGGGCATGGGCCCTCAGGAACCAGTAGACTGGAGTCTTCCTTAAAGAATGGGGTAGTTGCAAAGGTTTAATGAAAAGGAGGCTCCTGAGTTGGAGACCCTCTGTCTGACATAAGTCCCATTCTATTTGAAGCCACAAGGGGACGTACCCAACTTCCGTAGTAGTATTCTCTAATTCCCTCCACTGTAGATATTTGCTGCCATGGAGGGCACCACAGTAAAGAAATGGGTTGGGGAGTTGGACCCCCCCCCAGCTATCTCAGTATTGTTAGCTTGAAGTAGGATCTATGCACCAATTTCCTTTGGCAAAGAAAATCATTGAGTAAGTGCTGAAGTCTGGTAAACCAAAGTTTAGGGAGAAAGGTATTGAACATGCCCAAAGGGTACAGAAAGTGGGAGAGAAGGTTCATTTTTTTTTATTTAGTGTGCTTTTTGCCTGCTGGGTCACCGGTAACTCAGCCCTTGGTCATGGCCCCTCTGTCCCCCACCTCCGGCAATCACCAGGCTTCTCCACAGTCACCCCTGGCTTGCCCCCCCAGAGGGCGGGGTTGCAGAGCTGCTCCCCTACCAGCTCCACACTGCAAATATCTGGTTGGGAGAGCATTGGCACCGGAGGCTAATTTGGGCCCAGAGGAAAGGGCGCCATGGAGGCGACCCAGCATAATTTTTTCTCTGTAAGCAGGGTGGAGACGTGCAATGACGACCAGTGTCTGCCCTGCCCTGAAGTCTTACTGGCATCGGCGCATTGCAGTGAACCCAGCCTCTGCTGGGTGCTGCTTGTGTGCCGAACACACAACCCCCTCCCTCCCGGAGAAGGAGAGCAGTCCTGGGGAAGCTCGATCCTTCTCCCCCTGGCTGGCCCTCCAATGACCTGAGTCCATTCCCGAATCCGGGTCGCCGGCATCGCAAGCGGAAATCCAACCGCTGCGCCGACGGGCCGGCAAGAAGGTTCATTTTAATGACATGTATACGTCCACATAATGTCATGGGGAGGGATGACTATCTATGCAAGTCTAGTTTAAGCATGTGCATGAGGGGATCCAAGTTATTCCTGGCTAAATTGTAAAGGTATCTAGAAATCTGAATGCCCAGGTAGGTGAGTGTGAGGCTCCTAAGCCAGGCCCTTGCCAACAATGGCTTGTTTGCTGACCAGGTTGTTTAAGGCCAGGACCTTGGTATTACTCAGGTTTAGTTTGAATGCCAAAATTCCTGTAATTCTGTCATTTTCTGCCAAGGCCACTAGGATCGAGGTCAATGGATCGTCCATGTGAAGTAGCAAGTCATCTGTGTATGTGAAAAGTTTATATCCTGTACCCCTAACCAAAATATCTTTAATTGAAGGCTTATTTTGCAAGCTATAGATTAAGGATTCCATGTACAAATTAAAAAGCAAGGGAGATGGGGCAATCCTGTCTAGCCCAACGTTCCAACCGATTTGTATCTGATAATACCCCACTGCACTGGATACATGCCATAGGGTGTTGATGTAAAACTTGGATCCAATGTATAAAATCATCAGGGATCCCAAATCTCTGGAAGACAGTGAAAAGAGAGGGCCAAGAAACCCTGTCAAATGCTTATTCCGCTTCCAGGGAGACCAGAGCCACAGGGGTCTTGCTCTCCCTGGATGTGGAAATCAAATGGTGGAGCTTGCATAAGTGGTCGCTGGATACTCTGCCCTTCATGAAACCTACCTGCTCTACCCCTATCAACCCATCCCAAACTTTAAGAAGCCTGTTGGCAAACATTTTTGCTAGTAATTTGAAATCAGAATTTATAAGTGAGATGGGTCGATAGCTTTTCGCCAGCATCTCATTTTTACCGGGTTTGGGCAGCAACATGATCCATGCTTTGGCTTTTGCTCCAATCCACCGACAAGGGATTGCTAGAGATCCCCAGGGTACATTTGAAGACATCTGGTGCTCGTGCTTTTTCTTTTGCAGACCCTACCCTGTGGAATTCTCTACCTCGTCGGTTGAGAGAATGCCTGACCATTGAGAGATTTAAGTCAGAATGTAAAACATGTCTTTTTCAGATGGCCTTCCCAGTTGATTTTAAATAATTTATATATCTGTAATTTTATCAATTTATATGTCTCATGGTTTGACTTGTAAAGTGCCTTGGTTTCAAGAAAGGCACTATATAAATAAAGTTTGCTTTGCTTTGCTAGAGAGCAGTCTATGAGACCTTCAGAGAAGAGGTAATTAAATAATTTTGTCAAAAGGGGGTAAGTGAAGTGGAGCATGCTTTTTAGAAATTATTTGTATAGCCATCAGGTCCAGGAGCCGTATCCAGTGGAAGCTGCTAGATGGCTTGTGCCACTTCATTCTGGGATATGACACCTTTAAGGAGATCCTTTTGTTGATCCATAAGAGAGGGAAGCTTTATCTGGTTAAGGTAAGTGGAGATTTTCTCTGACAGTGAAGGATCTTGAGTGTCCTCACTATATAGGGGACTATAAAAGGCTTTGAACTCCTCCACTATAGCCCTAGATTTATTAACTATTCCAGAGAGGAGTCCCATCTGAAGGACTTTGATGACTCTGGCACCCTCTTGCTGTCCGAGGTGGAGTGTCAGCATCTTTTCTGCCCACTCTCCAGACTCCAAGTAGCTGACTTTGGCCCTAAAAATAGCCAATTCTGCTTTTTCTGCTAATAAATTTTCCTATTGTACCCTTAAGGAATTTAAGTTTAACCACATGGATTCCGGAGTGTTGGGTTCAAGCACTTTTTCAATCTCCCAAATATCATGGAGTAACTGTTCAAGCTTAGCTGTCTTGAGTTTAATCCACTTGGCTGCAAGCTGAATACATTCCCCCCAAACTGAGCTTTTGCTGCCCCCATAAGACATCCAGGGAATCCAAAGAACCGTCATTATGAACAAGAAAGGCCGGGATGTACTTTTTGATTTTGGTGAGAAGGGCAGGATCTTTCAACAACTGGGAGTTTAGTTGCTAGACCTTATCCCTCTCTCCCCCACCCCGAGACTTTGTGCCTCATGAATATCGATGCATGATCTGATATTATCAAATGCTGGATCTCACAAGAGATCAATCCTGGGACACTTTTCTGGCTAATCAAAAAAAAATCTATTCTAGAGAATGTGTTATGAGGAATGGAATGAAAAGTGTATTGTCTATCCTGAGGGTGTAAGCATCTACATGGATCTACCAACCCCAAATCATCCATGAATTCTCTTAGGGCCCCATTTTCAGAGCCAGCCAGCTGAGCATGCAAACAAGTGGGTCATGTGAAAAAATAGGGCTGGCCAGTTCTGGTGCCATATTCAAACAGGTAGCATTATCCAAACTGACCGTGCTATCTGTTTGAATACTGGTCCTGGTAGCATGACGCACAGCAAATGGTCACCATGTATGGTGCAGCGCTACCAGAGGGTGGGGCTGAAGACTGCCAATAAGGGTAAAGCATGGTGCACACTAGTTAGCACTGCAGCCCCCATGGGTGATATTCAGCCCAAACATGCAAATGAGCCCATTGGGAATGCACGGCGCTAGGGGGCCATTTGCATGCCCATTATGGGCTCATCTGCATGTGAGCCCCGTCTGATTGTGCAGGTCAGGTCCCTCTGCCCCCAAGCCCCAGTCCCTGGAAGTGAACACTGGTAGACCGGGGTCCCTCCCCTGCCCCAGTCCCTGCCCCTATAGATAAGAAAAGACTCTGGCCTATCAGTGTATTTGTTATTATCTATGGGGATGGGGATCAGGTCAGGGGAGGGACACTGGACCACCAATGTGTCTTTTCTTATCTATGGGGATGGGAATTGGGGCAGGGGAGGGACCCTGGACTACCAATGTATTTTTTATTATCTATGGGGATGGAATCGGGGCAGAGGAGGGCTGGGCTACCAATGTATTTATTATTATCTATGGTGATGGGGATTGGAGCAGGGGAGGGACACTGGACTACTGGGGTTGATTTCATTTATGTGTATGGGGATCAGGCTGGCAGTCCTTGACACTGCATAGACGGGGTGTGGGACATGCACCCCCTCTGTGCACTGTTAAGGGCTGGGTTTCAGAAGCATTTACATGTGCCGGCGGCCATTTAGTGCTTCTAAAACTTTCAATATTATGCTGTGCTGCATATGCATGAGGGATCCCTCATTTGCATAGGTGCAGCACAATATTGTGTGGGATGGTGCTGTTGGGAGTACATGGCACATATGTGCCCTTTGAATATGGACTCGCCCCAACAGCTGGTGCTATTTCAGGTTAGCGAGGCACAAACCTGGTTTGTGCTATGCTAACCATTTGAAAATGGGGTATTAGATCTCTTTGCCTGGAGGTAAGGCCTCTTCTATGAGATCCAGATTTATCGAGATCTGGCTGAAGTGTGAGGTTCCAATCCACACCAAGTAAAATAGGGAGCGAGTAGCACTGCAAGATCCATGAAAAGAGTGGGGGAATCTAGGTTCAGACCATAAACTGTGCTGAGGACAACCTCGTGGAGGCCTAGTCTACTGTGCAGAAAAAGGTACCTGCCCTCAGGGTTCCAATGGTCTTTAATTAATTGGAAGGCCACAGTGCCAGCTATTAAAATTGCAGCACCATCCTTTTTTGCTACTATTGCCAGCCCTGTACACCTGACTCACCCATTCCCTCCAAAAAGAAGACAACAGTAATGGTTTTTACTTGCCCCAGGAAAGTTAGAGACATTAATGTTCCTAGCATCAATCTGAAAGGGAATATAATTGAATTGGTAGATCGTTTTAACTATTTAGGGGTTACCTTAGATTCCCACTTTTCTTTTGACCTCCAAGTTAGTAAAATCATTAAAAAAATATATCAGAGGCTAGGAAAGCTATTCATGATTAAATCCTTTCTTATTCCTGAATCTCGTAGGCTCCTGGCCCATAGCTTCTTGCTTAGTGCATTTGACTATGGTCTGTTGACTAATTCAGGAACAAATGAAAAAATGCTACAGAAACTTCAGGTAACCTAATACAGTATTTTATAATTTATGACCGGTCTCTCTTTGAGAACCCAGCATTGTGCATTGATAAGAGAAGCTAATTGTCCTTCCCTTTTAGACAGGATTAAAATTAAGCTGGGAGTTATTGCATTCAACTGAATGCGGGTTTACTTCCTCCAACTGTTCAAGATTTTCTTCCCAGCTCACACAGCTATTGAGGTACTAGGTCTCAGTCTAGAGGTTTATTCAGGGTTCACTTTTATAAGAAGACAATTGGACAGAGGTCTGTGGTGTATATGGTTATTGCTTGTTTTAATAGTATTCCACCTGTACTGACCAACTGTAGAACAGTCAGGTCTTTTAAGCATAAGCTTGTGCAATGGCTTAATACTCTTTCAGACTGCAACTGTTTTCATTAAGATATTATTTTTATATGTATGTTTGTATTATTGTTAAAGGGGAAGTGTCATCAACAAGATTTCTTAATGTCTGAAAGCCCATAAAAAGCTAATTTGATTGAGCCATTAAGTTTATCTCTGAATATTTGCAGTCCAGAGTTATTCATATGTAAATCACCCTGTAATTAAGGGCTGGTGGCAGCCATGTGTTTTGGGCTCCTGACAGGAAATGATGTCACCAAGGGTCTAGGTCCTCCTGTATTTAATCCAACAGGTTAAATAGGAAATCAACTGTTTTTTTTTAAGTGTGTTTAATCTGTTATTACAACACTTTCTTCATCTATAATAATTGTTTTGTACAGTATGTGCTTTGAAACTAGTGAGTTATCACCTTTACATTAAACTGTTAGTAAAAAATAATCCATCTTCAGGATTGCTTTAACCTCTGGGATATACAATACTGCCAGCTGAACATGTCAGAACAGATTTCTGGGGCTGCCACAATACTATCTTCTGTCTTTTTCTGTTCCCTCTCTTACAGCCTTTTCTCTTACAATTTTGTGTGTGAACTCAGGTCTACAAGATGCAAATGTGGCTATGTACCTACTGACCTGGCATCATGGCATCCCTGTGCTCCCACAATACACCTGGGAACAAGATGTTGCTTAGTGTACTTTCCTGGACAAAGACAGTGAAAACAATCTGAGCATGTGTTATGATTCTGAAAATATGCTCTTTTTTATCCAGATTTGACTTCAAAAGAAAAAAATAATATACAATTACTATAGATGAACAACATTGTTAAAACATGCATAATCTGAAATGCATTATTAAAAGAGTATTTTACTTTTTATGACGTTAAAAGTATAACAGTTTCGTACTGAAATACTTTTGCTAGAATGGGATTTTATAATTACAACACTTTCTACATTTATAATATTTGTTTTGTATGTGCAATGAAACTAGTGAGTTACCACCTTTACATTTCAAACTGTTAGTAAAAATAAGGGAACAGGGAAATTGTTTAACCAGGAAAGGCACACTAAGCTGAAGCTTGTTTCCAGGCATACCTCTCAACTGTCCCTGATTTTCAGGGATGTCCCTGATTTTGCCTCAGATTTTTCCTGTGTCCCTCGTAAAATTTGTGTTCTTGTGACAGAACAGTGGGGATTAAAAGCACAAAATAATGTCAAACATTAAAGTAACAGACTTGTTATTCTTCAGAAAATGCATCTCAACACAAATCCTTTTATTCTGTCAGCTTTCTAAATGAATAGTTCCAGATTTTAAGATGTGTCCCTGATTTGGGGTCTTTGTCCCTGATTTTTTTAAGCCTTGTCCCTGATTCATGAGGCAAGAGGTTGAGAGGTATGTTTCCAGGTGTGACCTGGGAACACAAGGAAGTTAAGTGACTTGCTCAGAGTCACACAGTATTGGGGGGGGCTGTGGGGTTCGACCCCAGGTTTCCAGGTTTATAGCTCAGTACCCTTAAGCACTGCGCTATACTACCTCCTAAAATTTCAGTAGAATTCTGGCACTGTTACGGTAGAAAATCCCATTCCATCCAAAGTATTTCAATAAGAAACTGTTATACTTTTAACTTCATCAAAAGAAGTAGAATACTCTTTAATGGTAATCATTTTTTACATACAGATAAAGACACTTTTGTCTTCAGTTACAACCTTCCAGTTGATACCTGTGGTTACAATCAGGTGGTTGTAATCAACACCTGCCAATCAAGTGTCACTACAGAAAGCTAACTGGCACATAGTTTCACTGTGGGTGAGCTGAACATCTTGCCCAACATGGCGGCTCCATTATCAAGCATTGGTGCTAGCACTCAAGCTTTGTCATACACTGTTAAGACAAGTAAGATTTTAAATATTTTTTAATATAGTTGAGTATGCCTTGAAAATGAAAAAAACAATTTATCTGGTTGATCCTGCGGCTCATACCCTTCGAGTGCATCTTATACTATGCAGCAATGCTGACTCACCATGACTTTCCAGAATGTCATTACCTCAGTAATAAAGAAAAAAACAAAAAAACAAAAAGGAAAGACAGGCTGTGTGCGTAGGTGTGCACACGCGCGCGCGAGTGTGTGTGTGTGTGTGTCTGTCTCTGACAGAAGTGCTGCACTAACTGAACTGTGCTGAAAGGGAAAAAATATCACCATTAAATAAAATAGTGTGTGTGTGTGTGTGTGTGTGTGTGTGTGTGTGTGTAAAAAGCAGAATTTTACACACCCCTCGGTGTGCGATGCTTTTATAAACCCTGCTGGGTATATGTTGCATCCCACACCTCGGATGTGTGTAAAATTCTGGTTACATCCACCCACCCATATATTATTGTATATTTTAATAATGCATTTCAGGTTATGTATGTTTTAACAATGTTGTCTATCAATGTGTTTTTGCAATTTATAAACAAGTAATTGTGTCCTATTTTTTTCTTTTCAAGTCAAATCTGAATAGAAAGAGTATAATATTTTCAGAATCCTAATACATGCTCAAAACCCATTCTGCTGGATAAACGAAGCTTGTTCACAGCTGTACTGCCAGCTGATAATCAAAAACTACACAGTTCAAGACTGGCCCCATTATGCCAGGCCAGCAGGTATGTAGCCACATTTGCATCTTGTAGACCCGAGTTCACACCTGAAATTGTGAGAAAAGGCTGCAAGAGAGGGAACAATAAAAGACAGAAGTTGGTTCTGTGGCAGTCCCAGAAATCTGTACTGACATGAACATGGCCAGGGTTTAGAAATCCTGATATGGTTAAGTTACCAGGGTTGTCCACCCCACAACAACAATCATTAATAATACCCATCTCGACAGAGGAGATACAAAGGACAATTGATAGCTTACCTTCGGATAAATCTCCAGGACCAGACGGGTTTTCCTCTAATTTTTATAAGCAATTCCAAAAACAGCTTATTCCCTTGCTACATTTACTCTTTAAACACATTTTACAGGAAAAAGAGATAGACTCCACGCTATTGGAAGCCCTAATAGTGGTACTGCCCAAAGCGGGGCTTAACCCGGAATCAACTTCTAGCTATCAGCCGATCTCACTCTTAAATCAGGATATCAAAATTTTTACCAAATTAATAGCTATCCGTCTCAATGGAGTTCTACCGTCCCTCATTGGAATAGAACAAGTTGGGTTCATGAAGGGAAGATCCTCTGTGGATCACCTTAGAACACTATCGCATGTTTTGTCTGTGGCAAGAGACGCCCAGCACCCGGCTGTGCTGGTATCATAGATGCCGAGAAAGCCTTCGACAGGGTGAACTGGAATTTCTTATTTGGTACATTGAAGGCTTATAATTTCCGTTCCAAATTTCAGCAATGGATAAGGGCTTTATATCATGGACCTTCAACTAAAATTACGGTGAATGGGGAGATGTCAGCTGTTTTCCCATTAGAATCTGGTACCAGGCAAGGATGCCCACTATCTCCTTTACTTTTCAATCTGTATTTGGAACCCTTGATTCGTTGCTTAATGGGGTGTTCGCAGATTAAGGGCATAAAGGTTCTGGACCATCAAATCAAGGTAGCAGCATACGCGGATGACATATTACTACAACTCTCTGATCCGGAGAGTTCGATTCCAGCTATGCTCACGGCTATTAGAGAATATAGTCTTTTATCTAATTATAAGTTAAATATGGGCAAGACGGTTATTTTTCCCCTCAATCACAAGGTCCAGCGGAGCTCCGTAGAGACCTTTGGCCTCTCTTGGGCACAGGATACTTTAAAATATCTGGGTATAATTATCTCCAGAAATACTGCCCTAATGCAGAAGCTTAATTTAGATTCGCTACTTCGAATTGTTGAGGCGGACCTTGGAAGATGGTCTAAATTGCCTATGTCCTTGTGGGGGAGGATTAATTTAATTAAAATGAATGTCTTCCCAAGGCTATTCTATTCGATGAATTTGTTAACATCTGGCTACCTCTAGCATGGTTCCGAAGAGTTCAGGAAATGGTCGCAAAATTTATATGGGGGAATAAACATCCTAGATTGGCATATTATAAATTAGTGGCCCCTAAAGACAGGGGTGGGCTGCGTCTTCCTCATTTCTCCTTTTATTACTGGGCAGCACATAGTGCTAAATACCTAAGATGGCTCACACCGCGGGAAGAACTTCTTTCTGCTCCATTTATTCCTCTCTGGCTTAAAGTTGAACTTTCTCTTATGGCAGCTAATGGATTATCCCTGACAGCTCTTTATTATATTAATTATAGTTCCTTACCGGTACAGTTAAAAAGCACACCAATAGCAATCTCGGTTAGAGTGCATTCACAGTTGTGCAACTTTCTTAAATATAATCATACACGGGACATAGACCAAGCAATTGAGGGTAACCCCAACTTAAAGATAAACAATAAAACACTTACCACCAAATGGTTAACGGTTATCAAGGACCTGCCCCTGGCCTCGTTGATCTCAGAGGACCATAGGTGGTTATCGTCTCCGGAAATAATATCGGTATTGAACTTGCCTGATATGTATATTTTTTAAATTTACCAATTAAGACACCTTATTGTAAAAGTGTTTGGTATCTCACCTCCCAATGTAAGTCCAAGAAGTTACAGGTCTGAATTGGGAGCATTGGTCGGAACTCAAAAAATGGTTTCATAAATTTATAAAATACTGTATAAATGGGCCTACCCAAATTATTTTGCCCCCTCGGAATTTTGGACCTTCCTTTTTCCAACCCTGGAGTTTCACTGGGAGTCACTATGGCAGAATTGTCATAAATATGTATCGCAGGATAGATTACGCCTCACCCAATTTCACATTTTGCATAATTTATATTATACTCCACAAAAGTTATTTAAAATGGGACTCCTGTCTACCCCGACTTGTAATAGATGTGATAAAGAAGAAGGATCTATATTCCATATCTTCTGGTCTTGCTCCAAAGCTACTGCGTTATGGGATAAGATTCAACAGAATACTGATCCTTTGCTAGGTCTGAAAGAATTAGTCACTCCTGAAATTTGTATATTAGGGGATTATAGTACAATCAATCTCTCTGTTAGGCGCTATCACATGGCTTTTATCTCCTTAACTACTAAGAAGATAATTTTGAGGCATTGGAAAGACAACGTAGATATCTCCTATAATGAATGGCTATGGGAATTACTTGCCAATTTGAGAACAGAGAAAACTATAGCCAGTCTCAATAACAAACTTAAGAGATACAAAAAGAAGTGGGAATCATTGCATACACTATTCTCTCTTTAGGAAGTCCTATGTACATATTTTTGACTAGGTTGGTTAAACTCTTTTATTTATAGTGTAACAGGTTTTTCATGTTTGTCTTGCTATGCCGTGTTACAGGGAGGGGGAGGGAGGGAGGAGGGTGTTTAGGTGGGTGTGGGGGGGGGGGTAAGGGACCTGTACAGGATTCTCTTACGTATATGTCATGTACAAAGAACCTATGGACCCTTACTCATGTGAATGTATGTTTGTCTGTTTGTTTTGTTGTTTTTGTTATATTTGATGCAAAATCAATAAAATTATAAATGGAAAAAAAAAGAAATCCTGATATGGGACCCCAATACCTGTTGGCACCAAAGAGCCAGTCTTGCGATGTGTAGTTTTTGGTGCTCAGCTGGCAGCATAGTCTAGAGGTTAAAGCAATCCTGAAGATGAATGATTTTTACTAACAGTTTGAAATGTAAAGGTGATAACTCACTAGTTTCAATGCACACACAAAATAACTGTTATAGATGTAGAAAGTGTTATAATAATACCTTAAACACACTTAATAAAACAGCTGACTTCCTATTTAACCTGTTGGATTAAATGCAGTCAAAGGAGAACCTAGACCCTCAGCGACATCATTTTCTGTCAGGAGCCCAAAACATATGGCTGCCACCAGCCCTTAATTATAGGGTAATTTACATATGAATAACTCTGGACTGCAACTATTCAGAGATAAACTTAATGGCTCAATCAAATTAGCTTTTTATGGGTTTTCAGACATTAAGAAATCCTGTTGATGACACTTCCCCTTTAATATTTATTGTTCTTATCGTAGTATGTCTTTTTGTTTATTTGTTTTAATTTTCTATTTGTCATTTCTGAAAATGGGCAATTTGCTCATCTTGCTAACAAGCATAAAAAATAAAAATGAAATACAAAATAAAAATAAAATGAAATGGAATATAGGGTGGGGTATTCAGACTGAGCCAAAAAGATGTGCAATAGCAGGAGCAGGTGCAAATGCAGTGCGCCACTGTGCAATGTGCGTGATATTCAAACCAAGCACAGGCCAAGGTGCATCTGCGCAACACAGCTGAATATTGCACCACATGCATCATGGCGCAACCTGGGATGCGCAGTGGAGCAGGGCCAATGCACAGTAGCACAACCAGTGATGCGCAGGGACAAGAACAGGAAGCAGGGGTGCAGTAGCCATGGAAGCCATGGGCGGAGAAGCATGCAGCAGGCCAGACAGACCTACCCCCCAGGCACCCCATGAACTGCACAACCAGAGGTGAGCTAGATTGACCACCAGCCCATGAATCCCAGCACTGAATCAACAGCAGAGGCACGGTGCCCCAGCACACTCCCCTGGCAAGCAGTGACCGCAACACAAGGAGGGCCAGACCTTCCAATGCCACCACACCCCATCAATGCTGATCACCCCCAGTACAGCGATCCCAAGACATCCAGCCCAGAAGCATCACCCAACAGTGCATGGCACCAAATGCATGCCACCACCACCTCCGTGACAATGCAACCCTGTGCCCCATGGTGCCATGCATGACAGCCCCACTGTGATCTCCTCACAGCAGATGACACCAGCCACTGACGCAACAACAGCATACACAATGCCCCCTTGCATGGCCCCCACCATGGCACAGCAGAGAGGTCAACCCTGCGTCAGTACCCGAGGGAACCCGCATGTGACAAGGCCTGACCTGGGTGCCACCACCAGCAGGACAGCACCCTGCACACTCACCCATGCACACACCCTGTCCCAGCACTGGCCCCACCAGACAGCACAGCCACCCAGTGTGGTGCATGGAGGCATGCACCACACAGGATGCAACACAGGGCATGGACAAATCCCCCACCCTGTCCCAAGGGTACCCCAACACAGGGCCACACATAGCAGGGCAACAGATGCTGCTGATGTATGTCTCCAATGATGCCATGTACCCATGGCCTGTACCCCACCATGGCAATGGTGAGCTAGCCATCTGGTGCATGCACCCTGAATCTGTCCACCGCCAGCATGCGGCTGGAACACGTGTGACAGACAGCAGACCACAAACACCGCTACAGACACCAGCGACAGCATGGGGGGGGACAATAACAGCATAGCCCACAGTGTCACCCGAGGCAGAAGTGCAATAAACCTGGAGACAGGATGCCAGCTGCCATGGTGCCATGCCCAGAGGGTGGCTGGCATGGACAGCCACCAATGTCATGCCAGCAGACAAGCATGCATCGGGGGTCGGTATGACCGTGCATATCACATACATGCAAGGGGCTCAGCCGCACCGGCCAGGTACAGACTGACAGGGGCGTCAGGGACACAGCGCATGCACCTGGGATCACTGCACACAGGCATCCAGTGCACAGGGCACAACACACATACCACAGACAGGGACCATGGCCCCCACCCACACCAGTAGAGGGGCCCTGCCTGACACACACACACACGCCCAGGCCTGCACCATCCCCAACGCCATGCACACCACCGCAGCAAAGCACCATACGCCCGCTGCAAATCAGAGACCACCACAGTTGTCGTATAAAACATGAATATAATTAAAACGGAAACAGTATAAACATCAACAACAACAGAACTATGTACAAAGTGTGGGGGGGGACAGGGCTACAACTCGGGTGGGGATGGGCATGGGGCAAGGGGAAACATCAAGGAGTGGGACAAAGGGGTGTGAGGGACAGTCCGGGGGGGAATGCACAGCACATGTGCCGCAGGCCCTACTGGTGGCCCCTCTCTTCTCTGCGGTCTCTGTGGTGCTGTCTGTGCCTCCGACGGTCACCATGCTCCATACCCTGGAGCAGCTCCAGTGTTGTCCGGGTCACCTGGAGGAGCTCCTGGCTGTGTCGCTCCAGGGTTGTCCAGCATTGTCCACCTAGGACAAGGGAGCAGAGTCAGTACGTGTGACTGGCCAGACCCCCGCAGCCCACCCAATGTGCATGGCATACAGCTGTGGGCCTTGCCCCTGCGACGGCATGCGACCACCCACAGTGGCCATGCCCACAAGACTCACCTACCCAGGCACTCATAGCTATGTGAAACGCTGCACACCCCCACCACCCATGCACTGCACAGCACCAATGTGGCCATACAGTGTCATGGCTATGCAGTGTGATGGCAGTGGCACAGCCATGAGCCCAGTGCACACACAGCCCACCTGCAACACCCACCCACACATGCAGTGCCACAGGACAGTGCAGAATGCACCATGTGGCATACACGGCAGTGGGACATGTGCAGTGGGCCATGCCCCGCCACCACCTCTGCAACCCACCATGCACAGATGTAAGGGGAAATACGGCACTCACCTGCATCCTGGTCAGCAGGGCACTGCTGACCCATGGCACCACCACCATGTCCTGGCTGCAAGGCCACTCCACCCACTCAAACCTGCCGTCCCTGTTCACAGTGATCCTCTGGGCCTAGGGTGCAAACATGGAGAGGGAAACATCAGTACAGGTCAGTAACATAGCCCCCCACTTGCTGTGTGCATGCCTGCACAGCCCAGCCATGACGCGGTGGCACAGGGTGTACACAAGGCACCCCCACCACTGGCAACACAGGTAGGCCCCCCCCGCAGCATGGCCTGATGGCCACCGCAATACCTGGATGGACAAATACTACCAGTGATGAGATGTAGCACCTACCTGGCCATGGCACGGCTCCCCACCAGGCACGTGCCTGCAGTCACCCCAGGCAGTGAGAGTCCCACCGCTGGAGGTCACCATAATGGTGGCGACACTGCTCCACCATTCTGCTGCACCCTGTTGCCACCTCCAGGCCCCCTGCAACCTCCTGCCATACTGCAGTTCATGGCCTCAGGAAGGGTACCTGCCCAAAGAGGGCACCAGCATGTGGCTCCACCAAGGCCACCAGGTTTGCGAGCTCGACAGCTGTCTAGATGGGTGCTCTGGTGCGCGGCATGGTGCAGTCTCAATCAGCATCAAAATGGCGCCCTGTAGTACACATGCCCCACGTGCGGAGGCAGTGCAGTACTGCGCTGCCAGTCGCTATTGTGCTGTCAGTGGACTGTGCAATAGGGGTACAGCCATGCGTATGCATGGCACCTAGGGGGCAAAAGTCGGCTGCAGGGTCAAGGGTCTGTCTGCGCACAGAGCGCCACAGTGCTATTGGGACACCCTGCATGTAGTACAGTAGGGTGCATGTGTGTGACACCCTGCAGTTGTCTACCATGCTGTGGCGCCATGGCACCCACGGCGCACCATAGCACAAGTGCCCCCTGGGCATACAGTGCACTTGCGCCACAGGCACAGTAGTGGCCATGCCCTGTACTGCCTCCCATGCACAGCACATCTGCAGTGCCACTAGCATCTGCGTCAGCACCCCGGGCATGCGCGGTGCAGTGCCGTTTGCGCACGTCACAGTGGTATGCCATAGCCTGAGCACGCTCAACAACATTGCGCAAGGTGCAACAGCACGCTATTCAGCCAAGATATGCAAATCAGCTCATGAGCCATTCCACGGCGTATCCGCTGCATTAGCATCCAATTACAGATGTGCCTGCTCTCATTTGCATGCATTGCGCTATAAATATGTGACCTGGGGCTGCATAGGCCATGGATCGGTATTGAAGTCCTTTGAGGTAGGTTGCATGCTGTTGGGATATGGGACAGTGGTCTGGGAGGGCTGTATGGGACTGCACAGACCAAGGTAACACCTGTCTTTCCCCCAGGCATGAGCATGACCGGGCGAGAGGAAGAGGAGGAGCAGGGAAGAGCGAGATGGAGGAGGCCCAACTTCACCAGGGCTGAATCTGATGCCCTGTTCGAGGCATATCTCGACAGGGAACCACTACTTAGCAGGCAGCGGGGAATTCCACAGGCCCGTTCTGCGGCGTGGGGTGAGGTTGCACGTGCCGTAAACCAGCAGGGCAGCCACCAGCAGTCCATGCAGGAGTGCAAAAAAAAGGTTGGCACGGACAGGAGGCAGATTAAGGACAAGGTGGCTGCCATCAGGGCGGCACATGCTGCCACCAGTGGTGGCCAGCAGGACTACCCCGCCTTACGCCACAGAAGGAGCAGGTGGCCAGCAGCATGTGGTGTAGTGCCATAGAGGGCATTCCTGGTGGTGCTTCCAGACGGGTGGCAGACCATCACTACATGGTAGGTCCGGTGCTTTCAGTGTGTGGGTGGTGGAGGGCATGCCACAGGGCCAGGCGGAGCCACTAACGGTACTGTGTTCCTTTATAGCTCCTGAGTATCTACATAGGGCAGCGGTGGTGGGTGTGTCCACCGAGGGAGTGGCCCTGGACACGGAGGAACGCCCATCCACCTCCACAGGTGTCCGAGGGATTGTCCAAGTGCATACCTGCACGTCTGTCTGGACTGATTCGGGTGGTGCAGGTGCGGACATGGCCCTGCATGTGTCCCAGCATGACACCGCCCCCAATGTTCAGTGTGCTGGGACACAGATCGGGGCTGGATCCAGCACCGATGATGATGGGACACACATCCCGGACAGTGATACATGTGGGACACAGGATGGTCCCACAGCAGGCAACTGCCTGGACGATTCTGCGGGTGATGCTGTCGTGGCTGCCTGTGCAGCAACCCATTCCCAGCCTGTGTCTGCATGCCCCAGTGGTGCAGCACTGGTGTGCGTCCAGGGCAGTGGGGCTGTTGCAGCTGCTGCGGCAGTGCCGGTGTCCCCTGGTGATCAGCAGCCGGAGGTGCAGCGCCGGCAGTTGGCCAATGACAACAGAGGGATAGTGTTGGGGGCCGGTGGCAGTGCACCACATGTGGACGTACCCCAGAATGGCACTGGTGTGCAGCGCCCATCATCAAGGGGTGCTGGGCAGCAGGGCCAGGAACACCATGGGGGACAGCATGCTGGACAAGCAGGTGACCCCTTGGATGACCACAGCCATCTTCTCCAGGCCTCAGTTGCTCAGCAGATGCAGCTTGTGACAGTGGTGGATGCACTCAGTGTGGTTCTGCTGCAGGCATAAGAGCAGCGCAGCAGGGACCATGGCTTGCTCCTGGCAGTGTTGGCCCAGCAGCGGGCAGATCTGACCGCTGCCATTGACAGGCAGACCACTGCAATGGTGACTGTCATGGCTACACTGGCCACCCAGTTGGGTGCCCAGCCACTGCAGACCCCTCACAGTGCTATGTCCACCCTCCGTTCCCGACGTTGTGCGATCCCTGCTATGTCAACACCAGGTTCGGCTGTGGGCATACCGAGCATGCCTGGTGCGGGCATGTTCAGTGGCCTGCAGACCCCTGTGCGGACACGGTCGCATTCACGCAGCGTCTCCCCTGGGGGCCTGTCGGTGCCACCCCATGAGGCCACTGGTCAGCTTGGCATGGCTGGCAGGTCTCGGCGGGGCAGCCCATGCATCCGCAGCATGTGGCAGCAGTGCACTGAGCAATTGTGTGAGTAGACATGACAGGGCCGACTGGGTTATGCCTGTCGTGTCCCCTGTTGGTCTCTGGAAGGTGCCCGTGGTGAGCAGGCACATGACGGCTGTGACCTTTGTCTCCACTGACAGCGCATGGCTCTGTCATGTGGGTGTCTGCATCTCTTCACTGCACAGCTCACAGAGCCGCCTCAGAATCACCCTGTTCAGGCGGTACCAGCCCACAATCTCAGTGTCAGTGTACTGTTTGAAGGTGGTGCAGACTCAGTACTGCCTGTTCTGGGTGTACAGCCGACGGGCTCTTCCACGGCCATGCCTCCCTGCTGCCTGCCTTCTCACACCCCTCATTACCACCTCCATCTGGAAGGTGGCACTGGCCATGCCCCTGGCTGGTGTCCCCCCCAAGGCGGCTGTCCTCCTGTTCCCCCTGCTGTGTGTTGCTGGTGCTGCCCCTGCACCAGGTTCACCTCCAGCTGTTCACCTGTGGCTGTCCTGCCTCTTGCCACTGTCCTCCGTCCACTGTGGCACTTTCACACCCTATCACGCACACTGGCACAGGCACACCCACTCCTACCCTCACTCAGACACACCTCCAGTGGGCCCTGTCCAACACCTGGCCACACCTGCACCCTGCTTCCTGTCTTGCTTCCCTGCCACTCTGTCGCCATGCTCCCACCTATGACTCCCCTGTGGCGCATTCTTCCTCCCCTCTCTTGCTCCCTTTTATTTTGGCTCATTTCGCTGTTCAGCAACTTCTGCTTGCTCACTACTACGCCGCCCGCATGCTGATGAATATCACACTGCGCATGTTATTCCTGGTTCCGGCCCCTGCAGTTGCGCATGCATTCATTACTGTTGTGCCACGGCGCATTGCTTGTTGTGCTGTGCTGCCGCTCCCACTGAATATCGCACCATGGTGCATTTCCACACTTGCGCTGGTGCATCCCTATTACGCATGGTGCATCTGCTCTGAATATCCCACCCATAGTGTATCAAATCCCTTTTCAGGTGAGTTTCTTGTAGATATGCTATTCTGGCCTGTAGTTTCTTCAAATGCCTAAGAATCATGTATATTTTTTGTTTATTTTGTGCCCCTTTAACATTCCAAGTAATGAAGTAACATATGCTACCCATCATTTAAATGAGTTCCATACAAACAGAAAGTGAGTACCGGTCTGCTCAGTGTAGTCATGAAAACAACAACCCCTTTGCCGTACTCCTGGACCCACTCCTCCTGGCACCCCCCCCCCCAAATAAGAACAGTCAACACTACAACAGAACATCAATAATGCCAAAACACCCCCCAGGTAAATTACAAAGAAAAGGATCCCAATAACCCCAAACTCCCCGGTCCTAAAGACTGCTCCACACTAAAATATGTTGGCCATGATAAATCCCTACCTACCTAAATAGCACCCACTTTGAACCCATGTAGGAACGTATCTAAAAAGAGACCAGAAAAACTGCTAACTCCAATTACACCTCCTTCTGCCACCAGGCAATAATAATTGCAAAGAAAACATTACCACATTGTCCTATGAGCCCTAAAACTCTCTCTTGGTGAAGCTTAAGGGACCCTTTGATCTTAAACAGCAGGGAAAGAATAAGGGGATAAAAAAAAACTTAGCTGGTGCTAGATAATAACACTCACAAGGCCACAGTTCTGCATCAGAGCCCCACACACAAATGGGTATCCGTCAGCCAAGGAGGTTGAATATCTAAAACCTGAAGGGGGACTGAGAGCACACTGAAAAAAATTAAAAAATAAATAAGCAGTCAGTAAAGCAAAACTGAAGTAAAATTGTCAGAAGAGCCCACCCATACCACCATACTTAAAATGACAATTACACATGACTATACCTCCCCTTATGTAATATCACCAGAGAGTCCCTCCTTCCCCAGTGACATAAAAATGCTGTGAAGGCCCAGCATTACGCACCCAATTATAAAGAAGAAGGCCACAGTAACAACTTAGAATACAGTGGTATGCTGGCTGTCTATGAGTAATTACAACAAAACCACAAATACAGTATGAAACAGGTATGCGAAGTGGTGGCTAGGATGAAGACCTACTATAACCCACCAAGATTAATAAGTTAATTAGTCTATGTCAGTGAAAACAAATGAGCTTAAAAAATTACAATGCTAGAGTGCTTCAATGCTTGAACAATATTTAAGAACTAGAAAGTTGGATTTCTCAGGTTTCAGTCCTACATGGTAGCCCCAACAAAGTAGTGTCCAAAACAGATCTGCAGTTTGTTGGAATCGTATGGCTTAAATATAGCTTAGAAAGTGAAGAAAACTCTGAGGGGGGCATGGAGGACAAAATCAAAAGCTGCCAAAGGAACTGCATCAAAAACTCTATTACAAGTTCACAAAGCTATAGTAAAAGTTCCACAGCAGAAAATAGTCAAAAGTGTGATGTTGCTGATATATAATGAATGCCTGGCTGCATTAAACGTCAACCTGTATGAACAATATTAAAGTAGTAAACCCCAGACAAAACAGAATTAAGGAATTCAAAACAGTTAAAAAGCACTCTAATGGCATAAAAGCTGTTCACTCTCCTGTAGCATATAGTCACTGACAAGGTCCTGCATCTTTACAAAAGCACTATACTGCATGGGCTCATACTATGTTACAGTTGTGCCCCCCCACCACCACTTTGGGGCTTACCTTAAGTGTTTCCCAGGGCTCCAGCAATGCCCACTGCCAGGCAGCCATCCAGCAGAGAGGATAAATCCATGCTTATTTGGTGACTTTGTTGATCTGTGTGAGAGTGCCATGATGTGCCTCTGTGCCTGTCTCTCTAAGTGACACATCCAGTATGCTGTAAATGGCCTGGGCTGGGTCCAAGTGCTTTGGGGCTTGTGACTAGCCAGGTATCATCCTGATTTGCTCTACTCTACTGTTGCTATTAGAGCAGAGGGAGCCCTATCTGGTATTGTAAATATTTACTTCCAGTTCTTCCAGTGATGCTAATGGTTAGTGAACCAGCCTGGTTAGGGATACCCTTTACCTCATGCTGGCAAATGGGGAGTCTGAGAGGGAACACAGGGTGGAAGAACCACTGTCGGGGAGTGACTACCACTCAGTATGATTCACGTTGGAAATGGGTAAGGAAGGAGTGGAATCTGGCACAAGGGTGCTGGACTTCAGGAGGGCCAACTTCGGGAGGATGGGGGAAGTGGTAAAAGGATACCTGGCCAGAATTCAATCTAGTATGGGCACTAACCAGAGATGGGAGCTCATAAATCTGGGAATAGTGAAGGCAACCAGAACCTGCAGCAAGGCCCAGAGCAAGAAGGCTAGGGCAAACAAACCTAGCTGGGTTAGCAAGGAGGTCATGGAAAAGAGTTGCCTTTAGGAAGTACAAAAAAAACCGGGATGGGGAGGAAAAGGAGGAGTACCTTAAGGAATCTAAGGAGGTGACAAGGGCAGTAAGGGCAGCCAAGGCATCTAAGGAGCTCAGGCTGGTGCAGGGCATTAAGGAGGGGAAGAAGGACCTCTTCAGATACATCAGGGAGAAAAGGAACTGTAAGGACCATATAGTAAGGATTACGAAGGAGGGGGGTTGGGTGGAAGCAGGGGGTGATATGGCAGAATCACTAAACGATTACTTCTGCTCAGTATTTACTAAGGAGAAGAGGGTGGGTGATACTCAAGGGGGGGAGGTAGGGCAGAAACAGAGAGGAGGGGTGACAGATGGAGAAATCATGGAGGCAGGGTTCTGGATGGTTTGAGGGCACTGAGGGTGGACAAGACACCAGGTCCAGATGGCATCCACCCAAGGGTACCAAAGGAGATGGCAGAGGTCCTGGTGGGACCTTTGCCAGACCTATTTAATGCCTCACTACACTCAGGGTGTGCACCTCAGGACTGGAGGATGGCTCATGTGGTGCCCCTCCACAGCAGTTGCCCCAAGGATGAACCAGGGAACTACAGACCAGTGATCCTCACATCCACCATAGGTAAGCTGATGGAGACCATCCTGAAGGAGAGGCAGGTGGCCCTCCTGGAGGCCAAAGGACTACAGGACAGCAGACAGCATGGCTTCATAAGTGGCAGATCCTGCCAAACCAACCTGTTGAAGTTCTATGACTGGTTAACTAGGCAATTGGATGGGGACCATGCAGCGGATGTCCTGTGTCACCATCGCACTCCGAAGGTCAGGCCCTCTGTTCCCACAGTGCCAACCTCAGAGTGCAATAGCGTGAAAAGGTAACAGGGTAACCCTCCTGTCTGCTTTGGGTCATAATCACCTTTAGCCTCGAGTTCTGGAGGGATTCAAACTGTGAACCTTATGCTAGCATATCCAGTTACAGGCTCAGATATGTACCCTCTTCGGGACTGCAGTACAATCTTTTGCCATGGGCACCCAGCCAGGTCTCCAAAATGAACCCTTACAACTCTATAAGAGACCTTAGGTATATTCTTACCTTTTCCAAGCTTAGCAACACCATCAAGCCTTTTAACAGCTGTCAGACTTAACCCCATATACATCACATGCAAAAAGAAACTAAGAAGACACCCAGGCAGTATTTCAAAGAAATGGTTGTTTACTAAAATATGATAACAATTGTAAAATTAAACACAGAACAATATATCATACAGCTTACAATCCTGGAAAACAAAAAGGAAGTTACAGACAAAACACTCCTACCACAAAGATTTAATTTCTTTCTAACTGTTACCTTTCTAAGTGCTTTCCGAGTGAGAGTCCAGAATCATATGTCACAATCCCATATACAATGTTTCATTTTCAACTCTGTCTGTCCCCCTTTTGAAGAGGTCAGCTTGAACCTCCCTTAGACAATTTCTGATATAAGTGTCTCTGAGGATGTGAGTCATTGCTTTTGAAAAATCTGTAACTAGCCATTTCCCAAATATAACAGTCTTTAATTAAACATTTTCTCTTTGAACTTAACAATCCCACACTCATGTCCCTTAAGCTAATTTCCTATGCTAGTGTGATCTGAGGGATTTTATGACTCTTCACACACTTCTGCTATCAACCTGCCTTTTTCCTTCAGGAACCATAAAATTCACATTTAGTTTCAACAAAAGCATTGGCAAGTCATAAAAAGGTAATAAAATACCCTTCTGTAAGGAAGTCTTCATTAACTGGTTCTTCTGGTCTGTTTTACCGAAGCGGATGATTTGTCCCCGAACAAAATGTCGCGGAGATAATAGAGTGGATAAAAAGGCAAGTGGTCAAAATGATGTTGCATTTAAAAGTCGCGTCTCACATATAGCCGCGGACTAAATGTCGTGACTATATGTGAGACAACTGGAAAATTGCAGATGAATGTTTCTCACTTTTTTAATAATTTATAGTTTATCATCATCTGGTGTCTGTCAGTAATAACATCAAACCACAAAAAACTACAGATAGGCGGCTCCTAAAATTAAAGGTGTACGCAACCTAACAGCACTTTCTCTGTTGCTTTCTGCCTATCAGCACATCTCTTGAGTGACTTGCTTTCCTTTAGGTTTTCACACATCTGGCTACAGCTGGCATCTGCTACAGGCACCTGCTATTCATTTCATTTTATTTTTGACAGCGCTACTGCCATACCCCTTTCTATTACATTGTAGCTCAGACACTATTAGCTCCCACATTTACATACAACATGCCTACCCATTTATCGGCACTTCCCCTCCTTCTCCTTCTCTCAATGTTATCTACTCCATCTCCATTCGCTCCCCGTTCTAAAAAAACATGCTCACCTTGTTACCCCTGCGCTCATAGCCCAGAATACCCTGGACACATTTCCCATACCTTCCCCTTGCTTCTCTATTCTCACCACCCAACCACCTTGCTTCCCTTCTACTGCACAAATATTCCCCCATGGTACACAGAAAGTGGTCAAACTATCAGCCAAAAATAAATAAGCATGGGAAATAATGAGCGGTCAATAGGTCGCCGCTTTACATCTCAGCAACATTTTCGGCGACATTTACTCCGGCAGTGAAATGCCCATGCGACATTTAACCCGCGAGCATTTTTCCGCGGTATTATAGCTGTCGACTAATCGTCCTAGTGCCGTTTTACAACATCATGTGGTTTCAGCTACTGACCTTGAAAGTTAAAGGCCAAATCTCTCATATACTGACATTTCATACACAGACCATTTATTTATAAGATAAATATCATACAGGTAACCAGAAGCAGGGGAAGAGCGTCACAGTGTACCTGGACTTCAGTAAGTCATTCGACTTGGTGCCGCATGGGAGGCTGGGAAGTAAGTTAGAAGGAATGGGATGGGTGCAAAGCTGGTGAGATGGGTAGGGAACTGGCTTCAGGGAAGTCAACGGAGGGTGGTGGGGGTGAAGAGCTCTCATCCTCAAGGATAGTGACGAGTGGTGTTCTGCAGGTCTCGGTGTTGGGACCAGTGTTGTTTGGGATAATCATTGCAGACATATCATTGAGCATAAAGAGCAAGATCAGTCTGTTTGCTGATGACATGAATATGGAAGCAGTGGTGGATGACCTAGGGGGATGGCAGGGGTTGCAGAATGATCTGGCAAAGCTGGAAACCTGGTCAGACACCTGGCAACTGGGGTTCAATGCCAAAAAGTGCAAGGTGCTGCATTTTGGGGTGAAAACCCCAAGGAGGAGTTACCAGCTGGGGGGAGTGCAGCTAGCCGAGATAAAGGAGGAGAAGGATCTGGGGGTGCTCATTACGGAGTCAATGAACAACACGGCACAATGCAGGAAGGCAGCTGCAAAGGCCAACAAAATGCTGGGTTGCATTGCAAGGGGTATACCCTCGAGAGTGGGGAAGGTGATTCTGCCACTGTATAGATCATTAGTTAGACTGCACCTGGAGTACTGCGTGCAGTACTGGTGCCCGTATCTGAAGAGGGACAATAAGTTACTGGAGAGGATGCAGCGCAGGGTGACAAAGATGATCAAGGGGCTGGGGGACTTGCCATACGAGAGGAGGCTGAGGGAGTTGAACATGTACTTGCTGGAGGAGAGGAGAGGAGAGGAGGGGAAGGACAGAGGGGGTATGATTGAAACCTTCAAGTACATGAAAGGAATAAACAAGAGAGGTATGGAGGGGCTGTTCAAAGTAAAGGAGGGGACACCTGGGGCCATGATATGAGACTGGAGGGAGGAAAGTTCAGGAGGGAGATGAGGAGACACTTTTTTTACAGAGAGGGTGTTAGCTGGGTGAAATGTGTTACCAGCAGAAGTGGTATCTAGTAGAACAGTGGAGTGCTTCAAAAGGGGTTGGGACAGGGCAAGGGGAGGGTCAAGGGAGGGAAAGGGTGGGAGGGAAGGGCAGCTGCAGAATAAGGGGTGCTAGCTGCACATTTGAACAGACTTGATAGACCACTAGGCCTTTATCTGCTGGCAAATTTCGTATATTCGTAATTTGTTGTTTTATTTAAATTAGAGTGCTCAAGTTTAATCTGCCTTCTTGCAGCTTATGCATCCAAATGGGAGCCACCATGTTTGGTCTGGGACTTTGAGGAACTGGACCAATTGAGATGCAGGGGACCTGGGGGGGGGGTCATTGGTTCAGGTGTTTTGTGGGAGAAACTCTGAACTCTGAGCTTTGGTGCCTAAACGAAACAATGAGAGCACAGGATTGTAACTGACTGCTCCCCCTGACTAATTGGAATGCAGAAAACATGGACTAGTTCAAAATGGTTTTCCACCAGAGTAGAGTGCAGCTTGAGCCCTTAAACTGAGAGAAGCCCTGTTGCTCTCAAGGTTCTGGCCCAGGAAAGGCCTAGTTTTCTCCAGCTGGAGTTTGCAGTTTCGAGTTCAGGAATTGGTCTTCAGAGACTGCTTTCTGAGGTTAAAAGGTTTGCGCAGTGGATCGGTTGTAATTGCAAACCAGCCTGAAGCCAAACTGAGAATTTGGAGAGTTGGATGCCTCTAACAATAAATGTGCTGTGTGTTTATTGTGGGTCAAGGCCTACCGACCAGGGACTCCTGATCGCCAGAGAAAAGCCTGCTTTTACCAGTGACCGAACTGTCCACCAGCTGGAGGGGTCACCAGCAAATAAACTGAACTTTGCCAAAGACACTCTGTCAGGCTTGGACCCACATCCATCCCGGCCCATGCCCTCTGATTTTGTGCCAGCTAGCATTGTACCAGTGGGAGACTGACTTTGGGGATCCAGCCCCCTGTGCATCAAGTCGTCGCAGGTTGCAGCCACCTGGAGGGAAAGGCCATGAAGCAGAGGTGCTTTGTGTTGGCCCAGCTCCCCCATTTTCTCCAGTGCTCTGCCACAGGTCTTCATTTCACCAGGCCATCTTCTATCTGCTGGTGTTGTGAGTAAACTCAGGGTAGCTCCCTGCACCAGTTCTTAAATCATTTGTGGTACAATCTGATTTCCTCTAGTGTATTTACAGGGTTGCAGTGGACTAGCCAACTGGCTGAGGATACAATTATCCAGGGTATTTGTTTATGCATGGTTAACTGTCTTTTCTTCCCATCAAGGGCCCCAATGACAGCTGCAACCCTGGGCTCCATTTAGGCTAGCCAACCACATTGTGGGTACCCAGCCATTGCGAGACTGTTATAGTGGGGCTGACTGCATGCATGCAAAGTAACCTGGTTAATATCCAGTACAGTAATCATTTGCATAGATTTTCTCCCCATCCCTGTTAATGTCCCCTTAATAAACCTGATTTGCTGTGTTACTTTGAATCTGGCCTGTGAGCATGTTATTACCCAACTCACAGTGAACAGCTCTTTTACTGAATATGTTAAAAGTGCATGCAGTATTGCCAAACTGTCTTTACAGGGGGTTGCAGGGCATACACCAGGACCAGAGACCTGCTGGTAAGTGGGACAACTGTGAGCATGTTGTTAATTCATATTGCAAACAGTATGGTAAATGCTGTGAAGGGTCATTGTCAGTATCTAGGTAATTGGTCACTTGGTGGGATTGTGAGTGGTTATAGCTTTCCAGAGGGCTATACCAGTCTAGACAGAAACGCAAATAATTATTACTCTGGGTGGAGGCACCAAAATATTGTGTTTCCTGAGGGTAGGGACACCCCAGTACTTGTCAGTTTTGAACCCAGGCCCCTCAATCTGTTGTTAGGAAGACAGGCAGGGGTAGTAGCCCTTGGAGTAGTGCCGCCTAGAGGTTACACAGTGTAGTAGCCATGAGTAGCCTCCAAGGAGTCAGGTACAAAGCAACCCTGCCAACACCAGAAACATACTTGTCCCTTCAAAGAAAGTCAGCCAAAATACCAGAGATTAAGATCCTGATCTTGAAAAGTCAGCAGAGCCGTTTATCCTGCTATGTGCAACTAACTGAGCACCAGCACTCCTTAGTCAGACTTGAACAAATTGGGGTACATGGAAGGCAATTTCCTTCTTGCCTGTTCCGGGGTTTCCACCATGAAAAAAATAGAGTCTGGTAGGGTGCAGCATCCTAAAATGAATATGCGCAGCTATCAATTTTGAAATGAGAGGCCTTTAGGTGGTTCTCCATTCCTGGACTGATTTGGTAGGTCTTTGAAAATGCTAATCTTCGTGCCCTCCCATGTCACCTCCTGGAGATCGCTAACTTTAGTAAGTACAGTTTGTCCAAAAAATTAAGAAATTTAAAGATAAGGGGATGAGGTTTGGTTCATTCAGGAGGCACTGGCCTAAGCGCTCGATGTGCTCTTTCAATTATGTAGGACGGGCCATTAGGAGCGGGCGCAGCTACTTTTCCACATGACTTCTACAAAAATAAGACTACATTTTGCCCTTTACCTTCTCTAGTAACCCAGTAATCGCAACATTAATGCGTCAGCTTCGACCTTCAAGATCTTACAAGTGGGCTTCCAGACTGGCAGTTTTTTGACACAAGGCAACCAGCTCGGGATCTAATCATCCCCGCCAATCATCCAGGGAACTCACCCAGGCCTCCACATCTCCAACCCTCCAGGTGAGTTCTTCAGCAGCAATTCTGATGGGTTTAATATCTCCCTTTAAGGACAAAATAGCTTCCTTTAACGGGTCAAACTCCTGCATGAAGTGCTTTTCAGTAATAGCATCTGCAAAAGGTGAGGCACAGCTAGTGGCAGCAGGCTGTAACTTTGTACACTTCAGTCCCTGGTCCTGTTCCAGAGTAAGTCGCAGGATGTGATGCATCAAGGCAGTCTTCATTTCAGCATGCATTTTTGGCAAGATAACGAACACCTAAAGATGCAGGATGCTTACCGCACTATGTAACAACCATTTGTCAATGCCGAATGTTGGCTTGCTGGCATTGGCATTGGTAGTGCAGGAGTTAGACAGATGCATCATAGGAATGGCAGTTATGTATTGAACTGATGCCAACCCCTCTACCCTGTAGAGAGTGACAAGCATTAGGGTGTCCCTTTGGGTGTTTGGTAGTGTAGTGCAGTGCAGGAAAACATGTCGGGCAGGATGTGAAAAATGAGAGCTGTACAGTTCATAAGGAGGTGTAAAAAATGCCAGTGTTGAAAATGTGGCATGTAAATATACCAAATTTGCGAAGCTACTAGGGTGTGTGGGAAATATACAATGCTGTACTTGCAACACTGCCATTTTATGAAGTTAAATGCAAATTTTCAACATAGGCATTTAGCACCTCTGCTCATGTACAGTGTCACTGTTATTTCCTCAAAGTGTCCCAAAGTGATTTTGCACAGCAACCACGCTATTCTGACCGAAGTGCAAAACACATTTTGGGCAGGATATGTGAAATGACGGCTGTACTGTTCATCAAGAGGTGAAAAATGTCAATGGTGAAAATCCGAACTAAAATATCACAAATGCTGCAATGATGCAGCGGCGTGCAATCTGTAGCAATCTCGTAACACAGTTATTTTTATGGAGTATCATCACCAAATTTTCAACATAGGCATTTTGGGTCCTCTGCTCATGAACTGTGTCACTGTCATTTTCATAATCTGGCCCAAACACTGATTTCCCACAGCGACTGCGCTATTGTGCGCTGGAAGTGCAGAAACATATTCCGGGCAGGATGTGGAAAATGGCGGCTGTATATTCACAAGGAGGTGTACAAAAATGACAATGCTGAAAATCCGCAGTAAATATTGTGAATGCGGCCGGTTACGAGCTCAAGTAGCAACTGCACAATGCACGCCAGAAATAGTATTTGTTGATTTTTTCCACCAAATTTGGAACTTAGGCTTTTAAGAGGGCATCATGAATCTGCCACTGTCATTTCATTATCGGGTTCGAAGGTGATTTCGCACAGTGACTGCGAAATCACCTTTTGAGGCCGATTAACACCATGACAGTGACAGAAATAATGAGGAGGGGCCCCAAAAACCCTATGTTGAAAATTTGGTGCCAAAATTCCAAGAAATGCATGAGATATGCAGCAAAGTTGAAAAAACCCTATTCACTCCATTATACAGCTTACCGGCATTTCCTCAGTTCACGGTCGGCTTTGAAGAGTGCAGACGTGTTCCCGGTCCACTGAAGATCATCACGCCGGACTCCAGAGGTAAGTATGGGGGTGAGGAGGCAGGGTGCCAGTGATGGGTGGATCTGGGTGGGGAGGGCATCGACACTACGAGGGATGGTTTTAGTTTTACAGGTGAAAAAAAAAGAAAAACCATCAGGACAGTTTTCCTGTTGCAGGACATTTGGCAGCGCTGGGGTGGGCTCCCAGCATGCCACCCACCTATTTTTTGGGGGTCAGTAGCCAATGGGGATTGGGCACCTCGTCAGCTCACAACAGAGGAAATAAATGCCGAGGGATTGGCCACCCCTGTCAAACAAAGACAGCGTGAGGGGTGCGTTTTAGGATTGGGCACCCTCGGCATTCAACAGTTGGGGAGAGGTGATGCCGACGGGAGTGGGCTCCCCGTCGGGCGTCGCATCTGGCCAGGCGCCAGCCGAGGGGATTGGGCACCCCTCGGCATTCCAGATTTGGGGTATGCCGACGGGGAGTAGACTCCCGTCGGCACAGTAAAATAGGGGGGTTAAGCGCTGCCGACCATGCTGATAATGGCAGCGAGCAAAGCAAAGGTCCGCTGCATATGACGAGCTTTGCTCGGATTGCAGCGACCTTGCTTAGATGTGCTCGCACCATTATATATGCATGGTGTGGCGCCGGCATGCAGGCTGATTGGGGAATGAGGGACGCACCTACTGATGCGTGCCCTGCATTCGCCCAAGAGCAGCCGGGCCCCCAAATCTGCAGTCTCCCAATATGTTGGCAAGCCTGCGGCAAGCCAACATAAAAATGAAACAAAGGAAGAAAAAGTGAATAGTGCAAAAAAAAAAAAAAAAGGTAAAATTGAGCTGTAAGAGTTGGAGTGGTTGGAATGTACTCTCACCAGCAGTAGTACATCACGTGACTGTCGCAGTTCCAGAACTATTTAGTCTGCAGCCTGCCCTCTCATAGAGAGGAGAGCCAGGACTGTTGACCCAAAAGCTTTTGAGAAGGCCTGCCTGGGCTTCAACAGCCAAGATACCGGAGGCATGTAAAAGGTTTCTACAACCACAAGGAAGCAGCCAGAGAAGTAGTGCTTGTTCACTGTTTGGGTCAGAATGACATAGAAAAGTTTGAGAGACTGATTCCTGCCTATAGCCTAGAATGTAATCAAATGCTCGGCCAGCATTTGTACCACACCAGCCAGCTTGCTGTGTGGTGACAGACTATATCCTACCTTCAGAGAAATTAAGGTACAAGTGTGTTAATTCAGCTCTGCCCAGTCGGAACAAAACATAAAGTCAAGTCACCAGCAGGAGAATGCTGTAGCTTAGGTCTGCTCTAATTTAATCTTTCCCCCCCTTGGGTACTGTTTTGTCTTACCTGCTTTGATATTTGATATTTTATGGAAATGCTTTTTGCACTGGGAAAGAAAATGATGCATTGGAGAAGTTTATAAATAAATACAAGTTTGTGAGTATGTTTTTCTCATCAGTGGCTTTTTTATTTTTCCCAAAGTGCTGTATTTCAAATATCCATCACCTGAGCAACTATTAGTGGGTGCTCCTTTCTACAACTGGAATTGTATAAAGTCTGCCACCAAAGCTACTGTAAAGCTTTGGCCATCGGGCCCAGATCTACAACTCACCTGGAGGTTTGCCATTTAAGCAATGGCATGGCCTGTGTGGTTTGGGTTTGAAAAGGTATTTAACCTGTTTTAAAGAGCTAGAGGAACCAAAAATAGCAGACAGGTAAAAGTCACAAAGTTTCAGAAGTCAGTCATAACTTTTTGTTTCTGAAGTATTTTTCTTTTTCCTTTTGCTCATTAGAAAGTTTTCTATACCACAGTTATGTACCAGATGCTTGGAACAGCACTCTGGTAGCTGACATATCTAGTTCAGTTCCTCCTACTACATCAGGAGCACTGTGACCTCACTAGTGTCATCACAGGTGACTGCGCTGGCAATTACTGAGTGGATGTTCCTGAGCAGCTGAGATGTCACAGTCAGTGAGGTCACAATGCTGATGATGTAATTGGAGGACCAGAGCTAGATATGTCAGCTGCCATGCAGAGTGCTGTTCCACTCATCACACCTTTTAACATCAAGTAAAAAGCCATCCAATAAACCAAAGGGAAATGAAAAAGTACCTCAAATATTAAAGGTAATACATGGCTGCTTTTAAGAGCTAAAATTAGTTTTAGGCAGTGTGCTATCTCTTTAATATGCAGCACTGCAGGCCAACCAGCTGCAACTCTGGTGGGCCTCACTGTTTCTCTGGCTGAGTACACAATGAAGCATTGGGAACTCCCTATAGAGGGTTTTAAACTGGCATCAGTTGGAAGTGGGTAGTGTCCCCAGTACTGGTGGGCTGGTAATACCAAAGGTTTATAGAAACTGTATTGCATTGTCTGGGGGGAAGGGCACTGCTGCTTAAATGTTACTACTATTTTGCAGTGCTTAAGTGTTACTACTCTTTTAAGTGTTTATAGACCAAGCTTAGACTGACACCTAACTTTGGCTCTGGTTTGTTAAAGTTCACATCTTCAAAAAACAGTTTGCTTTGCATTCCTCCATCTCTCATGAATATCACCTAGTAAATATGTTATTGTTAGTTTGAAATTTGTCTCATGAGCATATCATTAGTAGTAAGTCACTAATTGCAATTTTGCTGAATTTAAGGTTGCAATGTAACTTTTCATGTGTGGGGGACGCTGTGAGGAGGTGGGTAGGAACTGCATCCCAAAGGATTGTACCATTCTGACATCAGGAGCTAGATTTGCACTGTGCTTGTGTAACCCCTGGGCAGCACCACCTCCCAGTGTTACATCCCTGCCTACTACCCTGGACATAGGCTAAGGGGGTTGGGTTCGCTAACTCATAGCATTTTTCAAAACCTTTGCGCAGTGCCTCCACTCAGGGTGCTTTACGTGGGTGAGATGGTACTGGGTGTAGCCCCCTGAGCAGCTACACCACCCAAGGTGACCGGTTACCTTCCCCAGACATGCCCCAAGATACAGCTCCCCACATTTCCACATTTTGAATTAAAAGCTCTCTCTAATAATATGCTCACACAGGATTTCAAACAACAACAACAAGATATTTATTTTGGGGGTAATAAAGGAGCTAGAAAATGGAAACAGGAGGAGTAGAGGTTATCTTACCGTATTTACACATGTACAGAGGTCATTTTGGATTTTGCTGGTGAACCCTCCAGCTGGGTGGCTACATATTAACAGGCAGACATAAATCACATTTTACCATTTGACTTAAGACATCCAGAGCCCTGGCTATCTAGCTGCTGATAAATCAGATGTTAAACATAATTATTAATAGTACCCACACTGGTACCAGTCCCAGATACAGCAGAAACCCTGCAATCTCATACCATACTGGTTAAACAGATACCACAGTCCAAGATGTTGCAGGCCTGATGCAGTTGCAGCTGATCGGTGGCGGCTATTAATTTGAGGTGGGGTCAACTTGAAACAGATTTTGTAAACAGCAAGTTACTATTTACAACCAGCAGGGATTGCCCTGCACTTTAGCAAACAAAGCAGGGATTGCCCTGCACTTGCAGACAAATCAGGGAATGTGCTGCACTCGCAGACTTCTTAACATTCCAGACCAAACTATGTGGATCTTACATCCAGAACATTCAGCACAATACTTGAAAGTCCCATCCAATGCAATGAGAGTGATGCTTCTGTCAAGCATCCTAAACACAGTTTAAACAGTTGGGTAATGGGTTGGAGCAGGTAAAACAATTTAAATATCTTGGAGTTTTTTTTTAGATCAACACCTAAAATTTTCTGATCATGTAAAATTTATTTCTCGTCAGATCAATCAGAGACTTGGGCCTGGATATTCAAAAGGGTTGCGCCATGCGCAACAGGGTTGCGCATGCGCAAGTCCAAAATGCGCCATTCTGCGATATTCAGCAGGAGGCAGTTACGCCACTGGCATCAGGTTGCGCAAGAGAGCAATGCAAATGAATGCATGCTCAACAGGAGGGAGGATCCATGCATAACCTCGCAACCCGATATTCAGTCGGGTTGTGCAGAGTTGTGCATGCGCAACCAACCTGCGCCTGCACAACCTTGAGCCCAAAAAGGCTTAAGTTGAGGGCCACCACAGGTGAGCTGCTGCATTGCAGGGTGCAACACAGCAGCTGCCACCCTGGCTGGCCCCCAACTCTTTCCTGTGCCCCCCACCAGCCCGTCTGGGCATAGTGTAACTCCGACTCCCCCACACACACACATCTCCCAGCCCGATCGCGGGCATAGTGTAACCCGACTCCCCCACACACACACATCTCCCACAGCCCGATCGCGGGCATAGTGCTACTGACTCCCCCGCCCACACATCTCCCACAGCCCGATCGCGGGCATAGTGTAACTACGACTCGCCCCATCACATCTCCCACAGCCCGATGGCAGGCGCAGTACAGGTACATGTAACACCCCCCATCCCGAAGCCCGATCGCGGGCTGCGTGTATGAACCCCTCCAGTGCCGATCGCGGGCAGAATGTAACCCCAACCCAAATATCTCCCTGGTGGTCCAGTGGACCGTAAAGCCCGATCGCGGGCAGAATCATCCAAACCCCCAAACATCTCCTGGTGTCTCGTGTCCCCCACCCACGAAGCCCCTTCACCCCGCTCCCCACCCGCGGCCGGTGACAGCATCCACCGCCTGCGCCCGCCCATCGCCACCAATGGTGACCCAATGGTTTCATCTCAAAAGCTTTTGTAAACCAAGTGTTATTTTTGTATTTAAAATAAAGCTTAGGTTATTTTTAAACCCGATGCTCTGTGCCTTCTTTCTAATGTACAATACTGACCTGAAATAGAGGTACCAGAGACTGGAAAGTGAACTCAGCGAGGTGGAGTTCTGTCGAAATCGCTCCCAAGCTGGACTGACAGTGAGTGAGGAGGCAGGGATTTTGGCATCGGACTGGTGGTGGCGCCGGAGGCAACTTGTTCATGAGCAAGTATGACTTTTTTTAAATAGTAAGTACTTGAATTAGTGTAGACTTTACTGACCCCTGCAAAGTTAATCCTGGTTGAAAAAGATCAATTTAACATGTTTAATTAACTGTTTGAAAATGTAAGCCATGACTCCAGGCATGCACATTTCACAAATGTGCATGTCCAGAGTCACGGCTGGAATTTTCAAATGGCAAATTTAACATGTTACAGCGCCCCTTTTCAACCAGAATTGACTCTGCAGAGTTCATTAAACCCTATATTAACACAAACACTATTGTCTTCATATGCACAGTATGCGTCAGGAGTGATAATGATGTGCTGTACACAACTGCAGGAGAGAGAGAAAACATACAGTACAGATGAGCAGTGCAGTGCACTGCGTATACAGTACCAATGAGCAGTGCAGTGATGTTGTGCAATGCAGTGAATGGGAGGGGACTAACAGCTCACAAGAAGTACGGTAAAAGGCAAGTAAGCATCACTGCATTGCATCAGGACTGAAAGGGAGCTGAAAGAAAGTTAGAGAAGGGTTGGAAGTGCATTACATGTGAGGTGAACTTCGGTTGGAAATGAGTTTCAGTCTAAAGAAGTTAGAACTGCCACTGCATTGTCATCACTAAAAAAAAAAATAACGAGAGAGCAGTGGGTTGGATGAACTTGTACTGTATTATCCAGGGCACACTCACAAGGATGAGGCATTGCTCCACACATCTGATGTACGGAGAACAGTGCAGTTCCATCTTGACTGCAGAAAGTCTCAGTGTTTTTTGTTTGTTTCATTCACTCTTGGGTAAGAGGGCACCCCTGTGTCTACACTGTGCCTGTCCAAAGGGTTGGATGACTGAATGAATGTTTATGGGAAGTAGAGAAAGGAATTTCCTGGTGCTGTCAGTGGCCACTATGCACAACGATATGGCTAAATCTGTTGGTTGCTTTCAGAAAGTTTCTCAGCTGATGTATGTGCGCTACTGTCACATGGAACAGTGTATATTTTCACTAAGCACTATAGTCTTGACATTGTCTCTCATAGACATGCTGGCTTTGGTCTTGTACTGATGCAAGGCCTTATTTCCTGACTGCATATCCGACTTTGCCTCTTCCCTGAGTACCATATGTACTGCTTTGAATCATTCCAAAGGTGTGGCCTAATGGATGAGATATCTTCAATGAAGATAGAACAGTTACTCCACCATAGCCATGGATCTTGAGAGAATCTCCTGCACTGGGCCACAGCACATCCACTCTCCTTCCTCTTTTCTAAAGTATCAGCTGGCACTTTCATCTTTTGACTACCTGCCTGCACTACTGTGTATTCCTGTAACATCGTGTGCCTAAGCTCCCCCTCTAGAATTCCAGCCCTAGACTGCCAGCTGCACCGGACTACATCCCAGTTAACGGCTTGGACTACCGAATTGCCGGTAAACGGTGGGAGGAGACAGAAAACTCGTCACTAGAGGAGGAGGGAAAGATTGACTTTAAAACACTGCGCTGTGTGCTCGCAGGTGCACTCCTACAATTTCATCTTTTGACTACCCGCCTGTGCTACTGTGTATTCCTGTAACATCGTGTGCCTGAGCTCCTCCTCTAGAATTCCAGACCTAGACTGCCAGCTGCACCGGACTACAACCCAGTTACCAGCTTGGACTACCAAATTGCCAGTAAACAGTGGGAGAAGACAGAAAACTCTTCACTACAGGAGGAGGAGGAGGGGCAGATCGACTTTAAAACACTGCACTGCCCACAGTGCGAGTGCTGTGGCGCGAGTGTGAGTGACGGAGTGCCACTCAGTAGGGAAAACCCAAAACGCCATCAGTAGTTTGTAAACAACTGTAAGATACTATAACTATATTTGAAATATTGTGTGCACATTTTACAGTAGGTAGTTAGACAGGTTACGTACTAGTCTCTATAGTTAATGCAGAATTTAAAGGGGGTAGTTAAACATCCTATATGTATGTACTACTTCTATTAAAAACAAACACGGAAGTAAAGTGCTTTTATTATACTCAAGGCTTTTTGTCCTGTACAGGAAAGGGTGGCAAGCACAATTTAAGTTCCTATTACTACTTGCTGCCCTGTACGTTGTAAACGTTAGTGATGCTGCTCATATGCCTGTATGGCTATTTGGACTGCCAGACGATTAAAACGGTAGTCACCACAACTCGGGATAGGTTTGACAAACTAATTCCCAGAAGTACAAGCCTTGTGGAGCATCACAAATTCCTATCCAGTTTTGGAGTTTTTCAGGGAGACCAGACACCTTATTTCCTGTTTAGAGACATAGTGAAATATCTATCCCTTATGAGAGGATCTTGGGTTGCAAGGCACTCACAGCTTAGCTATTTTATGTAAACCCCATTTAAGTGTTAAAAAAAGAATTTGCTGGATTTTTAGGCTTCTTTTAATTATGACACTTTTTCAAAGTGGAGATATTCACCCAAATCCTGGCCCTTTAAATTTTCTCTATGCCTGTTGAGCCAAATGCAGATAATTTGAAAACAAACACCCTCAGCATTGTTCACTTTAATGCCTGTAGTGTCTGTAATAAACTAGAATTAAAGACTGGATAAAGACCTATAACCCAGACATCACTATTATTTCAGAAACCTGGCTTAATAAAAGAGTTTCAGATGTAAGTTTGCAAATTGATGGATATCAGCTTTTTAGAAAGGACAGAAATAAACAAGCATTTGTCAATGCTGAATGTTTGCTTGCTGGCATTGGCATTTGGTGGGGTGTGCCTTTGGGTCATCAGGCATAATGGCCATGCCATTTCATCACACCCCTACCCTGAAGACACCGACAAGTGTTTCGGTGTGCCTTGGGGTCTTTGGCCCTTATGCTCACCCTATTCCATCAGGAAACATGGTGAGATGGGTGCAGTATAGGAGAATGGGGTGAACTTTGGGGCCGAAGAGTCCAAGGCACACCTCGATGCCTCTCACTGGCTGCAGGGTGTGGGTGGGGGTGGAATGGCATGAGTATTACAGGTGACAATCCCTAGTCATACCCATGATGTCTGTCAGTCTCTACAGGGTGGGGCGTTATGGTCAGAAATCCTAACACCTCAGGTGTTCATTGGTATTTTCACTCCAAATTTTCAACATGGATTTTTTGTGACCCCCAACTTATGAACAGTGGTAATATCAGTTTGTTAGCAGAACACTGATTTTGCACAATGACTACGGCATTTGGCACCACAGGTGCGAAAACACATTTCGAACAGGATGTGAAAAATGACAGCTGTACTGTTCATGGGGAGGTGTAAAAAATGGCAATGTTGAAAATCTGCAGTGAAAATAGTAAAAAAACTGGTGAAGTCACGAGCGTGCATAGAAACTGTGCAGTGTACACCCTTAATATAATTACTTTGGGAATTTTTTACAGCAGATTGTCAACACAGGCATTTTGAGACCTCCGCTCACGAACAGTGTCACTGTCATTTTCTTAATCTGTTCCGAACACTGATTTCCCACAGTGACCACGCAGTTCTGTGCAGAAAGTGTCAAAACTCATTTCGGCCATGTTGTGAAAAATTACAGCTGTACTGTTCATAAGAAAGTGTGGAAAAATGCCAGTGGTGAAAATCTGGACTGAAAATATTACAAATTCATGAACTTATGAGGGTTCGTGGAAACAGCGTATTGGTTGCTTGTAACATATTCATTTTATGGACTTTTGTCACCAAATTTTCAACATAGCCATTTTAAGACCGCTCATGAACAGTGTCACTGTGATTTTCTTAAACTGTCCCAAACATTAATTTTGCACACTGACTGCACCATTGTGTGTGGTACATACACAGAAACACATTTTGGGGAGATTTGAAAAATGACAGCTATACTGCTCATAAATAGGTGTGGTAAATGGCAATGTTGAAAATCTGGAGTGCAAATATTAAGAATTCACGAACTTATGAGCGTGCATAGGAACTGCACAACGCACTTGTAAAGTCATTTTGGGATTTTTCCTCAATTTTCAACATAGGGTTTTTGGGGAGCAATTATCAACTGTGACACTGTTAGCCAGACATCGTGGTCCCAAAGGTGGTTTCACGCAGTGACCGCAAAATCACCTTTCAGGACCAAATAACAAAATGACAGTGCATGAAGTGTCATGAGGTGGGGTCCCAAAACCCATGTTAAAAATTTGGTGAAAAATTCTGAAATGCCTGAGATATGCATCAAAGTTGAAAAACTATTTATCCCATTATATAGCTTACCGGCATTTCTCAGTTCGCTGTCAGCTTTGAAGAGTGCAGACGTGTTCCCGGTCCACCAAAGATCATCGTACAGGACTCCAGAGGCAAATGGGGTGGGGGTGTGGTGAGGCAGGGTGCACGTGGATGGGGGTCAAGACAGTCAGTGAAGGACCTTTTTTTTCTAGGTCTTTTCCTTTTAGGAAGACGATGCAGGATGTTTGCTATGTTGGGGTGGGCCTCAGTGTGGCAGCTGAAGTTTTTTTGAGGGGCAGCGGAGCTAATGGGGATTGGGCACCCCCCGGCACATAGAGATTTTTGCCACGCTGGGGTGGGCTTCCAGCGTGGCACCTGGAAGTGTGTTGGGGGCAGCAGATGGACATTTGCCATGCTGGGGTGGGCTCCAGTGTGGCACCTTGAAGGCTGTTTAGGGGCCAGTGGAGCTGATGGGGGATTGGGCACCCCCATCAGCCTTACAGATTGTTGCCACACTGGGGTGGGCCCCAGCGTGGCACCTATAACTCTGTTGGGGGGAGCACAGCGCAGCCAATGGGGGATTGGGCACCCCCATCGGCCTTACAGATTGTTGCCATGCTGGGGTGGGCTCCCAGCATGGCACTTATAACTCTGTTGGGGGGAGCACAGCACAGCCGACGGGGGATTGGCCACCTCCATTGGCCATACCATGGGGGGGAGCACATGAGCACGCTGGGGTGGGCTCCCAGTGTGTTACTTGTTTGTGGGATAGGAGAGGAGCAGCCTATGACAGCTCTTGCACTGCAGTGCTGTGTGAGGCACTTTGCATATTGCCGACGCCAGTATGCAAATTGCCTCACACGCTGCAGTGCCTTTCTTCAACTGTGTGTGCACTGTATTTGCAAATGCTGTCATAGACAGCTTTTGCATTCATTGGTGCTGCAGGGCATTGGAAGTAGGGAGGCACACCCACGATTCTCATATGGTGGCACTATGTTTCTTGCACATGCATGCAAGCAAACATAAAAAGGGGAGGACCCTTGATGTATGTTAACTACATCTTGATGTTAGGGAACTTAACTGTGATTCACTGAACAAGGGCTTGGAGGCAGTTTTGTTGAAATATGAATTCCATTTATTAAACCTTTATTGGTCTCTGGAATATATAACCCCCTAAATTAGAGAATACTGTTTTCTTAAGCCTTCAAATGTTTTTGGAAAATTTCAGGTATACTCATGAGTTATTTGTTACTTGTGACTTCAATATAAATTGGTTCCAGGTGGAACCTACTAATAGCCTAATTGAGTATCAAGAACATTTTCAGCTGTCCTAACTACTGTCTGATCCTACTAGGATCAACTGTAAGAAAGTACAAACCTTCTTTGCTAGATCTCATGTTTACCAACTGGCCATCGGAATATTCTTTTAGTGGTGTTTTGCCTGATAATTTTCCGATCATCAGGTAACATTTGCTTTACGTGAACACCAAAAGCTGACCAAGCAGGCTCAGACAGTATAGTAGAGAAATTTCAAGAATTTAAATTATGTACATTTCATGACTGATGTTGAAATGATTGACTGGGACAAATTAGAACTAATACCAACAGCTTCAGAATGATGCATGGAAATATTTTCAGGAATAATTTACACACATAAATAACAGACATGCTCCCCTGCAAAGAAGAAAGGTAAAGACAATACTATAAGTGGTATAACGCTACATTACACAAATTAAAAAAAGAGAGGATACTTGCTGGCATAAGGCCAAAGCCTCTGGCTCAAACATTGACTAGTCCCTTTACAGACAAACTAGAAACAAGTACCTTAAGTTAATCAGAAAAAACAAGCAACTTTTTTTTGGGCCCTTTTTGGAACAAAACCAAAACCAAAATCCTAGACTCTTTTGGAACACAATAACTAAACTAATGGGTAAAACAGATAAGGGAACGATTGGTAAAATAAATATAGAGGGTGATATGGTTCCACTGGGCAATTTAATGGTAAATGAATTTAATAAATTATTTGCTGAAGTTGGCCCAAAGTTCTTAGGTGATAATTTAGTAAACAGTGATTTAAAAATTGCTCAGCTAGAATACTCAAATAAGAAAATGGAGAAATCTTTTAAATTTAGACATATTGAAGAATATGACACAATGAAAGTGCTTTAAAATTGGATACTAAAAGGCCATAGGTTTGGATAATTTGACACTAGACTATAGAAATATGCTACCCCCTTCATTGTACATCCTTTGACTTACTTATTTAATTTTTCATTAACTACAGGAGAATTTCCCAAAGATTGGAAGATTGCAAAACAATCAGCCATTTATAAGGGTGGATCCCGTCATGAGATTAATAATTATCGCCCCATTTCTCTATTGCCTATTGTCTCCAAATTGTTTGAAAGTCTAGTGGCTACTCAACATGTTTTCTGGAAGATAATGAACTGACGACTTATATCAATCAGGATTTAAATCCTTTCATAGTACATAAACAGCTTTGGCAAAAGTGGTAGGTGACTTCAGAGTAGTCTGGACAGGAGAATGTCCGTGGTTGCACTGTTTGTAGATTTATCTAAAGCTTTTGACACTCTGCACCACGCATTCTCCTGTCCAGACTACACGACATTGGGGTACAGGGGAAGGAGCTGACCTTGTCACTTCCTACTTGCTGAATAGGGAACAGCTGGTTGAGATAGGTTCCTTTAAGTCAGAACAAATCAAAATTAAAAAGGGAGTTCCACAAGGGTCAATATTAGGTCCATTACTTTTCAATCTTTACATTAACAATTTAGAGTTCAGTGATCAAGAAACACTTTACCACATATATACAGATAACACAGTCATACTGTATATACTGAAGGAAAGGATCCTGAAAGTATCCAAACAAAATTACAAATAGCTTTTGACAATTTGCAGGTTTTCTTTCAGAAACACTATTTGTGCCTAAATGTAAAAAAAAACAAACTAATTGGATTCTATTTTCTAGGCTTGCTGAAACAAACAATCTTGAAATCAGATCCATAGATGATATTACCATTCAATGGTTAGATAATTATAAATACTTAGAACTGACTTTGGATGCTAAGCTAACTTAAAAACCGCACGTTGAAATTTTGAAAACGAATTTAGGCAACAGACTGGGAGCACTATATAAAATAGGCATTATTTGTCTCCAGATATTAGATTAAGAGTGGTAAATAGTATGCTACTCCTTGTTCTAGATTATGGGGATATTTTTTATGCGGGGGCAGCAGGGGGAGTACTTGCTGGATTGGACATCCTATACAACAGGCTGGCTTGTTTTATACTTGAGGTACCTAGAGAGACTCACCACTGCAACTTATATAGATCTTTGCAGTGGCTAAGACTGAATGATAGAAGAGAATGACACTTTCTTACACTTATGCATACCTTACCACAGTACTTATTAGATCTATTTTCTATTAGGGAAACTAAACTTAACCTGAGGTCTACCTCTGGCTTGGAATTTGATGTTACTAGATGTAATTCTAACATGGGAAGATCTGCTATTTGGGCAAAGGGGCCTGCAGTATGGAATCTATTACCCATTTCTTTACATCAAAGTAATCAGGTAATCAATTTGAGTATTATGAAACAGTGGTATAAAGCCAAATCAGATGCAACATTAACTTGTTGTGTGGGTGTACTTATCTAGCAAGGACTATGTCACATATTGTTTACCGACTGTGTTAGTACTCTGTGCCTAAATTTTAATAATGTGTATGTGCAATAATGATTTTGTATGATATATTTAATGTTTCTTTATAATGTTGTATATGTAATAGTTTGTCTTTTCTTTATATCTGAAAAATGGACCTCCTTTGAAATGAACTTTGCTCAATGGAGTATGTAACAACTTTTCCAATTCATGAAATCTGAATAAAATTTCAAACAACAACAACAGGTTTGTCCACTGCCTTGTTTGGGGGTGTCCATAAATGCCTTATGCACATATTATTTCCAGTTCCAAGCCTCCCTTTGCATGCCTCATACTGGCTTGGTATTCTGGTTCCTCTCAGTAAGAGGCCCTCTGAGCTCACCTCTGGTGGGAAACTGAGGAACAAGCCCATGATTATATAGTCACTGAAGTTGCACATCAGACTAAAAACCAACGATGGTCAGCACGTGGAAGAGGCGCCGAAAATGCAGACGTTTTGAACACATTCTTCTACTCTGTGTTTACAAACAAAGACAGTGGAAATGGTCCAGCACTTGGTACATATGTGCAACACACCCAGGAAGAAGACAGTAGCCCCTTATAAAAGATAGAGTCCTACAGAAACTAAACAAATTAAAGACATACAAGCCATGGGTCCAGATGAAATTCATCCTTGGGTCTTAAAAAGCTCAGAGAGGAACTTGCTGCTCCACTGGCTGCATTCTTCAACAAATCACCGAAAGTGGACAGGTACCAGAGGACTGGAAAAAGGCCATTGTAGTGCACCTACACAAGAGTGGCAGCAAGGAGGAGGCAGGAAATGACCAACCTGTCAGCCTCACCTCTATCATAGGGAAAATCATGGAAGCTATACTAAAGGAAAGAATAGTGGCATACCTGGAAGCCAGTGGAAGTTGGACCCTAAGCAGCATGGCTTCTCAAATGGACAATCTTGCCAAACAAACATGGTGGAATTCTTTGATTGGGTAACTAGAGTAATAGACCTGGGCGGGGCCATAGCTATTGTATATCTAGACTTTAGTAAGGCCTTTGACTCCATCCCACATAGAAGGCTCAGCAACAAACTGGAGAGCACAGGTATAGGAAGTAAGATGGTAAACTGGGTGAGAATCTGGCTACAGAGGAGGACCTAGAACATGCTAGGAAATAGTGCTCTATCACGGGAAGGGAAAGTAACCAGTGGGGTCCCACAGGGGTTGGAGCTTGGACCAATACTTTTTAACATATTTATCAGTGACATTGCTGATGAATTGAAGGGAAGGGTATTCCTGTTTGCAGATGACATTAAACTCTGTAACAGGGTGGAAACACAGGAAGGGGCCAAAAGGATGGAGTCGGACCTAAAGAAACTGGAAGAATGGTCCAAGATTTAGCAGTTGAAGTTCAATGCCAAAAAATGCAAAGTCATGCACCTGGGGAAAATAAACCCAGGGACAAAATACACATTTGGGAAATGAAACAATAGTCATCCCTGACCTTGAACATCACCTTGGAATCATGGTATTGAATGACCTGAAGGTGAGAAGGCAATGTGAAAAGGCATCACAATAAGCCAGCAGCATCCTAGGCTGCATAGGCAGGGGTACTACAAGCAGAAAGCAAAAGGTGATAATCTCATTGTACAGGTCCTTGGTGAGGCCTCACCTAGAGTACTGCATCCAGTTCTGGAGACTGCACCTAAAAGGACATAAGCTGATTAGAGTCTGTGCAAAGAAGAGCTACAAAGATGGTCCAGGACCTCCACCATGAACCCTATGAGACTAGACTTAGGCATTTAAATTTGTACTCATTGAAGCAGAGAAGGGATGGGGAGATATGATAGAGACCTTTAAATACCTCAAGGGAATCAACTCAGCACAGCAGCAGAGCCTCATCAATGAAAATAAAGAAGCACGTACCAGAGGGCACAACAGATGTTTGGTGGGGGGTAGATTCTGACACAATGCCAGAAAGTTCTTCTTCACAGAAAGTGTCATGGCACCTTGGAACAGACTACCACAAGAGGTGGTGGTGGAGGCAAAGGCAGTTAGGGAATTCAAAATATCTTAGGATAGGCATTGTGGGATAGTGAAACAAAGTAGTATATCCTGGGGGTAGCAAACAAACAAATGGGCAGACTAGATGGATCAAGCAATCCCATCTGCTATCACATTCTTATGTAGTTATGTTCTTATCATTGTGGGTGGCTCCCAGCTAGAAAAAGTTTCAGAGTGGTCCCAATGCCAATGACTTACAGTTCCACAGGTGTGGCCCAATTGAGGAGATTCTCTTGAAGGCCTACTGGAATGTTGAGTAACTGTTCTTTCCTTATGGTATAACGAGGTGTGGTGGACTCAGGTACTGAGGAGAGGGGTTTCCTGAATAAGATAGTCAGGGTACAGATGCAGCTGATCGGCTAATTGCCTGTAGCTGCTCCGGCAAAGAGCTTTAAAACAGGAAGGAAAAGCCAGCAGGAGGGTTGCTGCAGGGTAGAGGCTGACAAGCTGCCTGGATGTGTTCTGGATTAGGAGTCCCATAAGTAACTCTCAGGAGATTGGTCTCCTGAATTTGGCCAAAAAGAAAACTTTATTTTCATTGTGAGTTTTCCATTCTACTGTTTGTGTTCTTCCAGAAGGTCTAGCCTTCTGGAAAAGGGGGTTTCTAGTTAGGGTTGGGGATTGTTTAGACAGTGCTCCCATCAAGAGCTAGACCTCTCTATTTCTGTTTTTGTTTCATTTTCCCCAGTGGGGCTTAAAAAGGAAAGGGCAGAAGCCCAAAGTCCTGTGTTACCAACTATATTGAGGAAATAAAAATATGCCTGGTTGGTTTGATGTGAATAAACTAGTCTTCCTGAGACTCCTTACTCATTGCAAGGCTGATCCTGAGTCCTGTGGTGAGGTCGTGCCTTGTCACACGTAGTGTCAGAAGTGGGATCCAGGTCAGCGAAGAATTTGGCTGGAATCCGAACTGCCCTAGAGTAAAGGAGACCAGGGCATGGAGGACATGGTGAAAGCCTTGATCCAGGCTACAGTAGCTCAACAAGAGACAAACCAGTTGCTGCTCACACAGACAACCCAGGACCATGCTGTCCTCCAGAAAATGGGTAAAGCGTCTCATTGAGACCACGCTGGGAGACGGTCGCCCGGGAGGGCCTACCCCAGAAGGTTACCGGACTATACAGGCTTCCCACTGTCTGCAGAAAATGACGATGACTGACGACATTGAAGCATATTTGTCGCTTTGAAAGGACGGCTACTCATGAATTATGGCCTCAAGATCAGTGGGCGCATTTTAGCTCTGTTTTTGTGCAGCGAGGCCCAGAAGGCATATTGTGATCTGGATAAGGAGTCGCCACTGACTATCCAAGACTGAAGGAAGAGATCTTGGCCCATGCAGGCGTGACTCCAGCCCTTCAAGCCCAGAAGTACCACAGTTGAGATTCCGGGAGTCGTGAAGTCTCAGCTGCAGATGTACGACCTCCTCCATTTGGCCAAGAAGTGGTTGCGACCCGAGCTCCATAGTGCTGCCAAAATCGTGGAGCTCCAGGTAATGAACCGGTTCTTAAGAGGACTACCGCCCAGCCTACGACAGTGGGTTGGACAGGCCGACCCCGCTTCCTGTGATGAACTGGTCACCTTCGTGGAGCAGCATTATGCCATGAAGGAAGTTTTCCCGGACGTTGGGGTCGACTACCCCCGGGACTTGGGGAAGACTCCAAACAGGAGATATCGGCCCCCCGAGAGGTCGGACTGGACAAAGCCAGGGAGAAGGACCACCGAAGAGCGGTCCGAGGCCACGAAGGGACTTTCAGGTTCAAAAATAGAGGGGGACCTGGACGCCTCTAGAAGCCCAAAGGGTCCAGGGTCACCCCAAGAATGCTACCGCTGTTATGGGTGCGGTGACATGTAATTGCCAACTGCCCGAATGGGGTTGAACCAATGCAGTGCAACTGTGGTGGGTCTTCACAGAGTGATTGGCATTTGATTAATGTGGTGGGGGTGGTTACCACTTCACACCGATTTACCCGGGTTGTTAAGATAAATGGACAAGCCTTTGTGGCCCTTGTCGACTCAGGGAGTGAGGTCACACTTATAGTTCACAGTCTGGTGAAACCCTCCCAAATTAACTTCCAGAAATATACCAGGATCACCTGTGTCCATGGCACAGTGTTTTATTACCCCACAGCAGTAGTTACCGTGAAAGCACAGGGGGAGGAGAGGCAGGTAATGGTGGGGGTCCTCCCTCAATTGGCACATCCTGTCCTGGTGGGTCAAGATTTCCTGGGGTTTGAGACATTACTGCGTGGGGGGAGACCTGGGAGGCCAGGGCCCTGGTAACCGAGGCTATGTTGCTAGGAATCCCCAAGGGGTCAGAGGAGTCACCCGATTATTTCCCTTATGGGCATTGGGACCCCGAGCTGTATGGGGAGGCAGGAAAGTCCTGGAAATCATGAAAGGAACGTAGGGATTGTAAGAAGTTAAGGACCAAGATACTGGCTGTCAATGGCAGGTCCGTGCTGGTGGGAGGTAGAACCCCACTCCCAGAGGGACAACAGGGTGAGCGGTCTGGTGCCTGAGGGGAGAGTTGTAGAGAGGAAGAGGAGGACCCGAAGCAGAGACTGAGTCGAATCCTGAATTGAGTACCCTCAGGATAATCTCCAGGAACTTTGGTCAGGACCAAATAAACAAGCCTCTCTTTCAGAATATCCGGTCAGAGGTTGTGGAGATTAACAGGGTGCCGGTAGACAGCAAAGCCAAGGGACCCAGACCGTATTTCACGTTAAATAATGACCTCCTATACTGAGTGATACCGGATGAAGAACATGATGTGGAGCAGTTGTTGGTCCTCCACCCGCACAGGAAGGCGGTACTGGATTTGGCACATGCTCACCTCCTTGGAGGACACCTGGGGGTCGAAAAAATGCTGCGCTGCATACTCCAAAGATTCTACTGGCCTGGAATTTATGCCGAGGTAAGGCGGTACTGTGCTTCATGCCCAGAATGCCAGTTGGCATCCCTGTGGCTGAAGTTAAGAGGCCCGTTGGTGCCCTTGCCAATCATCGATGAACCCTTCACGAGGATTGCGATGGACCTGGTAGGCCCCCTAGACAGGTCAGCTCCAGGCCACCAACACATCCTAGTCATCATAGACTACGCTTCAAGATATCCAGAAGTGATCCCGCTCCGTAACACGGCCTCAAAGTCGACTGCCTGAGAACTCATTCAAGTCTTCGCCAGGGCAGATTCCCAAAGGAGATACTGACGGACCAGGGTACCCCTTTGTCACATGTTTGATGAAGGAGCTTTGTAGGCTCCTCCAGATCCGTGCCCTGAGGACCCTCAGTGTACCACCCCAGACAGACGGTCTGGTCGAAAGATTTAATCAGACTTTGAAGGGGATGTTATGAAAGTCGGAGCCGAGACAGAAAGGACTGGGACTTACTCCTTCCCTACTTAATGCTCGCTATCCAAGAGGTCCCACAGGCGCCCACCAGATTCTTCCCCTTTGAGTTGTTATATGCTCACTGGCCTGGGGTATCCTCAATATACTAAAGGGAGGAAGAGCAACCTCCACAAGGAGCCAGTGTGATTGGGTATATCTCCCAAATACAGGAAAGGTTGGCCTGGGTCACTCCTATTGTCCGGGAACACTTAGAAAAGGTCCATGAGACCCAACGGACTTATGACCATCAGGCAAGGATCCAGAAGTTCCAGCCGGGGGATCGAGTGATGGTCCTGGTTCCCACAGCAGAAAGCAAACTTCTCGCCAGGTGGCAGGGTCCGTATGAGGTTGTGGAAGCTATTGGTGATGTGAACTATAAAGTAAGCCAACCCGATCGCAAGAAGAAGTTCCAAATATACCATATTAACCTCCTGAAGGTGTGGCAAGACCGGGAGGCCTGCTGTGTCTTGTTGGGCGTAATCCCAGCATAAGGTAAAACAGAGGGGCAAGTCCATATCTCACCTGAGCTGTCTCCTACACAGTACAAAGAAGCAGTGGAAATGGTTCAGCGGAACGGGGATGTGTTCTTCAAACAACCTGGTCGAATGGTCGCAGCCTACCACGACATTATGACAGCTCCGAGCGTAAGGATAAGGGAAAGACCCTACTGTATCCCAGAGGCCAAGAGGAAAGAAATCTGAGCTGAAGTCAAGAGGATGTTGAAGCTTGATGTCATTGAAGAGTCCCATAGTGAATGTTCGAGCCCCATCGTCCTCGTGCCAAAACTGGTAACACTTGGAGGTTTTGTAATGATTTCAGGAAACTAAATGAGGTATTGCAGTTTGATGTATACCCTCTACCTAGGGTCGATAAACTGATCGACCAGTTGGGGAAGGCCAGATACCTCTCCACCTTGGACCTGATGAAAGGATATTGGCAGATTCCACTCACAAGGGCAGCCCAGGAGAAGACCACCTTCGTCACCCCGGGGGGTTTATACCACTGCAAGGTCCTCGCATTCGGTCTGCATGGAGCACCCGCGACCTTTCAGCTCATGATCGACCGATTGCTACGCCCCCACTCTCACTATGCTGTTGCCTACATCGATGATGTGGTCATCCATAGTATGGATTGGGAGACTCACCTTTGGAAGGTCAAGGCCGCATTAGATATGTTATGAGAAGCCAGGTTGACAGCAAACCCCGCCATATGTAAGATCGGCTTGTCAGAGGCAAAATACTTGGGCTATGTGGTTGGACGGGGATTGGTCAAACCCCAGGTGAAGAAAGTAGAGACAATCCAAAACTGGCCCCAACCAAACAAGAAGAAGCAAGTGAGGGCTTTCCTAGGGTTAGTCAGTTACTACCGGAGGTTCATTCCTCACTTTGCCACTCGGGCTGCTCCATTGACAGAGTTAACCAGGGTGTGAGTACAGGACATTGTGAGGTGGTCAGAGGCAGTGAATGGGGCATTCACCAACCTCAAGATGGCCCTCTGTTCTGATCCGGTACTGGTCTCCCCGGATTTCGATGAAGAATTCATTCTGCAAACAGATGCCTCAGATGTTGGATTGGGGGCAGTACTCTCCTAGGTGGTAGCAGCTGAAGAGCACCCCATCCTGTACCTGAGTAGGAAGTTGTTACTCCAGGAACAGCAGTACGCCGTAGTGGAAAAGGAGTGCCTTGCAGTGAAGTAGGCGACAGAAACCGTCAGATATTACCTACTGGGTCGCAAGTTCACTCTGGTGATGGACCATACCCCTCTCAAGTGGATGTAAACGAACAGGGAAAAAAATGCCAGCATGACGAGATAGTTCCTTGCACTGCAACCATATCACTTCATGGTCCACCACAGAGCGGGGACAATGAATAGGAATGCAGATGGACTTTCCTGAAGACCCTACCTCTCGGCACAGGCCGCCCGACCCTGTAGTGTTGAGCTGGGGAGGGGGATGTGTGGTGGACTCAGGTACTGCAGGAGAGGGGAGTTCCCTGAATAAGATAGTCAGGGTACAGCTGCAGCTGGTTGGCTAATTGGCTGCAGCTGCTCAGACAAAAGACCTTTAAAAACAGGAAGGAAAAGCCAGCAAGAGGGTTGCTGCAGGGGTAGAGGGCTGACAAGCTGCCTGGATGTGTTCCGGATCAGGAGTCCCATAAGCAACTCTCAGGAGATTGGTCTCCTGAATTTGGCCAAAAAGAAAACTTTATTTTCATTGTTAGTGTTCCATTCTACTGTTTGTGTTCTTCCAAAAGGTCTAGCCTTCTGGAAAAGGGGTTTCTAGTTAGGTCAGGGATTGTTTAGACAGTGCTCCCACCGAGCTAGGCCTTTTATTTCTGTTTTTGTTTCATTTTCCTGGTGGGGCTTAAAAAGAAAAGGGCAGAAGCCCAAAGTCCTGTGTTACCCACCATATTAAGGACATAAAAATATACCTGGTTGGTTTGATGTTAACAAACTGGTCTTCCTGAGACTCCTTACTCACTGCAAAGCTGATCCTGAGTCTCGTGGGGAGGTCATGACATGCAAATGTCCTTTTTTGCCCCATCCATGGCCAAAGCAGTCATTTTTGTATCATAGTTCCATTTTGGGACTATGTGTCTCAGGAGCAAACAGTTTTGCCATGTGCAAACACTAGTTTACCCTGTGACTGTGTGGAATTTATTTTTTTTTTTATTTAGTTGTTTAACCAGGAATAGCACACTAAGCTGAAAGCTTTTTTTACAGGAGTGACCTGGGTGCACAAGGAGGTTAAGTGACTTGCTCAGGGTCACACAGTATGCAAGTGGAAGCTGTGGGATTCAAACCCAGGTCTGGTCTGCTGGATGTCACCAGATTTGCAGCTCAGAGCCTTAGACCACTGCGCTATACTGCCTCCAATGCCTCAGCTTTTCCACTAACTGTGCCTCCTTCCTAGGTCAGCAGGAGGCTTTGGTTGCATTTTGCTCCTTCACTACCCTGTGCTCCCACAGAAGTATAAAGGAAAGGACTTAGCATGGGAAAACTTGGTTCTGCACCTATTCAATTTTGCCACTCTGCACATGTCAGGCAGCTTTGCTCACCAGTAAGGGACTTTACTCTGCACTTTTCTTTAGCTTTGAAAGTGCCGCAGTAGGGCTGGCACCCTGTCCAACTTCTCCACCAAGCTCAGAAGAGGAGTGGGAGGACTAGCTGACTGAGGAAGCGGAACTGGTCCCTCAGCTGTGGGGTGGTAGAAGCAGAGTGGGACCCACCTGCTGCAGTCCTGGAAGCAGCACCAGCAGTGCCAAATTTGGGAGGGCAGGATCCAGATGTGGCACCAGCATGGGCAGTGGTGTTGGATGCAGACATGGCAGTGGGAGGGAAGAGGCCAGTATTGGACCAAAGGATGGGGCCCTGGCACAGGGCAAAGGCATCAGCTGTGGAACTGGCAGTGGTCCAAAAGAGAGCAGGAGTGGCAGTTGAGGCCACGGAAGTTGGGTCAAAGGGATAGGAGCTGCACCCAGTGTGGGCAATGGAGCTGGACCCAGAGTTGGTACTGGTGGCATCAACTGTGGCAACTTCCAGGGCCTGTCGGCACTGGCACACCCTTACAAGGCTTCCATGGCTTCTTGGACAGAAGCACTTCATGCCCAGCATAGAATCCCTAAACATTTTCCTCAACAACTCCCATAACTCATCAAACATATTACCAAAATCAGGCCTACCTATTGAGGAAGTTTATGTGCTGGAGGATCCTCTCTGACCTTTCATGACCCCCCTCATCTGCCTGTTGGAAGTGGAGATGGCACTAGTCCTGTGGGTCTGCTGGCATTAGAATCTCTGTCTCAGGCCATGGTAATGGCACTTCCATCAGTCCCACCAGCTCAGGTTTACCTGGGTTGCTGAATACGCCCACCATGCCTGTTGTTTTGCCTGTACCAGGGCCACCAACTGCTGTTCGAAATTCCATGCTTGTGCAGGGCCTGGGATCCGCCATCACCTGTCCTTGAGCTGAAATGATTGGAACACACACACATACACACACACAACCACACACGAAAAACCTCATCTGCTGCCTTAGCCTTCACCTCAATTGCACAACAAGGTGCACTGTAAGAAGGCTCAAATTAGTACAGGTGCTCCCAGCCCTTGCTGTGCCTCAGTTTCTGATCCTTTGTTCCTTTGTTTTAAAAAAAACACCCAGCTATTACCTGATTCCCCCCTCCCTGTGCTGCCTACCTGCTGCTCCTCAGTGCTTCATTAAAACCCCCCTTTGTTTCTTATTATCTCCTCCTAGGTTAGTGTCTGTTTTGCCCAGAGATTAATTTGAGTCATCTGGTAATATAAACTTACTGGATTTTAGTGTAAACTGAGACAGCAATTCATTTGGAAGCCCATACTATGATTAGATGATGGGTAAAAGTGTTCTTTTTTTACCCACTCGTCATTTTTCCCAAAAGCATTACCGGATATACAGAAAAGATAGTGATAAAAATTTCTTAAAAATCATATTTACAGCCATAGCTAGCATCCTTAATCTGAAGTAAATGAAAACATGCTGTTTAAAATGCTATGCAGTTATAAAACACCCACCATCTGTTGGCAAGCTGGAATGGCTGCTGCAGTGATGAACATGGCACCCATGATGCCAGCACTGTAACATGCATGTGTCTATATCGCTACACCCCAGGATTATGTCTGGGCTGCTATGATAGTCATGCACATGTGCAGATGTAAGAGGAAGCTGTCACTGCTACATGCCTCTCACACTGAAACTCAGCAGAGCAGATGCGGTGGAGGGGAGGGGAGCAAACCATGCCTTGCAATCTATTACTCGAGGAGAACTGCTGCAGTGGGTGGAGAAATGATGAGGAAGGCAAGCAGGCTCCTCCATATTGTGCAAACTATAAAGGATAAAAAGACTAAAAGGCTGTGGAGGGTTGTGGAACAACAGATGGACCAGACACCGAACTTCAAGTTCAACACACAGTCTCTGTGTGATGTTTATTGAAAATACAAGAAATAACCTTCAGCAATGTCATATTCCTTCTTCAGTACATCAGTTTACAGCAACAGACTATGAATGTCCTTTCTCTGCACTTAGCTAGCACCTACTGACACTGATCTCTGATCTAACTTACCAGTTGAGATGCAACCTCCACCCCTATGTGGGCCCCATTTGCTTGGGTAGCGGGGGCCCAAAAAGAAAAAAAAAACAAAACAAGCTATAGACAAAGAACCTCAATGCAGAATCACTGAAAGAAAGGTTACCCCAAAGGGCATTGGCAACAAATCAAGTTTCAAAGAAATACAACATCATACCTACTTCCATAATGCAAAGCATTATGGGATATATGCAAATCATCATGATAATTAGACTTGTTCAGTTTACAGCAGTTTACATGTAATTTAAACAGCACAACTAACAATTTCTGTAATAGTCACCTAGTACTTTTTACCATTATCAAAAATACCTAGTGCCAAGGTATTTCAACATTTACAAGTTTCATAAACATAATGTATATACATCAAGGTTTATTATGACATAGTGCTATTACATACTAAATCCAACAACAATAAACACAACCTATTTTACATACACTTGAGGTCACCACAATAACCTCCTGTATGAGGACCTGAGAGGAAAAGGAAAATTAAAGAGGACGCCATAGCATAGTCAAGAAAGGGAGGGGTGTCCATAGGGGCCAACCGTCACGGACTAGAAATAGTAAAGGATAGATTAGGCTTAGAAATAGAAGAACTGTTGCAACAGATTTAAAAAAGGTTGGTCCTCAAGAGTGGCAAGAGCTCCCTGTCACATATCCCCCACCTTAAGAGGGAAGCAGTTATTGAAGACTGCTTACCACCTTCCTGTCCCAGGAAGGGATGGCACTTCCACCCATCCATCTTCAGAAGCTATGTCTCAGGGTCCTTATTAATGATAAACATGCCATCATAAACACAGTGGATATTATCATTCTTTACCCTGAGGCATTAATACATTTCTCAACAGAGACTAATGGTATCTTCCCATCTCCTTTTAGGGAAAGTCTATCATATTTTACTGACATCAATTCCTGCACCATATCTAGACATGAAATCAGCATTTACATGTTTTGTCCCTGCCCTGTGGGACACCGTAAATTGATAAGGCTGAAGAGTCAAGTACCACCGCATTATACAGGATTTTTTCCTCTCATTTGGTGCAACCAGCAGAGGGTTATGATCAGTTACAACCTTAAATTCAGCCCCCACAAGTAATATTTCAGAGGCTCAATAGCCCACTTCAGAGCTAAGCATTCTTTCTCTATGGTAGCATATATTCTCTTCTTCTCATGTAGCTTTCTACTGATACACATGACCGGATGTTCTTCCCCATCTATTTTCTGAGATAAGACTGCCCCAATACCATTCTCTGATGTATCGGTTTGAACCTCCAACACTTGGTTGAAGTCAAGGCTTTTCAGTACAGGAGCTGTACATAGAATTGCCTTGATAGTCCTAAATGCCTCATCACAAATAGGAGTCCACTGAACCTTATTCGGGCACTTCTTTTTAGTGAGATCAGTCAAAGGACTAGTAATGGCTGAGAAATTAGGAATAAATCTTCGGTAATAACCAGCCAAGCCTAGGAAAGGTCTCACATGCTTTTTTGTGGTAGGTATTGGGCTGTTTGCTACTGCTGTAACCTTCTCTACCTTGGGCTTCACTTGTCCATTTCCTAAAATGAACCCTAGGTATCTTGTCTCTGTCTTGCTAGGGCACACTTAGTAATGGTCACTCCTGACTCCTTTATTGCTTGCAGCACCTGGGACAAATGTCTAACATGGGTTTCCCAGTCAGGACTGAATATGACCACATCATCCAAATAAGCCACACAGTACTCAGTGTGTGGTCTTAGAATGTGGTCCATGAAATGCTGAAAAGTGGCTGGGGCCCCATGTAGTCCAAATGGCGTTGTGACAAACTGGTATAAACCTACTGGAGTGCTAAATGCAGTTTTATCTTGTGAATCAGGTGACAAGGGGATCGCCAATATCACTTAGTAAGGTCCAGGGTGGAGATATACTGCACATCACCTAGCCTGTCAATGATGTCATCTATTTGGGGCATTCGGTAGCCATCAAATAATGACACATTGTTAAGCTTTCTAAAATCTAGGCATAGACGTATCCCACCCTCTTTCTTGTCCACTGTGACCTTGGGTGAAGACCATGCACTCTTTGAGGGCACAATTATGCCCAACTGCTCCATTTCTTTTTTGACTTTCTGAATCACCTCATCTCTCACCTTCACGGACAGTCTGTAGGGCTTTTGGTGTATGAGCTTGTCTTGCATGGCAGTTATGGTGTGCACAATTCCTTTGGCCCGCCCTGGGATGTTTGTGAATATGGGCGCAAATTCTTGTAATACCCCCTGCAAATCTTTCTGTTGCTGAGGCTCCAATTCAGGGTTTATCTGAATCTCCTCCAATGGTCCTGATTGCTCTAGCCTTTTATAGGCAACATCCAGCTCTGACTCCTAACTTCAGGATGGATATAAAGGAGGGTTAGGCTTCTGTGCCATTTCCTAAGGAGGTTCACATGATAAATTTTCTGGGCAGGTCTCTTCCGGCATGCTAAGCTCATAGTTCACTGCTCCTGTTTGCCTCAAAATGGTGAAAGGGCCCTGCCATTTCATGAGTAGTTTGTTCTTTGTGGAGGGAAGGAGTAACAACACTTGGTCCCCTGACTGAAATGTTTTAGTCTTCAAACCCTGGTCATAGCTATCTTTCTGCAAGTCTTGCTTCTGTTCTAAGCTCTGGTGTGCCAAGTTGATATACCTCACCAGACATTTGCGTAACTGAGTCATGTACTCTGACATTAAGATGTCTCACCTCCTTCCCTTCTTCCCAGTGTTCTTTAACCACATCCAGTGGCCCCTTTGAGTTCCTCCCATACAATAATGAAAAAGGCAAGAAACCAGTGGACACTTGATGGATTTCTCTGTAAGTGAAAATTAAATGGGGAGGTTCCTATCCCAAGCTTTATCTTCTTCTTTTACATATTTTCTCAACATTCTCTTTAATGTCTGATTAAATCTCTCTATGAGGCCGTCAGTCTGTGGGTGGTATGGGGAAGTATGCACTGCTACCACGCCCAGTAGACGGTACAATTCTTTGAGCAAGTATGCATTAAAATTACTTCCCTGATCAGTAAGTTTTTCTGGGGGATTCCCATGTGGCTAAATACCTTTGCTAGCTCCTCTGCTATCCTTGGGGCTGTGACAGTTCTCATGGGGATAGCTTCTGGGTAGTGGGTAGTGTAATCACATATGACCAGTACAAATCTGTTACCACTGGAGCTCTTTTCAGGGGCCAACTATATCCATGGCTATCCTATCAAAGGGTTAGTCACAATGGGAATGGGTTGTAGCGGTACTCATCCCTTTTTCCTGCCTGAACTACCTTCTGACACTCAGCACATGCTTTACAACACTCAGGTATGTTCTCATGGATAGAGGGCCAATAAAACCTGGGTAATATCCTATTCAGGGTGCTGACTCTGCCTGCATGGCCTCAATAAGGTATGTCATGCCAGATACATGACTTGGGAGCGGAATTTTCAGGAACCATTAGTCTATTGCCTCCAGTTCTGGGGTTCATATTTTTCTATACAGTATTTCCTGCTTTACAGCAAACTGAGGGGTACCTTATTCCACTCCCTTCCCACCTGTGAAAAAAGGGCTAAGTGAAGGGTCTGCTTTTTCCTCGTGCTGCATATCACATTTAAAAGTATGTCCCAAGTCTGGCTGTACAACAGCATGAGTATCAATCCAGGCCTTCTTTAGCTTCCTCTTCTCTGCCTTAGTTTTACCATCCTTGCCAGGATCCTCAAAACATCATCATCAAATGGGAACACAGATGGTAAATGTCCCTTCTTCATTTGAGCTCTGGTGGTTACAGCAACTACAGCAGTCCTGGGCAGCTTGACAATGTATAAATGAAGCAAAGTCTGGGTGGTCATGCCTGATAATAACTGGACAGGTAGGTGAGGTACCAACCCACTTCTACCTCATGTGTCTTTTCTTGAACAGTCATTTGTATGGTGGCTGTAGGGTAGCGGTGGGTATCATCATGCACACAGATGACTGCTGTATTCAGCCCTTTATTATTCCCAGTCACCAGATCTGCTCGCACAAGAGTCTGGCAACTCCTGAATCAATCAGTCCCATCATCTGCTGTGATTCAATATGCACAATAGCCATAAAGTGACCCAAGTCCACTAAGGCTACATGAGCCTTCTCTTTATATTAGGACAGATTCTTAGATAATGGACCTCCTTTTGGCACCCATGACATCCAATCTTAGCTACTGGAATGCTCCCCCCCTCTCTGCTCTCCAGTCTTGTTTCTCTGGGGCTGGGTTAGACAGTTTATAAGTAAAAGGATTCCTTACCGGATTGCTGGTGATCGCAGCTGCTGATGTCTCTTGGAACCCTCTGAATCTGGATGGTCAGGCTGCCAGGAAGTCTTCTGCCAACGTGATGGTTTTATCAGCAGAATCTGGCTTATGCTCCCAAATCCAATGTTGTATATCCTGAGGTAAAACTTTAACAAAATGTTCAATAATCACCACCTCCAGAAGTTGGTCCTTGCTCTTGTTCTCCGGTTGTAACCATTTGTAACAGAGCTCCTTGAGATGGGCATAAGTCTCTTGGGGGGTATCCAGTGACTGCATTTTAAGAAACCTAAACCTCTAGCGATAGGTTTCAGTGTTTATGTCATAGCACCTGAGGATCTCCTGCTTCACATGGTCATAGTCATCTGCCTCTCAGGAGTCCATGTGGCTATAAACCAACTGGGGCACTGCCTGTCAGGTGCGGTGCCACTCGAACAACCCACTGTTCCCTTGGCCATGCACATGTTCAAGCGATCCTCTCAAACATTGTGAGGTAGGCTTCAATGTCATCACTGTCTGAAAGTTTAGACAGTTTAATGTCTTTTGGGCTGCTGACTCTTTCTGTTTGCCCTGCACTGATGGCATGCAAGACCCTCATGGTATCCACCCATTTGGCATCTTGCCTTCTCTGCTCAATGTCTCTATCTCTTCACTCAGTATCTCTCTCTCTTTCCATCTGCACCTATTTTATGCAGAGCCATTTCAACAACTCCCCTACATCCTCAGGTGGAATGTCTTCAAGAGGAGGCAGTTCCTTCAGTTCTTCCACATCCTCTTGCATCTCTTCATCGCCTTCAGGCTGAGCCTTCCTCTGAGCTTTCAGGTCCAGTCCAGGCAACAGCTTCTCTCCCAGTCTGTCAGCCATGGTTCTGGTCAGAACTCCACAGACTTTCTTTTCTGGATTCTCCTCTGGCAACTCCTGGTGCATCGGTCCACCTGGGATATCTAGGCAATATCCACCAGAAAACATCTCTCTTCAGCCAGTCCAGATGCTGCCAGCAAGTTATCCCACTTCTAAAATCAAGTCTGTGGAGGGGTTGTGGGATAACAGATGGACCAGACACCGAATTTCAAGTTTAACACACAGCCTCTGTGTTTATTCAAAATACAAGAAATAACCTTCAACAATAGCATATTCCTTCTTCAGTACATCAGTTTGCAGCAACAGACTATGCATGTCCTTTCTCTACACTTAGCCAGCACCTACTGACACTGATCTCTGATCTAACTTACCAGTTGAGATGCAACCTCCACCCCATGTGAGTCCCGTTTGCTTGGGTAGTGGGGGCCAAAAAAAAAAAACAAGCTATAGACAAAGAACCTCAATGCAGAATCACTAAAAGAAAGGTTACCCCAATGGGCATTGGCAACAAATCAAGTTTCAAAAAAATACAACATCATACCTACTTCCATAATGCAAAGCATCATGGGATATTTGCAAATCACAATGACATTTAGATTTGTTCAGTTTACAGCAATTTACATGCATTTTAAACAGCTCAACTAACTTAATTTCTGTAATAGTCACTTAGTACTTTTTACCTTTATCAAAAACACCTAGTGCCATGGTATTTTCAACATTTACAGGTTTCATAAACATAAGGTATATTCATCAAGGTATTTTATAACATAGTGCTATAACATACTAAATCCAACAACAATAAACACAACCTGTTTTACATACACTTGGAGGTCACCACAATAATCTCCCTGTATGAGGACCTGAGAGGAAAAAGGAGAATTAAAGAGGATGCCATAGCATAATCAAGAAAGGGGAGGGGGTGTCCACAGGTGGCCAACCTTATGGACTAGAAATAGTAAAGGATAGATTAGGCTTAGAAATAGAAGAACTGTTGCAACAGATTTAAGAAAAGATCAGTCCCCAAGAGTGGCAAGATCTCCCTGTCACATGGGCAATGGATGTAAACAGCATCTAATAAAGATGTTGCGATCTACATGATGTTAATAATACTAACTTCATATTAGTATTTGGAAATGGTATCATGAAAATGTACTAACTAGATTCTGTCCTATATCTTGTGGCTCCTGATTAAAACCTGATGAGCAGGGGCTCCCAAGCTGAGGGTATGCCAGAAATGGAAAAATTTAAAACAGCTTCACTAATGAGCAGTTCAAGAAAGCATTCCAAGGCATACAGTGCAGCAATGCCCCTAACAATCCCACTGTAGCCAAAATCCAAAAACCCATCAGCTGTATGCCTGCTGTAGTGTCTACCTGCTGAGTCCCCCCACCTAAAAACACTCAGTTCATGCCACAAACAACCCAAGTGTGAGGTAAATCCCTCAAATAACAGTGCCATTTTTGTGATGCTCACTGCATTCTAGTGCTTGATGCTTGATATCCCTTGAGACCGGGCCATCATGGCAGATGGGTGGGTGTGCAGGAGGTTTGAGCAGGCAAGGGACATCCGCAAAGGAGGGAGGAGATCCCAACCAGACTAAGTCACTATATGCCGATCCCACCAGAATTTTGATCTTCGATAACTATCGATTTGGAGAGCAGAGGATTTGAGCCAGCCTCCTGTTGCTGAATCAGGTGTAGCCAGAAATTTCCATTTTGTACAGTCTCCAATAGTTACACCTTCCATTAAAAAATGTACACATTCTTTCCAAATGACACCCCTTCCAACAAGTCAGACTGTTGTCAGATGATTCATCTAATTTCTAAAGAGGTTATACATGTATCTGTCTCCTAACAACAGAAGTTTAAACAGAGATACACCTCAGTGGCCTACACTAACCCAAATACTACAGATTAGAATGAAAATGTTAACAGAAAGGCATATGGTTTGTAACAGACACTCAAAAGTGTACACATATGTGTACAGTGAGTATGCCTGTCTACACCCTTTGTGCTGAATCCAAACAGATGTGCCCAAGCACACTAGCCAACCCCCTACATCAGTCTTCTCCCTGATTCTTTTAGAGGAACTTACTCCTGCTAACAATGCAAGCTTCAAGAAAAATACAAACAAAAATCCAATCAGAAGCTGAGAGTCAGTAAATTAAGTGTAAGCCAAAATTAAAATGTGTCCTTTACAACTTTCATGAATTAAAGAATAATTTAGCAAGAAAATGATTATCTTTAAAGACTAAGCAATTTGTTATACTATAGCCTCATAAATCTTACATGTCATAAAGTTATACATCATCTTTACTCAAGTTCAGTTAACATTTACCATCTCCATGAAATTCCTGAAATGCGTGAAATGAACTACTAGGGCTGGAAGTTGTCTGAAGCCAATTCTTTATGCTTATGACTACTTGTGAAGAGGATTGCTGTTGCAGGGGAAGCCACTAAACAATCTGAACAGTGTGGCCTGCCATGTGACGGTTGGCATCCTGGTGCTGACCTCACCATCCCAACTGGCCAACAAATCTCCACTGCCAAAGCTGCAACTCACCGATGTGAGATACCACTATGCCAGCTTGAGCTGGAAAGAGAAGCCCCCCCCGGTCAGGAAGGAGTTCTATTGTTTTCTAAAAACTTCCCAGATACATCTCTTCAGCTACACTTTGCACACTATCTTACTTCTTAAAACCTTTGGGAATACAGATCATCTAAACCTGAGGCCACTAAGTATTGAATGAAACACCGACCTGCCATGTGGTGGTTGGTGTCCTGCTGCTGGGTCCCTGACCCCTCCCAACAGCAAGCCAAGCATCCCAGCCCTGGGCCAGCTCACATACTGATGAAGCTGAGTCTTCTGATGACTGTGATGGTATTTACTCACCTGGTAAAGGTGATTATTTGATTACCCTTTATAGTACTCTGCAGTCAGGAACCATCAGGTATTCTTCATCCATCCTATAGGTTGATGCACGATCCAATCAAAAGCAGGCTGGCTAAGGCCAGCCCTTTGTCCATCTGAGACTCTCCAGTGTGAATCTTCTTTAGCAATTATAGTTATGCTGATAGACACAGACAGAAAAACACAAACTGAGAGAACAACAGTATCTTCCTGCATGCTGCACTCTCTGGATATTGCCTGGTAGCCCTGACTGTCATATCATAGTAACAGTGAATAGCACTAGAGATAGTAATATGTCACTTCATCTTTTCATTTAACAAAGAACAAACATTACTATTGACATTTCGATTGTGTCTGGTACTTAGAAAAAATGCAAACTAGGATCATATGTCTTTACATTTACTGTATTGTCACTTAAATGATTAATAGTGTCCATTAAACCACCAGAGTACAATTACATCTGCCACCCCGGGTGGGGCTGCGGAGTACTATAAAGGGTATTCAAATAATCACCTCTACCAGATGAGTAAATACCATTATGTTTTGTACCCTTTATAGTACTCTACAGTCACAGTCATTGAGACCTTAGTAGCAGTGTGGTTATAGCGTATGTTCCGGGTGGGATAAGTTCAAGGCAGATTGATTGTCTTTTATCTAGGCTGAGTACCTGCCCTTAGTGCTGTCCTGGCATAAAAGGCTTTTTCAGGAGATTCCACATCCAGTCAATAATGGCTGGTGAAGGTGTGTATGGGGGGACCATGTCGCTGCTGAGCATATGTATGATGCTGAGGCCTCCTTCCTCTCTGCCCAGGATGTAGCAATCGCTCTAGCAGAGCGAGCTTTTATTGCTTCTGTGGTGTCAGTGGCTCCGTAGGTAGCACACTCGCCTCTGAGTCCGGGAGATCAGAGGGCTGTGGGTTCATTTCCCACATCTGGCACTTGCGTTAATATCCCAATACTGACCCTGTAGTGCAGCATCAGAGGGGTGCTGCACTTCTGAGGTGCTGTCTTTCGGATGAGATATTAAACCGAGGTCCCATCTGCCTGCCTGGATTGGTGGTAATTCAGGTGGATGTTAAAGATCCCATGGCACTTATCAAAAACAAACAAAACTAGGTAAGAAAAACTGAAACCAGAGAAATACAGGGAAAAAAATAATACGAACAACCACAAAAAAATTAAATGAAACAGCAATAACGGGGAAAAAAACAGAAGCAGGAGCATGTCATCTAGAAGGCAAAACAGCAAATCATCCAATTTTATCTTTCAAAAAGGAACAGCCCGCCATCGAGCAATCCATTCATCATGTATCAGATACGTTTTCTCATACAGACAGTGGTGAAGCAAATTAGTTTCCAATTTTTCAATAACACAATTTGGAGCCTGATACACTTGTTGCAAAACAAATTTACACCTAACTTACCATAAATGAAATTTAAAAAAAAGCAAAAACAAGTCTCACAATCCCCTCAGAAAGAATACGAGGAGTCAAAAATAAACCCCCACCACCTCCACATATGTAACAGAGCTCCATTTGGAATCCTTCCATTTTACAGCCAGGGCCTTCCAAACATCCTGGACAAAAGGACAGTGTATCAAAAAATGTGTCATAGATTCCTCATGAGCCACACAAGATTGTCTAGGACACATTCTTTTAGATAAAGCTTTGTGCGTAGTATTCCCTTTAACAGTAAGGCGGCTATGACTACAAAGCCATAACACATCTCAAATTCTAGGAGGAATTCTAGTGTCACGTAACCCTACAAGGATTTTCTCATGATATTGACCAGGTATGTGTTTAAAATTAGGAGCAATAAATTGAGCTTGAGATTGAACAGCAGCATAAATAAGCTTATTGGAGCATGACAAACATCAGCTTGCCTGAGTTTCCACTTTTTATGTTGGTTTGCCACGCTTGCTCGGCAGTCAACATATTGGGAGAGTGCAGCTTTGGGGGCACGGCTGCTGTTGGGCGAATGCAGGGCACGCATCAGTAGGTGCGTCCCTCATTCCCCAATAAGCCAGCATGCTAGCACTGACACCAACATTATGTAAAGTGGACAAATTCAACAAAGTGCCGCTGCAATCAGAGACAAGCTCGTTATGCAGCGGCACTTTGTTTACAAGTTACGTCCACTTTACTATGTGCCATCCCCCCCCAGTACAGGGTGCCACGCTGGGAGCCCACCCCAGCGTGGCAACTGATGCCATGCCCGATGGGGTGCCCAATCCCCGTTGGCTCCACTGCCCCCAGTACAGGGTGCCACGCTGGGAGCCCACCCCAGCATGGCAATCTGATCCTTGGCCGATGGGGTGCCCAATCTCCCCTGCTGGCTCCACTGTCCTCCCCCAGTACAGGGGTGCCACGCTGGGAGCCCACCCCAGCGTGGCAACTGATCCCATGGCCGACGGGTGCCCAACCTCCGTCAGCTCCATGCCCCCAGTCATCCTTCTGCCATGCTGGAAGCCCACCCCAGTGTGGCAAACGTCCCACGTCGCTTTTTTTTTTTTACCTGTAAATTAAAACAGTCCCACGGCGCTTCTCCCTGTCCCCTCCCACAACCCGCACTCCACCCACTGTGCACCCTGCTTCCACACCCCTGGCCCCCATACTTACCTCCAGACTTGGCACGACGATCATCGTGGACTGGGAACACGCCTGCACTCTTCAAAGCCGACCGCGAACTGAGGAAATGCCGTAAGCTGTATAATGGGCTAGATAGGGTTTTTCAACTTTGTTGCATATCTCAGGCATTTTTGAATTTTGCACCAAAATTTCAACATAGGTTTTTGGGCCCCTGCTCATGAATTCTATCACTGTCATGGCGTTTATCGGCCTCAAAATGTGATTTCGAGTCACTGCACGAAATCACCTTCGGGACCCATTAACTAAATGACAGTGGCGGTGTTCATGAAGTGCCCTCTTAAAAAGCCTAAATTCCAAATTTGGTGGAAAGAATCCAACAAATGCCTGTTTTACGAATGTGTGTTGTGCAGTTGCTACGAAGGCTCGTAACTTCGAGCATTCACAATATTTTACTGCCGGATTTTCTGCATTGTCATTTTTGTACACCTCCTTGTGAACAGTACAGCTGTAATTTTCCACATCCTACCCAAAATGTGTTTCCGCACCTCCGGTGCACAATAGCGCAGTCGCTATGGGAAATCAGTGTTTGGGCCAGATTATGAAAATGACAGTGACACAGTTCGTGAGCAGAGGACCTAAAATGCCTATGTTGAAAATTTGGTGATGATACTCCATAAAATAACTGTGTTACGAGCATGCATTGGCAGATTGCACGCATGCTCGTATCATCATGCATTTGTGATATTTTCAGTCTGGATTTTCACCATTGCCATTTTTCCACACCTCTTGATGAACAGTACAGCCGTCATTTGACATATCATGCCCAAAATGTGTTTTTGCACTTCCGGCGCAGAATAGCGTGGTTGCTGTGCGAAATCACTTCTTGGGACACTTTGAGGAAATAACAGTGACACTGTACATGAGCAGAGGTGCTAAAATGCCTATGTTGAAAATTTGTGTCGAACGCCATAAAATGGCAGTGTTGCAAGCGTGTACTGTATATTTCCACAATTCTAGTAGCTTCAAGAATTTGATATATTTACATGCCACATTTTCAACACTGGCATTTTTTTACACCTCCTTATGAACTGTGCAGCTGTCATTTCTCACATCCTGCCCGACATGTTTTCCCACACTGCACTACCAAACACCCAAAGGGACACCCTAATGCTTGTCACTCTCTGTAGGGTGGGGGTGGGTTGGCATCAGTTCAATACCTCACTGCCATTCCTATAATGCATCTGTCTAACTCCTGCACTACCAATGCCAATGCCAGCAAGCCAACATTCGGCATTGACAAATGCTTGTTTAGTTTAGCAACAACAGGCAGCAGATAGACAGGAAAGGAACGAGCTGTGAATGCCCTTCCACCATGTGGAATCCAAATACTATGCAACTTGCAAAGCCAAGGGTCTGCAAACAAAGGCCAAACAGTAGGATATGGTTTAGACAGGTCAATTAAATTTCGATGAAAAAAACATACCAAAATAAAATGAAATAGGGTTCACGAAATTCAATCCCCCCTGTGCTAAGGGCAAATAGAGGACATCCGTTTTAATGAGGTTCAGTCTGCTACCCCAAATGATTTAAAAAAAAAAATACTTAAAAGTTGAGTTTCTAAATGTTGTGGGATGGGATAAACCACACTGAGATACAAAACAAGCATTTGTCAATGCCGAATGTTTGCTTGCATGGTGTATGTGTCAGGGGTGTATTAAAGTTATGAGCCTGTGTTAGCAAAATGCAACATAGCCTGATAATTTTATTGTTTTTTTTTGGCCACATGTTCAATATAGCCTTCTAATGACCTCACCTCATGAGCAACGATGGAGAAAATGTTCATCTCCTGCCTGAAAGGTGGTTTAATGCAACGACTGTGAAATCACCTTTCAGGATGCTGGGAGAACACATTTGAAAAATGACCGCTGTCATATTCATGAGGGGCTGTGAAGAAATGGCTATGCTGAAAATTTGGGGTCATAACACATGCAATCTGTATTTATGTTTCCATCAACATCTACCTGAGCAGAACACCTGAATGTAAGTACTGAATGTGTGTGGGCATGGTTACATGCCTGTTAACTTTGCATGTCTCAAACAATTACAGAAGTAGGAGGGTTAGTGAACTTACTGCTCTGCCAAGCCTTCCTGAAGTCATCACCAGCCACAAGCAGAAAGCAGTTACCAGGACAAAGAAACAGCAACAGAGGTGGCTGTAATGACACAGACACCCCTTGCAGTCAATCCGCCCAAAGTAAGGTTAAATAAAGGGTCTTACCTGCTGCAGGGTGCCTGGGTAGATGTCCAAAGCGGTGACGTCAAGGTACCTGTAAAATAAAACATGAAAAGGGTCACAAAGGATCCACAGCTGTTAGGGGGACCATCACAGCAGAAGGGATAGGATAGAAATAAAAGTAATACTTATCTGATTAAGGTAGAAGCCCTCGTTCAGTCAGACCTGCAAAAATAGAAGAGAAATAGAATAGTTAGATAAAAAAGCAGTGAGAAAGCAGAAGGAGAGAAAAGGGAGTGAGGTTAGGGAAAGGGGGCTCAGCTGGGATCCTTTGCCCCTTGTGGTGGTTGAGTGGCCAGTAATTTGTTTAGTAGCCCAAGTGGGCTATTGGAGGCTAGTAGCCCTTTTGTAGAAATACAATTACTATTGGTGGTCAGTGGGGCTTGGAAATGCCATATAAAGGGGGAGGTACAAAATACAGATAGCCCTGGTGGCTTAGTGGGCTAGCTCTGATGTTCTGAGGCCAACATTTATGTTAAAATAAATTTTAAACCCTTCCTGGGTCTGAGGGGCTTCCTTGAGACCTAGTTATGCTGTGGACAGTGATACTAACATACTAATATGCCAGCAGAATAGGCCTAATGGTCTTTCGTGTCTGCTCGTTTGGTCAGCCCCCACCCTGGGTGCTGACCTTGCTGCCCCCCTCGCCTTCTCTGGCTTCTCCTTTCCCAGTTCCGGATAATCTTGCTGCATTGGATTTTGCTTCCAGAACCCTTCCCCTGTACCTGTCCCACCCCCTCTTGAACCCCTCCACTGTCTCTGCCTCCACCAGCCCCCTAGGCAGCGCATTCCATGGCTCCACCACCCTCTCAGTGAAGTAGCACCTCCTCCTTTCTCCCCTGAATCTTCCCCCCTCCAGCTTCCACCCATGCCCTCTAGTGGCCCCCTCCTCCTTCCTTCGAAGCACCCTGACTGTTCCTCCCCTATTTACCCTCTTCATGTACCTGAAGACCTCTATCATGTCCCCCAGTCCCTTCTCTCTTCCAATGTGTACATATTTAGCTCTTCAAGCCTCTCCTCATAGGTCCTGTCCCCAAGCCCCAAATCATTTTGGTTGCCCTCTGACCCTCTCCAGGAGGTTAATGTCCCTCTTAAGTGTGTGGAGGGTTATTTGTGGTGCAGCAGAGGAGCAAGTTGGAGTGCTGGGCAGCCTGCCGATAGTGCGACCCCGCTATACTGAGAGTGCCTGCTGGTGCTCTAGAACTCCTCACCTGTACAGAGCTTAGGCAGCAGCCTACTCTGCAGGTGTGGGAGACAGGCAGGTGGAGGAGGCATGTAATGAACGTGCCTCCTCCCCACCTTCCTGATCGCCACTCTGGCAGCAGTTTTTCTTAAATTAATGTATGCCCTACAGGGCTTAAGAGGAGGCAGAAGGGTCACAAATGAAGCCTGCGGAAGGTTGAGGCCTGTTAGGAAGTGATTCCTCCCCTCCTTTTGACCGCTGCTCCGGCAGCAATTCTTTTTTATTAATTTATGCTCTCTGGGTACAGGGCTTAAGAGGAGGCAGACGGGGCACGGGTGTGGGGAGGTGGGGTGCGCAGAGGGTGGATGCAGGAGGGGGGACCTGGGAGATGACGAGGGACCATTTTAATTTGTTACAGGTTAATGCAGTGGCAGTGTTAACTCTGTGGGGTAAACGGGGGTTATTGGGAGGGGAATGCATGGGGCGGAGGGTGGTAAAAGAAAGGAATACATAGACCGGAAGGGGGGGAGAGTCCTTACCTGGATGACAGGTATGTGAAGTCTGTGCCATCCAGCAGCCAGATCTTACAGAACAGCACTGCATTGCATTGATGAAGGGGACAGCAGTTAGCTCCTCCAGGGTGAAAGTGGTGTGGAATTTAAACTTCTTTTTCATCAGGAAAACCGTGGAGGAGTTGGCCAGGTTGGAGCAGGAGAGCCTGTGTCCCCCACCAGGGTTCGGAGTGAGGGTCTCAGGATGCCTGTCTCAGGGTGCCAGGGAGGCAACAGCAGTTTGGCGCCACGGTCAGGGGTTCTGATCGTATCTTCTCCAGCCCAGTGCCCTGTCTCTCATTCTGATCCGGGGTGATTCCACAATGGCTATCTGGTGCCTCAGTGATGGGAGCAGGGTAGTGCCGAGCCCCAGAAAGCATCTCCCTCCAGCCTGCTGCAATCAGTCCACCATCACTCCTGGCTACTTGCAGAGCTGAGGCCACACTGGGATGCAGGGGACTCAGTCATAACAATTCGCCGACCGCCTGACTGTTGTGCTGCCATCCTGCATGCTCGGAGGTAACTGCAGCAAGCGGCGATCATGGCCATTAGACAGCGGCCAGTTGCATCAATGTGCCCAGAGCAAGGGCCCTTAGACTTCACTGCTAGAAAGATCTATCTGGTTGGAGCAGCATCTCAAGTGATAGCAGCCCCCAACTGGCAGCGACCTGTGTGGTGATTTCTCTCCTGGATCAATGGGGCACTCTGCAGCAACTCCTATGCCTGTGTGCTGCGGACTATGCAGGCAGCTCCCCTTGGAGGTCAGGCAGCCAATCGCTTCCTTCCCAGTGATGCAGCCACGTTTTAGACATCCGTTGGAATGATTTAACTGCTTGGCCCCCACCCCATGGCACAAAAAACCACAGTTGCAGATTACAAGTTACTGGTATCTAAAGAGGAAACAGAAGAGCAAGTAGGGGAATAAAACAATCTGCTGTCCTGTAGTGCCTGATCCCAAACAAAAATGCATCAAGTGGAAGAAAATACAGTTTATCTAAAGCAAGAAAGTAAGGATTTTGCTTTATCTTGTAATTACAAAAGCTGTGCATACAAAGTGCTCAGGTCTCTTGATGTATTTTGTGTAGGGTCTGGTGCCACAGGATGGGATTGTTTTTTCCTCCTACTTGCTCTTAATGTCTCACATAATAAACAAATGGCTGTGAATTGAAAGACATTTATCCATTTTTTAGGAGGAGAAATGTATCGTCGTAGCCATGCCCCACCCCAAATTCAACAAGGGATCCAGCTGTAATTAACTTTTATTTTACAGTGACAGTTTGACTTTGTCATGCACAGGATTTACTTGAGGCTCCTGCTCAGGAATTGAGGATAGGGTTTTTGTTCATTAGCGGCTCGGAGCAAAAAACATAGGAGGAAATATTAACATTCAAAGAGCAGACAGGACAGGACACTTACTTGGCGGCACTCTCCAGCCCTTTGATCCCTTGTCACTAGTGCATTGCTCCACACGAAGGGAATGGCAACTCACTCTCTGTCTCTCTATTTGCCATGTGTCCCTCTCGCTGTCACCCTGTTTTTCACAATGCTCCACTGTCTGTGAGCCACTGTCATTGCCACAAACAGAGAGAAGAGCAAACCGGGAGGCTTCTACTATGCAGCAGGATCACCCAACCACTGAAATCATTGAGAGGATCCTGCAGGACATTTGGAGTGTGCAGTCTGCCTGCCTACTGTAACTGATTGTCATCAGGGGACTGATGGGGGGCTGCAATGTCTCAGCAGGCTGCTTGGTCTCTCCATCTCTCTCTCTCTCTCTTTTTCTCCCAAACTCTGCATCAGAAACACTGCAGTCTGCCCTGCCTACCTGTCTCTTACAACTCCCAGGAATGGCTCCCATAACCCTCTAACCTGTTGGGGGGGGGAAATTGAGGCTACAGTTCATGGCAACAGTCCAGCTCCAGGGGATGAGGACAGGGGCAAGGATGCTAGAGACTGGCAAACAGTCCCCTGCGGCAGCGCAAATGCTTTCCCAAAATCACACTCGTGTGTGGGGGTTAGAAGTAAAAGAGGCAGAAGTAGGTCATGGAACACTGTTGTTGCAATTTAGATAGCAGCATGTGGAAATGTCTGGTCAGTAAAATTCAAACAGACACACAAACAGCAACACAGCAGACTAAGAAAAAAGATGGAGTACAAATACAACCTCTTCAAATGTCATTGCATTTTGTAATTCCTACTTTTTATCATAGTATTACAGGAAATTATGCAAATAGAGAGCGAGTAGGGAATGAAGCACCTAGAAGAATTTAGATACTGAGCCTAGTAAGACTGTTTCTTTAATTCATCTTACTAATAGTGAGCAAACACTAAGGTCAATAAAACAGAAATAATAGATCTTGAAAAGGACTGACAGAGTCAGTGATCAAACGAGAGCCAAAGGAGCAAGCATTTGTCAGTGCTGATCGTTCACTTGCAGGTATTTGCAGTGCTGTTTGGTACTGGTAATGGCTTCAGAGGAGGCGAGGAGGCAGCAGTGAGAGCAGAGGGTGCTGTGTGGTGGAAGGTGCATGGTAGATGCAGCAAGGAGCTGCTAGTTAGAGAAGCCACTCCATTGGCCTTAGTGGAGCAGGGGAGAGAGAGAGAGAGAGAGAGAGAGAGAGCGCACTAGGCGGGCAGGAGCCACTAACAGGTAAAGCCGTACCTCTACTAATGTAGAAGCCCAGTGGGAGGACCAGGAGAGATTGTGGTGGGTGGCAAGAGCTGATAAAAATAGTAATTCTGCCATGCGCATTAGTGTCAACTGAAATGCGATGGCTGAGTTGACGGCTACAGAAAGAAATGAGCGCCTCTTATTGAAGTGTTCATTTCTTTCAACTACAGAACATGCCACCCGAATCAAGCAGAACTAGTGTCATGACCAGAGTGCTTGGTCATTGGTGCATACTGTCAAGCCCATTGCAGTTTCAGCTGTAATTGGTCTCGACAGTGACACACCTCTAAAATGCCGTAGTAGCAAGACGTTCCTTGCGCTAGCATAAGTGAACGAGAAATCAGCTGTTGTGGTGTGGGAGGGATAATTGTCATCAAGGCTATCTGCAGTAAATCTTAATGCAGGCAGTCCCACAGAAAATGTCAGAGCGTCAAGTTCTGGAAAATCAACTGCTGCTCAGAGCCACCTAAAGTGTTTCAGCCCAATACCTGTTTCACCAGTTTAGTTTTATATCACCACTTGTCACCACCAGTACCAGAAAAGCATCTAAATAACTGGAGGAAGGAATTTGGTTTTATACAGCACCTTTCATGTAAACTGTATCCCAAAGCACGTTACAAAGCAAAGGAGGGAGGAGAAATGAATGTTGCAGCCGTTCAGGTACACAAGTAGGTTCATCAAACAGCACAAAGATAGATATTCAAAAAGCACAAATATAGATCACACAGAGGTTTAGCAGAGGGAAGTTAAATGACTTGTTTGGGATGACACAGTAATTAAATGGCAGCTGTATTCAAACTTGTGTTTACAGGTTCAGGGCTCAGTGCTCTAAGCAGTAGCCTAAACCAATTCCAATATAGTTTCCCAGTGCCAGATTTATTGATCCACCTTCCCACAACACACATCATCATGACTCAAGAAGGGTAAGTGAAAAGGCATTTTTCAAAAATGATACTGGTTGAACATTCCTAGACACCAGCTCCCCTAACACTCACTTGAAATTAGCAGATAAGAGAATAAGGTCTAATTCTTTTCTTTAAAAGGTATCTGAAACTGCATCCTTGTTGTACTGTTTCCATTGCAGAAGCCTAGTGTGCTTAGTGGTTTGAACCCAGAGCAGTGAACATGGGAGACAGGTTTGAATCACCATTGCCACTTACTATGTGATCTTCAGCAAGCCACTTTGCCTCCTGTGCTTAACCGTGCCTCTTTCTGTTTGCTTAACCTTTCTGAACTTTCCTCAGTCTCCAACCATTCATGACTTGTAGAGCACTTGGAATACAGTGTGCACTGACGGGATTTATTATTCATATGCTTGCTTAGTAAGCAAACATCACCTGAGTGTTGTAGACTGATCCAGATCTCCTGGCTAGGTATGGCCTGTGGACTCACCTGATTGTTGTAGAGTACAGGAAGGGGTTAAATGAAATCTTTATTTCACCTGGCTAGCTGGTTTACTTATGTTAAAGGTTGCCTAGTGCTGTACCCTTTCAAAAGCCTGCCTTTTGCCATGAAGTTGCCAAGTGCTTGCCCTCTCCCACTGCTCAGATCAAAGCAGAACCTAGACAATCGAGCCACGTATACATCATTGGTTGGCACATTCCCAAACATTGACTCACTGACCCTGCTACACTGCTAGCTTACAATGTACCTGCTGCATGTCCTGAGAATTTTGTAACTTATATTTGTGCAATTGCAGTATTTGAATCCCCACCAAGTCTCACTGCTTATTAGTTAGATTTATGTCTTACTTTAAAAAATTTTTTTACCTAGAAATGGATAATCTGTTGGTAGAAAAAGGCCTATGGGCCCCTCATGCCTGCCCATCCCTCCCTAAGTAACATTGAATGAGAGAGTCAAAAGGCCTGTTTACACGGCTGTTGTATTGCATTTGCAGCTGTGCCATGCTGTTCTCCGACCACCTGAGATCATTATGTCCTGTGTTCACATGGCCCCTCTCAACACCGATGTAAGCTGTGCTGGGAGAGTGGCCATCAGTCATAGGGCGGTCAGCAACTCAGTGATGTCTGTCAATGTGTGTTGGAGTGAGCAGCACAGCCTTTCCCATGGCTGCACATGTCGCTTGCTCCACAATACATCCATATCCCTAAGCCAGCTTGGGGCAAGGATCAGAGAATGATTAAACAGGGGGAGGAGGGAATCACAGGAGCGAGGACTAGGAAGAGTGAGTGTGGTGAGGATCAGAGAATGATTAAACAGGGGGGTAGGGGGGTGTAGGAGTGAGGACCAGGGAGACCGAGTATAGCGGGCAGCAGGAGCTGCCAATAAGTAAAACCGCACCATGGCTAATGTTGAAGCCGGGAGGGCGGGGTGCAGGGTGGTCACAGGAGTGAGGACCAGGGAGAGCGAGTATAGCGGGTGGCAGGAGCTGCCAATAAGTAAAACCGCACCATGGCCAATGTTGAAGCCGGGTGGGGGGGTGCAAGGTGGCCACAGGAGTGAGGACCAGGGAGAGAGAGTATAGCGGGTGGCAGGAGCCGCCAATAAGTAAAACTGCACCATGGCCAATGTTGAAGCCGGGGGGAGGGGTGCAGGGTGGTCAAAGGAGTGAGGACCAGGGAGACCGAGATAGCGCGGGCAGGAGCGCTAATAAGTAAACCCGCACTGAGGCTAATGTTGAAGCCGGGGGTCATAGAAGTGAGGATCGGGAGAGAGAATGGGGGGTGGTAGGGCTGACAATTTTTTTTGTTACTTTATGTTTATTATCTTTGTATATAAACATACAGTTATTCCTTCATCCAACATTTCGATGTACTATGCAATGAGGGTGCCACTCCTCTTAATACTCACAAAAGGTTAGTCAAATGAACTAAGATACGTCCCTATGAGGGATATCTATTATGTTATACAATATATTCAAATTGCTGTAAAGGAGACCATGAGTGGCATGAGTTTTATACCAAAAAGGTTCAAGTCCATTTGATCAGAGTCCTTCCCTGGTTTAGGGAATAACCATCATGCAGTATCTTGGTATTTTACACATATGTGTATAGAAACAGAAAGAACCCCTCAGTGCTCTACATTCCCCCAACAAAAAAAACCTCCCCTTATATCTACCAAATGTCTTAGGCGATATTTACTTAATATATGGGCAATTCCCATAGTTATTACAAATGGAAGAATATGTTTTAAGGAGAAACAAAATATTATCGGGGGATAAATCAAATTAAAATAAGCCACCATTGTTTACTTTTAATTTTAAAGTCCAGACCAGCTGGGAAATCAACACTTGGGTCTAAAATAAAGACAAATGGTGTGCTTTAGCTATAACGGTTTTAAACTTCCATCTCCATCGCACAGTCCTTAATTCTTCAGGAGTCCTCTTCAGAAGAATGAGCATCTTCTTCTTCTTCTCCCTCCTACGGAGGGAACATTCCTCTGACACCATTTTAAACCCTCCGGACGGTTCCGAAAAGATGAAAATCTTACTCCGTATGCAACTGTAATCGAGCTGAAAGATTAGGCCATGTATTATTCCTCCTTCCCGAACATAGCCCTTACTCCATCGAATTGTTTCCTCCGTTGCCTGGTAGCATAAGATAGGTCAGGGAATAAACGGATCAGATTTCCATCACAGACACGGTGTTTTCTTTTCCTTGCCAGGGCTAGTAATTTATCGCGAGAGCCATTCCATCCAGCACGAAAACCACGGTGCGGGGGCTCTGGATTATCCTGTTCACCCCTGAAGGCCGCTCTGTAAGCTTTTTGGATTTTCTGGGCGATCGGGATAGCTTCTTCTCCCAGTTGCTGCCCTAACCATTCTTGTAGAAATAAGCTCAGGTGGTCTCCTTCAGATCGTTCTGCTAGCCCCAACATTCTAATATTTGCAACACTTGCTTGATTTTCGAGGGTTTCCAACCTGGAGCGAAGATGCGCATTTTCCTTCAGTACTGAAGCCACAGCTCCCATAGCTGCATCAGCAGTTTTGCTTGCCGAGGTCATTGCCACGGAGACTGTTTCTAATTTGGTCTCCGCTACGGTGACTCTGACGTTAGGAGTCAAACTTGTTTGAAAGTCCAGCCACCGAGCAATCAAGTGATTGATCTTCTCGCCGAGACTGTAAAGTCTCTCCTCCTGATTCCACCTCATGGTCTTGATCTCGCCTAACGTTGCTCGTGAAGTTGTCTGAGCTGAAGTGACTTTAATTTTGCTCCATCTCCGGCTGTTTTTCTCTCCGGGTTGCCCATTCTTATTCTCTGTCAGTTCAGCCACCTATTAGTTTAACTTGTGCCTGAGTTTTTGGGGAAACTGCTTGGAAAAATAATATTTTAGACAAATTTTGTAGAGCTCTGGAGTTCTATGACCTTCCTACTCGGGCTCCACAGTGCCCCCCCAGGGGCTGACAATTAACTGTAACTCTGGCCATGCACATTACTGTCAACTGTAATTCACACGCCCGGAGTTATGGCTACAGAAGGATATGAAGTGCTCTCTCATTGGAGTGGTTCATTTATTTGAACTACAGAACATGCCACGTCAGCAAGCAGAACTAGTGTTACGACCAGAGTGCCTTTGTCATTGGTGTACACTGTCAAGCCCATTGCAGTTTCAGCTGTAATTGGCTCGGCAGTGACACACCTCTAAAATGTCAAGTAATAGTAAGATGTTCCTTGTACAACACAAGTGAACATAAATAAAATTACTGAAATATAAGTTGAATTGTCTGAATATTATATTTTAGATGGTTTTCCTGAATGCTGAAATGTCACCCTAAACAAAACAGGGCCACACAATTGCCCAGCAGAAGCACATTGTGCTCCCATACCAGTGGCCTAGATTCTTGAGTGGACTCGAGTGCTACAGTCAGGTGCTCTGGGAGTAGTGCTTCCAACTGTGATGCATCCCAGTGAGGATGAGTTGGTGCTTTTGCCATCCTCGCAATTACCTCTTGCAGTGGCAGGGGAGTCAGCTCTCATGTGTGTGAGAGGGGGGGTGGGGCACATGCACCAAGACACTGATATAGATGAGGTTGCGGAATCACTGCACGGCATCAGGGAAGGTGGATGGTCAGTAGTCAGTTAGCATGCACAGTGACATGCACATACATGCAAACCTAGTAGTATAAAATTCCACAGTGATCCATCGGGCGTAACTGTGGAACTCTGGCCCTCTTGTGTGGGCGTGATCAGAAATACTCTTTTCCCACCAGATGTGTATATGTTGAAAGGGTGTAGGAAAGATCTTCAGCCCAACAGAACCACCACAGCGGAGGACAGGAAACCTTGAATGATGCAAGGGAAGTGAGCTGTGATGTGGCTGGGAATTCACTACAGGGGACAGTCAAAGGACTGGACACAGCAGTTAATGGGGCCATAAAAAGGCTAAATGAGAAAAAGAAAAAGCAGCAGCTTTTTGTAAGGGTCTGATGGAGCTGAAAGTTTTAGGTTTCAGAATTTTAATGGTTTCTGCATTTTTGTTTCTAAAAAAAATAGATACATTTGCTGTTTTGACCCCCCCAGTGCTCTAACTTGAAAACTACCTGACCAACTGTAACCAAATTCCACATGTTTAGAGACCCTGCCACAAATGATGCATGTGCTAAAACACGAATTATACTGTAATTGGTAAAGAGCTGGGATTTCACATTAACAGGTATATTCAAACTATTGAGGGTGCATGATAGCCTTTAACACAGACCCATCAGTGGCTTGACTGGCAGTTGCTTCCATTGCTAAGAGTTTGCTGCAAAGACCCATTAGCAGTGGCATAACCTTTAAAGCTCTGTTGAGCTCTGCTCAGTGGGGGTTGCAAACCTGTACTGTGTACCTACCAAGGGTATTGTAAGCCATCAAGAAAGAAAGTTGGGACCACCAGCATACATCTGTATTTGGTGTGATTTTGCATTAGAATCAAAGGTTCCCAAACCCCTCAGTTTCTGCAGTTATACTATCTATTTATTAAATGTTGTTGACCCGGTAGGCCCACTGAGACTAGAAGTCCCTTATTCCAGGGTGACCATTGGATACAGATGGTAACCAACTGAAACTGAACCAGATTAAGCTGTTGGTGGTATTTTTAGTGAATGGGGGAAATTTGGCCAGGACACCAGAGAAATTCCCCTACTTTTTTTGAGAAGTGCCATGGGATCTTTAACATCCACCTGAACAACCAAAAGAACAGGCAGACGGGACCTCAGTTTAACATCTCATCGAGAGGACAGCACCTCGGAGTGCAGCACTTCAGTGCTGCACTACAGTGTCAGTATTAGAACTGACTCAGTGCCTGGTGTGGGATACAACCACAGCCTTCTGATCTTCTGGTCTCAAATTCAAGTGTGCAACCTGCTGAGCCACTGACACTGATACTAAATAACCAAACTAATTAAGGAAAGAAATGGTTCATATTCTGATAAATGTGAACAAACTCGCTTTTTTCCATTTGTCTTGAAGGGCAGCTTGCAAACAATGTTATATTGCAAGAAATAACATGCCCTTCCATGTGGTCCCATCTCTGCCACACGGCTGTTAGTTTTCGGACAGCTGTGGCAGTGTGTTACTGCCTGGGTTTCCCAGTACTTCAGCAGTGGGGTAAAGTTGACATTTGTAGGTAAAAAGGTTCCTTAAATATGCAACAGTGTTTGTGTATTCTAAAAATGCAGGTACAGTAACAATATTCACAGCATTAGGTGTTAGAAAATAATTTTAGAGTATATGCCTGTGTCAGTTGTACTTTATTGCATCCTCATAATATTAAAACAAAAAAAATCTATAAATACAAATAGATTGGAAATATTCCATCTCACACCATTTTGGAATGTATATGGCATGCCCTACAATCACAAATAAAATACTCTCAGAGTTAAAGGCATATCTCTGACATGTTAGGGGTCATATTAGCAGTGTCAGTGGCCTGCGGGTTGCACACTTGCCTCTTAGGCTGGAAGATCGGAGAGTTGTGGGTTCTAGCTCTCACACCAGTTACTTTGGGTAAATCCCAATACTGACATTCTAGGCAGGGTGCTCACCCTGAGGTGCTATCTATTGGATGAGACTTAACATTGAGATTCAGGTGGACAAAAAGGATCCCATACCACTTCTCGAAAAGTGTTGTGGACTTTCCTAATGTCCTGGCCTCCAATTCTCACATTCAGTGAAAGAAAAAATACCAACAGCTTCACTTGATTTAGTATGTCAGTTTACATATGTATCCCTCCCCCAGGATGAGGTTAAAACAGGCAGCATTGCCTAGCCCTCCTTTTCCAGTCACCAAAAACTAAATAAATAAATATTATGGCAGGGGTTGAGGTTATTGGATCAGGATGGTTATCAGTTTATAGAGGAGTGAGTAAACTGTATTCGGACATGGACATTTGTATGCTCTATCATCGGCTGCTCAAACATTAACATCAGGGTAGTGATCGTGGGTGTAATCTAATTGAAGATTTTTCCAAACACAGACAAAAAGAGTACTGCTATTGGGATTGGTGTGGTTAACCTCCAGTTAGAATCAATCACTAATGTACCAGCAACTGGTCTGGTTAACAGGCGAATGTGTAGAAAATACTACAGAGACGTGATTGGACACACTAGATAAATTTAGTATAAATGAAATCATGAGTCAACATAATTATGTTATAACATGGAACTGAGTGTATGGTAAACTTCTCTCTGACAGATTATATGGTCATGCAGTACTAACGCAAACCTCAGTAGGGCTGTAAGGCAGACGGCAAAGCCAAATACAATTGAACAGCTGAGAAATGCTGTTAATTTATGCTCTATTCAAAAAAAATAAAATGTTCACCAGGTATATGATAAATTGTAGGTTTAAATATGGTGGTGCTCATACAACAAGGAACTTCAACAAAAAAGTAGAAGCACCACAAAATACAACACAGTCTCAGCAACATTAAAGGATCACAAAAGTATTTTATTTAAAGCATAAATGCATCGCACAAGGTGAGATTGATCATGTGTGGACGTTGATGCTTTTGAATAAAATACTTTCATGATCCTTCAATGCTGTTGAGACTGTGTTGTATTTGGTGAGTGCTCTACTTCTTTTTCATTGTAATTTATGCTCTATCATCGGTCGCTCAAACTTTCACATCAGGGTAATGATCGCAGGTGTAATTACCACTATTAATCTTAATATAAAGTGTACGTAACAATTGATCTAAGCGATAGTGGGAAACAAACATATTTTGTTCCTTAATTACTTTAAAATAGCTAAGGGAATAACAGTGTATGTGTGTTTAAGCTTATGTGAAAGTGTTTTCTGTTGTGATTATGGTGGGGTGGAGGGTGGTGCAGAGGGGTGGGGTAAAAGCTGTAACAGATAATGTGTTATTCCATGTAGGAACATAGAAAACACATTTTGATTAATTCTATCGGCTGTACAAATGCAGTACTTTAAATTAAAAAAATACAGCTATTCCATCACTTGTCAGTCACCACATAACTGATCAGCCCACATTAGACAAAGCAAGAGATCATTTCACTTCAGTATTTTGAGTGAAGACAGGTCCTTCATTACCTTTCCTATGCCCATGTCAGTTGAATACAATTGGAAAGTCTATACTACAATAAGAAATATAACAGACTATTTTTTATTTCGAGAAAAAATGATATGTTCTATTTATTCCAGACACTCAAATTAACAAGACTGACAACAAGTAAACATTGACACGAGAGGGCAGCATGCATACAACCAACAGCTCATCCACAATCCTGATTGTGAAGGATCATGACAGTAATGAGCACAGTAACGATTCATCACCATTAGACAATCAAACAACCTGTCTGCCTGTTCAAAGATGGAGGCGCATCTCGGTCCAGTCAGAGATTTGAAACAAACTCATAAATGTAAAATATATGAGGCAGACACTAAATTGTATATTACAAAAAGGTTTTATTCGGTAACACAGCACTTTTGAATTGAGAAATCATAGGATCTTTTTTTAAAAAAAAAAAACATAGCGAGTTAATCTGCACTCTGAAAACTTGCAGACAGTGCCCCTTCAAACAAGTTGTGGCATGACGTTCAAAACTGTATTGAAATACATTGAACTATACCCATGTCTTCAGTTCACGGTCCAACTTTGAAGAGTACAGACTGTCTGTGATAACACAAAAAATACAAAAACAAAAACACCGGAGCAGCAACAAAGGGAGCAGGGGAACAAGACAAATGGTTGAGGAGGCAAACAGCACTAGGAAGGAAGGAGAGGGAAGAGGGGAAAGTCACAAACAGCCACATGGCAAGCTGAGGACACAGAGGAAGGCAGAAACATGAATGGGAACAGCAGGCAGGTGACTGGAGGCAAAGAGCAAATGAGACAAGGAGCAGCGGAACCTCTGAACGCAAGGAGGAGCTGCCAGCAAAACAAGAGCCCCCAAAAAAAGGAAGCCCAAAAGACGTATGAGACAGGATGGGGAGGGGGGGAGATGACACAAACACAGGAGAAGAAAGGACAGGCAGCACCAAGCGAGTGGCAAACGAGGAGGGAAACACTGGAGCAGGAGGGAATGGAGAAGCAAACAGAAACGAAGGAGCAGAGAGGGGGCAGACAAGACTGGGATCAGCAACAACAAAGAGAGTGGGAGAACAGAACACATGGATGCAGGGCAAGCAGCACGTGGAAGCCGGGATGACAGCAGCAGAGGTGAAGAATTTGGGTTGCAATGAGCTGCTGTGCAAATGAGAGGAATAAAGTGCATTTCTCATTGGTGCGGTTCATTTCTTTCAAGTAAAGGCCAGCTCCTGCTGAGAAATTCCAAAGACTGTCACACTGGTCTTCACCATTCATTGGTGTGTCAGGGTCGTGCCCACTGTGCAGTGCTCTGTATTGGACTCATCCCTGACACGCCTCTGAAATGCCATACTGTCCCAAGGTGTTTCTTGCACAAGCAAACACAAAAATGGGAAGCAAAAACATTTTAACCAGGAGAACCTTTTTCTTTTTTGTCTGATGCCACGTTTTCCAGACAGCCACCTTAGTTTTAGCAGCTTCAAGCTTCGCAGTCCAGTTCAGAGAGGCATTATCCCCTCTCCCAAAAGGCACACCCAATATTTTAATATTTTGCTTAGAAACAGCTATATCATGCATGGAATCAGCTGCAGGAGAGAAATCACAAATAGGGTAAATGATACTTTAGACTTGCTGAGAGAAGCCCCAGCAACAACTGAATAAGCGTCATAATGATGTAAAACTCTTGTACCTGAAGTAACATCAGAGACAAAAACACAGAGATCATTCGCATAAGCAGCAGTTTTAACAAGAAGTGAGCCAGAAGTAGGAAGGATACCATGTATGAAATCATCCTGATTAATCAACCTCATAAGAGGACCTAAACAAAAAACATACAAGAGAAGGCTTATAGGGCACCCTTGCCTCACTCCTCTATTAATCGGTATGTAGGTGCCTAAACAGCCATTTACCAAAGGAATAGCAAAAGCGTGTTGATACAACAAAGAAAGCCAAGAGCAAAAGGCAACTGGAAGGCCATAAGAGCGGAGAATACGTATGATAAAATTATGTGGAACCCTATCAAAAGCCTTCTCCTGATTGAAGGACCTAATGTACCCAGAAATGGAACTCTTCTTACCCTGTTCCACAAGTTCCCGAAGAAGTAGATCAGATTTTATAGTATGACCAGGAATTGAACAAGTTTGCGTGAGGGAGTTTAAATATGGGCCCACTCTCAACAATCTAGCATTTAAAATTGTCATTAATATTTTTAGATCCGTATTCAGTAAGCTCATGGATCTCCAATTATTAAGGTCACTACGATCACCCTTTTAAAGATTAATATCTGTACTACTACTACACTCAAGTGAAAATCAATAGTGTGATTCTGCAAACTCCAATTAAAATTTTCAGTAAGCACATCCTTAAGAATATCACTAAAAGCTTTTATAAATTCAGAGGGAAACCGTCTAATCCAGGGGCAGTGTCATTTTCAAACTTTGTATAGCATGCAACTTCAGTGCCATGCATAAGAGCAGTAAGCAAAGAAATAACTTCCTGAGGACAAACAGGGACAGAAAGAGAGGACAAAAACTCCTCAATGGCATCATCCACTATATGAGAGGAGGAGTACATGTCCTTAAGGTGCATGGTAACTGGATAGAGGATCTCAGGTGTGAAAGTAAGCAAAGTACCAGTATAGGATTTCACCTCCATCATCAACCTATCAGATGTTCGCTTAGAACAAAAATCAAAGGCATCCCCATACCCTTGTTTCCCTTGGGAGCACACACTATGTTCATGTAACAGACAGGCTGCCCTAGAATATTGCAAAATTCCATCTCATGTTTAACTGCCTGAACTTGGGAGGTCACATTAATGCGTTGTGTATTGATAGCAGAGTAGAGTTCAGCTAGTTGATTCTGTAATGCAAGGTAATGTTTATATTGAGTAACAGCATGAGTTTTAGAGAAATGTGTAACCAAATTCTGAATCTCGACCTTAGTTTCTACCCACCAGGTGCTTAAATCCCCCATCAACCCAGCTACAGACATACAGACCCGTATAAATTCCTGAATAATTTGAACTAAATGGGTATCAGCAAGCAAAGTAACATTAAATTTCCAATATCCTTTCTTGTGAGTTAGTTATATCCTCCAATTCTAAGAAACTGCCAAGATCACATGATCCGAAATCTCAAAAGGAACCATCTTAGCTCATAGAACATGGGCCTGAGAATCCACAAAAATGAAGTAAATTCTAGTAGACAATCAACCTTTGATGAAGGTATGACCTCCCTGTTTATGGACAGTCCTACAAGCATCTTGTAAGGTGACACCCAGAAATGATGTGTTTAAGATAATTCGTATCCCAATAATCTTTATCATTGAGTGCCCCCCTGTCATGTTTAGCCACCACATAATTAAAATTCCTTCCCCAGATCAAATGTCTAGTGGTAAGTAGATAAAGTTTAACAGCATTAAATAAATTAACCCGGTCTTTTTCCTTGGAGGAACAAATGGAAATCAACCTCCAAGCGAATCATTATAAAAAAAAAGTCCAAAAGAAGCGCCCACCATGAAGAAATTTCACTAACCTAGTAACCTTAAACCCAACACCCCGCAAGAGAATCCCAACACCATCACAAGTATCCACCCCAAAGGAAAAAAAAGAAGGTCCCCACCCCCACAATTTTTGGGCTACAGATATTAAGGATAATGAATTTAATCTAGTGTCTTGTAAAAGATAAATATTAAAGTCCAGATCCTGCAATGCATGAAAAGTCACCAAGCCACGCCGAGCATTTTTAATACTGTTAGTATTAAGAGTGGCTATACTCAGCGTACTGTTAGGAGACATTTAAATGAAGAAAGAAAAAAAACACCAGGTTAGGTAACTTTTCCCAGTCTGGTACTTCGTCTAGGCCTGACACCAGACTGCAAAGGCTTAGTCTTGCCCCAATCCTCAGGCAAGGCCTCCCTCTGAATCAGAGGTAAGAAAGGTTTGGGAGGATGTTTCGTGTCCCCACCCTGGTCCGAAGAATGGGAGTTTTTGAAATGACCTCAAACTTATTACTAAGAGGAAGACCAACAGCAGGAGGGGAAGTCTTAGCAATCTTGGATCTGGTTCTGGTCTGTTAATAGCTCTCCTCTTGGTGTGATACCTAAGATCAGGGGTGCATAACCACTTTAGCCTCAGAAATCTCGGAAGGTGACTCAGAATGTAAGCAGTCAGGCTCCTCAGAGGGAACAAGATGACTAAGTTCTTTTCCATAGACAACTCTGAACCCTCAACCACAGCAGAAGGAGCAGGAGGCGTGGGGATCCACAATGGGGGTCAGCCAAAGGTACAACTCACAGGCACAGCATCCAGTGGCATAGAGATATTCGGGTCAGTAGTACTCTCAGGTGAAGACTTGTGATCCACAATATCTTTTTGGCTTCAGTGAGAATAGTGTCCTGATGGTGGCAATCAGATCTGTTATGGGTAGCCCAAGGACAGGACCAGAAGCCATGACCAGAATCATCACACAGATAACACTTGAGGTCATTCTTACAATCAGCACTAGAGTGACCATAGGAGAGACATAAGTTACAATGGAGGCGATCACAGGCAGAACTAAGATGCATGTAGGACCCATTTAAAACAAGTCCTGGTTTGACCGACATAAAAACAGTGGCCTCTCTCCTTCCAAAAACAAACTGTTAGCACCTCAACCGAAATTTCCAACCCCCAGTCCAAAGATGTTCGCATCAAAAATGGGTTGTGGGGATCCCAAAATGTCACACCTGTGCTGTAGCCAATGAAAATGTCATGAACTGCCACAGTTTCATTACGATACAATAAGTAACAAGTTTAATAGCAGGCCTGGTCAATGGAATAGCCCAAACGGAAGCCAGAGTGCAGAACATCTCACAAGTTCATACCTAGTCCAAAATCTGTCCAAGCCCTGAGGGGTTTTAAAACTAATATCATAAAGGCTATCGCCTGAAACATGAATAAGGGCATAAATCTTATTGGAAAAGAACCCTGAAGATTCTTTAACTAACTTCTTCCCCACATAAATTCTATCCGGATCAGTAGGCAAATCCCCTATGTACTGCAGTCTAACAGCATTCCTCCTCTGCATAGGAGAAGGCTGACCAGAAAAGGTATCCCGGTGATGAAATTCTTCCCAAGTATGTTTAGCGTGGTCTTGGGAGATACAGGAAGGCCTCTGAGGGGTAGAAAGACTATCCATGTGGTCTCCCCACGATTGTTTAGGCAAATGGGAGCTAGTGCCTTCATCACCCAAGGAAGAGCTCGATAACACTGGAACTGCAGGGACAGGTGCAGGAACATGTTTAGGCAGCTGCATATTAGCAGCATGTAAGTCCAAGTCAAAAGCAGTAGTAAAGGAGGGAGGCAACGAAGAACCCTCCTCACGAGCAGGAGTGTCCGGAGCAATAATGGAGTGACTGACCTCAGGAATGGGGCTGTGCTGGCGGATCAGGAATCCAGTGACCTCAGATCATGGTTTCAAACCTGGCTCTGCAAGGAGCATTCTAACAATCGAGAGACACCGCCCCCCCGACTCAGTGACTGCCACAGATTCCTCTCTCCCCCGTACAGTACAGGCATTCCCCGCAGGAGAAGCAGTAAAAGGAGACACAGATACAGAGTCTGTACTCACAGCAGTCAAAGAAGAAACACCAACTTGCGGTCCAGGGGGAGTACAGCCAGGAACAACTGAGCAGGCTGCGGAGGCCTCTGAGTCATTCTTGCAGCAAAGCTTTGATGCTGCTGTGTCATCACTGAGTCTGACAGATGACAGTTCTGCAGGTATGACAGGCATCTTCAGCATTAGCGAAGGAGAAGTTTCCAGGCTAGTATAAGACTGAAGCCCACGGTCTTGCAAAGTACTGGAAGAATGAACAAATAGGGACTGTTCTTCTGCCACAATGACTGCCAAAATACGTTCTCTGTCAGTTCGAAGCAAGCGTTTAAGCCATAAATCTTCAGCCATTAGCAAACTGAAAGGCACATCACCAGTACTATCCATAGATTCAGAAACTGCAACTGCAGGAGGCACATCCAAAACATTTGTAGAGATCTCCTCAGCTGGACCTGCAGGAGCGGAGATATGCTCTCCTGCAGGGACACCAGCACACTGAAAGTCCATCGGAGTCGCAGCCGTGGTTCAGCAGCGCCCCCTACCACAGGAGTAGGGGAATTTTCCCAGTGTCCTGGCCAAATTTCCCTCATTCACTAACAATACCACCAACAGCTTAATCTGGTTCAATTTCAGTTGCTTACCATCGGTATCCCCTTCCCCCCTGGTCACCCCTGAAAAAGGGATGTCTAGGCCCAGTGGACTTACTGGGTCAACAAAATTCAACAAAAATAAAAACAAAACAACTTCTGGAGGCTTTGATCTACTTCTCTGTAAGCTATGGATATGGTTTATTTTATCAACCTAGCTATAGTATTCTTGGAGGTTGTCTGCCCGCCCTCTTTCCTGTGGCAAGAATGAACAGTATGTCCATTCTATATGTTCTATCGGTCATACTGAGGTATTTCTTTAGCTGGTGTCCGACATCCGGGGTGAGGTGCCCCTGTGTTGGGATTGTGCCCTGTCCCTAAGCAGGGTAGTTGGACTTCCTGATCCTGGGTGATGTCAGCATGACTGCTTTGAGTAACCTGACTACATTAGGATGCGACCCTATCAAACCTATCCCAGGTAATGGGCCCCTTATGGAGGAAAATGGCCGAAGTCTGTACCCTGAGTGATGCCAGGCTAAGTCCCTTATTTGCTCCATCATTGAGGAAGTCCAGGATTTGTGGCGTCCCAGACACAAGTGAAGGTTCCTTTGCCATAACTCATTTATGAGAAGTCTGCCATTGTCTTTGATATGTTGTGTTGGCTGACTGTCTCCTGGATTGCCGTAAGCAGTCCACTACCTGAGTGTGGTAGCCCAGGCTTAACAGTATTGTTACTTTCAGCAACCAAGCCATCAGTTTCAGTGTTGCTGAGTTTGGGTACAGGATTGGGCCTTGGCTCAGGAGGTCCAGCCAGCAAGATATTGGCATTGGTGAGCCCACAGCCATCGCTTGAATTAATAAGTACCATGGTTGTCTGGGCCAGTCCAGTGCTACTGGTACTACTGTTGCCACTTTGGCTCATACCTTATGTAGGACATTGTTCAACATGATGGTTGTTGGGAACATGTAGGCTCTATTGAATTGCTATGGTGATGATAGTGTGTCCACCTCCTGTGTCCTGTGGTCTGAGAGTCTGTAGTGATATCTCGGTAGCAGCACATTCTGTTGGGAGGCTATGAGATCTACTTGCAGCAGTCTCCATTTCTTTTGAATTCTACAGAAGATTTTTTCTGACTGATTTATAGTTACTCTGCTCAATCTGCCTCTGTGTTTGCTGATCCCGTCAGATAAATTGCTGTGATTAACATCAAGTTTCATTCTGCCCAGTGCTGTAGTCTGAGTGATTCTGCAGTCATGGCCTTGCTTCCTGTGTCTCCTTGCTTGTTTAAGTATGTTAAAGTCACTTGGTTGTTGCATCTCACTAAAACTGCACTGATCACAATGAGGAGTTTCAAGAATATCAGCGCTAGATGTACTGCCTCATCTCCAGAACATTTATGGGAAGTGTTGCTTCACTCTGTGACCATAGTCCCGGTGACATGGTTCAGGTAAGATAATCCCCAGCCTGCCAGGCTCACATCCATGGTGATGACCGCCATGGAGGGTTGTGATAGAGGGCAGCCACGAAGAATGTTCTTCCTTATAATCCACCACCACAGGTTAGAGAGTATCCTTGTGGGTGCGTTATTCAAAGTCTGAAATTTTGAGTGGTCTGATCCCATGTCTCGATCAGCTACATCTGTAGCAATCTCATGTGCAGTCTAGCCCACTGTACCTGTCTATTAGGACTGCCATAACTCCTGGCATCTGGAGGTAGTCACAGATTGTCCTGTTGGGCCTGCAAATTATGCCTTTGACCACAGTGTGAATGTTATGCACTTTTCCTCTCTCGGGGTCACCTTATTGAGCCTGTTGTTTATTATTATTGCACCCAAGTGGACAAGGGACTGATGGTATTAGCTGTCTCTTCAACTCTTACCCAGCCATGTTCCTGTAGACATTGTACTGCCATGTTGGTGCTGAACTGATCTTTTTCCCTTGTTCTTGCCTGTAACAACCAGTCATCCAGGTAGGGGGTAGCGTGCACTCCTAATTCCGCAGGTGTGCAGCCAGTCGACTGGTGTTTTGGTGGGGTTGATGCCAGACTGAATGACAGGCAGGTATATTGATAGTGGTTCCCCTGTAGGCTGAATCACAGATACTTGTAGTGTGACTTCGAATGCATTCTCCCAATTTTTTTGTGACTACAAAGAATACGAAGTAAACCCCTTGTCTCTTCTCTGCAGGGACAGGTGAAGTAGTCCCACTTTGTAACAGGTCCAGTATTACTAATTGTATCGCTTGTGCCTTAACTGGGCACTTTGGCATTGGGGAATGCAGCAGTCTATGCTGAGTGGGCTTGTTGTTGAGTTTGATGGCATATCCCTTTGTTACCACTTCCCTCACTGACTTGTCTGTTGATGTTTGGGTTCATTGTTTTGCAAACTCTTGCGGCCTCCCTGCTATTGTTGGGTTTGCTTGGGCTTGCATGCCTTCATTGCTTTTTCCCTTTGGATTTTGAAGTTTGGCTTGTGCCCACCATTGCTGTACTGTTTGCCGGTGTTGTTCTTTGTTTTGTTGTCATAAGACTTGTGCTGGAATCTTGGTCTTTGGTTTCATTGTCTGGATTCCTGTGAGTTGTTGGTCTGGTTTCTGGGTTTCATGTTCTTCATTTAGGATGAAAGGACCTATACATGGGTAGGTAGACATCTTTCTCCCCTTGTGCGTGTTTGTTCCATCTGTTTTTGAGGTATGGGGTCAAGCCCTCACCAAATAAGGCAACTTCATCAAGGTGCTTCTGGATTCATTGTTCGCTTACCCCAACTTGAGCCATAATGCCCTCCTAGTCCTGTTTTGGTATGGCAGCCATCTTAGTTCCGAATCTCAGGATATCATAGTCCACATCCATTCTGTATTTTATGGCCTAAATTGCACACTCAGCTGCATCCACCTGTGGAGAGTCCTCCAGGACGTTGTTGGTCAGGATATTCACCTATCAATGAAAGGCTCTGCTTGAGAGCCAGACAGCCATATTGGTTGAGCACAACATTCCTGAGACCTTGTGAATTTTCCTGAGGTGTTCCTCAATTTTCTTGTCCATGGGATCCTTAAGTGCTGCTGTGCTCTCCATGGGAACAGTGGAATGCTTGGAGAGTTCCCGATGGTGGCTGGTCCACTTTTGGTGCTTTTCTCCAGTATTCGCTTTGCATCTGGGATAGGGGTACCAGTTACCCACCATTCTCCTTTCAGGCATTCTGCTGGGTTCAGGTGCATCCTATTCTTTGCTGAGGATAGTCTCAATAGTTTGCATGTTGGGAAATGGGTCTTATCTTCTGGCTTCCCCATTGACAAAAAGGGATCCTTGATGAGAGTGACTGTTCTGGCTGTTTCTGTATTCTAAGGGCCAGCAATTTTTATGAGCTCATTGATGTTATCGCCATGACACATCTTGTTTGGTTTGTCTATGGAGGTCTCATCTGGATCCACTGCGGTCTGTGATGTGGTACTGTGGTTTCAAGTCTGGGCCATTTCTTCAGGGTGTATTCCCCCCTGGCTGTTTGATTTATTAGGTGCCAGTATGGGATTGATGACCTTAAATGATTCCAGAAGCTGGGACAATAGCTGCACCTGGCTGGCATCTAGTGCTGTTGGGGTGATCGGTGTGTAGGAGGAGTCTCAGATCCCGACCTCCTTTCATACATTTCCCCAGAGCCCCTGTTGTTAGCATGCATATTGTGCAGGCTGTGTCCCCTTCGATGGCTCTGGGAAGAGTATTCCTCATGATGCATAATTTATTTTTGAATCATTGATTTGGGACCAAAGAAGCTGCATTAGGTATGGGCTTTGCATGACAAATCACCACCTAAATGCCAATCTGATTGCTCATTTTAATAGGTAATTGATTTACCATCCTTTGAGGAAAAAAGTCTACCATTTTAAAATGTGTTGCCCCTTTAAGAGGCACCTTTGTCCCTATGATGTGGTTTACTGCAGTCCTGGGCAAGATGGCAGCCATAAGTCTTGTGTGATCTGATGAGATTTGGGACACCTCCATTCCCATGGTGGGTCCCAGCCACTCTATTGCGAGAGCTCCTGCAAGACTTGCAAGTGCTGTATGACTTGCAATGTGGTGCCTAGTCTCGCAGGAGCAGAAGGCCTTATGGGATTGGCGAGGAGGAGCCAGGGGAACAGTATGGCTTCCAGCAGTTTCGTGGGTGGAGAACTTATTTTGTGCCTCCCGAGACAAAAGACTGCAGCGAGAATGGAGGATTCCATACAGCAAGGCTCAGGGCACTTGCTGGAGCTGAATTTGGCTGCATCTGCTGAGAATACAGGTGGTGGTGAGCAAGTTTAGTAGGTACTACTGTTTTCTTTAGAATCACTTCCCTTTCCTGCCAGATGCCATGTTTGGAACTGAGCAGCTACAGCAGGTCCTCAGTCCACACAAGTGAGCAGTGGTGAGGCAGACTGTGATGAGATCTACTTGGGTTGGCTCAGGAGGGTGCTCCAGAAGGGACCTCAGCAAAAGTATGCCCAGCCACATTTTTAAGTGTGGCTACAGATCAGAGGGCACTCTGTGAGGGCCCTCATAACTGCGGGAATAAGTTGCTGCATTGGAGCACTGCAGATAAGCTCCAGTGGGGGGTTCTGCACATTTAGGGCCAGAGTTGCACAGCAGAGGTGACGGTGTGGGTAGGACATGCTACAGGAGGGAATCCTACTCTATGGTGTGCTGTGTTTTTGGAAAACATATTGCAGAATAAAACTTCTTTTTTTGTATTTTATTTTTTTTATACCTAAGCCAGTAAAATAGATGGAAATAGTCTGCATTTCTTCAAGCTGAACATTTAAACAAGAATTAAATCCTGTTGGCTACCAGGCTTATAAAGTTAAGATTAGTTTAAAGAAGGTGGTACCTTATAATTAAGTAGATAGTTGTTGGGAGTAAATCTGGATCATAACCAATCTCTCTGGATGCATGAAGTAAACTGAAGATTCTCAGATGGGACAGGGGGGCTGGCCTCAGCCAGCCTGTTTTTTGATTGGATCATGCATCAACCCATAGGATGGATGAGGAATACTCGATGGTTCTGACTGTGGAGTACTATAAAGGGCATGAAACATAATTGACTTTCTTTATCTCTTTTTGAACTGAAAACCCTCGCTACAGAGAAAGCTGCAAACCTCTCAGAGCCTAATGCCTTTTTTTGTTTTTTAAGACCCCCCCTCCCACTTCTTGTTTTTGCCCAACACCAGGGCAGGTGTTACCTGGGGTGTGCTCATGGACAAAACTCACATGCTGCCATACCTTTGCAGGCTCCTCTATTTTTACAGATGAAACATAACCACTTAGTTCTGTTTCAGAACATAAATTTAAAAGGTTCTGCAGGCTCTGTAGAATGTAATGTAAGAAAGGGGTCACCATAACAAACAATATATTCTTTATAACTATATTGCATCCAGTGCTGTTACAAAGCACAGAGGCTGACAGAGAACTCAATCAACATTCTGCCTCTTTATTCCTACCCCAATTAAAATTCATCTCCTTACAGCTATGTCTATGTTGCATCAGCTGTAGGTTTAAATTGGAATTCCAAAACTTAACTTTTCAGGCTGTGCAGAAGTTAAACATTTCAAAGCTAAAAACAAAACAAAAAAACTAAAAGCTATATATTAGCAGCAAACTGTGGATGTTAGATATCTCAACAGGCATATTAAAATAAAATTCAGAATGCTGCCATTATAGGCAGAAGTTCCTCACACCAAACCTGGACCTAAAGATGTATTTCATCTTTTTTTTTCATCAGGAAATGGTTATGTGCACTGGATTTGAAGGATGGGTACTTCCACATCCCAGTCAAAGCAAATTCAGAAAATATCTAAAGGCCAGTACATGGCCACATTTGCACCACAGTAACCAGTTTGCTTGATTCTATGTTAAAATCACAAAAATATAATCATGACTGATTTAATAGTGAATGCAATTTGGAAAATCCACATATAGTGCCTGCACAAATTTGCCGGTGTGAAAATAGAGATTGTGTCAAAATCAGACCATCAGCTGTGTGGTCATCCAACCCCACCCTACTGTATTCCTAATCCCTGGTTAGGAAAAAGACCCCACTTCTACCCACAATGTTCTTAGCCAAGCTTCTCTTATTCCCAGTCACCAGTTTTAAAATAATCACCCTGCCACTCCTGCATGGTGTGTACTCAGCCACCCCAATCCATTCTTAGCCTACTTGTGGCTAAAATGTTCATCAGGTGGACTCTCCTGAATGCTGAGACACTCTCAACAAATGAACGGTACCATCAATTATTTAAAAGAACAAAGTGGAGAAAATGTAGTTATCACAGTGTTTTCTTTATATTTGTAAACCCTACCACCACCACCTACCACCTTTATTAATCATTCTTCCCCGTGAAGTTTAACTTTGTACAATGGCTTACTTTTTAGGGCCGCAGGTAGGCAGAGCCTGCAACCCTCTTGCATCACTCTAAAAATGAGCTACCGGATTCAGACCGTGGAACACTTCCTTTGGAGTTTTTGAATGATCCTTCCACTTTTTGCATTCTTTCAATCTGACCCTTGCAGTGCTGCAGACTGAACATCTGTCCAGGGCTCAATCAAATAGATTCATTTTAGTTATTTTGGCAGCCTAAAGATTAAGAAACAAATGCTCTGGACAATCACCGCTCCTCCCCAAACATGTAGTGATTCAGTGAGTACAAGAAATACATGTTTACTTTTGACTTCAACTTGGTGAATAGTATTTTTTAGAGCTAATGCAAGAGGGCTATTGAGAAGACCAATTTCAACACTGTTTTCTCAGCTTTTCTTTTATTGTAGTATGACTTGCTATCTTTGGAAGCTAATAATTTAGTGACATGACATTCAACAGATAGCATCAACTGCAGAGTAGTGTCAAATT